>CM060901.1:148172621-148797621 GCA_030737815.1 Allium fistulosum
TTAGCAAGGGGATGATGGTCGCGTTCGTTTCATTTTGTGACAGGGAGGCTCACGACCTCTGAGTGGTGATGAGGAAGGGCAGGCGCGAGGTATAAACGAATCATTCGATTCGAGTGTGAAGTAACTATAGTTATTATTTTTGAGTATATTTATGTATATATACAGAGAATATATATTTATATGCTATTGAAGAAAAATAATAATAAGTGTAACTCAAAGTTTGATTTTAACAGTAACACATATAAAGAAAATTTGTTTTATATAAATATATACATATGTATATTTTCATAGGAAGACGGTAATTTATGAAGGAAAGATTTTGGAAATATATAAATGGGAATTTAAAATGTCGAAAGTTTGTACATAAAATTTGATAGATTGTTTTTATATAGTGATGCTTAAGAGAAAAATAAATACACGAATAAAACATATTTTCATTCACTCAGTTTAATTTTAAAATAATGGAGATTTATTTGTTAAATTAACTTAGTTAGTTATTTTAGCTACTAGGACATTATTAAAGGAGAAATTAGTTAAGTTTAAATTATTAGAATAGAAATTTACTGTTCGATTGTTTCAAATGTGTAATGAACTGTAAATGTTTATAAAGGAAATTAATTAAATTAAATTATTAGTTTAATTAGATAAATAAATGGTAATTCATTGTCTGATTTATTTAGAATATTAATAAACTATAAAATGGTTATACAAGGTCAAGGAATTCGTGGAATCAAACCGAGATTGAAGTGGATTGCGAATTTAAGTGGCAAAGGTGAGTTAATCTCACTCATCTGGTTACTATTTAAATTTAAATAGATAAATTTAAATAATTGATTGAATTATCGGGTCTGGGTTGATATGCTATATTATATATAGTAGTATATATATTGGAGTTGTTGATATTCCCGCATTATATAGCGGATGAGACCCTATGCGCCGCATAATAGCGGATGATTTTATTAAATCCATATACCGCGATATTCCACCTCGAAGTGGAATTGATATTGTGCTAACATCTATGGATGCAGGGAACAGGTTGGAGGGATCCAACTGGATTCCTCAAAATATTTAGATTTGTTTGAATATTCTGTGAATGATTATTGTTATCCTGTGATGAATTATATTGATAATTGAAATATTGAATGCTATGGATTGTTGAATATATTTCGATACTCTGAGTTATCAAAATCTATAAAATTGGATTTTTGAAAGAAATGGAAAGAGTAAATTTTCAAGTAAAATAATTATTGAGAATTTGAATAGGTTTAAAAATATGAATTAGAGAAGAATAAAAGTTATGTTAAATAAATTCCGAATATAAAAAGGGGATTTTGAAATAACCGAGAAATAATAAATTTTAAAACTCAAGCATTATTATTATTCTAAAGAAATAAAGAATTTATTCTAATTCAGGGTTTAAAATTTAATCAAAAGGAAAAAGAAGGAATTCGAGAAATCTGGAATTTGAATTTTCAGTTTGAAGATTTTAAATCATAATAAAGAAATAAAATCCAAAGTTAACGGATTTTGGAATAAATGGAGTTAGTAAGGAAATTTATTTCAAAATGAAGTAAATTGGAAATCAATTGTAAATTGATTTAAGTGTTTGGAAATGGGAATTTTAAAGAGAAGTGAGATTTTGGAATTTATAAACTGGGTTTATAAAGCGAAATGGATATCAGAAAGTATAAATTTCACGGTGGGAATTTATAAAGGAATGGGAATTTGTTTTAAAAATAAATAGTGATTTATTTTAACGGTATGGAAATGGGAAGTGTATTTCACTGGAAAGCCGAGTATATTTTAAAGGAAACTTTTACGTATAAGTTAAAGGCTTTAAAAATTTGTTATAAAGAAATGTTTTAGAAAATTTATTATTTAAAATGTTTGGATTTTAAAGTAAGTATTCTTCAAAATTTATTATAGTAGTAATTATTTAAAGGTGACTTGGTATTTTGCTTTAAAAAGATAAAAATTTAGTTTTATATGTTCTAAAGTAGATTTATTTTAAATATTCTTAAAGTTTATATTTCTGGATAAGTATTTAAGTAGTTTTAATTTAAATGTTTAAAAGTATATTTTATAAAATAAGTGTTTAAAATTATTTTAAAATCTAAAGTTTTTGTACTTGGTATTTCCAGTGGTAATAAATATTGGGAATTTATTCCATGAGAGGAGTGTGGTTTGAAAACTGTTTTCAAAGGGTTGAAAAATGAAAATATATCTTGCGAAGATATTTTGTGATAAATAAATAATTTGGAAAATTATTTATTGTTTGATGGACGTTTGTGAATGTTAATTGATAGTTAAATAACCGACTATTAATATTGGCCAATGCGCTGATCGTTTCGAAGAGACCGGGATCAGGAGTTATTTCTCGAAAACCACTTCGATTTGGTTTGTACGTTTTCGTAGGGAAAACGAGTTTGGAATCAAAGATGGAGCAGTGAAGTGTAAGGGCTAGTCGCTACTAATCCTGAGGATATTTCCGAAATGGATGTAGTAGGAGTAGTGCCTTCGGTTCCGTTCGAACCCGGAACGGACTTGTATGGATGAATGCTTTCGGAACATCGTCAGCGGACGATGGGCATTCGAAGGGATATGTTCTATAAAGGTAACGCTTAGCCTCAAGCCTCATCAACCGGGAATGACTAAAAATCAGGGGTTATGCAGCAAGGCTTCGTGGGTAGCCCCTACTTGAGAGTAAGGTCATCCCTGTCTAGATGTCCCTTATATTTCGGCTTAGTGGTGCGGTTGCTGATCCCAACCGTGGGGTGATTTTATTCGGAATTATCCAGTAAGGGATGGTTCCTACCTTGTGTTGCAGGGGAGCGGGCGTACTCCTCAGTATCGTGATCAAGGCCACGTACTGTGACAGGTGGTACCCCAGTGCCTAGTCATTGATGGAAATCCATTCTCCCTACGTGCCTTGTACGGTATTTGTTTGTATTACCCACGATTATGGCTAGTATGCTGGAATTTAATAGATGTAACAATTTCAGCTATTTGAATAAGTATTTGTATATATACACTACTATAATATCAGAGGATTTTGATAAAAAGTGTTTTTGACTATCGTAAGGTAAAAACCCGACATGTTTATTTGTGGCGTGGTCTTACGAGATGCTTTTGATTTCAGAAGGGTTTGGAAAACTTTAATAATCCAATTGAGTGTGTTTTCTCACGCTGGTTTTCCAGACTGACTCAGGTGTTATTTTATTATAATGCTCGGGTCAGACTGAGTATTATATGGTACAGGATATGATGCTGTGGAGCTCAGGAGACGAGCTGGATGGCGAGACGTATCACACGTATATGATGTATATCCCGATGTGTTGTGTTTGTGTGTATTCTATGTGGGACAAGTTATTATAACTGTCCTGAATTGTGATGTTGATTGTATTGTACTCTGATTCTGTACTCTGACGATGTAGTATATAAACAGATGTATTTTCTTTTGTGTAAAGTTCATCTGGTATCTATTATATTTTATTCCGCTGCGATTGTGAGATTCTGATGTTGGTTTTCTATTTTCTTCTTCTACCTCTTTCTTCTTCAACCCAAATGGTTCATATTTCCGTTCTTCTTGAGTTCATTGATGGAGATTAATGTAAATTCAAGGGGTACGGGTTTGCGGGTCGTTTCACTTTACATTGTGGAACGTGCGTGAAAAATTAAGTGCCAGGTTTTTATATACACTATGAACGTGTGTGCAAAAAGTTCAGGCCATGTCATTCTTGCATGCAAAAAGTTGAAGCATACGAAAGTATGCTCAGTTCTTTGTGGCATTCGAGTATACATCGCAGGGTCAATTGCAATTTATTCATTTGAAAGTGTGTTGACTGTTTGTATTGAACCATGGTAAAGTATGTGAAAAAAATTCCCAAACTCCTGTGCGTGTAAAATTGTTTGCACGTTAAAATTTTCTAGTCATTTTGCATTTGTTTAATTCTATTTCGTATGCATAAATCTCAAGTCTAGGCAGTGCAATATTTTGGTGATTATATAAATAGTATAGATCACTATTTATAAATTTATATTTGAACCATGGTTTGGTTTTAAAACGTATTTTGCTGTCGTTATTTTTATAACGAAATTTTACTCCGATGATATATTTTAGAAGCGTGTTGTTTTTATGAGATTTTTGACGAATAAAAATTATTGTTGTTTTGACTTCAGTAACCGTTAATTTAAAGTGAATTTTTAAGCGGTTATCCCGCAACGCTGATTTGGTATCCGTTTTTACGGTGTTTTGTGAAGCGCAATTTCCTCGGCGAAATTGCTACAGATGTTGCTATTTTAATCATGGGTTTTCAAATCGTTTTAAAAATAAAATTATTTCAAGAATTTTACAGTTTACGCTTTCAAAAGAATGATAAATCGATTTAAACGTTTCAGCAAAATTATGGACTATGAACCCTTACTTTTACTGATTCGGTTAATTCCGGACTTGTCCGTTTGAGAACGTAAAGCGTTATTAATATAAAATACACAATTTTGCACTTTTAAGGAAACGATGAAGAGATTTAAACGATTTAACAAAAGTGCATAGTATGGAACCATACTTTTACTATTTTGGTTAATTCCGGACTCGTTAATTGAAATATTTGCTGTTTGATGAATTTGATGATTTGTTGGGCTTTCGAGCCACTCTGCTGAACCTTCGGGTCATCTGATGGACCTTCGGGTCAATTACCAGTACTAGACCTTCGGGTCATTCTGCGGACCTTCGGGTTATCCGATGGACACCAAAAATTATAGTACTTGGTAGGCTTCAGCCATTTGAGATGCACGTGCGACGTAGCTAAAACTCGCCATCTGCTGGGATCGATCCACTTTTATGCTGATTTTTCTAGTTATCTATTTTGATTTCTAGATTTTGCGACTGCTGATTTTTTTAGTTATCTATTTTGATTTCTAGATTTTGCGACTGCTGATTTTTCTAGTTATCTATTTTGATTTCTAGATTTTGCGACTGCTGATTTTTCTAGTTATCTATTTTGATATCTAGATTTTGCGACTGCTGATTTTTCTAGTTATCTATTTTGATTTCTAGATTTTGTGAATTGCTGTTTTGAGTTCAATTGTGAATTTGAAAGTTGATTTTGATGGAGTTTAAATTGAGATTTCTTCATTTAAACTATGTTGACTATTTATGTTGAATAGTCTCATTCGAGACTATAATTATTTGCTTAAGTGTTGTTTATCATACACTTATTTCTGAGTTTAAATTAGACTGATCCATTTATTATTTTCTTTTAAATAATACTCGGGTCAGACCGAGTTATTTCAGGGTAATCTCTATCTCTGATTCAGTTGAAGCTTCAGCTTTTGGGATTTCACATCATCTTTTGTCTAGTCTTCGAGGTGTTACTTTTGGTGTATTGACTCTCATCTCATGTACGTTGATGACATGTATATGTATATTTGGTTAATGTGAACTATCGATTGTTGTAGCATGTATCCGGACTTATCTTCCTCTATATATCTGATATTTCTGTTCTGTTGTGATTATACTTATCTGTGTTGTAATTATTATGAGTTGTTCTGATTTTTTCTTAAGCCACCGTAGTTTCGTTTTAGATTTGGATTGAATGTATATTGTTGGGAGTAATTTACACAACTCCTATCGATGTAATCAATACTCGTCTAAGGCATAACTTACGGATGGTCGCTTCTAACAAGCCTTATTCTTCGCAATAGCAGACGTTATTCCTTATAATAACCTTTGTTATTGTGAGCATAGAGGCGGGGCATCACAGCTTGGTATCAGAGCTGAGATTCAGAACAAATTATAATAAAATAAAGAACAGAAGCAGAATGGAACATGTGTTACAACTGTTCGAGGGTTTTATTCGTGCCTTTCTATTCTATTCCTTCCATTTTAACATGTTGGAATATGTCTAGGAATGAATCTCGTATTTCCGTAGTATTCCATTTGTTAAATTTCTTATCTATTGTGTGCTGTTTAACTAATCCTTACCTTCTCTTGTCTCTCAGCCTATGGTTGGAAGAGGTAGAGGGAGCGTTCTTCTGCAGGTTCGTCTAGTGGTTCTCATCCGGACGGAGTATATATGTCAGCTGATCAGTTTATGGAGCTATTTAGGAGTGCTCAGCCTTCTGTTGCTACTCCCGCAGCTCCCAATCACAAGTCTGCCTTCGCCCGCATGTGTAGTGACTATTCCCACCTTGGAGGTCATCCTTTCAAGTGATCGAAAAGTGTAATGGAGGTTCAAACTTGGTTGCGTGCTTGTGAGTGCATATTTTCTCGGATGGATCTTTCTGGTCATCATCGCGTTCTCGTGGCATCTAGCATGTTGCAAGAGCGTGCGCTTGATTGGTATGAGCTTTTTATTACAGAAGTTGATGAGTCCTCTCTCTCGTGGAATAAGTTTAAGGAACGATTCGAACTTAAGTTCGTTCCTGAATCAGAAAAGGCTAATCTTGCTCATAGTTTCCTTGAGTTGAAACAAGGAAAGTCCTCTGTTTCTGATTATGTTGCATCTTTCTAGGCCTTGTCCAAATACAGAGTTGAGTTCATTAACACTCCGCGTAAGAAGAATTTTCGTTTTGTTGATGGTTTGAAGCCGTATTTGAAGAAAGTTCTTTTGCTTCAGCTTAAGCTCTCTTTTGAGGAGCTTGTTGATTCGGCTCTTTGTCTTGAAGCTGTCGAAAAGGAACGTGATAGTGGTGATGAGGTTGAGATTTCTAAGAACCTGTAACGACCCAGAATTTCTGACATTTAAAATTCGAATATTTAATTGATTTTAAATATTAACAAGTTGAATTAATAAGTCTGATAATTTATTTTTCGAATATCTGGATTTAATTGGGAAATTAAATCGATAAATTAATAGTGAAATTCCAGACTTAATTGAAATCTGGATTAAATGTGAATGAAAATGATTTATAAAGTTATATTAAATCATATTGAAGTTATAGAGATGTTATAGAACTTTTAAAATCGAATTTAAAGTTAATCTGTGAAAATTGAATATTTTAATATTTAATCGACTAGTGAAATTAGCCATTTTTGGGACAGTCTCAGAATTGGACGAAACTAGTTCCATTGGATCCGTAATAGTTTGTTATTATCGGATTTCAATTTTCATAGCAATCGGAGTTGTCGTTTGACTGTGGCAGCTCGAAACGCATCGAAATTGTTTTAATATTAATTTGGCGAGTTAAAATAGTCATTTTTCAAAATGTCTCGGATTTCGACGAAACTAGTTTCATCGGATCCGTAATGTGATATTATTGTAAGATTTCAAATTTCAAGTCGATTGGATGTACGGTTTGTCCGGGGCAAGCCAAACGCATTGAAATCGGTTTAAATCTATTTGATTTAAATTTGACTGTTTATTTCCGTAACTCTCACATATGATCGAATTAGCCTCCGAAACACATTCCATTGTGTTCGGAACACGGGGTAAACCTTACGAACGCCAGGCGGCACGTGTAATTTGGAGATCGTTTGGAAAAGTCGTTTTAAAATAAATTTTATATCATTTATATACGTATATATATATATATATATATATATATATATATACGTTAACAAACTCAAAACCCTAGTTCAAGAGTGCAGCCGCCATCTTTAAAAATCAATGGCCGAAACTCAACCTCATTTTTCTTTGTTTATCTTCAAATCTATCAACAATTAGACAAAACCTTCAACTAACAAAACGTAGAGCTCGTCGAGAGCAACGTTCTCAATGGTGGTGATTGGATTTCGTGGCGTATGGAGGTCAGGGGATCGCTGCGTTCACCGGTGGTTTGCGTGCGTTTTTCTGGTGGTGGGTGGGGCCGAGCTTCGAGATGATCAGGGCGTGAGTGAAGGCGATGTAGGGCTACTGGGTGGTGGTCCTTGATCACGTTCAAGAGGGGTATGGTGGTCGCGTGATTTAGGGCATGAAGGCGGTCGATGGGTTCTTTGTACGTGCGTTAATCTGGAGGGGGAAGAGTAAAGAAAGGAACGGGCCAGATTTTCACCAGAGGAGATCAACGGCTGAAATTGAAGTGGGTTTGAAAATTTTAATTAAAAATTGAAAATGAATTGTATAATAATTCGTTAAACTTTGTAACACTGTATCTCTTTCATACGAGATCGAAAAATTACGAAACAAGCGGCGTTGGCTTCGTTTTGTCGAGCACTTCGCTATGGAACTGAATTGGAAGCGATTGGAGTTAGTGCAAATTTTGAGTGAAATTAAACGTCTGTTTAATTTTATTCGAAATAAAAAGCTGGAACAGAATTGAAATCAAGGTGAGAACTCCTCACTCAATCGAATGTTTTTGTTTCGATGAAAATTTTAAATAGTTAGATTTAAAATTATTTATTGTATGCCTGGATGATAAATTTTATCTGTTATTGACTGAAATAGACATTATACGCCGTTAGTAAGCGGATAATATTTATTAAACCCATATACCGCGATAATTCCGTACTGGAGCGGAATTGGTATTGTGCTAACATCTGTGGATGCAAGGAAACAGGTTGGAGGGATCCGACTGGATTCCTCATCGTAGTGATGTATTTACAGATATTGATATATATTATGTTGTCATATTGATATATGATGTTTGGATGCTGTGATTGACTATTTGGTGCTGTTGCATCATTGGATCCATTTTTAAAATTTAAAAATAACGATTTGATTTTAAAAGGATTTTTAAAAGTGATATTTTGGAATAAATAGTTGATTATTTATAAAATGGTTTAAACTGGGATATTTGAATTATAAACGGTTTCTATAAAAGATTTATAAAAGTTGATATTTATAAATTTAAAATATTGGAATTATAAAATGAATTTTTATAAATGTTAAAAGGTAGTATAAATGGATTTCATAAGTGAATGAAATTAATAGATTTATAATGTGAAGTTATAAAATAAATAGATTTTTGTAAAATAAAAGAATTATAAGTAATTAACTTATAAATTAGATTTTTGGTATAAAAATTGAGTTATAAATCGAATTTGTTAATTCAAGGATTTTTATAAATTGAAGTTTTTAGAATTGGAATTTATAACCATTGATTTATAAATTCGAAATCACTTATTTTGATAAATGAATTTTGGAAGTTAATTAAAGGAATTATATCCACGATTTTAGACAATGGATAATCCTTTAAATAAATGTGTGGAAACATTGAATTGGGTAAATAAAGTATATTCACGATTTTGGACAGTGAATATATTATTAGATAAATTGGATATGTTTTGGAGAAGTGATATTACGAAATGAAGTGATTGTTTTAAAAGATGTTTAAAACGTGTTAAGTATCGAAAACATAGATTTCAACATTTATTGTTGAAATAGACGTTTCGAGAAATAAGGAAATGGTGGATTATAACACTGTTGTTATAATAAATGGTTTCCGAAAGGAAATGTTTTATATAGTATTGGGATTTATATATCTATCTTAATTTTGAATCCCTATACTAGTGAATTTGAGTTGTCGTAACGATGTTTTACATAACATTCGTTTTGATTCAAATAAAAATTTGTGAAAGAGAATGATTTCCTTAAAGAATGAAAAATATACTTAATTATGATTTAAGTATATCAGATATTTTCCAAGTGTTGAAAATAAATGATTTGTGAAATACTTATTATTAAATAAGTATGGAATGCTTTTCCAATATGAAATGAAGGGTTTGAAATTTTATCTTTTGGAGATAAATTGAAATGTGGAAATTGATTTGAAATTGTTTCAAATGGTTAAGTGTGGGAATAATATATCTTGTAAAGATATTTTTGAAAGATAAATAATTTGGGAAATTATTTGGAATCTGATGATGTAGCGCATCTTTATTGATAGTTAAATAACCGACTATCAATAATTACCTTGAATGGGTATTTGTTGTGATTTGCTTGAATTTGAATGCCACACTTATTTTTAAATAAGCGCTCACTATTCGGGTTAGCCGGGAAAGGACCTTTGTGTCGTATAACCCATTCCGAATTTGTGATATGACGATATGGATCGTATTGAAGACCGGTGGTGAAGACCGGATGTTTATGAAAACGATAGGATGACCTATCCATTGTCTCTACACCGTTAGCTACGGTATTGAGATTTCCTTTGCGATGGGAAGTTTTATCGGGATTGTGAATATCCGGATTGCAAGGGCTTCTTTGGAAGTGCCTTCGGTTCTGTTCGAACCCAGAACAGACTTGTATGGTTACATGTCTGACATTACATTTTGAGGTGTAAAGCTGATTTCTTTCAAATACATTTCTGTTGGTGGCGGAGAATTTATTCTCTTAGCTTAACACCCTTCTCTGAGACGTACGAGCTCAGAGGTTATGAAGTTGAAGGTTATCAGCGATATATTCCCAATTTGGTAATGTGGCATGTTGAGTGTTGTTGTGAAATGATCATTGTTTGATCATTTGTGATATGATCATTTGTTTGACCTAAAGCATAGCTTTTGTATAAAGCGTAGCTTTGTGGACGAGACTTCGTCAGGGCCTCAACAATCCGGAAATGGTCGAAACAGGAATGTTGCGGCAAGGTTATGAGGGTCGCGCCCTTTAGGGTATGTCATTTCCTTCTGGAAAAGGGTGGTATCATGGTATGGAGCCCAGCTACTTACTCATGTGGACACACCGAATTTATTATGTGTGATGATGTTATCGAGTGCTCGGATAAAGGTCCCAAAGGACCGGGTGATGACATATTCGTGAGTTACCTGTTATAGGGGTAACCCGGCCTTGTTTGGCAGAGAGCAGTTTGTCTCTCGGAGCGTCCAGCCAGAGACGTTTCCTACGTGGCATAGGAAGTTCCTTAGCCTGACCATTTGTTGGAAAATCCAAAGAAACAATACGAACCCTTTACGATTGAAATTGTATAACCTGTCTCCTAAGGAAGCAGCTATAGCAGGCATAATATAATGGTACCTATGCTGGCTAAGATTAATATTGTATTTTCGAAAGGATTTTCACACTATGCACTAGTAATAATATCAAAATGATTTGTTTTGCGTAGTAAGCATTTTTGACTATCATAAGAAGAAATCTCCTCCAAGTCTGTGATTGCATTTTGTGTGTGGTGGGAGGTCTTATGGTAGTTTCATTTTCCAAAAGCATCGCGGGTTTCAATGTTAAAATTTTATTGTTGTGTTTTAAAGATAAACTGTTTTAGTTCTCACACCAGTCACCATGACTGACTCGGAGTTTATTGTTTCCTTCCTAAACTCTGGGTGCCCATCATTTTCCACACGGGCAGTCTAGAGTTAGGTTATTAGGTCATTCTGAATTCAGGAGATGCTGTGGAGCTCAGTGGCGAGCTGGATGGCGAGACGTATCATCTATACTATGTATTATTCCGCTGTGTATTCTATATGTGGACAAGTTCATATAACTGTCCAGTTGTGTTGTATATTGTTGTTGTACACTCTGATGATGATGTAATGTATAAAATGATATAGTTCTTTGATTTAAAGATTATTCATTTATCTATTATATGTTGTTCCGCTGCGAATGTGAGATTCTGATATTGTTTTCTGTTTTTTTCTGTTTTTCTTTTCTTCTGTCTTCTTCTACCTCTTCTTAAACCATAACAATTCGGTTTTCTGGCATTCGATTGTTCGGCAGTTGATACAGTGAATGTATTAATGTCGATTTTCGAGCGATGAAAAATCGAAGTCTTTACATTTGGTATCAGAGCATATGGTTAAGCGACAACCCTGCTCTGTTGGGTGTTACTCATTAGAGATACAGTCAGTAGTGCTCTAGAATGATTTGAGTGTAATAATAGATATGAGTGCGTATTTGTTAGTGAATATAAAATTGTTTTATATTGTGATGATTGATTTGTTGAGTGTTATATGGATTCTGGTCGGTATAGTCCGTACAACTCTATCGATAGGGATCTCTAAACACTTGTTCAGAACAATTCGGCACGATATTGTTTAAAATTAGGTAAATGAAATAATTTTACCTCGATTATATTTTGTATATAAAGAAATAATTTTTCAGAAATTATTAAAGTGTACATAATTGATTGTTAAGTTGTTTGAATAAGTTAAATAAAACAACAATTGTATAAGCAAATGAATTATAATGAATGAAGTTATAATTAAAATGATTTGCAATTGGGAAATAATCTTATATATAAGAAGTGAATTTCTATAAGTAAAAGATTTGTAATGAGATTTATGAATAAAGGAAAAAATTTTGGAAAGAATTTAAAGCACTAAATTCACTATTGTTGCTGGGAAATAGTACTGTGATGACTGCAGCATCATCAGTATCATTTTCTAAGTTTCTGTGTGATTGATTTGCTACCATAGTAAATTGGAAATTGAAGTTTTGTTGTAATAAACAAATTTGATTTAAAATCCAAGTTAAAGTGATAAATATAAGTGAAATGAGTTTATACTTATAATATGATTTAGAAATTTAAATAAATAAGTTGTATAACTTATAAAATGAGTGAATGTAAGTAAAATCAAATGATAAAGTGATTAAACAATTTTGTTAAGTCAAATGTGATATAAATTTGAATGATTGATGAAATTTGATTTTGGTAAAAGGTTAAATGAATTTTGTTAAGAAAAACAAAATCTGAATTGGATTTATAAGTGAAAACTTAAGTTAAGTTAAACAAATGATGTTTGAAATGGAAAATAACTTAAGTGATGTTGAATGAAATTGATTTTGATATCAAAGTAAATTAATAAAGTGAATTTATTAAATGAATGTGAACTTAAGTTATATAAATGAAATTCAATTTTATTTGTTAAAATGAATTGGCAATTGAATTAATAAATGGATTGAATGTTAATCAATTGAATGTAAATAATTGATATGAAACAATGAATATAGGTGTTAATTCATTAGAAGCTAATGGAGTTGAGAAATTTAATAAATTGAATGGAAGTCAATTCAATATCAACCAATTAAAATTAAAAGTGTTGAATCAAATTGAATGTAAAGAAATGTAAATTGAATAAATTTGGTTGTAATGGATGTACATTGGTTGTTATATGGATGTTGGTTGATTGTATATAAATTCATTAAATGTTAATGAAGTTGAATTGATAAATTGGAAGCTAAAGTAATTGAATCCAAATCGAAAGTGAATGAATTTGAATAGAATTGAATTCGAATTAAATTGAAAATGAATGAATGTTGATAAAATCCAACGTTAATGAATCAACTGTGATTAAATTGAAAACCAATTCATTGGATATTAATGAGAAATGGATTAATATTGATTTGGTATGGATTTGTTGAATGTTAATTGGATGATGGTTGCATTTGTTATTTGTTGCATTTGCTATATTGACACATATGTAGTTGTTATGTTACTATATGTTGTATATCGATATTATTTTCTATATACATGTTTTCATTTGTTTGATTGAGTGTTTAGTAGTGCGGATGGCGTTTGCTTCGCATTTGGAGCTCGCTTTCGCGCTATATTAGTTGTATACGCTCGCTAAAAATATAATAAATATCTCGGATTAAATATCGTACTTTTACACTTTTTCCCTACGGGATGCCTCATCACTTGATGAGATGTATATTTGTGATATATATACACTGTCATTTTTTTTCTGGATCGAGCCGCGCAAAGGAGGCTATGGTGAAATTTTTCGAAAATTTAAGGCGTTAGAATATTTTTGAGAAAATTAGAGAATTTGAAAATTTTGAAAACTAAGTTTGGATTTGGAAACTTAGTAAAGTTGTTGTAAGAAGTTTAACTATTGGATTTTTGGAAAAGTTAAACACTTAAGAGATTTGTAAATCTAATTTGAACGATTTGTTTTGGAAAGTTAATGGATTTTGTGAATTTTTCTTACTTGGTAATTTCGAGGACGAAATTCTTTTAAGGGGGGAAGTTTGTAACGACCCAGAATTTCTGACATTTAAAATTCGAATATTTAATTGATTTTAAATATTAACAAGTGGAATTAATAAGTCGAATAATTTATTTTTCGAATATCTGGATTTAATTGGGAAATTAAATCGATAAATTAATAGTGAAATTCCAAACTTAACTGAAATCTGGATTAAATGTGAATGAAAATGATTTATAAAGTTATATTAAATCATATTGAAGTTATAGAGATGTTATAGAACTTTTAAAATCGAATTTAAAGTTAATCTGTGAAAATTGAATATTTTAATATTTAATCGACTAGTGAAATTAGCCATTTTTGGGACAGTCTCAGAATTAGACGAAACTAGTTCCATTGGATCCGTAATAGTTTGTTATTATCGGATTTTAATTTTCATAGCAATCGGAGTTGTCGTTTGACTGTGGCAGCTCGAAACGCATCGAAATTGTTTTAATATTAATTTGGCGAGTTAAAATAGTCATTTTTCAAAAAGTATCGGATTTCGACAAAACCAGTTTCATCGGATCCGTAATGTGATATTATTGTAAGATTTCAAATTTCAAGTCGATTGGATGTACGGTTTGTCCGGGGAAAGCCAAAACGCATTGAAATCGGTTTAAATCGATTTGATTTAAATTTGACTGTTTATTTCCATAACTCTCACATATGATCGAATTAGCCTCCGAAACACGTTCCATTGTGTTCAGAACGCGGGGTAAACCTTACGAACGCCAGGCGGCACGTGTAATTTGGAGATCGTTTGAAAAAGTCGTTTTAAAATAAATTTTATATCATTTATATACGTATATCTATATATATACGTTAACAAACTCAAAACCCTAGTTCAAGAGTGCAGCCACCATCTTTAAAAATCAATGGCCGAAACTCAACCTCATTCTTCTTTGTTTATCTTCAAATCTATCAACAATTAGACAAAACCTTCAACTAACAAAACGTAGAGCTCGTCGTGAGCAACGTTCTCAATGGTGGTGATTGGATTTCGTGGCGTATGGAGGTCAGGAGATCGCTGCGTTCACCGGTGGTTTGCGTGCGTTTTTCCGGTGGTAGGTGGGGCCGAGCTTCGAGATGATCGGGGCATGAGTGAAGGCGATGTAGGGCTACTGGGTGGTGGTCCTTGATCACGTTCAAGAGGGGTATGGTGGTCGCGTGATTTAGGGCATGAAGGCGGTCGATGGGTTCTTTGTACATGCGTTAATCTGGAGGGGGAAGAGTAAAGAAAGGCACGGGCCAGATTTTCTCCAGAGGAGATCAACGGCTGAAATTGAAGTGGGTTTGAAAAATTTAATTAAAAATTGAAAATGAATTGTATAATAATTCGTTAAACTTTGTAACACTGTATCTCTTTCATACGAGATCGAAAAATTACGAAACAAGCGGCATTGGCTTCATTTGGTCGAGCACTTCGCTATGGAACTGAATTGGAAGCGATTGGAGTCAGTGAAAATTTTGAGTGAAATTAAACGTCTGTTTAATTTTATTCGAAATAAAAAGCTGGAACAGAATTGAAATCAAGGTGAGAACTCTTCACTCAATCGAATGTTTTGTTTCGATGAAAATTTTAAATAGTTTGATTTAAAATTGTTGATTGTATGCCTGGATGATAAATTTTATCTGTTATTGACTGAAATAGACATTATACGCCGTTAGTAAGCGGATAATATTTATTAAACCCATATACCGCGATAATTCCGTACTGGAGCGGAATTGGTATTGTGCTAACATCTGTGGATGCAGGGAAACAGGTTGGAGGGATCCGACTGGATTCCTCACCGTAGTGATGTATTTACAAATATTGTTATATATTCTGTTGTCATATTGATATATGATGTTTGGATGCTGTGATTGACTATTTGGTGCTGTTGCATCATTGGATCCATTTTTATAATTTAAAAATAACGATTTGATTTTAAAAGGATTTTTAAAAGTGATTTTTTGGAATAAATAGTTGATTATTTATAAAATGGTTTAAACTGGGATTTTTGAATTATAAACGGTTTCTATAAAAGATTTATAAAAGTTGATATTTATAAATTTAAAATATTGGAATTATAAAATGAATTTTTATAAATGTTAAAAGGTAGTATAAATGGATTTCATAAGTGAATGAAATTAATAGATTTATAATGTGAAGTTATAAAATAAATAGATTTTTGTAAAATAAAAGAATTATAAGTAATTAACTTATAAATTAGATTTTTGGTATAAAAATTGAGTTATAAATCGAATTTGTTAATTCAAGGATTTTTATAAATCGAAGTTTTTAGAATTGGAATTTATAACCATTGATTTATGAATTCGAAATTACTTATTTTGATAAATGAATTTTGGAAGTTAATTAAAGGAATTATATCCATGATTTTAGACAATGGATAATCCTTTAAATAAATGTGTGGAAACATTGAATTGGGTAAATAAAGTATATTCACGATTTTGGACAGTGAATATATTATTAGATAAATTGGATATGTTTTGGAGAAGTGATATTACGAAATGAAGTGATTGTTTTAAAAGATGTTTAAAACGTGTTAAGTATCGAAAACATAGATTTCAACATTTATTGTTGAAATAGACGTTTCGAGAAATAAGGAAATGGTGGATTATAACACTGTTTTTATAATAAATGGTTTCCGAAAGGAAATGTTTTATATAGTATTGGGATTTATATTTCTATCTTAATTTTGAATCCCTATACTAGTGAATTTGAGTTGTCATAACGATGTTTTACGTTACATTCGTTTTGATTCAAATAAAAATTTGTGAAAGAGAATGATTTCCTTAAAGAATGAAAAATATACTTAATTATGATTTAAGTATATCAGATATTTTCCAAGTGTTGAAAATAAATGATTTGTGAAATACTTATTATTAAATAAGTATGGAATGCTTTTCCAATATGAAATGAAGGGTTTGAAATTTTATCTTTTGGAGATAAATTGAAATGTGGAAATTGATTTGAAATTGTTTCAAATGGTTAAGTGTGGAAATAATATATCTTGTAAAGATATTTTTGAAAGATAAATAATTTGGGAAATTATTTGGAATCTGATGATGTAGCGCATCTTTATTGATAGTTAAATAACCGACTATCAATAATTACCTTGAATGGGTATTTGTTGTGATTTGCTTGAATTTGAATGCCACACTTATTTTTAAATAAGCGCTCACTATTCGGGTTAGCCGGGAAAGGACCTTTGTGTCGTATAACCCATTCCGAATTTGTGATACGACGATATGGATCGTATTGAAGACCGGTGGTGAAGACTGGATGTTTATGAAAATGATAGGATGACCTATCGATTGTCTCTACACTGTTAGCTACGGTATTGAGATTTCCTTTGTGATGGGAAGTTTTATCGGGATTGTGAATATCCAGATTGCAAGGGCTTCTATGGATGTGCCTTCGATTCTGTTCGAACCCGAAACAGACTTGTATGGTTACATGTCTGACATTACATTTTGAGGTGTAAAGCTGATTTCTTTCAAATACATTTCTGTTGGTGGCGGAGAATTTATTCTCTTAGCTTAACACCCTTCTCTGAGACGTACGAGCTCAGAGGTTATGTAGTTGAAGGTTATCAGCAATATATTACCAATTTGGTAATGTGGCATGTTGAGTGTTGCTGTGAAATGATCATTGTTTGATCATTTGTGATATGATCATTTGTTTGACCTAAAGCATAGCTTTTGTATAAAGCGTAGCTTTGTGGACGAGACTTCGTCAGGGCCTCAACAACCCGGAAATGGTCGAAACAGGAATGTTGCGGCAAGGTTATGTGGGTCGCGCCCTTTAGGGTATGTCATTACCTTCTGGAAAGGGGTGGTATCATGGTATGGAGCCCATATACTTACTCATGTGGACACACCTGATTAATTATGTGTGATGATGTTATCGAGCGCTCGGATAAAGGTCCCAAAGGACCGGGTGATGACATATTCGTGAGTTACCTGTTATAGGGGTAACCCGGCCTTGTTTGGCAGAGAGCAGTTTGTCTCTCGGAGCGTCCAGCCAGAGGCGTTTCCTACGTGGCATAGGAAGTTCCTTAGCCTAACCATTTGTTGGAAAATCCAAAGAAACAATACGAACCCTTTACGATTGAAATTGTATAACCTGTCTCCTCAGGAGGCAGCTATAGCAGGCATAATATAATGGTACCTATGCTGGCTAAGATTAATATTGTATTTTCGAAAGGATTTTCACACTATGCACCAGTAATAATATCAAAATGATTTGGTTTGCGTAGTAAGCATTTTTGACTATCATAAGAAGAAATCTCCTCCAAGTCTGCGATTGCATTGTGTGTGTGGTGGGAGGTCCTATGGTAGTTTCATTTTCCAAAAGCATCGCGGGTTTTAATGTTAAAATTTTATTGTTGTGTTTTAAAGATAAACTGTTTTAGTTCTCACACCAGTCACCATGACTGACTCGGAGTTTATTGTTTCCTTCCTAAACTCTGGGTGCCCATCATTTTCCACACGGGCAGTCTAGAGTTAGGTTATTAGGTCATTCTGGATTCAGGAGATGCTGTGGAGCTCAGTGGCGAGCTGGATGGCGAGACGTATCATCTATACTATGTATTATTCCGCTATGTATTCTATATGTGGACAAGTTCATATAACTGTCCAATTGTGTTGTATATTGTTGTTGTACACTCTGATGATGATGTAATGTATAAAATGATATAGTTCTTTGATTTAAAGATTATTCATTTATCTATTATATGTTGTTCCGCTGCGAATGTGAGGTTCTGATATTGTTTTCTGTTTTTCTTTTCTTCTGTCTTCTTCTACCTCTTCTTAAACCATAACAATTTGGTTTTTCGGCATTCGATTGTTCGGCAGTTGATACAGTGAATGTATTAATGTCGATTTTCGAGCGATGAAAAATCGAAGTCGTTACAGAACCCCAATAAGAAGAGATTTCCATTTCATAAGCCTAATTCTTCCAACAAGAAGAAGAAGCAAGCTACCTCCAATTCTCAGCCTAGTAGTGCACCTTCTAATCAGAGGGCGTGCTATAATTGTGGTTCTCTGGATCATCTTCACCGTAGTTGTCCTAAGCCTCGTATTTGCCGCTATTGCAAGAAAGAGGGTAATTGGATTTCTGATTGTCCTACTGCTTCTAGGGGTCTTAAATCTAGGAAGCTTAATGTTGCTAAAGCTTCTAGTGATACTTCTCAGCCCAAAGGTATTACTCCTTCTGTTTTGGAAGGTTTTATTTTATTTCATGGCCGTTCTATTAGAGTTCTTTTCGATACGGGTGCATCGCATTCATTCGTATCAATAGAGCTTGTTGATATTATTCCTTTGGATGTTGTTACTCTTTGCGACCCTTTGAGGATCGTAAATCCTATTGGTGGATCCGCTACTCTTGGTTTGTTATGTGTTGATGTTGAGATTATTCTTTGTGGTTTCTCCTTTCATGCGAATCTGCATGTTATGGATCATCTGGGTTTTGATATGATTTTGGGTATGGATTGGCTCGTCCGTTATGAAGTTCAAATCCTATGTCCCAAAAGAACTTTATATCTCAAGCATCCCGATTCTATCGAGTAGTTATCTATTGTATTTCGGAGCATGGACCATGATTCGACTGCTCTCATTTCTTCCTTCGAATCGGAGGATGTCATAGCTAATATTCTGATTGTTTGTGATTTTTCGGATGTCTTCGAGCCTATTTCATGTTTGTCGCTGAAGAGGGCAATTGAGTTCCGTATTGATCTTATCTTTAGTGCTCATCCTGTCAGTCGTCCTCCCACGAGGATGTCTGCTAAGGAAAATGAGGAACTCAAGCAACAATTATCTGAGTTGGAAGCCAAGCATTTTATTCGTTCTAGCTCTTCTCCTTGGGGCACCGTCGTTGTCTTCATTAAGAAGCCAGATGGTACTCTTAGGCTTTGCATTGACTATCGCAAGCTTAACGAGCTCACTATCAAAAATAGGTATCCATTACCTAGGATCGATGACATGTTCGATCAATTAAGTGGCGCTAAGCTCTTCTCCCAACTCGATCTTGCTACCGGTTTTCATCTGTTACGATTTGCGGAAGATAGCATTCCTCTTACCGCATTCCGTACTTGTTATGGTTCTTACGAATGGCTTGTTATGTCGTTCGGTTTGACGAATGCTCCAGCGTATTTTGTAGATCTTATGAATCGGATATTCCGGGAATATCTCGATAAGTTCGTCTTGGTTTTCATTGATGATATTCTTATTTATTCCAAATCTGAAGGCGATCATATTCAACATTTGGAGATTGTTTTGAGCACTCTTCGTCAGCATCAACTTTATGGAAAATTCTCCAAGTGTTACTTCTGGGAGAATAAGGTGAAGTTTCTCGGTCACATTGTTTCTTCCGATGGTATCTCTGTCGATCCTTCCAAGATCGAATCTATTCAAAATTGGAAGAGGCCCAAGACCGTTACTGAGATCCATAGTTTTCTTGGATTGGTGGGTTATTATCGCCGGTTCATTAAGGACTTTTCTCGTATTGCTTTACCGCTTACCACTCTCACGCGAAAAGTTGTTCCTTTTATTTGGTCGGATAAGTGTGAGAATTCTTTCTTGAAGTTAAAAGATCTCCTTACTCATGCTCCTATCCTAGTGGTTCCCGAAGGGAATCATGATCTTGTTGTTTATACCGATGCCAGTGGTTATGGACTCGGTGTTGTTCTCATGCAAAAAGATAGAGTAGTAGCCTATGCTTCTAGACAACTAAAGCCTAATGAGATTCGTTATGCTACCCATGATTTGGAGTTAGCCGCTATAGTCTTTGCTCTAAAGATTTGGCAACATTATTTATTGGGCGAGCATTTTATTCTCTTCACTGATCATAAACCTCTGAAGTATCTATTCACTCAGAAAGAACTTAATATGAGGTAACAACGTTGGCTCGAATTTCTTGCTTTATATGATTTCAATATTCAGTATACCCCTGGTAAGGGTAATCGAGTTGCTAATGCGCTTAGTCGCAAGCAGCAAGTTGTTGTTTCCATGATGCTAGCAGAGTGGAATATTTTGGAAGCTTTATCTCTTTGTGATATTAGAGACCGTCCTTCAGTTTCTGATTCTCCCGTGCTTTTATTTAGCATGGAAGCTCGTCCTAGTTTGCTGGATCGTGTTGCCGATGCCCAGAAACAAGATCCAGACCTTGCTTATCTTATTCAGAGTTGTAAATCAGAATCCCGAAGTGATGATCTAAAGGATTTCGATATTGATGTTCATGATTGTATCCGAAAGAAGGGTTGGTTGATTGTGCCTAATGTTTCTAATCTTAGAAATGACATTCTTAAGGACTGTCATCGTTCTAAGTATACCATTCATCCGGGTAGTAGTAAGATGTATGCTGACATGAAATGCTTATACCATTGGGAGGGTATGAAGCATGATATTGCAAGTTATGTAAGTCGTTGCATGACTTGTCAACTTGTTAAAGCAGAACACCAGCGTCCCAGTGGTCTTTTGGAGCCTCTTGAGATTCCATTATGGAAATGGGAGCAAATTTCTATGGACTTCATTGATGGTCTACCTCGTTCGAGGTCGGGCCATACTAGTATTTGGGTGATTGTTGATAGATTGACTAAATCAGCCTAATTTATTCCTATCAAGTTCAATCGGACTGCTCCTTTGTTGGCTAAGATGTTTATTAAAGAAGTTGTTCGACTTCATAGTGTGCCTAGTTCTATTTTTAGTGACAGAGATCCGCTTTTCACAAGTGGTTTCTGGTAGAGCCTTAAGAAAGCTTTGGGCACTAAGCTCAATCTCAGTATAGCTTATCTTCCACAGTCCGACGGTCAGACTGAAAGGGTGAATCAAGTCTTAGAGGATCTCCTTCGAGCTTGTGTTCTTGATTTTGGTGGTAGTTGGGAAGACCACTTATCTCTTGTTGAGTTCTCTTATAACAACAGTTTTCAATCCAGTATCGGTATGGCTCCTTTCGAAGCTCTTTATGGAAGGCCGTGTCGATTACCATCTTGTTGGTTGGAATCGGGGGAAAGGTTAGTTCTCGGCCCCGATTATATTCGGGAATCTTCTGAGAAGATTGATATTATTAGACAGAGAATGAAAGAGGCTCAGAATAGGCAGAAATCTTATGCCGATCATCGTAGGAAGCCTTTGGAATTTTCTGTTGGCGATCACGTTTTTATTCGTGTTTCTCCGATGAAGGGTGTGGTGCGTTTTAGTCGCTCCGGGAAATTGGCTCCTCGATATGTTGGACCATTTCCTATTATGGAACGCATTAGCCCTGTTGCTTATCGTGTATCGCTACCTATTCAGTTTTCGGGAATTCATGACGTATTTCATGTATCCCAGCTTCGTCGATGCCTTAGAGATTCAGATTCTATTATTGATCCTCCTATGTTGCAAGATCTTGAGATCTCACCCGACTTGTCTATTGTGCAAAATCCTATTCGTGTGCTAGCTTCGAAGATTAAACGCCTTCAGAATAAAGAAGTTCCGCTTGTGAAAATTCAATGGTCCGCAAACCCCAATGATTGCACTTGTGAAACCAGAGAATTCGAGCGTTCTTATCCGGGCTTTCTCTCCTCTTCGGGTGGGGGTGAGCATTCTTATCCATGTTTTCTATTTTATACTTTGTTGAAATGAATTATTTGTGTATTGACTGCTTCTAAGTATGAAAATTACGGGGACGCAATTTTTATAAAGGGGGAGTCTGTAACGACCGTGATTTTTGAATCATTGTCGAAATAAATATTTTAAATAGAAATTTTTAAACTAAAATTTGAAAAAAAATTGGCAATGTAAAAATGTAACAAGGTCAGTGGCAAAGTCTTTTGAAAAATAACAAAGTTGTGTTATAAACTTTGTTGCCTTCACGTGCAAACAAATATGGCCCATTTCAAAACAAAGTGGTGCATATTATAACATTGCTGTGAAAAAAGTTTTAAAAGCAAGAAGAACATATTTTTGTGTGATGTCACATTGTTGCACTTCACATTTCTTTCTTCATTTTGCCTTACAATCACAGCAAGTTTTTTTTAAAAAAAATAACACTTGCATCCATCATCACATTAGTGCAGCTGAGTCCTTTTCCTTCACTTATGCACGTCTCCCCTTTAATGCACTTGTACAAACCACTACCAGCATTCCTTTTTGACTTGTTCTCAATATTAAAAAAAAAGAAGACTGCAACAAAAATTTTGCTATTTTTTCAAAAGCTAGGTGAAGCTTTAATGGCGTTTTAAATATTACTCCTCCTTTGGATCTAGGTGCTAACTGATTTTTGAGGCAATTCTAAGGTGAGTGTAACTCACATTCCTAATTTAAAACTATACTACCGATATGTTTATTTTATCACTGCGTGCCACTTGCGTGCATTTAACGGACAATTGTTTTTATGTTATTTACGTGCATCAATTGGTGTACATTTAGTTTTGCTTGGCATCCATTGTTTATTTACATGCATGCTAACAAATATGAAATCGAAAGTAGTGGCCAGGTCTTTCCTTTTTCTTTCCCATGCATGCATTCATTTATAGGCATGCAAAGTAAGTGTGCCCAGACCATCAATTTACCACCTGCGTACGTGAAAATTTGTATTGCTCTGGTCATATTATTTTGGCATTGGCTTCATTCGTGCACGCGTGAAGTGTATTGCAAAGAGATGCATGTTCTGGTCTTTTGTTACTGTTTTTGTATGTGTGTACAAGTTATAGAATAAGAAAACTAGGTTCTAGGCCTTTCTTTACATTGTGGAACATGCGTGAAAAATTAAGTGCCAGGTTTTAAATAAACTATGAACGTGTGTGCAAAAAGTTCAGGCCAGGTCATTCCTGCATGCAAAAAGTTGAAGCATACGAAAGTATGCTCAGTTCTTTGTGGCGTGCGAGTATACATCGCAGGGTCAATTGCAATTTATTCATTTGAAAGTGTGTTGACTATTTGTATTGAACCATGGTAAAGTATGTGAAAAAATTTCCCAGACTCCTGTGCGTGTAAAATTGTTTGCACGTTAAAATTTTCCAATCATTTTGCATTTGTTTAATTCTATTTCGTATGCATAAATCTCAAGTCTAGGTAGTGCAATATTTTGGTTATTATATAAATAGTATAGATCACTATTTATAAATTTATATTTGAACTAGGGTTTGGTTTTAAAACGTATTTTGCTGTCGTTATTTTTATAACGGAATTTTACTCTGATGATATATTTTAGAAGCGTGTTGTTTTTATGAGATTTTTGACGAATAAAAATTACTGTTGTTTTGACTTCAGTAACCGTTAATTTAAAGTGAATTTTTAAGCGGTTATCCCGCAACGCTGATTTGGTATCCGTTTTTACGGTGTTTTGTGAAGCGCAATTTTCTCGGCGAAATTGCTACAGATGTTGCTGTTTTAATCACGGGTTTTCAAATCGTTTTAAAAATAAAATTATTTCAAGAATTTTACAGTTTACGCTTTCAAAAGAATGATAAATCGATTTAAACGTTTCAGCAAAATTATGGACTATGAACCCTTACTTTTACTGATTCGGTTAATTCCGGACTTGTCCGTTTGAGAACGTAAAGCGTTATTAATATAAAATACACAATTTTGCACTTTTAAGGAAACGATGAAGAGATTTAAACGATTTAACAAAAGTGCATAGTATGGAACCATACTTTTACTATTTTGGTTAATTTCGGACTCGTTAATTGAAATATTTGCTGTTTGATGAATTTGATGATTTGTTGGGCTTTCGAGCCACTCTGCTGAACCTTCGGGTCATCTGATGGACCTTCGGGTCAATTATCAGTACTAGACCTTCGGGTCATTCTGCGGACCTTCGGGTTATCCGATGGACACCAAAAATTATAGTACTTGGTAGGCTTCAGCCATTTGAGATGCACGTGCGACGTAGCTAAAACTCGCCATCTGCTGGGATCGATCCACTTTTATGCTGATTTTTCTAGTTATCTATTTTGATTTCTAGATTTTGCGACTGCTGATTTTTTTAGTTATCTATTTTGATTTCTAGATTTTGCGACTGCTGATTTTTCTAGTTATCTATTTTGATTTCTAGATTTTGTGAATTGTTGTTTTGAATTCAATTGTGAATTTGAAAGTTGATTTTGATGGAGTTTAAATTGAGATTTCTTCATTTAAACTATGTTGATTATTTATGTTGAATAGTCTCATTCGAGACAATAACTATTTGCCTAACTGTTGTTTATCATACACTTATTTCTGAGTTTGAATTAGACTGATCCATTTATTATTATTTTTTAAATAATACTCGGGTCAGACCGAGTTATTTCAGGGTAATCTCTATCTCTGATTCAGTTGTAGATTAAGCTTTTGGGATTTCACATCATCTTTTGTCTAGTCTTCGAGGTGTTACTTTTGGTGTATTGACTCTCATCTCATGCATGTTGATGACATGTATATGTATATTTGGTTCATGTGAACTATCGATTGTTGTAGCATGTATCCAGACTTATCTTCTGCTATATATCTGATATTTCTGTTCTGTTGTGATTATACTTATCTGTGTTGTAATTATTATGAGTTGTTCTGAATTTTTATTAAGCCACCGTAGTTTCGTTTTAGATTTGGATTGAATGTATATCGTTGGGAGTAATTTACACAACTCCTATCGATGTAATCAATACTCGTCTAAGGCATAACTTACGGATGGTCGCTTCTAACAAGCCTTATTCGCAATAGCAGACGTTATTCCTTATAATAACCTTTGTTATTGTGAGCATAGAGGTGGGGCGTCACAAAATGTCTTAGGAATTGTCTGTTAGGATTTTATGGACAGATTGACATTTATGAGCATAAAAAGGGGATTTATGGGTTGATCGGTATTTAAGGTAAATCATATTGCCTTAAATAAAAAGAAATTAGTAAGCTAAGTCCAATGTATACCTAAGATAATATAAGTAAAGATTTAGGATGGTTGATTGGACTTAGTAGGTAAGTGATGTGAGGTCATAAGAGTCACTCGACGGAAGACTTCCATTCACTTTAAGGCTACAATCAGTCGAATGCACTTACTACCAATGTGAGATATCACTAATCCAAGGACCGTGATGGCGTGAGAGATTGGACCTACTTTCTTAATTGAAAAGTATTAAATGGTCTAAATTTGGATAGGAGCGGTGATGTAACAACCCATACCTCCAAGGGCCTAAATTACTTAAGTCCTTCAAAACACAGATTGTTTGATTTGTTATCTGCAAATAAGCATGAGCATTATCAGAAAATGATATAAATCTAAATTCATAGCAGAAACAATAATAGGATAAGAATATTGACTATGACTACTACCTTGGAATTAATGATATTCCTTTAATAGTAGATTGTCACATTAGAAATGAGCATAAGAGAAAAGAAGGCTTCTCCAGCAACAAAGCACATCTAGCTCCAGTGACCTGTTCCTCTAAATCTATCCCGTGGGTTGTACCGAGGAGGCAGTCAGAACAACATTCTGGTGATTGGAAAATCTATAAACTGTCCATACCACTGATTGGTTTCCATTTAATAGTTATGTCCATTAAGGTTAGCTATTCTAATCTAACCTTGCATCGCACACCCGATTACTTACTTAGCCCTTCCCAAGATACACAATACTAATGAAGCCATATCAACCATGTAATACTTCCAAACCCATTTACCATTTAATACTTCTAAATATGAAGCAGGCTTCCATAATTTTTTAAAAGAGAAATGGGAAGACTCTGCCATTTAAGACCTCAATCAAGGAAGACCTCATCATTTAAGACCTAAATCAAGGTAGACCTATCGTTTAAGACCTATTCTCAAGGTGGTTTCCTGATTGTTAATGGTCCGTGTGTCCAACCTACAATGACCTCTAACCACTATTTAAGATTTCTAACTTTTAATGTCCAACCATAACCGCATCTATCGCCGATAAAATCGTTGTCATGTAATAGTTAGTATCCAAGCCACTTAATATCTTTTAAAGACTAGGCGAACTTCTAACAATTTAATACCTATATTCTAGACAGGTCCCCATAACTTAATACCTATCCTAAGGCAGACTCCTCACTGGTAATATCATTATTACGACCTTAGCAATATGGGGGACTATACCTAAGCCACATAATAACTCATTAATAAGGACTAGGCAGACCCTTGACCGTTTAACACCTATTTATAGGTAGATCTTTGTCATTTAATACCTAACCCCAAGGCGGACTCCTCACTGGTAGTATCTAGTGGACATTGCTTATAAATGTCATTGGGCTACTTAATACTTCTTTTATAAGAAAGAGGCGGACCATACAGTCACTTAATACCTCAAACCTGAAGCAGACCCTTCCCAAAATATCCACTATCACGCTCAATTATAAATTTGGAATCTCATTAGGTTACTTCTTTTGGTATGGAGGCAGAACATATAGCCACTTAATACCTCAATATTGAAGTAACCCTTTTTGGGACGTCATTATTTATTTGGAATCTCACTTGGTTACTTAATACTTCCTTTAAGAGAAAGGTGGACCATATAGCCACTTAATACCTCAAACCAGAAGCGAACCCATCTGGAGATATCCCTTATCGCTACTAATTCCAAATTTGGACCATTTAATACTTCCAATTAAGAAAGCAGGCCCAATCTCTCACATCATCATGTGTCCTAGAATTAGTTGTAACAACCCAAAATTTAATCCATAATAATTAATTCATTAATTAATTAGATAGTAAAATAACTTTGTGAAATCATCAGAATTAAGCCACGAAAGTTGAAACATTATGTCCATGGTAATTTTCTGGTCAATTTCCATATATAGAACGTCAAAATCTGAGCTAATATGACCAAGTTATAAAATAAACAAAATAAGTAGAAAACGAAGATATATATATATATATAGGCAGGTCGATCTGCCTGCTGTTTTGGGGGTGAACGAACGATTGTTCGTTCGTTCAAATGATGGTGCAATTTTTTTTAACCGGCTGACATATTTTGCATTTTTTATTTTAATCCGGTCCCTCCATTCTTGCATCCGATGGCTCCTATTTAGCCTATGACGTGGTTGCATCCCATTCAATCCTCAAAATCCAACGGTCGGAGATCCACTTCTACCCCTATAAATAGACCCCTAGACCTAACACTTTTTCTCATTCTAGGTTTTCTCCAAATTGGTTCACCTTTCTAGGAAGGACCCTAAACGGAATAATTTTTCTAAAGGAGAAAATCGTTATAAATTAAATTATTTTACAACTCCAAGTGGATCTGGGAAGACCAAAGGAAGAGCTTAGGAAGACAGTGAATTAAATTATTTTGGAATAGCCTTTTTATCAGTTTTAGATCTATTTTTCAGTCTATTCCATTTTAGGTATTCTTTTTCAGTTAATTATAATTTATTACTGTTAAGCATAGCTTTTTTATTTATTTACAGTTTATTTACAGCATTTAAGTTTATTTACTGTTATTTATTTCTTATTTACATCTTTTTCGGCGCTTTGGATTTTATGCAAGCGATTATTCTCTTTTTCCTCCTTTTCTTCGCATATGGATTAGAATAAATTAAACGCGAATATGGATTATATAAGTAAGAACATTGAATGAAGAAAAATAAGATGTAAATTATGAAGACTGTAATAAATAATGGAATTGGACTGAAATTATGCCTACTAAAAAGAGTATAAGATGAAAGAAGCTTATTTTCACACTTAGACCTTAGGTAAAGTAATAAGCATGATTATAACGTAGGTTATAATAAGAAATAGAAAATAATAGGCTTATTTTAAGACTTCGGATAAATTAATAAGCAAATATAGTAGGGTTAAATTGTAAAGGCTTATTTAAAATAATTTATCTAAGTTAATAAGCAAAGATGAAAGTAGGACCTGTACCAAATGGCATTCCCTATTAGACAAAACGGTGGTCCCACATTAGCTTGAAGTGAGACAAGGGAACGCTTATGCTAAGAATGGTAGTAATTGGTCAAATAGAAGTCCAAATCACGGGGGATTTGAATAAGGGGTGTAACTAGATATTGTTTGAATGGCGGTCCAGTACCAATAATATTTCCCCTATTTTCTATGGACACACGGTTATCTCACATTAGCCTGAAGTGAGATGAGGGGCATGCTTATGTTGGAGTTCGAGGTAATAAGAAGACCCAATAGGTGGAGCAAAAGGTAGCATGGGCATGGTTGCAGTTATGCGTGCGACTTCCATTTGGGTGCTCAGACATCGCTATGAGTTTCAAGCGCTTAGTATGTCGTTCAGATCCATAGTTGTTGCTCTATGCATCTTTCGTAGATACCATTGGCTGCTGTGTAGGGAGTTATATAGCGTCTGATCCACAGTAAGGTCTATGAAGTAGCATGCCGATCAAAAAGGGTGGAATTAGGGTTACATCCTAATTACAGGATTAGGAATCCAGCCTAATCAAAGTAGAAATCAAGAACAAGTGCAAGCAGTCAAAATTAACCTATCTTATAAATTGAGCAATATTTAATCGCACTTATTTCTAGTTTATTTCTTCCCTATTTCCCTTATTATCCTTATTTATGCTAGAACTTTTGTAATGTCTATTACTTTTATCTTGCTTAAAAACTCTAGTAATCACTATCATTCACCAGACTTTTAGTCTAACCCACTCCCCTATTTTCCCCTTTCCCCCCATAGGCAATCACGGGAGAAGTCAGTAGATTTCTGTTGATTGTAGTTTTCTTGGAGGAGTTCTCTACTATGTATTTCTTTTATTTTCAGCTTTGCTCTTTCTATGTACTGGCTTATTATAAGGGATATTATGTACTCTGATTTTTGAGACTATGAGTTTTTGTTTCATGAGACATATTGGATTTTTAGACATGTATGTGGTATTTGGTATTTGACTTATTTATGAAGCAATTATGAAGTTTTGTTTTAATTAAGTTATTATTTTAAGTTTTCGCCATTTTTATCTATTTTTGTCTTGTGAGTCTTAGTCTTTGTTAGCTTTAGTTATACCTACAACGCACCACACCTTTTAATATGTCCTTTTGGGTATATTAAGGGGTGTGGGGGTGTTTCACTTAGTATCAGACCCAGGTTACATGATTCCTAAAAATTTATTTTAAAAGTAAAGTATTTTCCAAAATAACTTGTTTTAAAAGCATTTTTCAGAAAAGAACTCTTAGAAATAGATTTTAAGTATAAAAGGGTTTTTATAAAAATCCCCTCAAAGTCTAGTTCAACCTTCTTTCGTTTCTTTTGAGCCTAAGTTTCCTTTTCTTTAAATAGCTTGGCTGACTGGTTCCATAGACCTACAATACTAGAGGTGCAAGGGCAAGCGCCCAATACAACATTGGTAGGTGGAAATCCCTTTAATCCACCAACACCAACCGATTTTTCTAAGCTATGCAAGGACTTCGCTAGCATAGGGGGCTGAATGTTTTCTAGCACGAAGGATTTCAAGGAGACACAAGCTAGGTTGGATGATATAGAGCGAAAGTTTAGGTTGTTAGGCTTGGAGGACCGACAGCGAATTCAACCTACTTATTGGAAGTTGAAGGGAGAACTTAAGGAGGTTCCTATAAGCTCTAAGAAATAGTGGTGGAAGGACAAGAAGGATAAGAGGAAAGGGGACCTCAGAAGCGAATCAAGAAAAATGGGAAATGTAAGCGCTGTAGAATGAATGGTCATTGCGCAAAAGACTGTAGAAGGTGTTTCAATTGTGGACAGCTTGGTCACTTTAGTAAGTTTTATCCTCAGAAGATGGGGCAGGGAGCGAGTGCACCTACAACGTAGATTCAGGCTTTGGATGCAACACCTTCCAGCAGCAGACCAGATCGAGGTAGCAAAATTTGGTATCTATTTCTGATTTTTCCATTCAGACTCTTTTCGATCCTAGAGCATCACACTCTTTCATCTCTAGTTCTTTGGTAGATTGTTTGCACTTAGACATCTCTTTAGAAGTAGACTCCATTGTTGTTTCAAACCCCATGGGAGGATCGGCACTCTTGTCTATGGTTTGTAGAGGGTTTGAAAATTTATATCCTAGGCGTAGAATTTGACTATGACGCCTATATTTTGGGTTTTTCGGGGTATGGGATGATTTTGGGAATAGATTGGCTATCCATATATGGAGCTATATTAGATTGCGAGAGGAGAGTCATTAGACTAGAGACATGCATCAGTAGGACTCTTGAGATTTCTTGCGACCCGCAAGGGTCAGTTATGTTGAGCTTCCTTTATTCCCTCAATTCATCATCATCAGAGTTAGATTCGGTTCTGGTCGTCAGAGATTTTTCTAGACATCTTTGAGGAGATTAGGGGACTACCCCCTAAGAGAGAGATTGACTTCAGGATTTATTTGACCGAGAATGCCAAGCCATTTGCATTACCTATGAGGCACATGGCACCTAGGGAGAGGAAAGGATTGAGCAAGCAGATCCGTGAGCTTTTGGAGGAGGGATTCATAAGAAAGAGCATATCATAGTGGGGAGCGCCAGTCGCCTTCGCCACTAAGGCGGATAGTTCTCTCCAACTTTGCGTGGACTATAGGGAATGAAATAAGCTCACCAAGAAGATCCGATATCCACTCCCTAGGATCGATGATCTTTTTGACCAATTAGTAGGCTCTTCAGTTTTCTCTCAGCTTGATTTAGCCACGGGATTCCATCAGCTTAGGGTGGCGGAGGACACTATAGATAAGACTGCGTTTAGGACACCCGATGGACTCTTTGTGTGGTTGGTTATGACTTTTGGGCTAACCAATGTCTCAGCCTATTCTATGGATTTAATGAACCATGTTTTTAGAGATGTCCTGAAATAAAGTTCGTGGTGGTATTCGTGGTCGAAATTTTGGTGTTTCCCAAGAAGTATGGAAGAGCATGTTATTCATCTAAAGGAGGTTCGTTGCATGCTTCGTGTTCGTCAGTTGAGAGCAGAGTTCTTGAATTATCACTTTTGAAGTGTGTTTATTGGGGCATGGAGAATGTCTACTCATGATAGGCATTTAAGAAACGGTTTTGTACATTTAGGATTCGGATTATGGAAATCCAAAGACAGGTAGGCAAAAGTTAGAGATGTATAATAAAATTCAGTAGATAAGCAGAAAAGAAAGTCCATGTGTAGGTAATTGCAGAAATTATAATTGTCTCAAATAAGTAGATTTGACGGTGATGCCTTAAAATAAATATGAGTATACAAGAGGAATAGGAGTAAAAGCCTTTAGTTTAGGAAACGTACTCCGAGGGTAATAAGTAGGAAGACCTACATTATGCTAAGCAAAATAAAATGAAATTTTCAAAATTTAAAAAGTTGAAAAAGAAAAATAAAAAATAAGTTCCTTATAATTTCACATAAACATGAAATTCTCTTTTAAAAGGTCCATAGAAGATTTTAGCGTTAATAACTTCTCATAAGAGAAAGTAGTTCCAATACATTAAGATATGAGACTGTTAGGTGTGATAAGAAGCTGTTTTGAAAACACATAAAGGATATTTTAAAGATATTTTAAAAGAAAATGGTTTGGTGAAAAAGTAAATAAGTTTTTGAAATGAAAAACTTAATAAAAGTAAGATTTGAAAATTCAAATTTTTATAGAAAACTGTAAACTTCTTTAAAGAAAGAGAGATATAAGTTTTAGACTTAAAAATTTGGAAGTTTTTCTCTCCATGTTTGGGAAATAATATTAATTGACCAAGTATTTTGGAAATTAATAGAAACTAAAAAGATAACACTTTTACAGACAAAGTTTTCGGGATTTGATGTTTTAATTTTTTTAGAAACCTTAGTTTTTAAAACAAGGTGATAAATACCAAACCAAACTCTTAAATATGGAGTGGATAAGAATCATTTCATAGGAGTAACGGAAAATGTGTAAGGAGATAGCAGTAATTACTTTTAGAAGTAATAATGGAAGTTTTCGTAAAGTATATAGGACACTAGTAAGAACCTAGGAATGTTGATTCATGAAGAACAGTAAAATGAAATTAGTAGGATAGTAAGTTAAGCATGGTTGAGAATGAGTATTCTTGATTTTGGAAGAACTTGGGAAAAGCATCTTTCTTTAGTGGAATTCATATGGTAGTAGTTTTCAAGCTAGCATTGAAATGACACCATTTGAAGCTCTTTTTGGGAAGGCCGTGTAAGACGTCTTCATGTTGGTTGTAGTCTATGGAAAGGTTGCTTCTTGGTTTCGACATGGTTAAAGAGATTTAGGAGAAGACTAATTTGATTAGGAGAAAATTCGTGTCTCATATCCATGTCTCTTTGATAATAGGTTTTAGAATTTCCTTTTTCCATCTTTAGTTTTGAATAGGTTCATTCCTTTATTATCCTTTGGGAGGGTAGAACTTAGGATTTAACCTATAGATGGTAGGATTTGATGCAAACATGTTAATAGAACATGTTATGAATATGCATGCTAGTGATTGCAAGTGTTTGCTAGTGGATGCTAATGGACGCATATAGGTACACTAGGCACTATTATTCTTTAGGGATCGACCTAACTAGGACACTAGAGCATATGCATATGGATGTGTGCGCATTTTATTCTATTTTACATGGTTGCTATAAATGGATGATTTTCACTTGGTTGTTGCATTTAGATGATGTTTGTAGCACGTATATAGAATTATCAGTTATCATTAGGAAATTTTTGCATTCATTTGGATACATGGCACAGACATGATTGCATAAAAGGAGGTCAACTGAATTAGTGGACCACCTAATCTTTTGCATTAGTCAGGGTCATTTACACTGCACTAATTGCATAAGTATCATAAACTTTATTAGAAAAACTTAAGGACGATGGATGAATGGTTGATGATTGAGTAGTTGATTGTAGAACTTGGATGAAACCATTTAGTTATTCTTTTATCCTTAGAGATTTCGAGGACGTAATCCTTTAAGGAGAGGAGAATGTAACAACCCAAAATTTAATCCATAATAATTAATTCGTTAATCAATTAGATAATAAAATAACTTTGTAAACTCATCAGAATTAAGCCATGGAAGTTGCACCATTGTGTTTGTGGTAATTTTCTGGTCAATTTCCATATATAGAACGTCAAAATATGAGCTAATATGGCCAAGTTATAAAATAAACAAAATAAGCAGAAAATGAAGATATATATATATATATACACACACACACACACTTATATACAGGCAGGTCGACCTGGGCACCAGGTGGTTGATCGCCCGATCGACCCGCTTGTTGTTTTGGGGGCGAACGAATGATTGTTCGTTCGTTCGAATGATGGTGCGATTTTTTTAACCGACTGAGGTATTTTTCATTCTTTATTTTAATCCAGTCCCTCCATTCTTGCATGCGATGGCTCCTATTCAGCCTATGACGTGGTTGCATCCCATTCAATCCTCAAAATCCAACGGTCCGAGATCCACTTCTACCCCTATAAATAGACCCCTAGACCTAACACTTCTTTTCATTCCAGGTTTTCTTCCAATTGGGTTCACCTTTCTAGGAAGGACCCTAAATGGAATAATTTTTCCAAAGGAGAAAATCATTATAAATTAAACTATTGTACAATTCCAAGTGGATCCGGAAAGACCAAAGGAATAGCTTAGGACCGGAGTTGAGTGGTTGTAATTATTTTAAGATTCCTTTAAGTAATTAAAAATAATAGGGTTTCAATAGTTGTAGTTTTACTACAATTTTAGAATAGCCTTTTTATCAGTTTTACATCTATTTTTCAGTCTATTCCCTTTTAGTTATTCTTTTTCAGTTAATTATAATTTATTACTGTTAAACATAGTTTTTTATTTATTTACAGTATTTAAGTTTATTTACTGTTATTTATTTCTTATTTACATATTTTTTTCAGCGCTTTGGATTTTATGCAAGCGTCTATTCTCTTTTTCCTCCTTTTCTTTGCGTATGGATTAGAATAAATTAAACGTGAATATGGATTATATAAGTAAGAATATTGAATGAAGAAAAATAAGATGTAAGTTATGAAGACTGTAATAAATAATGGAATTGGACTAAAATTATGCCTAACTATGATTAGAATTGGACTACTTAATTGGCTTAGTTATAACTTAGAATTATAAATGAAAAGAGTATAAGATGAAAGAAGCTTATTTTCACACTTAGACCTTGGGTTAAGTAATAAGCATGATTATAACGTAGGTTATAATAAGAAATAGAACAGAATGAGGCTTATTTTAAGACTTAGGATAAATTAATAAGCAAAGTTAGTAGGGATAAATTGTAAAGGCTTATTTAAAATAATTTATCTAAGTTAATAAGCAAAGATGAAAGTAGAACATGTACCAAATGACATTCCCTATTAGACAAAATGGTGGTCTCACATTAGCCTGAAGTGAGACGAGGGCACGCTTATGCTAAGAATGGTAGTAATTGGTCAAATAAAAGTCCAAATCACAGGGGATTTGGATAAGGGGTGCAACTAGATATTGTTTGGATGATGGGCCAGTACCAACAACATTTCGCCTATTTTCTATGGACACACTATGATCTCACATTAGCCTGAAGTGAGATGAGGGGCACGCTTATGATGGAGTTCGAGGTAATAAGAAGACCCAATAGGTGGAGCAAAAGGTAGCATGTGTATGGGGCAGTTACGCGTGCGACTTCCATTCGGGTGCTCAGTAATCGCTATGAGTTCCAAGCGCTTACTATGGGTGTCTTTCGTAGACACCATTGCCTTCTGTGTAGGGAGATATATATGTCATCCGGATCCATAGTGGTTGCTCTGTGCATCTTTCGTAGATACCATTGGCTGTTGTGTAGGGAATTATATAGCGTCTGGTCTGTAGTAAAGTCTATGAAGTAGCAGGTTTATCAAAAACGGTAGAATTAGGGTTACATCCTAATTATAGGATTAGGAATTCAGCCTAATCAAAGCAGAAATCAGGAACAAGTGCAAGTAGTCAAAGTTAACCTATCTTATAAATTGAGCAATATTTTACGTACCTATTTCTAGTTTTTTCTTTCCTATTTCCCTTGTTATCCTATTTAATGCTAGAACTGTCATAGAGTCTACTACTTTTATCTTGCTTAAAGACTCTAGTAGTTACTATCATTCACCAGACTTTTAGTCAGACCCACTCCTTTATTTTCCCCTTTTTCCCCCGGAGGTAATCAAGGGAGAAGTTAGTAGATTGTTGTTGCTTGGAGTTTTCTTGAAGGAGTTCTCTACTATGTATTTCTTTTATTTCCAGCTTTTGTTCTTTCTATGTACTAGCTTATTATGAGGGATATCATGTACTCTTATTTTCGAGACTATGAGCTTTTGTTTCATGAGACATATTGGATTTTTAGGCACGTATGTGGTATTTGGTATTTGACTTATTTATGAAGAAATTATGAAGTTTTGTTTTAATTAAGTTATTATTTTAAGTTTCTACTGCTTTTATCTATTTTTGTCTTGTTAATCTTAGTCTCTGTTAGCTTTAGTTATACCTACAATGCACCACGCATTTTAATGTGTCCTTTTGGGTATATCAAGGGGTGTGGGGTATTTCATTAGTGATATCTCGTATCAGTAGTAAGTGGACCCAATTGATGATAGTCTCAAAGTGAAGGGAAGTCTTCCGTCGAATGACTATACTGACCTTGCATCACTAACCTACTAAGTCCAAATATAAGTCTTTTTTTATTATCTTACGTAGATATTGGACTTAGCTTAATAATTCCCTTTTTATTTAAGGCAACGAGATTAACCTTAAATACTTATTTATCCATAAATCCCCATTTATGCTCACAAATGTCAGTTTGTCCATAAAATCCTAATAGACATTTCCTAAGACATTTATGTATGATTACTAGTTTCAAATCAGTAAACATTTATATCTATTCCATTTTTATCAGTCTTATTCATCCATTTACCCTATCAAATTTTTGCAACTCCCATATTTATTACCATTTATTTCCCATTTATTGGAGCTACAACCTTCCTTTCCCATTAATTAATTATCCTAAACGCGAATATGGCGTTCAAGAATTGCTATTAGCTAAGTTTTATTTTAATTATTATAAATGCAGTAAATTACATACAAATATTTACTTTTATCAAATATATGCTATTTATATATCTTCACTTGAATATTATTTTCCATGTTAAATTGTTGAAATCATATTTAAAAAGATTATCCGCTATAATTTCCATAAATTAGTCCAAAACAAAAGATTTAACTTTAAAAAGATTACATCCTTTGAATTTCAAGGAATGATCATTTCTTTTTATTACTGGAATAGACAGCGTAAACTACAATAAATTCATACTTTACACATCTCTTTCTCTTTTTATTTTCATCAATTCCTTATTAGATCGAACACTGTATTTTTCTAAAGGAAAAGAAATCAAATTAATTCACAAATATTAAACGGATCTAAATTCCAACAATTTCAAACATAGAAAAGTTTACATTCCAATAAGATTAGGGTAATAATCCAAATTCATAACATTATTATATAACCTATTATAGATCTGCAATAATTTCATTCAAATCAATATTTAAAATTCATACTTCTGGGATTGTTTTCCAGATTAGATTGTAAACAATTTTAATTCAATTCATAAACAAGAATATGTAGGCGATATTTATTGTATTCAGATTATATTCAATTTGTTGCCTACAACTCATATATATACTTATCCAGTTAGGCATAAAAAATAAATAAACACCAAGGGGATAATTTTCGTAATATAATAGTCTATAAAATTTCCCACTCACCTTTTAAAGGCGATTCAAATCTCCAAATCTGAAGTAAAACCTTTGCTTCATCTCCAAATCCTTTGTAATTGAAGAAATATGTATAAAAGGCTATATACATATATTAGAACTATAGATCTGAGAAGAGATTTGGGATTGGGAGAGAAAATAGATATAAAAATATAAATTACCTCAAATACATGTATAGTTGATTCTCTTCTCTTCTTCTTTTTGTTAGATTTTTCTTCTTCTCTAGTTTGTATGAATATAGATATAAGTATCTTATTTTATAACTTAGAAAGAAAGTGGAGAAGAAGAATTGGCAGAGCTTTGCTACAGCCTCCATAAAAATATATGAAGAGAAGGGTGGGTTAGGCCTGAATTTATAGACGTAAGAATCAACCTCAACAGTTAGATCAAAATATTTAAATCCGGGCCAATGTGGCCTAGGTTTATTGTGCCTGAGTAACCCAACCGGTCGACCGCCTTATATGCATAGGTCGACCGCTATATGTTGACCGATCATAGTGAACGGTCGGCCTGAGGCCCTGACAAATAATCATAAACGTTAATTTTTCTTATTTATTTATTTTTGTTTCAAATTGGTTTTTCGTCCGTAACCTCTTCATTTGGACTTCGATCGCAAAACTCCAAATATAAAAGTTATTCAGAATTTCACCATGAACGCAGTAGTGTAAGTTTCATGGTCAAATTCTATTGTTTGCACAAATTCCATTTTTGGAGTCTAATTAATTAACTAACTAACTAATTAAATAATTAATGCTAAATTATAGGGTGTTACGGTTAAGGGATATCTCCATAGGGGTTCGCTTCTAGTTTGAGGTATTAAGTGGCTGCAAAGTTTGCCTCTTTCCTAAAATAAAGTACTAAGTAACTTAGGGAGATTCCAAAAAAATAAGGATGTCTCTAAAAGGGTTTACTTCAGCGTTGAGGTATTAGGTGGCTATTTTAAGGCCCACCTCCCTACCGAAAGAAGTAACCTAATGAGAATCCATATTTATAATTAAGAGTGATACTTGATATCTCGGAAAGGATTTTCTTCGAGTTTGAGGTATTAAGTGACTGAGATAAGGGTTTGCCTCTCTTCTAAAAAGAAGCATTAAGTAACCTAGTGAGATTCAAAGCAACCTGAGCTAGATATTACCGGTGAGGAGTCCGCCTTGGAGTTAGATATTTAATGACAAAGGCCTACCTATAAATAGGTGTTAAATGGTTAGGAGTCTGCCTAGTCCTTATTAATGAGGTATTTTGGGTACAGTCTCTCGCATTGCTAAGGCCATAATAACGATAGTACCAGTAAGGAGTCCGCTTAGGGGATATGTATTATGTGATGTAGGACCTGCCTAGAATATAGGTATTAAATGGTTAGAAGTCTGCTTGTCCTTTTAAAGGTATTAAGTGGCTTGGGCACTGTCTCTTACATTACTACGAGTTTATGGGCGATAGACGCGGTATAATTGGACATTAAATGTCGGAAGCTTTAAATAGTGCTTAGAGGTCTTTGTAGCTAGGACCTTCCAACCATTGACAACATTTTCAGGAAACCACCTTGGGAATAGGTCTTAAATGATGTGGTCTACCTTGATTGAGGTCTTAAATGGAAGAGTCTGCCTATTTCTCTTTTAAAAGTATATTGTGATGATTATAAAACCCCGCTTCTATTTAGAAGTATCAAGTGAAAATGGGTTTGGAAGTATTGGATGGTTGATAAGGCTTCATTGGTATTTTGTACCTTGGGAAGAGGTAGGTAAGTAATCGTGTGTGCAATGCAAGGTTAGGTTAGAATTGCCAACCTTAATAGACATAACAATTAAATGGAAACCCATTGGTATAAATTTACGGTATGGACAATTTATAGATTTTCTAGTCACAAGAACGTTGTTTCGGTCCCCCTCCTCATTATAGCCCATAGGATAGTTTTAGAGGAATAGGTCACTCGAGCTGGATGTGCTTTGTTGTTGGAGAAGTCTTCTTCTCTCTCATGCTCGATGCTACTATGAGATTTGCTATCCAAGGAATACCATTAATCCCAAGGTAGTAGTCATAGTCAATATTCTTATCCTATCATTGTTTTCGCTGTAAGTTAGATTTCTATCAATCTTTGATAATTCTCATGCTTATTTGCAGGTACCAAATCCAATGATCTGTTCTTTGATGGACTTGGTTTTTGATTTTTTTCGAACTTTAGGCCTATTAAGGTATAGATTGTTACATTTATTCTCTCAAAAGGAATTGAATATAAGATAGCAAAGGTTGCAAGAGTTCTTGGTGGCATATGATTTCAATATAAAGTATATGTTGAGGAAGGGAAATAAAGTTGCAGGTGCACTTAGCAGGAAACATCAGAGTGTGGTGTTAGCTATGTTAATAGAATGGAAATAATTAGAGGCATTGACTACATGTGATGTGCAGTTAAGGTTATTAGCTAGTTCTAGTCGGAATACCGCAATGCTATCATATTTGAAAGTTTGACCGGTAATGATCGAAAGAATTGCTTCTAAGCAGAGAGATGATCCATTACTAGCTGAACAGATTAGTAGATTTGAAGATGGAACTTAAATTGCTGATTTAAAAGGTTTTAGTCTTGACCAGAATGGATGGTTGAGGAAGAAGGGACGGTTGTGCATTCCGCATGTTTGTGGCTTCTGAAAATAAATGAAAAGAGATGTAGGCTTATAGATGAAGCAATGTTTGAATTGCCAGCAAGTAAAAACCAAGCATCAAAATTTAAGTGGATTGCTTCAACCTTCAGAAGTACCACTTTGGAAATACGATTCTACATTCATGGAACTTATTGATGGGTTTCCAAGGTCGAATAGGAGAAATGAAAGTATTTGGGTCGTGGTAGATAGATCGACAAAGGGTGCACACTTTATTCCAATTAAGTCGAAAAGAATGGCACCTATTTTGGTGAAGTTTTCTATGAAGAATATTGTAAGACTGCATGGGATTCCTAGTAGTACAGTCAGTGACAAAGATGCTTTGTTCATCAGTGAATTTTGGAGGATTCTACAAGGAGTGTTAGGTACGAAGCAGAAGATGAGTACCGCTTACCATTCATAAATGGATGAGAAAATGGAAAGAGTTAACAAAATCGTTAAATATTTGTTAAAGGGCTTTTGTACTAGAATTTGGAGGGTCATAGAATGACCATTTGCACTTAGTCGAGTTTTCTTATAATAATTGTTAGCAAACTAGTATAGGAGTGGTGCCTTTCGAAGCTCTTTACGGAAGGCCATGCAAATCACCAGCATGTTGGCTAAAGACTAGAGACGGACTGATTCTTGGTCCATATATGGTGAGAGAAGCTACGAAAAAGTTTATTTGATCCAGCAAGGACAAAGGAAGCTCAATCTAGGCAAAATACGTAGATAAGAAATGTAAGGATTTAGAGTTCTCAGTTGGAGACCATGTCATTGTTAAAGTATCACCGATGAAGTGTGTGGTATGGTTTAAAAGCTAGGAAAATTGGCACCAAGATAAGTTAGTCTATTTCTTAGTATAGAAAGGATATGAAAACTTGCTTATCGGATAGAATTACCGAATAGTTTGGTAGGAATCTATATTGTTTTTCATGTTAGAAAGTATGTGAATGATCCAGAGACTACTTTTGCACCGATTTTAATGAAAGATTTAGTAGTGGAAATGGATATGAATTTTGTTAGACAACCAGTCCATGTTGTAGCAAGATATGAGAAGAAGTTAAACAACAAGACAGTTAAGTTAGTGAAAGTATAGTGGAGTGACAACGAGAACTGTACATGGAAGATGGAAGACAGGCTGGAGACACTTATCCTGAGTTAATTTGATGGTGTGTTCTATGTATGTCATATTGATTTTTTACTTGCAAGATATGCTAGTATTGTTGTTATGTGTTTGTCACGCATGTTTGCATGATAGTTATGCTTGTTGTTTTCCTATCATAATTTCGAGAACGAAATTCTTTAAAGGGGGTGCCTATAATACCCTTAAATTTTGTTTAACATTATTCAAGAGATTTGATTAGATAAATTAAATAGAATACTTTGATGTGATGTGATAAGGAGAATGAGATTTGTTAATTAATTAAGTTATGCCTTAATTACACGATTAAGAAGATTGTTTTAAACATAAATATAGATGAATTCATGAGAGGGACATAATAGAAATAATATGTTAATTAATTTCTAAACCCTTTATTTATTCTCATTTCATTTTTCAAAATATCAAAGCATAACCTAAAGAGGCCGGCCATTACTTGATGACAAGGAGGAGGAAATAAAGAGAAAAGCTAAAGGAATTAATCAACATCAAATCTCAATCACTCTTATCCAATCTAAAGTGAATAAGAGTAGCCATCTCATTTATTTATGCTTGTTTTTGGATCTAAGAATGTTTCCAAATTGATTGTGAATATATATCAAGCTTGGATTGATGATTGTCGTTATTGGATTGAATGATAATTTATTGGAATTTTTATTGAATTGCTTTAATTTGTTTTAAAGGCAAAACCTAAGTTTTTGATCTCCATTCGACTCGAATTTTAATATGTTTTGTAAAACGTTATTTTGGAGATGGGTTTTTAATTTCATAATTTTCCAAGTTCCTATGAATATTTTATGAATTTTCCAAGTGGAAAAATGTGTTTATTTCAGGTTTTAATTATTAAAAATTAATTTAAAATTTTGGTCTCTAAATTTTTATATATGAAAGAAATAGGAAATTCTAATTTTTTTTAGTGATTTTTGATGAATTTTCTCTAAAGGTTACGATTTTCTATGAATTTATTATGCTAGAAAAGCTATTAAACAATATTAATTAAATATATTAATTATAAAGGATTGCAAATTATTTTGTGAAGGTAGAATGAGATCTACCAACATCTTTTGAAATGGAAATGAAAAGTATTTATTTAACCAATGATAATTTGATAAGAGGCAAGAGTTGGTGGGAAGTATTAGCTTTAAAAGGAAAGAAATTTTTTTAAACCCGTTTACATAAATGCCATTATGGATTATCGACACCCCTGCTATATTGATATTTGACATATGTAATAATCAATACTTGGAATAACTACCCGATAGTATGACGTATCTACTTCATAGACTCGGCAATCATATAGGTCAATGCATGTGATACTACTTGGTAGCTATGTGGTGTATTAACCTATTAGAAATTTGACACCTTCTTTAATTTTAGGGTTCAGTATCTCAAGGTTGTAGAGGCACAACCTTGGTATACTAGGCGCCAATGTTTATACTGGGTGAGATCTGACCCAATTAATATAGGGTTGGTTGTCGCCGCAATTAATATACTGGTACATTTAGCAACTGCGCCGAGGAATAAAAAAGAAGCACAAAGAGTAATAAATAAAGAATTTACTCCATCAAACAATTCGAAATACCTCGACTTTTTCAGAACAGGTCCGAGTCAAATAGCAATGATTCGAAGGTATGATATGCCGACAATTAAACAACTTATTAGAAACACAAGACAACCAATACGAAATATCACTCTTGCTTGTAACTACTTCCATTGGTGAACAACTAGTTCCATTGGCGAACCCTTCTTATATATAAGGCTCCGTCCCTCTGTAGAGCAGAGCAAGTACAAGTATTAGTAGCATACCAACAATGTGTTCCTCATCATTAATATGTTTACTCATGCCCAGGCACATCAGAATAAAAGGCCTAACTCTACTCTCAAAGTAGTGAAGTTCCCCAAGGGTTCGGTATCATAATAGAGTAGTATGCCGGAACTCTTTCTCTTAAGGTGCGGAGCGAAAATCGAAGCCAAAACATCAATCACACCTTCAAAGACTACTGGGGGTTTACGCTTGGGTAGTGTCTTACTTTTTATGAGTTGCATCTGGTCTACCATCTTAGGCTCTTCTTATTCTTCTGGGAAGTTAAGCTCTTCATCTGCGGAAGCTGTGCAGCCTTTCCTCGGGTTCGTAGAGTCGGGTTTCCCGTTTACCCACAACGGAGGAGCCGCCCCCACCAGGCATGCGGCATCCTCTTCAAGGCATAATATTGATAATGCTCATTGAATGAGCAATTCAATAACAGATTTCAGAATAATATACTTTTACAGGACTTCTTACGGAGTTCACAACGTGGATACCAGAGAACAGTAGAAGCATTCGAAGGAGGACTCACAAAGAGTTGAACCATCAACTTAAGACAATCAATGATTCAATCGCAGATTGATACTAGACCAGACAATTTAACCGTCTTCACTAGACCCGAAGGTCGCGCTCATACAATGAGCTTTCAGGAAGAACCTGGTTCGACGTAGCGCATTCTCCCTCCGATTTTTAGAAATATACAATGTTGTCTTATCTTATTACTAAACACTTATTTTGAGTTACGATAGCAATGATTCCTAACTAGTTGAGTGAACCTAAGTTATTTTCGGGTCGGATAGGACAGGGTAAAGACATCACAACAGAGGCAACATTACACAATCCCCAATATTTTTTTTGAAAAGTTGCTCCGACCTGAGCTATGCAACAACGAGATCGGCGACCAATCCAAACTAAGGGATTTGGAGCACCCAGAAAGACCAAATGGCGTATTAATACCAAGAAGTGAATTTTTTAACTAAAATATTCATTTTTGAAGTAGAAAAATATTTTTTTATAAAAAAAGAGAAGGAGAATATGATATTAAAATACCCACCAGTACCCGTAACCCAGCGGATAAAGTACATTACATAGTACATTTTTGGGATTGGCGACTTACCCATTCAGTGACTTTGGCACTGGACGTTCCCTTTGAGTTTCGGTCTTGCGACCGTACTCCCCAGATGCAGCACCTGGGCGACCTTGTGAGACGCAGTCAGATGCCCTAGAGCGAGAAGTCAAAAAGTTTTTTTGTTCGGCAAACAAATAAGAAAATCTAGGAATAATTTGAATTCCGTGATTTAAAGAACTTTTCTACTCAAATCTTCTAATTCATAAAGAACTTATTCGCCCAGTATAAACATTCTCTCCCGCTTCGATAAGGAAACCAGTAGAGAAGCTTCGGGTGAGTCAACAGAAGAAAAACCAAGATTTGCTTTATCGGGTATCAAACGGGAACTACGAGCAAATAGAACACCTTTCAGTAGTATCAATATAGTTACATGAATCGTAAATGCATGAATGTGATGGACCAAAAAATCTGCAGTTTCTTCCCACTGACCACTACTAATAAGATAAGACGAACCACTACCAATAGTCCTTTTTCCAACAGATGGGGTTCAATAGGTGCTGATTTCGACGCTCTGGCGGGATCCTCACGGACAGAAAAGGATTGCAGTCAGTTGCGAATTTAGCTAATTCCAATTTTAATTTGCCAGCTACTTGTTTCATGGCTTTAATTTGAGCTGCGGATACATTTATCAAATTCAAAATGAATTCGACCGCGGAAACATTCTGATGTGATCGATTTTTCATAAGGATATTGAACGATTTTTCATAATCAAAAAAAGAAAAAGCGAAGCCCTGAAAGATCCTCCAACAACGGGGCTAATGCCGACTCTGATCGGGTTAGAATGGAAGTTCCCGCTCCTTGGGAGGTACCAAATAAATGACTACTGGAATCAGGGTTTTGGGCATAAAGATTCCACTGACCCGTAAGAAGTGTTGCCTGATCAACCAAAGATTTTTTATTTCTTATTCTGCCGATCTAATTCGATGAATTATTGCTCTGCAAGAAGTGGAAGCTGGAGGCGGGTGCTTAGGCGGACTTTTCTTTGTGTGAGACGACCGAAGGTAGCAGGAGGGCTTGCCCTAACATGTTTGAATATCTAATTTTGGTCGTTGGATATCCAATGGTTTGTATTACTAAACATTGTATTACTAAACATTGTATTACTAAACATTGTATATTTAAAGCACTCAACGATATAACCGATGCTACTATAGCCATATCCGATGTAGCGCATTCTACCTCTTTCGCATATCTTCGGTCACTAACATGTTTACTTCCATTGTGGGTAATGTATTTGGTTTCAAAGCCCTGTGAGCTCTACGTTTAGAGGATCTGCGAATTCTCGGACGAATTTTCAATGTTCTTGGGGAGCCTGTTGATAATTTAGGTCCTGTAGATACTCGTACAACATCGCCGATCTCGGATAAATGGAAATTTTATTGATAAGACCTCCTCAATTATAGCTAATATTTTATTACGAATAATTCCGACAACTTCAGGAGAAAGAGTTCTTATTTCTTTTATCAGTTAGGAGCCGTGCAAGATGAAAGTCTCATGCACGGTTTTGAATGAGAGAAAGAAGTGAGGAATCCTCTTTTCAACTGAACTAGTAGCTCTAAGGAATAACGGAAGCCGGGCATTGAGTAAGCGGCGCCTTTCGATGCCACTTGTGAATTTAGAGAAATAAACTGAGTACACTAGGAGAACAGTAGTTTCCTCGCTGCGCACCTTTTTATGAACACGGAATGATCAGCATTCCGGAGAATCCAGCTACAGGAGAACCAGGAACAGAGAGCTCTCTCCCTTTTTCCGCGCTTATTAGAGTATGAAATCCAATCCTGGAAATACAACATCCCACTTTTTTTACTACCCAAGGCTTTGAGACATTTCCCGTCTCATCGTAGAAACTGTTTGCCGGAACGAGTCAAACTCAAATAGAGCTATTACTATTAAAATCGAGAGAAGTCGTTCTCGAACTGACATCAACCATTCTTGATCAGCCTAGGAGCCCAAACTATGTGATTGAATAAATCCTGCTCTATCTGTTGCGGGTCGAGGGCCCCTTCCCCTTCTTCAAACTCCGATTCGTATTTTTCATAGAAAAATCTCTGATCAACGATAGAAAAAGATCCATTTTGCATCATATCTAACGGATTCCTTGGTTCGGACCGAAGAAGTAATGCCACTCGATTATTACATTCCTCTGATTTCGTTCGAAAAAGGATGAAGATAGGAAAAAAAACGAATTCTTTCTAGGCCGCGTGATTCTTCGCGGGAATAACACCTGGCATAGAAACCCAATCTTGAGTGAAACAAAATACCGCGACTTCGGTCTTTTTCAATAAAATCATCACGTAATAAATCAACAAAACCTTTTCTTTCATGTAATGAATTAATTGGTCTTTTTCTTTTTTATATAAATCCGATTTCGTTGAGTCTTTTTTTTGAATTATACGACATTGGTTGGCCCTATTTTGCCATTTTTTGGGTACTAAATAAGACCACTTAGTCTGAGATAAATTATATTGATAATGACCCCTTAACCACATTTTCCATTTATTCATTCTATACTTATGTATTTTCTTATGCTTTGGTTTCCATCATCTGGGATCCCTGGGGAAGAGGATCAAGTTGGCCCTTGCGAATAGCTTGATGCACTATCTCCCTTCAACCCTTTGCTTTGAGCGAAATATGGCAAAAGGAAGGAAAATCCATGGACCAACCCCATCAATATTCTCACACTTATTGCTACTGCACTGTTCATTCTAATTCCTACTGCTTTTTTACTTATTATCTGTGTAAAAACAGTTAGCCAATATGGTTTTGAGAGTCAATATTATTCTTTTAAAAGTTCGACACCTATATGCTTTTAGGGTTTCGGCACCCCAAGCTCTTAAGGATTCTACACCTATAAGTTTTTAGGGACTCATCACCCTTCTTTTCTTAAGGGCTCGATAACCCCATATGTTTTAAAACTCGATACCTCATGTCATCTATTGATTCGAAACCCTTGTTTTCTCCAGTTCAATAGCCTTATGTTTTGCAAACCAAATCATCATGTTTTAAATGCTTGATACCTACCTTTTTATGGTTTGGCAACTATTATTCAGCAGCATTACATCCAAATGTTTGACAAACCAAATGACTATGTTTCAAAGGCTTGATATAGGGACTCAACACCTCTATTTTAGCGGCATATATAGCCATATGTTTTATAAACTTGAAAACTATGTTTTAGAGGCTGGATAGCCTGTGTTTTTGAAATGCTCGACATCCATATTTAGATAACCGGTATTTTAAAAGCTATGCAGAGATGATAGTGCATTAGCACGGGATTTTAGCTAAATATTTCGGCCAAGTTTTCCTTGTTTTTAAAGAGGGGTTTCTAGCGATTTATCATCTTAAAGATAAAAATTTTCAAGGAAATGAAATACTATTTTAGCCTTATTTATATTAATTTTACCAAAGATAATTATTGCTTAAACCCGAGTAATTATTTGATGGATGTGCCAATTAATTGAACATATTTTGGTGAATGACGTTTTATGTTCTTGTTACCATTTAATCAGTTAATTTTGCATATTTATCACTGTCATACTCACATACCATGAACCAACATTGCATCTTGGGATTTTTTTTAAAATTGCCATTAGGTTGTTCTAGTAGTGAGTATGGATAGACTAAACTCTAGAGTGAGTAGAATTGCATCCAGAAGATCAGACAGACCAATTGTGTTTGGATGCTTTGAACTAATAAAAAAGACATTACTCATGGGCTTAACAACCGGATAGGTTACTGATTGCCCTGCAAAACCAATAGGTTCATGGTGACCCTAGGTAAACTTTGATATATGAGATTGATTGTCCATATGATTCCAAATAGGTTATTGGTTGTCTTATGAAAACTAATAGGTTCATGGTAACCCTTGGAAAACTATGATATATGAGACAGATAGTCCATATGATTCCAAAGAGGTTATTAGTTGTCCTGTGAAACTAATAGGTTTTCCCTAGGAAAACTATGATTCAGGGACATATTGCCCTCTGATTTGGACAGACAGTCCAGTTACCTCCTAACTATATTTTAAGATTTTGGTATATATGGTTATGTTTTGGCCCAATTTAGCCTGATAGGTTGTTGGTTAGCCTACAAAACCATTAGTTTTATAGTAGCCTAAGAAAAACTATGATACAATGATGAAGAGTCCTCTGATTTGAGTTATGAGATTGAGTATATGTTGAGAATGCATAACCCTTATTGACAAACTAGTCACATTTACCCATTTTGAATGCCTCTGATCATATCATGTTTATTTAACTATTGTGGCTGAGGGTGTTGTATTTGTGTTGTCATTGACATATTTTGATAAGATACTAATAAGGGGAAAACCCGTTCCATTCTATGGCATGGTCTCACTAGATATTTGTTTTTGATTCGAGGTGGTATATTATTATTCACACTAAACTTATTGTCTGACCTAAAGTTTTTTTTCCCCTTAAATTCTTGGGTACTAATTTGAGTAGGTCGAGAGTAAGGTTTAAGGTTAAATGAATAAGCTTCCGGAGATATGCAGATGGCAAGTTAATATTACAAGTTTATTTCCACTATGTTGATAAAAGTCTATGATTTGGATGAATGGATTTAATGACAGAATTTATAACTGTCAACTAGTTAGACTCTGATCATCTAAGGAGGCATCTTCATATGTCGCTCTTGGAGTATAACTGTAATTATTATATTTTCTATGAACATAGAATCGATGGGATTATGTAATGAATTTGAAAGTTATTAATGAAATGTGTTTTTGAAAACCCTCATATTCTTGTGCTCTTGATGTATAGATACGATTAACTGATCTCATTTGTCATTAGAAATTAATACTATAGATGATTGCAGCATCCCTAACACTTAGTTTTAGGCCCCATAATGGGGGATGTTACAATAGCTCGAAGGGTGGAAAGGGTAATGCTAAGGCCAACCAAGAGAAGGGTGAATGTCACGTTTCTCTAAGAAGGACAGTGGAAGAGGAATCGTCTAGTTTATTCAAAGACACTTAAGCAGAAGGAATCTGATTCCACTTCTAAAATCCCTCTAGAAAATTGTTGATTACTATGTTCTTGTAGTTGGGTTTAATACTTGATATGAAACTCATATCTATGTTTTGTTACAGGGACGTAGGAATAAGTGGCCCAGGCAAGAGGAAGCAGGGAATTCTAAGTCGCAAATGAAGCTACTACAGCTGCCTTCATAGTATGAAGTTACCATGTGAAGCTTGCTAGTGGACATGATTTAATTTTATATAGTTTCTATCGTGTACTAAAATTTATTAGTGGAATAATTTAGGTTTCTCGTTTGATGGAAAATAGATATAGTTTTATTTGTAATGAAATGTTATGATAATAAAACTGTTTGTTTTGGTACTTTGAATAATGGCATTTATATACTTAATCATAATCATTTATTATTGTTGAAAATAACTATGCAACTAAAATAAATAATAACTATCTTTGGCATTGTATATTGGGCTATATAAGTAAGAAATGATTGAATAAGTTAAAAAACCAAGGGTTTCTACCAATATTTGATTTTTAATCATTTGATACTTATACATCGTGTCTTTAAGGTAAAATGGTCAAGCACCCATTTAGTGGGAGCAACGAAAGAGTTACTGAACTCTTAGGACAATTACATACTAATGTATGCGGTTAACATGCCTACAACTACCAAAGGTGAAATTACTTCATTACTTAATAATGATTTAACCAAGTATGGATATAGGTTTCTTATGAAACACAAATCAAAGGTCTATGATAAATTCATTGAATATAAGAATGAAGTTAAAAACTAGATGAATAAGATAAGTAAAATACTTTGATCTGATCGAGGCAGTGAGTACATGGGATATAAGCTCTAAGAGTGCCTTAAAGAGAATGAGATTTCCTATCAAAGCAATCCTTCATATACTCCTCCTCACGATGGTGTTTCTAAAAGGATAGAATTTTGTTAGACATGGTTTAATCAATGAGAAGTGATACCGAGTTACCTCTTTCCTTTTTGGGATATGCACTTAAACCAATGACATATATATTGCATTATGTACCATTTAAATTAGTGCCCAATGCCCCATATAAGTTATGGATTGGTAAGAAACCTTATCTTAATAATCTTTAGGTTTATGTAGTCTAGCTTACGTTTGGAATGTAAACCTGATTAAAATAGAGATAGTAAAATAGAATTGGATAATATCAAAAAAACTTCCATAGAAACTAAGTATTAGATAGTAATTCAACACCCATTAAAGACACCCAACCTAATAGATAGTATAATAGGGAATTTCATGCACTAAAGAGATATTATGGATTTCTAATTGATGGAGAGGACAAGGATTGTATCATTCACGACAATGATCCCTCACATGTCGACAAGCCATGGAATGTTATGATTTTGGCCTATGGCTTGAGGCGCTGAAATTCGAAATGGATTCCATGTACGAAAAAAAAGTTTAGACTTGGAAAATATACATGAAGGGGTGAAACCCGTCGGCTGTAAATGGATCGTTAAGGAAAAGATTGGCATAGATTGAAAGGTCGATACCTATAAAGCAAGGTTGGTGTTGAAATATTTCTATCAAATTCAATGTATTGATTATGAAGAAATGTTTCCTCAATCTCTATGCTTAAATATAACTACTTGTAGTCGCTACTTATTATGACTATGGAATATGGCAGGTTGATGTTAAAAAAGTGTTTCTAAATGGTGGTTTAAAATAGATAATTTACATGTCACAGCCAGTGGGTTTTAAGGTTAGTGGGAGGACGACATGACATGTATACTTTTAAGATCCATTTATGGTCTTAAGAAAAAATCTAGAAGTTGGAATATATGTTTTGACAAGGTATCAAAATGTTCTATTTCATTCAAAACATAAAGGAAGCATGTGCATATTGTAAAGAATAAATGGTGCTATATTTTTCTTAGTTTTATAAGTTGGTTGACTTACAGCTAATAGGTAATGACGTACCAATGTTACAATCAGCGAATTTTTTATCCAATATTCCAATGAAGGATTTAGGAGAGGCATCTATTGACTAGCCCTTTAGCCAACCTCAGAATTAGATTAATGTGCAAAGGTTACTTGCTAACACTAGGATTAAAGTGAAAATAACAAGGAGTTAAATAAGTAGCAGAAAGGTAAATAACACAAGGTATAAAGTGGTCAACAAAGCTGCCTATGTTCACTATGAAGTTATCTTATTATATAACACAAGATATAAAGTGGTCAACAAAGTTGCCTATGTACACTATGAAGTTATCTTATTATATATTTCCCTTACAACTACAATGAATTACAAGATAATTTTAAGACCAGGAAGTATTTCAGGCTAATAAAGTTGTGTAATCTTCAGGACTTATGGTATCAAGAGCCCAAAATTGTGTATAGTATTCAAAATCCTTGTATATTCCAACCAATTGAGTGTCAACCAACCTCTTTGAAGTGGCTATGCATCGGGTTCTTATAGTAGCTTTGGATGATGGATGATGGAGATTGAGCTAAAGTACTGACAGGAAAAATGCTTGACCATTGATCTAGCTACAAGGGAAGATGGATGACAACATTAATAGCACCAAAGGATGTGTGGTGGAGGAAAATATACTAATTGCTCCTCTCCAACAGGCATGGGTATCACATTTAATGCACAAACTTCACATTAAATGTACAATAAATGTTAATGGTAGGCCACATCAGTTCAGCCGTTTATCCATAATACTTCGGATTGATGGAATGACTTATCATTTACTTGAGTGCTCATAAGACAAGTCTTGCTGGGACAGTCAACCGACTGTCGCTGATATAAAAGAAAATAGGAATCTTGCTAAGGACCATGTTGGGAAGATGGTGCATGGTTTGTCATGAGGCAACCGGGAGGGCAGCTTGGGATCTATTAGGGGCAACAATACTAATGTCAGGCTATGCATAGGCTTATCTTGCTCGATATGCCACCCATTGAGGTGGATTTGGAGAGGTAACGGTCGTCAAATGGAGTGACGCTGCGTGAACATGTTGACTTGGAGTTGTGGTGGAAGTAGATTGGCATAGGAAGATTAGTCCTCATCTTGACAGGCTGGGCTAGATCAGGAGGAGCCGAGCCCAGACCTTGCTTAAAGGTGATAGGTGCCCAAGGACAAAGCAATCGAGCCTCATCTTGTGCTTTGTTGAACAGAAGGGGTGCTTTGAGACCATCGTGGGCTTAGGTTAGTTATGCGGCCCAATTGTAAAGTAGTTGGGCCAGCTTTGACGAGGAAAGACTACCTTAAATCTGCCTGCTAATTATTTGTAAGTAAATTGAGCAACATTTTTCCCTCTAAGTCTGTATTCACAAGTGGGTATGTACTTGTTGAATCAAGAAAATCTTACCGATTGATGATCGTACACAACATTTAATGCACTTTCCATGTGACATTGTGTCATTGGTTACGATGGTTCATTTTCCTAGATGCGGAGGAGACAAGCCACATCTCCTAGGTGCATGAGTTGACTTTGTTCTAAGCTTTTATGAATGGTTGGGATTCTTTTTTCCTTTTGAATCAATGCATGTTAATGAAGGTGTACATATATAAATACCCACTTCTCTTATTCCCTGAACTCACAAAATCTTTCCCTACGAAAGTTCTCCATAGCCTATGAATTTTTCGCAATTCTTTACAAATAAAATGTAGCCAGCTTCATTATATGTTTCCTTTTTAGATGCCTTTGCATGTACGTTTTTTGTCAAACTTGCTTAGCATGTTGAGAAAGGAGAAAACTTGGTGCCAAACTACCACCTGATGATTGCAGTTCAAGTCATCACTTGGAACCTTCTTCTCAAACTGGACCTTGACTTGCCGCTTGGCATGGTCCCGCGCCTGCTGGCCAGGCCTATGACCAGCATTCTTACGCTAATTGGCCAGCTGGGGCTGGCGGATTTCTTCTCCATCCTGCTCTTGTGGTTCTGAACCTAGGCCGGCTTGGGCACTTCAGTGCTTTGCTAGAAAGAGTAGTAGATGTTGCCTCCGCTTGCGATGTTATAACTAAAGTCTCAGTCATTCTATTGATGATATTGACTAAATCTTTTCAACATCTCTTGCGAGATTTGATGCAGAAGGCTTCGAAGATGGGAGCACACCCCTTTTTTTAATGAGTTCAAGATCACTCGAAGTGCTAGGGGAGTGCAATCAATGTAGTCAAGCGCGGTCCAAGAGGTGATAAGAGCGTGGGTAGGCATACCCTAGAAATACATTGTTGGTGTGCTTCTTCTTCTCTCTCTTTTTATTCCATTAAACTATGTAGTGATAAGAATATCTTTATAAGCCCAATGAGATAGGCACTGTGCTCCCACAGTCTCTGAATTAAATGAAATAAATCTTTTATTGCAAACTTTGACCAAGAATTTGTTGTTGTCTTTGCCCATTTATTTGCATATGAATTGTTGAGTAGAGGGCTTTGAATAGCCGATAGTTCCTATACTCATTTCTTAAAAATGCCAATCATTTCAGGATATGTTTAAATATAAGTGTGAAAATAAGGCGATGTGGGTACAGTTGTTAATGTAAACCGGGTACCGATCGGATGTAGAGTGGCGATTTACATCGCCATGAACTAAAATGCAAGTTTGCTTGTGGGTCCTCTTGGGTTTCAAACAGTCGAACATTGATTGGAGGACAAGCCCAGCTCGAACCCGAGCACATGGGCTGTAAGGTTCTCCTTAGTGACACGTTGCCAGTTGCAAAGAGACCATTGATTCTGAATCAAAGCGAAGCACATTGGTTAGCTAAAATACTCTAGAGCAATTGAGTGGCATGATGGTGAGGCATGCTATATGCAGTCTGCACACAATGACTTGTAAATGGAAAAGTTCACACATGTTTATATCCCTACTTTTTATTTGTTTTACAGCTGAGAACTTATCTATAATGATAGGTTATAATCAAGGTTATGATCCCCCATGTCGTCAGATGAGGTGGATGGCTATGAGAGAGTATAAGCTGCCGCCAATGCTTCAAGGTTGGGGGCACTTAGCAAGAATGAGGATGTTGGCTAGCTTGTTGGATCTTTTGAGAAAACTACCACTGATTTTTGAATGTTCTTATTATAGAATGAGAACAACCTACTTTTCTTGCCTAAGGGAAGTCCCATAATATTCCCTTTCTTCTATCAATTGCCCATGATTTCTTTACCCTATCTCAGATAGGGAAATTCATGATAAGGCTATTGTAGGAGACAATGACATCCAACTCAGCAAGCACCGGTCATCCTATTAACAGTTTTTAAGAAGATGGGAAATCAATTACTATAATGTTTACTTAGATCTTTGCAGTGAGGAGCTCTTGGCCGAAAGTTGTTACAAGCGAGGTCGTGCCCATTAGAATAATCCCAGGGCATAGGGGTGAGGCTGGAGGCAAGGAACCTGAGAGCTCCAAAGACATACTTGAACATGATGTTAACCGAATTGCTTCCATCTAGAAAGGCTCAATTCATGTTGAAGTTGGCTAAGGAAAGCGTTATGACCATGGGGTCATGATGGGGGTAGGAGACTACTTCCCTATCTTTGGCGGTTAAGTTGATTAGTCGCTCTAATCCTATCGAGGGCACCTTGGACGACCGAGATTCCAACGAATAAACTTTCGCAGCAATGCCCACTTCCTTTTGATACCGAGATAGGTCCCCCCAGCTATAGTCGGTCATATGCGGTCTGCCGTAAATGGTTAAGGACCTCGGTGATGGCTTGAACACTGGCACTATTGGGAAGAGGGGACTGATTTCTCCATTCTTCACAGTTTTCTCTTTGCTTGACCTAATGTCAAACAAACTCCAAGTGTACTCCTTCCATATGAGTTTTTCAATTTCATCCTTGATATCGTAACACTCTACTACAAAATGGTCATTGATCGGATGGAACTCACATTACTTGCCATTGCTGTGAGGCTCCTCCTACTTCTCATCCCTAGCAGTGGCGATCCTTTGAATCTGCACTCTATTCCTTGTGGCAAGGTAGGCTATGCATGTCCCTGTTCAAATAAGAGTAATTATTATACCTGGGTTTGTATAAAGGACTGGCCTCTGGTTACCTTCCGGCGTCGTATTGATGACTGCCATTTCGATGATCATTGTTGTTTTGAGGACCGGCTTGGACTGGACACCTTGCCTTGTTATCGCTATTTAAAATATCCATGTCTGCCATCCTCATCATGTCGTTCACTCATTGGTAGAAGTCAATTAGCGACAAAGCCAGTTGCTTTTGGAGCTCTATCCATATTCGAGACTTGTATTTGATCCTTGAACATAGAGCCATGACCAAGCTTTTCACGTTCTCACCCTGGCCCGGGGGGATTTTTTTAACCAGCTAACATATGGCCGCAAGCTTTCAGAATGACCTTCCCTGGTATTTCCTAACTCGCTAACCAATATGACATAGGTATAGAACATGAAGAAGCAAGTTATAAAATCTTCATATAATTAGGCTTAGGTGCTGATATTGCCTGACTACAGATGTAAGAACTAGCGGGAGGTCGATCCCGGAAGGGTGGAGAGAAGAGCAAAAACATCACAGAGCCGAAGAGTCGGTTGGCATGGGTGATAGAGTTGAATGTCGTAATGTGGTCGGATGGGTCTGTACTCCCATCACTCTTGTCAATGGGTGGCAAAGCAGACCATCGATGGATGTAAGCATCCAGGACTTCAAAGGATAATGGCTTCTTGTTCTCGCCATTTGAGAATGCCTCACCCCAGCACCGCAGGCTAGCATTTTGTTGAGCTTTTGGCAGAGGATATGCATTATTCCTTGAGGCCAGCATCATCCTATTATGGGATGTTCTGGCCTACTACGGGCTGAGGGCTTAGCCTATGCCTTGGTAGAGTAGGAGATCGACAACGAGATGGAGAATGACGATTATACCAAGAGATCGTCCTCAATACACATAGGGCGATGTAGAATGTAGGACCCACTTTTCTCTTTATTTGTTCCTGGCCATACCCTTATGGAGCCTGGAGCATATCAATAGAGCGATGCATGCCTTATCAGTGGTAAGGGAACATCCATTGAGAAGGTATAATGAAAATGCTCACAAGCAAACAAAGGCTGATGGTCGTTCCACTAGAAGGGAATAAAGATGACTTAGCCCCACAGGTAAAGCAATATATGGGGCGATATAATCCAATAAGGTATGTGCATAATGTGTCTTCTAGGATGGACGTAAATGCCCATAAGCGGAGATTTGGGTACCACCCTCTTCTTGGCTTTAGCAATGTTCAGGAGTTTATAACCACTAGGAAGCATGGGCCCGCAAGCAGGAGGGTAAACCGAGCTAGTGGAACAAAGTTTACAATAGCTTGAGCATCCAACTGCGCTCTCAAGCATGCACTTCTTGGCCCACCTGACCTACATTTGACAGCTGTAGCTCATAGTCGTCCATACTTCCTCATTGATACTGGACTGAGCTGGGTAGCACTTGCAAGAATGTTGTCGTTGGTTTGGTGCTTATTAGAGTTGCTACCTTTGAGTGTTGGGATTTGGTCCATGGTAACAAGTCAGATCGGGTCCTTACGAAGCAGAAAAGTGTAGAAAGGTGAGAGCTTTAGGGGAGGCCCTATTTCTAGTGCCAAAATGGTGACTAGAGATTTTGCTACCTTGGAATTAATAATGCGCAAATGTTACTTGCTAATACTAGAATTAAAGTGAATAAACGAGGAGTTAAATACACGGCTGAAAGGTAAATAATACAAGATATAGAGCGGTTCAGCAAAGCTTCCTACATCCACTTTGATGTTCTCTTATTATATATTTCTTCCACAACTACAAGGAACTATAAGAGAATAATAACAAAGCAGGAAGCACTTAAGTCAAATAAAGCTATGTAATCTTAAGGACTTGTGGTATCTGGAGCCCTAAATTCTATATAGTATTTATGATTCTTCTACGTTCCAAATAATTGAGTATCAACAAACCCCTTTGAAGTGGCTATGCATGGAATTGTGGTAGTAGCTAAAGTAGATGATGGATGGTGGAGATTTAGCTGTAGAATTGGCAGGAAAAATGTCTAACCGTTGATCTACCTACAAAGGCAGATGAAAAGGAAACTATAATTGTGGGAGAAGATGTGCGGTGGATGAAAATATACTTCTTACTCTTCTTCATCGAGCGTGGGTCTTGCCTTTAATGCATAGACTCCGCAGTAAATGCACTTTTGACGCTTATGGTAAGTCGTGCCAGTTCAACTACTTAGCTACAGTGCTTTAATAAATAGATGGATAAATTATTGTTTTCTTAAGTGCTCATGTGACAAGTCTTGCTGAGCCAATCGACCAACTGTCAATGATATTAAAGAAACTAGGAATGTAACGCCCCACTCCGAGAGCCTCATTAACAAAGAGTAATATATGGATAATACCGTCTGCTAATGCGGACAATAGAGTATAATGGAAGAGACCATGTGTAATCTTACTTTAACTATCTACTGAACACGTCGAAAAATGGAATCTATATTTTTTTTCATCTCATGTGGTTCGACATATTCAATAAATACTTAAAGCAAAACTACAATGGCTAAAAGATCTATCAGAACAAAGTATAATAGCAAAATGAACATCACCACAGAACAACACAGATAATAAGCAAATAGTCTCAGCACAATACAACATCAAGTACAGATCCAAATATAAAAGTGGGTACAAAGCCACTACTCACACATCCGTGAGTCAAAAGAATATACACAAGATAGTCATAATATCAGAGTATTATAAAGGATGGATAACAAGTAAAGCTATCTATAGTATAGTGGATATATCCAAAGCGGAAGCACCGAAGCAAGCTAAGTCCAAAGCAACATAACCTGAAACAACTCGGTCTGACCCGAGCATAAAATACTCGGGTCAGGCTAGCTAAACAAATCAGTTAGATAAACTGAACAATAATCATGATAAGATAATGAGGCAACAAATAACATAATAATCTCCAAAAGAGAAACATATATCATGGTAATAAAGACCAAAATTTCTCACATAGAGAGGAAACAAACATCTAAGTAGAGATGTATAACAAGCCTCATATCATCGGCATAACATAAGCACAAGTGCCTGTGTAGGCATAAAACAAGTTCCACAAGGTAGTCGCGCTTATATCGTGTGGTTGCATAAAACCATCACTGAATGGCGCTACATAAGGGAATATAAATCACACAGGAAAACATTAGCGTGCTAGTACTGTACTCAATCACATAGGAAATATACCCCAGTGACACACCCATCACTTTAGCTAAGGGGCAACACCTAAAGGAGACAGTCCGAAGACACTATCCAGAAGGTGATGAGCCAGAAGGAGACAGTCCGAAGACACTATCCCAAAGGCAGATAAACCCAAGGGAGGTAGTCCGAAGACAATATCTCAAAGGTATCACTCAGGAAACACGCAGTAGTGGTAAAGGCTCGTAGGCCCAGTACTCGTTTACCGCTAACGGTAGGAATGTGTCACGAACTCTTAGCAAGGAACCCGTAAAGTAGTAACATGAGTCCCATACCCCAACGTTCGCACTAAATGGTTTACTAACCATCGTAAGCTTCCATACTCAAAGCAGAAAAAAGTTTACCTCATGTCATCGGTAAACTAGGCCAAAAGGCCAAAACGATCAATCGAATAGGTCGGGGATTAATCGGAAAGATAAACACGCGGATTCATGGTCCGTGTTTTACCTAACCATTTAATCATCTTTCTACTTCGCTTGTAGTGCAGAAGAGTGTATATTTTACTTAGAAAATAGATGGAGAAAGTGGATTTTTTTAATCGTTTGAAAACCTCTTTAGAAATAGTCTTTGAAATTCTCCTATTATGGAGTAATTAATTTAATATTTAAAATAATACTAAATAATAGTTTCAAAAGCCAATTTGATGGAAAATCACTTTAAAATGATTTATAAAATCCGTGCATGAAATCTAGAGACAAATCTCAAAGAAATTGGAAAAACTCAGAAAAATAATAAAAATTATACTAAGTATAAAATCGCTGAAAACAAGTCAAAGTCACTAGTTCGACGGCAGGTTTGAACCTGCAAAACAAGTCTAAATGGCATGAAAATTAGGAAGCATGTAGACCAACATACCTGCTCCAACCTGCAAAACGAATCGGGCAAATCCGACTTGAAACGAAGAAACTGCGTCATCTCAAAGTCGGACAAAAATCACAAAACTCCGCTGTGTCAAAACAGTGCAAAAGTCCCAATTCAACGACATGGTCGAAGGGTCATATGAACCCAGATCTTGATGAAAATTGCAGGAGCATAATACAGTACTCCTACTTTGATCTGCAACATGAATCGTTCGGTTCTGACTTGAAACGAAGAAATGGCAATGTTTCAAAGTTGGTCCGACGATAACTGAAAATGATCACTATTGTAAAACAGTTTCTGGATGCTACTTCGGCAATAGAAAAAAAGTATCTAACGCACCCAGATCTAAACCAAACTTTGCAAGATTGAAGAACTCAACCTCATCTTTCCAACGAGACCAAAAGCGATGAAATCCGACATCGGACCCGCTCGCAGCGAGGTCGCGAATTTGGACGTTTGAACTACAATTAATCAATGTTTTTCAAAACAGTTTTTGGGTGCTACTTCGGCAATAAAAACGAAGTATCAAATGCACCCAGATCTTAACTAAATTTTACAGGGTTGAAGAACTCGACCACATCTTTCCAACGAGACTGAAATCGATGAAATCCGACATTGGACGAGCCCGAGATGGCATCGCAAAGTCGGGGTTCTGCGCTGAAAACAACGGGAGATAAGAGACTAAGGCCTGTAGCTATGCACTAACAGGCCAGAGACGAAAACCCACAACTTTGGCATAGTAAACTTCAAATTCTGGCAAAATGAATAAAATAAAAGTTGTAACTTAGTTTCTAAGCTTTCCGGAATGACCAAGACCGTCAAATTCCGATCAGGGATGAAAATTCTATGACTAAAACAATTCTCAGATCTAAATTCTATATCGCTGTCGTTTTGCTCTCGGGATAGTAGAAAGAATGCACAGTTTTTACCAAATTAACTTCGAAATTTCATTAAACCCAAAACATGAAACTTTTAGCCCTATATCTATGCTTTCCAGAACATCCAAAATTATTAGATTTGGATAAGAAACGAGTAACTTATGGCCAACACAATTTCAGATTTTTATTTTATCAACCCTATAGTTTGTTGTCAGGTCAGCAACAAACCAACGTGATTTCGACCTTTCAAACCTCAAAATCATGCAAATCTCAAAACATAGAAGTTATAGACTACAAAATAATCTTTCTAGAACATCAAGAAAATCTTAATTCCGATTTAAGATGAATGAGATATGCGTAATTTACTAACAGCAATATACTAATTTTAATTTCAGCTAGCATGTATTACCTTTTTCCCAAGTAATGAAAAGAAGATCAAAGAGCTTCAACAATCTAAATGCACAAAAAAAGAGGATCACAAAATAATTTCAGAAATTAAACAATGGATTAGAGATGGGTTTTGTGATTGCTGTTACCTTTCAATGATTAGATTAAAACCCCTTTGACTTTGATGAAGATTAATGAAGCTTTGCTCTAGGTTTGGAGGCCATTATTTAGTGTTTTGCTCTTAGGGTTTAAGGGTTTATGGAATGAGATGTTGGCTGAAACAAATGGGTAGAAGATGGTTTATAGGCTAATGGAAGTGGGTTAGTGGGCCTATACCCATTAGGACTTGGAATATGTTCTATATCTCAAGTTAGCTCATTTCTCTAAGTACAAACTACACATTATTTACCCATAAAATTTTAAAATATGTTACCAAAATAATTTAGCTATAGTTATAAAATTTTACATCACAATATTTGCCAACTTACAATTTAACCCCCCTAATTATTCCAAAACACCTTTTAGTCAAAATTGCCCAAAAATCACCGTTTTGCAATTAAATTGTAAATTAAATTCCCAATTCAAATATTACACTATTTTACACATATAAAATTTTGCAATATTATAAACAGGAAATTATTGTCAAGGACAAAAATTTTCAGCGTTTTTGCCTCAAGGACAGGCCTTCAATATTTTATCCTAAAGGACAACTTTCTTTAGGTATCAGTTTTTAGTCATTGATAGCAGTTTTTAGGTATCAGTTTGTAGTTATCGGTAGTAGTTTTTAGGTATCAGTTTTTAGCTTGGTAGCAGTTTTGTTGTCCTTATGAATAATTTTGGAAAATGTTTGTCCTTATGAATAATTTTTAGGAGAATGTTTGGCCTTATGGTAAAAATATTGAGGTTGACAAATATTTGTATATTTTTAGCCTCGGGGACACGACCTTAATATTTTAACTACAAGGACAAACATTCTCCTAAAAATTATTCATAAGGACAAACATTCTTTCAGAATTATTCATAAGGACAAACATTTTTTCAAAACTGCTACCGAACTAAAAACTGATACCTAAAAACTACAAACTGATACTTAAAAACTTAAAAACTTAAAAACTAATACCTAAAGAAAGTTGTCATTCAGGCTAAAATACTAAAGGTCTGTCCTTAAGGCAAAAATTTTGAGAAATTTTGTTCTTGACAATAATTTCCTGAATTTACCCTAATTAATTTCCATTAAATTCTCCATTTTACACTTAAGCCCAAAATATTAATTTATTCAAAATAACTAACTTTCGAACAAATTAGTCACATAAAAAAATCATTAATAGCTCCAATTAAATTAAAATCCCAATTTTAATTTATTATTTGGTAATCGCAATCACAGGTTGTTACAGACTCCCCCTTAAGAAAATTGCGTCCCCGCAATTCCCTATCATGGAAGTTATCTATAACATCTAATCCTCAAAATAAATCAATCGAAGGTGAAGTAAAAATACTCACCAACAACAGATGAAGATAGAAAACCAGGATAAGTACGCTCGATAAACTCTCTGGTCTCCCAAGTGCAGTCCTTAGGATTAGATGACCATTGAATCTTCACGAGTGGGACCTCTTTGTTTCGAAGGCGTCTAACCTCCGAATCAAGCACACGAAGAGGTTGCTGCTCAATAGATAAATCAGGAGAAATCTCTAAATCCGGCACAATAAGCGGATCAATAACAGAATCAGGGTCGTGAACACATTTGCGAAGCAGAGAAACGTGGAATACGTCATGCATTCCAGAAAAATGAGCAGGCAAAGCTATACGATAAGCAACGGGACCAATGCGTTCCGTAATAGGAAATGGTCTGACATAGCGAGGAGCCAATTTCCCTGTGGAGCTGAAACGCACAATCCCCTTCATAGGAGATATCCGAATGAATACTAGATCACCAATGGAGAACTCAAGAGGCCTCCTACGGTTGTCCGCGTAGGATTTCTGACGGCTTTGCGCCTCTTTCATTCTCTGACGAATAAGAATAATCTTCTCAGAAGATTCCCTAACTGAATCTGGACCAAGAATAAGCTTCTCGTCAGATTCTAACCAGCAAGATGGAGAACGACATGGCCTTCCGTATAAGGCTTCGAAGGGAGCCATGCTAATACTTGACCGAAAACTGTTATTGTAGGAGAACTCCACAAGTGGCAAGTAGTCCTCCCAACTACCTCCAAAATCAAGGATACAACAGCGAAGGAGATCTTCCAAGACAGGATTCACTCTCTTAGTATGACCATCAGTCTGAGGATGATAAGCAGTAGAAAAATTCAGCTTTGTGCCCAAAGCTGATTGAAGACACTTCCAAATGTGACTAGTGAATAACGGGTCAGGGTCACAAACAATAGAACTAGGGATACCATGAAGTCGAACGACTTCTTTCACATAAAGCTTAGCCAAAAGAGGAGTAGTCCGCGTGGACTTAATCGGAATAAAGTGAGCAGACTTGGTCAATCGATCAACGATGACCCAAACAGAAGTATGGCCCGACCTCGAATGAGGTTGACCATCAATAAAATCCATCGAAATCTGATCCCATTTCCATAATGGAATCTCTAATGGCTGAAGAAGACCGAAAGGGCGCTGATGCTCGACCATGATAAGTTGACAAGTCATGCAATTGCTCACATAACTTGCAACATCACGCTTCAGGCCTTCCCAATAATATAGGCAACACATGTCGGCGTACATCTTGCTAGAACCAGGATGAATGGTATACTTAGTACGATGACAATCGTCAAGAATGTCACGCCTAAGTGCAGAATCAGAAGGCACAATAACACGGTTCTTCTTGCGAAGGCACTGATGAGAATCAATACTGTAATCAAATGACATCTCATCACCGGATCCAGTCTCAACAAGATGAACGAAAGGCAATAAATCTGGATCTTGCCGCTGAGCATAGGCAATGCGATCCAATAAGCTAGGTCGAGCTTCCAGACCGAATAGTAATATCGGAGAATCAGGAGGCGGAGCTCGATCACGAATATCACAAATAAATAATGTCTCAAGAATATCCCATTCGACTATCATCATAGAAACTACAGCCGAATGCTTGCGACTAAGCGCATCTGCTACACGATTACCCTTGCCAGGGGTATACTGAATGTCAAGGTCATATGAGGCAAGGAACTCAAGCCATCGCTGCTGCCTCATACACTAGTACAAAACAGATCAGTTGCTTCGCCTCATTTGTGTCGGTTGTCCATAAAACCGACACAAATAGTGTAATTTGTGTCGGTTGTTTATTAACAACCGAAACTATTGACTTATGGGGTAAGAAGAAAATGTTAAAAATGTAATTTGCATCTGTTGTTCTTAAGAAACCGACACAATTGAAGGGAAGCAATAGATTTACTCCTGTCAGTTGTTTGAACAACCGACACAATTAAATACAATAGCATCGGTTGTCCAAAAACCGACACCATAGGCACACAACTTTTGCCCCCAAATCCATTTCAGCCGCCCCATCTTTTCCCGCGAACCCCAATAATTCCTGACTAATTCGTAAATCATGTCCGAAATCCTAATTCTCATTCTTCTCCTCTTCCAAACCCTAAATCTAATCTCCGCCTCGCCACCTCCAGGCCTGGACACCTTCCTCTCCTCCCTCCCCCTCTCCGATCCCCTCAACGCCAACGACTCCTTCCTCACTCTCCCCTCCTCCCTCAAAAAGTCCCTCTCCCGAACACTAGACCCAGCTTTCAAGCTCCACGTCTTTGTCCCAATTTACGTCAAGCTCGCCGGCTCCTTCTCCACCGCCGCCCCAGACACCCTCGCCTCATTCATCTCCGCCGCGATCTCAGACGAATTCTTCTCCGTCCTCGGCGTTATCGAATACGGAAAAGAGATTGAAGCAGCAGGGGAGCTGAAACATGCTTTAGAAGCTATCAAATGGGGCACTGACTATTTCATCAAGGCTCATACTCATCCTAATGTCCTCTGGGCAGAGGTGCATTTCCTTTTTTATAATACCCAGATAAACCAAAAACTTGCACATCTTCATTGACATCAATTAATTTTAGTGTTTATCATAATCAGGTAGGAGATGGAGGCACGGATCATTACTGTTGGCAGAGACCAGAAGACATGACAACATCAAGAAAAGCCTACAAAATCGATTCAGAAAACCCTGGTTCAGACCTAGCAGGCGAGACAGCCGCCGCCATGGCAGCCGCCTCAATAGTCTTCAGAAAAATCAACCCTCATTATTCTCATTTACTTCTCCACCTTGCCCAACAGGTAATCGCTAGCATTCATATACATTCCTTAATAAATGTTATCCAGAATATAACATTCCTTGAATTGATGACTGCATCTAGTTGTTCGAATTTGGGGACAAGTACAGAGGAAGCTACGACACGAGCATTGGGGACGTGAAAAGTTACTATGCGTCGGTGAGCGGATACAGAGACGAGCTACTGTGGGCGGCGCTGTGGCTACAGAAGGCAACAGGGGAAGAAGAAGAAGAAGGGAACAAGTATTTGGAATATGTAATTGACAAGGCGCACTGTTTTGGTGATTGGTTGGGCCATTACAGAGTTCAGTTGGGACGTTAAATTCGCTGGGGTTCAAGTCCTAGCTGCCAAAGTAATTATTCTTTCATCTTTTACATCTTTTCACTTTCAAGTCCTAACTGCACTGGAATAAAAGATAGGAGTGGAGGGTAAATATAGGGTCAAACAGACCAACTGTTTATTGCTGCTCTTTAATGTACGAAGACAAGGCTAGTTGATTCTTTAATGAAACGATGGTCTACTCCATCAAAGTATAGAACCATACCCATGACCTACATTAAGACACATGTCCTTAATGCGAATGGGGCTCACCCTTCATGTGCTTAAATCCTGATTTTAGTCCAACCTTTCTGTGTCGGTCTCTGAAGTTTGAATATAACTTTATTTTTACCATTGTCTTGTTTTGTCTTGTTTACAAACAACAGCTATTATTGGAGGAAGAGAAACTATCTCAAAAGCAACATTACAACTCTATGTTAGAGGGCATGGTTTATGTTTTATGAATAAGTCTCGTTTTTTTAATAGCTTAGAGTAAGTCTGTTAAATAGGTGCACAACTGTATTAGCACTGTACTTCAGTAATAAAATGAATCACCGATTTCCTTTTGTTCAACTTTTTCAACAGCTTTACTTAGACTAACATCTAATATCTCAGCGGGTTAGACGGAAAGTGAAGGGGTAACCTTGCAATGGAAGATAGATTTTACTTTTCGCAACCAACAATCCCATGTTTCGATGGTCGTTATTGTTATGAAAATAGCAGCGCTTTGCGGAAGCTTATATCAACGGATGTTTGTCACTCAAATCACAAATAAATAACTTGGATTGAAAACAAAACGGAATTGAAATTTGGATTATGAGAAGGCGATGTATTTCATGAAGTCCTCTGAGCATGATCTTTACGAATTGCATTTGATGGTTTATCATGAAACTCAGAATTTGGAAGCTTCACTCGTTTGTTTCAAGGATCCACCATTTCCATGGGTGTCAGTTTCCGTCTCTGCAGCATTTGTGTTTGGATTCTTTTATGCTTTTTCGAAGAAAGACATGTTTCTGAAAAGCTAGAGGAAGCAGTTCTAACCATCATCTATGTATTTGGACTCCTGGGAGCTGTAAGTTTTTCGTATCAAATACTATATAACTTTGATTATGGATGAATTGTTTAGCCGGATTTTATGAACTTTCATTACAACTATTAGTAAATATATGATGATACAACCAGCAATCATTGCATTGATTTTTTTGTCGTTGTTTTTAATAGTTACGTAACAAAAATACGGCTCGACGATAAAATGCAGGTCCATTTGGACAAACGTATATACTTGTATGTATTATGGATCCCCACAAGTTATTTTATCCTGGGAACAAAAATTTACGTAGAAAGTTTTTAAGAGCAGCATTTTGAAACTCATTAAAGGGTAATGCTTCGAATTTTCTACAAAAAATGTTACTGGTATGGGATAAAAATAGTGGTACCCATTGTTCTCTCTTGTACCAGTACGAATTTTCGTATAGAATGCAGCTTAAAAAAGCATTCATGCTCATAAAGATTTGTCTTATCAAACAAACATAGAGGTACATGCCCATATACCCTGCTGACAGAAGAAACGATATGAAAACCAGAATTAAATGATTTACAAAAATCAACTTTTTTACAAAGTCTATATCATCATGATTCTGGTAAGAATGGAAGTGTTGGAGGTGGTATGGTTGTTGAACTGCTTTTATATCTGGTGAAATTTAAATAAGTCACAAATGTAAAAAATTATGTTTTATTCAAAACAAATATTTTGCCTATGATATTTAGAATTTTATTTGTGGAATTATAATTATTAATAATCAAATTGTAGAATAAAAGTGAGCATGAAATTGTTCAAGATATTGAAAAGCCCTCAACTTTATACGACTAGGATAATTCTTAGGAAGGGCTTGCTTAAGCATTGGTTGGTATGTACAAACTTTTGCTGCTGTCACCGTCATATTGCACCTATGACCAACTTTGTTTCTATTTTTCCCTATGACAATTTTGTTTATATTTTTTCCTATAATTGCTTGTAGTTTTATTTGAATTGAATCATGATATACTTTGACTGACGTCATTCTATCTTTGCACAATAAATAATGTACTTTTTGTATCAGGTATGACCCAAACATAATTAGGACTTTAACAATCAAGCAACAAATATTTAAGTTATTATTCGTTTGTTGAAATATTTTATAACTTTCGGGTGCACATCTATGATACAGGAATAATGGAAATGCAACTATATGAACTTTTTGGCCAGGTTTAATCAATAAAAAAAATAAAAGATAAAATGATACGTTTAAAATTTATATGTGTGCAATCCACATGTTGAAATTTTACAACATTTTTTGGTATACAATAAAAGTCAATTTTGCAAAAATGTGGAGTATAACTCAAGTTATGAAAGATTTAACACACAAATGTAGTCCAGATTAGCAAAAATTTACTCATGGCCACCAATGAAAATTATATTTTAGCCATGAAAGCGTCAAAATTTCGCAAAACACTTGAATTAAAAGTTGTACCTTATACCCTTAGACTTTCGGATTAAGCAAGATTATCGAAATCATATGCCAGTTTTGGTACAACACTCTAAAACAAAATTTCTAAACTTCAATTTTATTTTACTTTTTAAGAGCCTGGGGCTGCTGCCTTATAGACAGCATTATCCTTTTCTTCCGTAATAGCACCAATATCATGTGTACACGAAAGAACTGACACTGGAAAACAACAAAATTCCAATAACAAATAAGGACGACAACAGGAATTAGCACAAAGCAAAAATTCTGAATCAAATGTAGGTACTAATACTTTAGTAACAGATTTGCAGCAAAACTAGAACAGGCAGATCAGATGAAAGCAATTTTTGAGCTTAAGGCCACAACTACAAGTGATGTAATAGATAGCCCTATTTAGTTTAATAATGCATATGCAAAAGCAAATCGCTACAATGATCTAAGTCAAGATGCGTTGCAGTGCACAGCAAGTGGTAATCCCCTATGCTGATATAGTTAAAAGATGAGGAAAATATTCATAAGAATTTTCCTTTTCATTTTAATTATGTTTGGGTAACCATGAATGGTTAAAAAGATATTGTTATGAATGCATTGCGAGTTAAGCATACTGGAAATCCTCTGTGCATATTTAAAAAAAATACACAAAACTTGCTTTGAGAGTATGAAACAGAGGAAGAACAGATCTAAAAGAGTTGCTTGCAAAACTAAGACAGAGAAAATAAAATTACGTTACAATAAAAGTCGAGTCGATCAAAATTGAAATCCTTTTTGATTGATTTTGTATATTTTTCAGTAAATAAATGTAGTTTTCAACCAAAACTACATGCAATCATGTATATTGTTTAATTGTTGTATGCTAATCAAATGTGTACATGTCTAAATTTATTCTTTATATTTGATATTGTGAAGGATTGTCGAATGATTTGTTCATTGTGCCATAGCAGTGTTTATTGCTTATGAATGAACATAACTGGAATTTTGTTTCAGATATGTAAGGCTGTTGCGTTATTAAATTTTGTTGAAGAGCTGTACAAGTAACAATTATCCTACCAAGACCATATTTCAAATCTTACTAATATCATTGCACCTTACGTAAAATGTATCCTATTTTCTTACAATTAATGGATTTATAATTAAGCTGCTTACATTCCTGACTTAATTATTGTCTTTTGTATAACAATTCTTTTAATTGCAGGACTTTGTACGAGACGGTTCTTATAACCAACAAGAGATAGACGAGGTTCGACATAATTTAGCTAGTTATATCATGTATAATTGGATGTATTTGGTTGTGTACGCTGATCTTTTGTAACGTACGTTGGTATTTTGTTATGTACGTGTGATAGATTATATTCTATTTTGGTTTGTAAACATGAATTATGTTGATGGATAATATAATTATATTTTTTGTTCAATCAGTTCATAGTAACGTTGGTTTATAAAAAATTAAAATTCAGTTTCATACTGTTTCTATAATCTTAAACGATAATAATATTATTTTTTTGCTTCAGATATTACTTGTGTCGGTTGTTACTACAAAGGGAACCGATACAACTGTATATCAATTGTGTCGGTTGAAAAAATAAACATAACCGACACAAATATCAATCATTTGTGTCGGTTGTTATTAAAGAACCGACACAAAACTATGAACAGTTGTGTCGGTTTTTCTAAAAGGACCGACACAATAAACGGCGGTGTGCTTCACTATACAAGCTGATTTGTGTCGGTCCTTTTAGAAAGACCGACACAACTGTTCATTATTCTGTGTCGGTTCTTTAATAACAACCGACACAAATGATTGATATTTGTGTCGGTCGTACAACCGACACAACAGAAAAATGTCTTTTGTGTCGTTTTCATATGAGTCGGTTGTAAAACCGACACAACAGGGGTTACACAACCGACACAAATGACCAGTTTTGTACTAGTGATAGTAAGATCCTTCTGAGTGAAGAGATATTTCAAGGACTTATGATCGGTATAAAGAATGAAACGTTCGCCCAATAAATAATGGCACCATATCTTCAAGGCAAAGACAATGGCAGCTAACTCAAGATCATGAGTAGGATAGCGAACCTCATTCGGACGTAGTTGCCTAGAAGCATAAGAAACCACCCAATCCTTCTGCATGAGAACGGCACCGAGACCGCTACCGCATGCATCAATATAGACAACAAGATCGTGGTTTCCTTCGGGAACCACAAGAATAGGAACATGAGTGAGAAGTTCTTTCAATCGCTGAAAAGAATCTTCACACCTGTCTGATCAGATATAACGGATGCCCTTACGAGTAAGGGTAGTCAATGGAAGCACAACACAGGAAAAGTCCTTTATGAATCGGCGGTAATAACCCACCAGTCCCCGGAAGCTACGAATCTCATGAACATTCTCGGGTCGCTTCCAATTTTGAATGCCTTCGATCTTGGCGGGATCGACGGATATGCCTTCAGAAGATACAACATGACCCAAGAACCTAACCTCATTCTCCCAAAAGTGGCATTTGGAGAATTTGGCTCTAAGATGATGAAGACGAAGTGTATCCAAGACAATCCTCAAATGATGGGTATGCTCTGTCTCGGATCTAGAATATTTCAGAATGTCATCAATGAATACAAGAACAAACTTATCGAGATATTCTCGGAATACTCGATTAATGAGATCGACAAGGAATGCAGGAGCGTTCGTCAAACCGAACGGCATGACTAACCACTCAAATGAACCATATCGAGTGCGGAAAGTTGTAAGTGGCACACTATCATCCGTAACTCGGAGCTGATGAAATCATGTGGCAAGGTCAAGCTGAGAAATGACCTTTGCACCACTTAACTGATCAAACATATCGTCAATCTGAGGCAATGGATAACGATTCTTGATAGTCACCTCATTAAGCTTGCGGTAATCAATGCAAAGCCTAAGAGAACCATCAAACTTCTTCACAAAGACCACCGCGGCACCCCACGGCGAAGAACTGGACTGAATAAAATGCTTTGCTTCGAGTTCTACTAATTGCTTCTTGAGTTCCTCATTCTCCTTTGTAGACATCCTCGTGGGAGGACGACTAACTGGATGAGAACCGGGAACGAGATCAATACGGAACTCAATAGCCCGCTTAGGCGGTAAACTCGAAACTGGCTCAAAAATATCGGGGTAATCCTGAACAATAGGAATATGAGATATATCACAATCATCATCTCGTGAATCAAGAGCACATAAAGAAGCTTCAGAGATATCTACATCCCGAAGAACAAGAGCTAACTAAGCGGAAGAGTCAGGGTGACTAAGAAATAGTACCCACTCAGAACAAATGATCTTGGCATTGTATCGTATGAGCCAATCCATCCCCAATATCATGTCGAAACCCAAATAAGCCATAACGTGCAGATTCGCACGGAAAGAAAAGCCACAAAGATCAATATCAACATTCTCACAAAGCAAGCTAAGGGTCGTGGTTCCGCCAATGGGATTCACAATCCTTAGAGAAGAAACCAAACAAGAAACATCCAAAAACATAATATCAACAAGTTCCTTTGATACGAATGAGTGAGAAGCACCCGTATCAAAGAGAACTCTAATAAACTGATCATGAAATAAAATAGAACCTTCAAGAATGGAAGGATGCGTACCTCGACGCTGAGATGAAGATGCAGGAGCCTTGGCAGCATTAAGCTTGCCAGGTCTAGGAGGTGCAGTAGGACAAGCGAAAATAAGATGACCCTCCTTCTTACAATAGCGGCAGATAAGAGGTTTGGCACACTCTCTAACCATATGGTCGGTAAATCCACAGTTGAAACACTTCCGAATGGTAGGTGTTCCACTAGGCTGAGACTGAGGCTGAGGACCAGAACCAGAACCGATAAACTTCTTCTTCTTCTTCTTATGGGAAGAGGAAGAATTAGGCTTGTGGAAAAACCTCTTCTTGTTGGGGTGCTTGGGCACCTCAACATCATCATCACTATCCTTCTCCCTCTCGACTGCTTCAAGGTGAAGTGCCGAATCTACAAGCTCTTCAAATGAAAGCTTGAGTTTAAGCATCAGTTGCTTCTTGAGGTACTTCTTCAGACCCTCAACAAATTTGAGATTCTTCTTATGTGGTGTGCTAATGAACTCGAGGTCGTACTTGGACAGGGCCTCGAAAGAAGAAACATAATCTAAAACAGTGGATTTCCCTTGCTTAAGATCAATAAAGCGGCGGGCAAGAGAGATCTTCTAAAATTCCAGAACAAATTTGACCACGAAACGCTCACGGAACTGAGCCCAAGTAAGAGTGGTCTCATCGACCTCGGAAATGAGAAGCTCATACCAATCCAAAGCGCAGTTCTGAAGCATACTAGAAGCTACAAGAACTCTGTCATGATCAGGAAGAGTCATGCGAGAAAAGATGCGCTCGCATACGCGGATCAATGCTTGGACCTCAAGAAAAGACTCGGAGCCATTGAACGGCTTGCCCCCGAGATGTGAGAAATCGCTGCAAAGGCATGCAAAGGCAGACTTGCGCGGTGCATCAGAAGATGGAGTAGGAGGCTGAGAGTTCCGAACAAGCTCCATAATATGATCGGTAGTCATAAAAATGCCTCTCGGATGTGGGTCACTGGATTGCCCAGCATCCGTAGAATGATGGGTCCTACCTCTTCCAGACATACTGAAAGTTAAGATAAAATAAGAATTAAGCACGATTCAAAGATAGATAATTCAAAGTGAAATACTACGGAGTATAAATGTATTCCTAAACATATTCCTAACTTATCTATCCAATGTCATGACGAAAGGGCTTTGTAATATTTGAATCATACTAGGATGTATTGTACTAAGTGTTATTGTTCTGTGTTTATTATACTTAGTTCTGAACCTCGCTCTGATACCAAGCTGTAACGCCCCACTTCGAGAGCCTCATTAACAAAGAGAATTATATGGATAATACCATTAGCAAATGCGGACAATAGAGTATAATGGAAGCGGCCATGTGTAATCTTACTTTAACTATCTACTGAACACGTCGAAAAGTGGAATCTATATTTTTTTTTCATCTCATGTGGTTCGACATATTCAATAAATACTTAAAGCAAAACTACAATGGCTAAAAGATCTATCAGAACAAAGTATAATAGCAAAATGAATATCATCACAGAAAAACATCAAATAATAAGCAAATAGTCTCAACACAATACAACATCAAGTACAGATCCAAATATAAAAGTGGGTACAAAGCCACTACTCACACATCCGTGAGTCAAAAGAATATATACAAGATAGTCATAATATTAGAGTATCATAAAGGATGGATAACAAGTAAAGCTATCTATAGTATAGCGGATATATCCAAAGCGTAAGCACCGAAGCAAGCTAAGTCTAAAGCGACCTAACTTGAAACAACTCGGTCTGACCCGAGCATAAAATACTTGGGTCAGGCTAGCTAAACAAATCAGTTAGATAAACTGAACAATAATCATGATAAGATAATGAGGCAACATATAACATAATAATCTCCAAAAGGGAAACATATATCATGGTAATAAAGACCAAAATTTCTCACATAGAGAAGAAACAAACATCTAAGTAGAGATGTATAACAAGCCTCATATCATCGGCATAACATAAGCACAAGTGCCAATGTAGGCATAAAACAAGTTCCACAAGGTAGCCGTGCTTATATCGTGTGGTTGCATAAAACCATCACCGAATGGAGCTACACGATTGAATATAAATCACACAGGAAAACATTAGCGCGCTAGTACTGTACTCAATCACACAGGAAATATACCCAGTGACACACCCATCACTTTAGCTAAGGGGCAACACCTAAAGGAGACAGTCCGAAGACACTATCCAAAAGGTGATGAGCCAGAAGGAGACAGTCCGAAGACACTATCCCAAAGGCAGATAAACCCAAGGGAGATAGTCCGAAGACACTATCCCAAAGGTATCACTCAGGAAACACGCCGTAGTGGTAAAGGCTCGTAGGCCCAGTACTCGTTTACCACTAACGGTAGGAATGTGTCACGAACTCTTAGCAAGGAACCCGTAAAGTAGTAACGTGAGTCCCATACCCCAACGTTCGCACTAAACGGTTTACTAACCATCGTAAGCTTCCACACTCAAAGCAGTAAAAAGTTCACCTCATGTCATTGGTAAACTAGGCCAAAAGGCCAAAACGATCAATCGAATAGGTCGGGGATTAATCGGAAAGATAAACGCGTGGATTCATGGTCCGTGTTTTACCTAACCATTTAATCACCTTTCCACTTCGCTCGAAGTGCAGAAGAGTGTATATTTTACTTATAAAATAGATGGAGAAAGCGGATTTGTTTTTAATCGTTTAAAAACCTCTTTAGAAATAGTCTTTGAAATTCTCCTATTATGGAGTAATTAATTTAATATTTAAAATATTACTAAATAATAGTTTCAAAAGCCAATTTGATGGAAAATCACTTTAAAATGATTTATAAAATACGTGCATGAAATCTAGAGACAAATCTCAAAGAAATCGAAAAAACTCAGAAAAATAATCGAAATTATACCAAGTATAAAATCGCTGAAAACAAGTCAAAGTCACTAGTTCGACGGCAGATTTGAACATGCAAAAAAACTCTAAATTGCATGAAAATTGGGAAGTATGTATAACAACATACCTGCTCCAAACTGCAAAAAGAATCAGGCAAATCCGACTTGAAACGAAGAAACTGCGTCGTCTCAAAGTCAGACAAAAATCACAAAACTCTGCTGTGTCAAAACAGTGCAAAAGTCCCAATTCGACGACATGGTCGTGGGGTCATATGAACCCAGATCTTGATGAAAATTTGCAGGAGCATAGTACAGTACTTCTACTTTGATATTCAACAAGAATCGTTAGGTTCCGACTTGAAACGAAGAAATGGCAATGTTTCAAAGTTGGTCTAACGATAACTGAAAATGATCACTATTGTAAAACAGTTTTTGGGTCCTACTTCGGCAATAGAAAAGAAGTATCTAACTCACCCAGATCTAAACCAAACTTTGCAGTATTGAAGATCTCGACCTCATCTTTCCAACGTGACCAAAATCTATGAAATCCGACATCGGACCCGCTCGCAGCGAGGTCGCGAAGTTGGACGTTTGAACTACAATTAATCAATGTTTTTCAAAACAGTTTCTGGGTGATACTTTGGCAATAAAAACGAAGTATCAAACGCACCCAGATCTTAACCAAATTTTACAGGGTTGAAAATCTCAACCTCGTCTTTACAGTGAGACCAAAATCGATGAAATCCGACATCAGACGAGCCCGGGATGGCATCGCAAAGTCGGGGTTCTGCGCTGAAAACAACTGGAGAAAAGAGACAGGCCTGTAGCTATGCACTAACAGGCCAGAGACCAAAACCCACAATTTTGGCATAGTAAACTTCAAATTCTGGCAAAATGAATAAAATAAAAGTTGTAGCTTAGTTTCTAGGCTTTCCGGAATGACCAAGACCATCAAATTTCGATCAGGGATGAAAATTCTAACTAAAACAATTCTCAGATCTAAATTCTATATCACTGTCGTTTTGCTCTCGGGATAGTAGTAAGAATGCACAGTTTTGACCAAATTAACTTCGAAATTTCATAAAACTCAAAACATGAAACTTTTAGCCCTATATCTATGCTTTCCAGAACATCCAAAATTATTAGATTTGGATAAGAAACGAGTAACTTATGGCCAATACAATTTCAGGTTTTTATTTTATCAACCCTGTAGTTTGTTGTCAGGTCAGCAACAAACAAACGTGATTTCGACCATTCTAACATCAAAATCATGCAAAGCTCAAAACATAGAAGTTATAGACTACAAAATATTCTTTCCAGAACATCAAGAAAATCTTAATTCCGATTTAAAATGAATGAGATATGCTTAATTTACTAACAGCAATATACTAATTTTAATTTCAGCTAGCATGTATTACCTCTTTCCCAAGTAATGAAAAGAAGATCAAAGAGCTTCAACAATATAAATGCACAAAAAAAAGAGGATCACAAAATAATTTCAGAAATTAAACAATGGATTAGAGATGGGTTTTGTGATTGCTATTACTTTTCAATGATTAGATTAAAACCCCTTTGACTTTGATGAAGATTAATGAAGCTTTGCACTAGGTTTGGAGGCCATTATTTAGTGTTTTGCTCTTCGGGTTTAAGGGTTTATGGAATGAGATGTTGGCTGAAACAAATGGGTAGAAGATGGTTTATAGGCTAATGGAAGTGGGTTAGTGGGCCTAATACCCATTAGGACTTGGAATATGTTCTATATCTCAAGTTAGCTAATTTCTCTAAGTACAAACTACACATTATTTACCCATAAAATTTTAAAATATGTTACCAAAATAATTTAGCTATAGTTATAAAATTTTACATCACAATATTTGCCAACTTACAATTTAACCCCCCTAATTATTCCAAAACACCTTTTAGTCAAAATTGCCCAAAAATCACCGTTTTGCAATTAAATTCTAAATTAAATGCCCAGTTCAAATATTGCACTATTTTACACATAAAATTTTGCAATATTATAAATTTCCATTTACCCTAATTAATTTCCATTAAATTCTCCATTTTACACTTAAGCCCAAAATATTAATTTATTCAAAATAACTAACTTTCGAACAAATTATTCACATAAAAAAATCATTAATAGCTCCAATTAAATTAAAATCCCAATTTTAATTTATTATTTGGTAATCGCAATCACGGGTTGTTACAAGGAATCTTGCTAAGGACTGTGTTGGGAAGATGGTGCACAATCTGAGGCAACTGGGAGGGCTGTTTGGGACCGGTCAGTGGTGGTTGTACTAAAGGATGGTCAAGGACGAGCTATGCTTGGGCCTATTTTGCTTGATGTGCTACCTATTAACGCGGGCTTGGATTGGTGTTGGTCGTCAACTAGAGTGATGACGGGTGAACATGCTGACTTGGAGTTGTGGTGGAAGTACATTAACATAAGAAGGCCGATCATCATTGTGATGGGCCGAGCCCAGACCTTGCTTAAAAGTGATAGGTACCAAGTGATGAGGAAACCATGCTTCATCTTGGTGCCTTGCTAAATAGAAGGAATGGTTTTAGACCATCATGGTTTTGGGCCTGCCTATGTAGGCAGGTTGTGAAGTAGTTGGTTGGCTTTGACTGGGTTAGACTGCTTAAATCGACCTAATAATTACTTGCGAGAAAATTGAGCAACAACATCCTTTATACTTGGCATATAGATCTTTTAAGTCAGGTTTGAAAGGTTATTGAGATTGTCCCACTCAACGTACATAGATATCATAATAAGAAAATTTTATATGAAGAACTAAAAGGGCTAATATGTTCCAGTGCGGCATAAAATTGTCCTTTCTAAGAAGGACTCCTCATTTATGGATGAGGAAAGATAGTGTATGAGTAGGATTCCTTATGCATCTGTAATTGGATCCATTTTGTACACTTTGCAGGCCACTGTGCCAGAAATCGCTATTGCACTATGTAGTTAGTCAATGACAATCAAATCCCAACGATAATCATTGGATAATAGTTAAGGTCATCCTTAAGTATTTGAGAAATACTAAGGATTTGTTTTGTATATTGAAAAAACAAAATACGTATGAAGGTTTACATGGACTCGGGTTTTAGAGTAACATCGACGATAGCATAATAGTCTCAGGTTTTGTATTTACCCTAAATGGAAAGGCTATTAGTTGGAAAAGTTCAACACAAGAGGTTACAACCAATTCTACTGTAACGATACGGATTTTCGCGTTCGAAAATCGACATCCATACTTTACATCGTACTCGAATGTCGTAGATTCGAGCGTTCAAATCCGAGTCGCCGGAGCTTATAACACAGTTAAGTAAATAACACAGCGGAAGAAATGAATAATACATTGATATACAATATCCGATAGAACAGAATGATACAATGAATATCAATATACATCAGAGATATGATACAACAAATAGCAGCGGAAAAAGAAAACGATAACATCAGCAGCGGATAATCTCCATCTTCAAAGCACTAATCCAGAAATAGCTTGAACTCCCAATAACGATACACCAAGATAAGCAAGTACAGTCCGATCCAAAGACTGAACTAGCTCCAGATAACCTACTAATCTGACTATCTGAAAAACCAAACTCTAGACTGCTCGTGTAGAAAAATTTTGAGCATCCAGAGTTTAGGAAAGAAACAATAAACTCCGGATCATTCATGGGACTGGTGTGAGCAACAAAAACAGTTTATCTTTAAAACAAATAGCAGGGAATTTTAAAGTCAATTCGCAATGCTTTTAGAAAATGAAACTACCATAAGACCTCCCGCCACACACACAATGCAAACGCAGAATTGGAGGAGATTTCTTCTTATGATAGTCAAAGATGTTTACTACGCAAAAATCAAATCATTTGATATTATTACTAGTGCATAGTGCAGAAAACAATTTCGAAAGTAGAATATAAATCTTAGCCAGCATAGACATTTCGCACTTATGCCTACTATAGCTACCATGTTCAATAGCAGGTTACCACCACATTCCATGGCAGGTAATACAACTAAAACCGTACACGTCGCGTATTGTTTCTTTGGATTTCCAACAAATGGTCAGGCTAAGGAACTTCCTATTCCACGAAAGAAACGCCTCTGGCGGGACGCTCCGAGAACCACACCGTTCTCTGCCAAACAAGGCCGGCAACCCCTTTTCCCAAGGGATAAAAGAAACCTCAGATATGCCACCCCCGGTCCTTTGGGACCTTTAACCGAGGCGCCTCGAATCCAACATCACACGTCATAAATAAAGTGTGTCCACATGAGTAAGTATCTGGGCTCCATACCATGATACTACCCTTTTCCAGAAGGAATGGTCATACCCTAGGGGAGCTACCCCTGAAACCTTGCCGCAACATTCCTGTTTCGACCATTACCGAGTTGTGAGGCCCTGACGAAGTCTCGTCCACAAAGCTACGCTTTGTCACAAAGCCATGCTTCGGGTCAAACAAATGATCAACCTATGATCACAAAGATATAAGATCAAACAAATGATCATATCGCAAATGATCAAACACTGATCATTTCACAGCAGCACTCAGCATGCCACATTACCAAATTGGGATATATCGCTGATAAATTTCAACTACATAACCTCTGAGCTCGTACGTCTCAGAGAAGGGTGTTAAGCTAAGAGAATAAATTCTCCGCCACCAACAGATATGTATTTGAAAGAAATCGGCTTTATATCTCAAAGTGTAATGTCAGACATACAATCCATACAAGTCTGTTCCGGGTTCGAACAGAACCGAAGGCACTTCTCACGAAGCCCTTGCAATTCCGGATAATTTTCAATCACGTCCGGACTTCCCGTCACTAAGGGTGATAAAACCTCTATACCGGAGATCAGTCGATGTAGAGTAACTCGACGGTAATCCTTCCGTTTTCAAAAATATCTGGTCTTCAACACCGGTCTTCAAATGCTATCCATATATGACGTATCACATATTCGAAATGGGTTATACGACCCAAAGGTCCTCTCCCGGCTAAACCGAATAGTGAGCGAAATATTTAAAAACATACGGATATGGGATTTCAAATTAAGTCACAACTTATTACCCAAAATCTTTCTTTTCAAATGGTTAAAACAAATTACCATTTACATCTTTTTAAAAAAAAAGATTCATTTCAACAACCCTCAACGGTTTAAACAATTTTCACACTTTAATCTTTTAAACAAAAGATTCATTCACAGATTTTCCAAATTAATTCTCATTTCAATTTGATTAACTCGTTAAATCTTCAAATCAAAGATTTAACTTACAGTTTTCAAAACAATTCCATTTCAAATGATTTAAACCAATCATTATTTTAAATCTGTTAAAAATAAACAGATTCAAATCATAGCTTTTCAAAACAATTCATTCATAACTTGGAAAACCATTTTTCAATTCAATCTTGAAATTCCTTTAACTAAATTAGAATTTCATTTCTTATATGAAAGCTTTTATCATTTAAAAACAAATAGTTTTCTTTTCAGAAAAATCCAATTTTATTTACACGAGTGAAAACCTTTGAATTTAAATTCAAATTCCCAAATCAATATCCTTAAAATGGTTTATCCCATATATAACTTATACAGCATCTTCAATCCCTAGTTTCAAATCATAGAATTCAATTTCAACTTGAATTCAAATCTAAATCAAATTATTTAAATTTTCAAAACTCGATTAAGTTATTCAAAATAACTTTTATCTTTGAAATTCTATTTCAATTGCTTTTCACTTTAAACCCAAATTTCAAATTTCAAAATCAATTGAAATTAAAATTTCAATTTCAAAAACATCAAATTTAAATTATCTGTGACTTAACCGATTTCCACGTGAAATCCATATTTGTGTGTGTAAAAGTGTGGTCCAGGGGTTTAACACAATAGTGCAACACGATGAATCATCACAGATCAAATACAACAGTATATCTGATAAGCGATATAAATTATAACGCTTATCCTCATTCACAGATCACAGATATATATCACAGATAAGTAAAATACAGATCATAACATAAATCAGGGTATATCACAAAGCATCATATATCAGGGATATCAAACAATTCAAATCATTCAATAGAATTCAAACATTCATAAGTAAGATCAGTTAATATCTGATTTTAATTAATTTATACCAGGTTAATTACTTATGAATAAACTACAAATTTTGGTTAATTAACATCAATAAATTACAAATTATTTTGATTAATTATTCTTTAATCATTTATTAATTAACCATTAATAATTAATTAACCTTTAATTATAATTCATCAACCTTTAATTATTAAATAATTACTCTTTAATTATTTAATTCACCATTTAATTAATTATCTTTAATTAATTACTTTGATTAATTATTCCTCAATTAATTATCATTCTTTAATCACCTTCATTAATTAATTAACCTTAAATTTTCATAATTAATAAATTCCCAATTCATTTATCTCCAATTTATTAGTTAATCAATTATAACCATTAATTAATTAAATTACTTAATTATTCTTACATAAATCACTTAATTAACCTTTATCTTTAATTAATTAAATTAACCAATTATACTTAATTTCCTAATTAACTTAAGTAATTTCCAAGATAATAAAACTCCTTTTAACTTAATATACATTATCTTGTAAATACACTAATTACCATTTACATTTTAAAACCCTTTTTAAATCTTTAAAAATTAACTTAAACAAATTTTAAATTAAATAAATTCTAAAACTCTTTGACAAATGGTTAAGAAACCATTGATATTAATAAAGTAGTGTTTAAGAGAAAGCTTTTAACAAAATTTGTTTAAATTTCAAAAATAACATTTTTAAACTTTTTATAAAAACTGGGTACGGCTGCTTCGGGTCATACCCGAGAGCTACTCGGGTCCATCCCTGAGTTTTCTCCCCTTTTTCCCCTGGTTTACAAAACTTAGTTAAATTTTACAGTTTTTTTTTTAAAACTAAAGCGTATCACTTCCCAAACACTCAGCACGAACTCGAGTTGAAACCCAAAAACCCCGAGTCTCCTTCGAGTCAACCCCACGAATTCTCGAACAACACACGCGACTTCGATTCTTTTATTTCTTCCCAGTACCTTCTTCTTCCTCTTCCTCTCTGTTCATCCTTCATACGCGTGCACACGTTTGATCGTGCACGTGCACACGTCGCCAACCCACCTACCCACGCCGCCGACCAGTTCCACAGTTCACCACCGATCTCCCCACCCTAAACCACCGCCTGAAACACCACCAAGCCCTCGTTTCAAAAATTTGGACCTTCCACTCGTAACCTGGAACAGAAGTCGAGTCGACCTCCTCAACCTGAAATACCATCGTCCTCACGATCCCTACCACCAGAAATACTGAAACTCCAGCCCAATGCTCATCTATACTCCCTCTTCCACCTTCCCGAACCATGGGACGCTCGATCGATCACTGACAACGAATGAAGTGAAATGCGAAACCTCGGCAAAGCTAGGTTACCAGCTTTCGAAAACTTCCTACCGCCGCCACGATCAATTTTATGCCCTCGATATATTTTTCCCGCAACCCCCGTACATTCCACTACCATCTCAGAAACCCCTGACCTCCCTCGCCGACGTGTTCGCCGGAAGTTCCCATAACAAAGGAATTCGAATAAACCCTAACCACTCTTGAATTCTTGATCTAAAAATTTTAATTTTTGGTTTAAAAATCAAGTCAAGGTATAAGGATTCGAATTATATTTTTGAATTCGAGAATTAAGAAATTTAAATTTTGGTAAATATGAGCTATCCTCAGTTCTTTTGATTTTCCAGTGCTGTTAACCATTTGCTTTTAACTGAAATATATGTTTAATCCTAGCTTATGATGTCACAATCAAATTTTGTTTAAATCAGAGATCAAGCTTATGCTTAGATCAAGAAATAGAAATATATATATATTTTTTTAAAAAAAACTGGAACTTGAACAGAGCAAGTTTACTCTGGAAATTTCTGCACACACATACTTTATACTTCATCTCAGATAGACTAGCATGCAACCATAAATGAATATACTTAGGCATTTTAGAAGAGAAGTTACTCACCTTTACAGTTTGAAAACAGAGATCTATATTTACAGTCATATACACACAAACATTTTTATATATGCAGACACACACTGATATTCATACTGTCCTATTTCATTCATTTAGATATTCAACCATCACACAAATCAAACAACCATCATACTATCATAATATATCAATAGAATTAGGCTTTTTTAAAGGAAGAGTTGCTCACCTGTCTAAAATGAAGAACAGAGAAACTTGGATTTTTGCTTGAATTTGAAAACTGGAAATGATATCTGAGTTGATCAGGTCCTTGTTTTGCTATTGAATTGAATGATGTTTTTTGAGTTTGTAAAATAATGATGCTTTCTTTCTTTTTTCTTTTTCTTTTTAGATGTGATTATGAACGAACTGGAATGAAGATAATATACAAGAAAACAAGTACACAGGGTGATATATTGTTTTGCTAGTACAATACCAAGCATGCTGAAGTGATATGGTAAGGCTTGCATTTATGGAGAAGTTACAATTTTCTTGTACTTGTAAATTTCATTTCGGCTGGAGATACTAGTTTATTAACTTGTATTTATTACCTTGTTTGTTTATTTGCCTAAACTTATTTTCTATTACTTTGTTTAGTGGCTGAAGTGTTGTTCTGGTGGCTAATGGAATATTTGTATGGGGCTGAAATGATATTGTATAGTGTACTAGAGATATTTTTTTCTTCTTTGTTTGATTAAACATGATCTCGGCTGAGATGTAAACATTATACTTTTCCAAACACATTTGTCAGCGAGATGATATTGTGGTGTGCTAACATTAAATGCACGAGTACTTTGTGTTTCCTTACTATATTTTTATTTTCTTTTTACTTTACTTTGCCTATTCTGTATATGTACCAAGATACTTCTTTTACTTGTTCTATTCTACTACTACACATACATATTTACTTGCTAAATGCTTTTCCAGTTCACACTTGCTTCATTTGTTTTGTTGACTATGCTTCGTTTTGTTTATCTACTTACTTATATATATGTTTGTTTAACTTTAAATATCATTTGCTGTCTTGTTTTCAAAAGCTTATGCAATTGTTTCCTTGTTTGTTTTATAAATTTTATTACATAGATATTTTGTTAGAATTTAATTTATATGTTTATTTCTATTTTACAAATCTATATAATTTATCTTATATATATTTATATCTCTATTTTAAATACTTATTATTATTATTTTACTTCAATATTTTATTGTCTTATATTTCTATTTATTTATTTTATAAATCCAAATTATTATTAACCATCAATTCTAAATTTTTATATGATTTAATATATATTCTGCAAATGATCGAGGAAACTCACTTCCATCTATCGATTAATTTCACAATTTAATTCAAAATTAATAAATTATCATTTTACCTTGTTTGTATTATAAATTTTATTACATAGATATTTTGTTAGAATTTAATTTATATGTTTATTTCTATTTTACAAATCTATATAATTTATCTTATATATATTTATATCTCTATTTTAAATACTTATTATTATTATTTTACTTCAATATTTTATTGTCTTATATTTCTATTTATTTATTTTATAAATCCAAATTATTATTAACCATCAATTCTAAATTTTTATATGATTTAATATATATTCTGCAAATGATCGAGGAAACTCACTTCCATCTATCGATTAATTTCACAATTTAATTCAAAATTAATAAATTATCATTTTAGATTTATATAAAATCCGGGGTCGTTACAAACTTCCCCCCTTAAAAGAATTTCGTCCTCGAAATTCGCAGGCACGAAAATAACACAGAGATAGACAGAGGTGATCTCCTATAATTCCTCAAACACAAGATATGGATTCCAAACTCAAGTTGGAATATCTCAGAATATATACCAATTTGTCCCTCTTCAGACTTCGGTATTCATAAGAAATTACAATAGAATTTCAAATTTGGTTTCAAACGAAATCGTTTTATCGACTCAATTCAATTTTATCCTCATATTCTATTAATCAATTTAACTCAATTTAAAATTTTCAATTTCAAATTCATTAAGATATAAATAAAAAATCTGATAAGAAATTGATGAAGATACGAAGTAAGAATCTCCTACAACGGTTCGTAGAGCCATCATCACACCGAAACTTCTTCTTGTAGCTGATACGAAGCAATCAAAAGAATTTGGAAACGAATCAAAGAAAATTGATAGAGAAAGATTGTTTCCACTGTTGCAGGGTATTGACCATTTATAGTCGTATTTCCTGTCCCCTATCTCGTCTTCTTCTTGCACTCATACTCACAATCAGTGGATAGTAAGAGAATTTACTGAGACGTTCAGACGGATATCTTAAGGATATATTCATTCTAGAGTTTACTTCACTCTATCTCTACTGAGCTACTTAACGTGTTATACTCCTGAGCTAAAGTTCAACCTTGGCTCTGATACCAAATGTAACGATACGGATTTTCGCGTTCGAAAATCGACATCCATACTTTACATCGTACTCGAATGTCGTAGATTCGAGCGTTCAAATCCGAGTCGCCGGAGCTTATAACACAGTTAAGTAAATAACACAGCGGAAGAAATGAATAATACATTGATATACAATATCTGATACAACAGAATGATACAATGAATATCAATATACATCAGAGATATGATACAACAAATAGCAGCGGAAAAAGAAAACGATAACATCAGCAGCGGATAATCTCCATCTTCAAAGCACTAATCCAGAAATAGCTTGAACTCCCAATAACGATACACCAAGATAAGCAAGTGCAGTCCGATCCAAAGACTGAACTAGCTCCAGATAACCTACTAATCTGACTATTTGAAAAACCAAACTCTAGACTGCTCGTGTAGAAAAATTTTGATCATCCAGAGTTTAGGAAAGAAACAATAAACTCCAGATCAGTCATGGGACTGGTGTGAGCAACAAAAACAGTTTATCTTTAAAACAAATAGCAGGGAATTTTAAAGTCAATTCGCAATGCTTTTAGAAAATGAAACTACCATAAGACCTCCCGCCACACACACAATGCAAACGCAGAATTGGAGGAGATTTCTTCTTATGATAGTCAAAGATGTTTACTACGCAAAAATCAAATCATTTGATATTATTACTAGTGCATAGTGCAGAAAACAATTTCGAAAGTAGAATATAAATCTTAGCCAGCATAGACATTTCGCACTTATGCCTACTATAGCTACCATGTTCAATAGCAGGTTACCACCACATTCCATGGCAGGTAATACAACTAAAACCGTACACGTCGCGTATTGTTTCTTTGGATTTCCAACAAATGGTCAGGCTAAGGAACTTCCTATTCCACGAAAGAAACGCCTCTGGCGGGACGCTCCGAGAACCACACCGTTCTCTGCCAAACAAGGCCGGCAACCCCTTTTCCCAAGGGATAAAAAAAACCTCAGATATGCCACCCCCGGTCCTTTGGGACCTTTAACCGAGGCGCCTCGAATCCAACATCACACGTCATAAATAAAGTGTGTCCACATGAGTAAGTATCTGGGCTCCATACCATGATACTACCCTTTTCCAGAAGGAATGGTCATACCCTAGGGGAGCTACCCCTGAAACCTTGCCGCAACATTCCTGTTTCGACCATTACCGGGTTATGAGGCCCTGACGAAGTCTCGTCCACAAAGCTACGCTTTGTCACAAAGCCATGCTTCGGGTCAAACAAATGATCAACCTATGATCACAAAGATATAAGATCAAACAAATGATCATATCGCAAATGATCAAACACTGATCATTTCACAGCAGCACTCAGCATGCCACATTACCAAATTGGGATATATCGCTGATAAATTTCAACTACATAACCTCTGAGCTCGTACGTCTCAGAGAAGGGTGTTAAGCTAAGAGAATAAATTCTCCGCCACCAACAGATATGTATTTGAAAGAAATCGGCTTTATATCTCAAAGTGTAATGTCAGACATACAATCCATACAAGTCTGTTCCGGGTTCGAACAGAACCGAAGGCACTTCTCACGAAGCCCTTGCGATTCCGGATAATTTTCAATCACGTCCGGACTTCCCGTCACTAAGGGTGATAAAACCTCTATACCGGAGATCAGCCGATGTAGAGTAACTCGACGGTAATCCTTCCGTTTTCAAAAATATCCGGTCTTCAACACCGGTCTTCAAATGCTATCCATATACGACGTATCACATATTCGGAATGGGTTATACGACCCAAAGGTCCTCTCCCGGCTAAACCGAATAGTGAGCGAAATATTTAAAAACATATGGATATGGGATTTCAATTAAGTCACAACTTATTACCCAAAATCTTTCTTTTCAAATGGTTAAAACAAATTACCATTTGCATCTTTTTAAACAAAAAGATTCATTTCAACAACCCTCAACGGTTTAAACAATTTTCACACTTTAATCTTTTAAACAAAAGATTCATTCACAGATTTTCCAAATTAATTCTCATTTCAATTTGATTAACTCGTTAAATCTTCAAATCAAAGATTTAACTTACAGTTTTCAAAACAATTCCATTTCAAATGATTTAAACCAATCATTATTTTAAATCTGTTAAAAATAAACAGATTCAAATCATAGCTTTTCAAAACAATTCATTCATAACTTGGAAAACCATTTTTCAATTCAATCTTGAAATTCCTTTAACTAAATTAGAATTTCATTTCTTATATGAAAGCTTTTATCATTTAAAAACAAATAGTTTTCTTTTCAGAAAAATCCAATTTTATTTACACGAGTGAAAACCTTTGAATTTAAATTCAAATTCCCAAATCAATATCCTTAAAATGGTTTATCCCATATATAACTTATACAGCATCTTCAATCCTTAGTTTCAAATCATAGAATTCAATTTCAACTTGAATTCAAATCTAAATCAAATTATTTAAATTTTCAAAACTCGATTAAGTTATTCAAAATAACTTTTATCTTTGAAATTCTATTTCAATTGCTTTTCACTTTAAACCCAAATTTCAAATTTCAAAATCAATTGAAACTAAAATTTCAATTTCAAAAACATCAAATTTAAATTATCTGTGACATAACCGATTTCCACGTGAAATCCATATTTGTGTGTGTAAAAGTGTGGTCCAGGGGTTTAACACAATAGTGCAACACGATGAATCATCACAGATCAAATACAACAGTATATCTGATAAGCGATATAAATTATAATGCTTATCCTCATTCACAGATCACAGATATATATCACAGATAAGTAAAATACAGATCATAACATAAATCAGGGTATATCACAAAGCATCATATATCAGGGATATCAAACAATTCAAATCATTCAATAGAATTCAAACATTCATAAGTAAGATCAGTTAATATCTGATTTTTATTAATTTATACCAGGTTAATTACTTATGAATAAACTACAAATTTTGGTTAATTAACATCAATAAATTACAAATTATTTTGATTAATTATTCTTTAATCATTTATTAATTAACCATTAATAATTAATTAACCTTTAATTATAATTCATCAACCTTTAATTATTAAATAATTACTCTTTAATTATTTAATTCACCATTTAATTAATTATCTTTAATTAATTACTTTGATTAATTATTCCTCAATTAATTATCATTCTTTAATCACCTTCATTAATTAATTAACCTTAAATTTTCATAATTAATAAATTCCCAATTCAATTATCTCCAATTTATTAGTTAATCAATTATAACCATTAATTAATTAAATTACTTAATTATTCTTACATAAATCACTTAATTAACCTTTATCTTTAATTAATTAAATTAACCAATTATACTTAATTTCCTAATTAACTTAAGTAATTTCCAAGATAATAAAACTCCTTTTAACTTAATATACATTATCTTGTAAATACACTAATTACCATTTACATTTTAAAACCCTTTTTAAATCTTTAAAAATTAACTTAAACAAATTTTAAATTAAATAAATTCTAAAACTCTTTGACAAATGGTTAAGAAACCATTGATATTAATAAAGTAGTGTTTAAGAGAAAGCTTTTAACAAAATTTGTTTAAATTTCAAAAATAACATTTTTAAACTTTTTATAAAAACTGGGTACGGCTGCTTCGGGTCATACCCGAGAGCTACTCGGGTCCATCCCTGAGTTTTCTCCCCTTTTTCCCCTGGTTTACAAAACTTAGTTAAATTTTACAGTTTTTTTTTCAAAACTAAAGCGTATCACTTCCCAAACACTCAGCACGAACTCGAGTTGAAACCCAAAAACCCCAAGTCTCCTTCGAGTCAACCCCACGAATTCTCGAACAACACACGCGACTTCGATTCTTTTATTTCTTCCCAGTACCTTCTTCTTCCTCTTCCTCTCTGTTCATCCTTCATACGCATGCACACGTTTGATCGTGCACGTGCACACGTCGCCAACCCACCTACCCACGCCGCCGACCAGTTCCACAGTTCACCACCGATCTCCCCACCCTAAACCACCGCCTGAAACACCACCAAGCCCTCGTTTCAAAAATTTGGACCTTCCACTCGTAACCTGGAACAGAAGTCGAGTCGACCTCCTCAACCTGAAATACCATCGTCCTCGCGATCCCTACCACCAGAAATACTGAAACTCCGGCCCAATGCTCATCTATACTCCCTCTTCCACCTTCCCGAACCATGGGACGCTCGATCGATCACTGACAACGAATTAAGTGAAATGCGAAACCTCGGCAAAGCTAGGTTACCAGCTTTCGAAAACTTCCTACCGTCGCCACGATCAATTTTATGCCCTCGATATATTTTTCCCGCAACCCCCGTACATTCCACTACCATCTCAGAAACCCCTGACCTCCCTCGCCGACGTGTTCGCCGGAAGTTCCCATAACAAAGGAATTCGAATAAACCCTAACCACTCTTGAATTCTTGATCTAAAAATTTTAATTTTTGGTTTAAAAATCAAGTCAAGGTGTAAGGATTCGAATTATATTTTTGAATTCGAGAATTAAGAAATTTAAATTTTGGTAAATATGAGCTATCCTCAGTTCTATTGATTTTCCAGTGATGTTAACCATTTGCTTTTAACTGAAATATATGTTTAATCCTAGCTTATGATGTCACAATCAAATTTTGTTTAAATAAGAGATCAAGCTTATGCTTAGATCAAGAAATAGAAATATATATATATTTTTTAAAAAAAAACTGGAACTTGAACAGAGCAAGTTTACTCTGGAAATTTCTGCACACACATACTTTATACTTCATCTCAGATAGACTAGCATGCAACCATAAATGAATATACTTAGGCATTTTAGAAGAGAAGTTACTCACCTTTACAGTTTGAAAACAGAGATCTATATTTACAGTCATATACACACAAACATTTTTATATATGCAGACACACACTGATATTCATACTGTCCTATTTCATTCATTTAGATATTCAACCATCACACAAATCAAACAACCATCATACTATCATAATATATCAATAGAATTAGGCTTTTTTAAAGGAAGAGTTGCTCACCTGTCTAAAATGAAGAACAGAGAAACTTGGATTTTTGCTTGAATTTGAAAACTGGAAATGATATCTGAGTTGATCAGGTCCTTGTTTTGCTATTGAATTGAATGATGTTTTTTGAGTTTGTAAAATAATGATGCTTTCTTTCTTTTTTCTTTTTCTTTTTAGATGTGATTATGAACGAACTGGAATGAGGATAATATACAAGAAAACAAGTACACAGGGTGATATATTGTTTTGCTAGTACAATACCAAGCATGCTGAAGTGATATGGTAAGGCTTGCATTTATGGAGAAGTTACAATTTTCTTGTACTTGTAAATTTCATTTCGGCTGGAGATACTAGTTTATTAACTTGTATTTATTACCTTGTTTGTTTATTTGCCTAAACTTATTTTCTATTACTTTGTTTAGTGGCTGAAGTGTTGTTTTGGTGGCTAATGGAATATTTGTATGGGGCTGAAATGATATTGTATAGTGTACTAGAGATATTTTTTTCTTCTTTGTTTGATTAAACATGATCTTGGCTGAGATGTAAACATTATACTTTTCCAAACACATTTGTCAGCGAGATGATATTGTGGTGTGCTAACATTAAATGCACGAGTACTTTGTGTTTCCTTACTATATTTTTATTTTCTTTTTACTTTACTTTGCCTATTCTGTATATGTACCAAGATACTTCCTTTACTTGTTCTATTCTACTACTACACATACATATTTACTTGCCTAAATGCTTTTCTAGTTCACACTTGCTTCATTTGTTTTGTTGACTATGCTTCGTTTTGTTTATCTACTTACTTATATATATGTTTGTTTAACTTTAAATATCATTTGCTGTCTTGTTTTCAAAAGCTTATGCAATTGTTTCCTTGTTTGTTTTATAAATTTTATTACATAGATATTTTGTTAGAATTTAATTTATATGTTTATTTCTATTTTACAAATCTATATAATTTATCTTATATATATTTATATCTCTATTTTAAATACTTATTATTATTATTTTACTTCAATATTTTATTGTCTTATAATACTATTTATTTATTTTATAAATCCAAATTATTATTAACCATCAATTCTAAATTTTTATATGATTTAATATATATTCTGCAAATGATCGAGGAAACTCACTTCCATCTATCGATTAATTTCACAATTTAATTCAAAATTAATAAATTATCATTTTACCTTGTTTGTTTTATAAATTTTATTACATAGATATTTTGTTAGAATTTAATTTATATGTTTATTTCTATTTTACAAATCTATATAATTTATCTTATATATATTTATATCTCTATTTTAAATACTTATTATTATTATTTTACTTCAATATTTTATTGTCTTATATTTCTATTTATTTATTTTATAAATCCAAATTATTATTAACCATCAATTCTAAATTTTTATATGATTTAATATATATTCTGCAAATGATCGAGGAAACTCACTTCCATCTATCGATTAATTTCACAATTTAATTCAAAATTAATAAATTATCATTTTAGATTTATATAAAATCCGGGGTCGTTACAAACTTCCCCCCTTAAAAGAATTTCGTCCTCGAAATTCGCAGGCACGAAAATAACACAGAGATAGACAGAGGTGATCTCCTATAATTCCTCAAACACAAGATATGGATTCCAAACTCAAGTTGGAATATCTCAGAATATATACCAATTTGTCCCTCTTCAAACTTCGGTATTCATAAGAAATTACAATAGAATTTCAAATTTGGTTTCAAACGAAATCGTTTTATCGACTCAATTCAATTTTATCCTCATATTCTATTAATCAATTTAATTCAATTTAAAATTTTCAATTTCAAATTCATGAAGATATAAATAAGAAATTGATGAAGATACGAAGTAAGAATCTCCTACAACGGTTCGTAGAGCCATCATCACACCGAAACTTCTTCTTGTAGCTGATACGAAGCAATCAAAAGAATTTGGAAACGAATCAAAGAAAATTGATAGAGAAAGATTGTTTCCACTGTTGCAGGGTATTGACCATTTATAGTCGTATTTCCTGTCCCCTATCTCGTCTTCTTCTTGCACTCATACTCACTATCAGTGGATAGTAAGAGAATTTACTGAGACGTTCAGACGGATATCTTAAGGATATATTCATTCTAGAGTTTACTTCACTCTATCTCTAATGAGCTACTTAACGTGTTATACTCCTGAGCTAAAGTTCAACCTTGGCTCTGATACCAAATGTAACGATACGGATTTTCGCGTTCGAAAATCGACATCCATACTTTACATCGTACTCGAATGTCGTAGATTCGAGCGTTCAAATCCGAGTCGCCGGAGCTTATAACACAGTTAAGTAAATAACACAGCGGAAGAAATGAATAATACATTGATATACAATATCTGATACAACAGAATGATACAATGAATATCAATATACATCAGAGATATGATACAACAAATAGCAGCGGAAAAAGAAAACGATAACATCAGCAGCGGATAATCTCCATCTTCAAAGCACTAATCCAGAAATAGCTTGAACTCCCAATAACGATACACCAAGATAAGCAAGTGCAGTCCGATCCAAAGACTGAACTAGCTCCAGATAACCTACTAATCTGACTATCTGAAAACCAAACTCTAGACTGCTCGTGTAGAAAAATTTTGAGCATCCAGAGTTTAGGAAAGAAACAATAAACTCCGGATCAGTCATGGGACTGGTGTGAGCAACAAAAACAGTTTATCTTTAAAACAAATAGCAGGGAATTTTAAAGTCAATTCGCAATGCTTTTAGAAAATGAAACTACCATAAGACCTCCCGCCACACACACAATGCAAACGCAGAATTGGAGGAGATTTCTTCTTATGATAGTCAAAGATGTTTACTACGCAAAAATCAAATCATTTGATATTATTACTAGTGCATAGTGCAGAAAACAATTTCGAAAGTAGAATATAAATCTTAGCCAGCATAGACATTTCGCACTTATGCCTACTATAGCTACCATGTTCAATAGCAGGTTACCACCACATTCCATGGCAGGTAATACAACTAAAACCGTACACGTCGCGTATTGTTTCTTTGGATTTCCAACAAATGGTCAGGCTAAGGAACTTCCTATTCCACGAAAGAAACGCCTCTGGCGGGACGCTCCGAGAACCACACCGTTCTCTGCCAAACAAGGCCGGCAACCCCTTTTCCCAAGGGATAAAAGAAACCTCAGATATGCCACCCCCGGTCCTTTGGGACCTTTAACCGAGGCGCCTCGAATCCAACATCACACGTCATAAATAAAGTGTGTCCACATGAGTAAGTATCTGGGCTCCATACCATGATACTACCCTTTTCCAGAAGGAATGGTCATACCCTAGGGGAGCTACCCCTGAAACCTTGCCGCAACATTCCTGTTTCGACCATTACCGGGTTGTGAGGCCCTGACGAAGTCTCGTCCACAAAGCTACGCTTTGTCACAAAGCCATGCTTCGGGTCAAACAAATGATCAACCTATGATCACAAAGATATAAGATCAAACAAATGATCATATCGCAAATGATCAAACACTGATCATTTCACAGCAGCACTCAGCATGCCACATTACCAAATTGGGATATATCGCTGATAAATTTCAACTACATAACCTCTGAGCTCGTACGTCTCAGAGAAGGGTGTTAAGCTAAGAGAATAAATTCTCCGCCACCAACAGATATGTATTTGAAAGAAATCGGCTTTATATCTCAAAGTGTAATGTCAGACATACAATCCATACAAGTCTGTTCCGGGTTCGAACAGAACCGAAGGCACTTCTCACGAAGCCCTTGCAATTCCGGATAATTTTCAATCACGTCCGGACTTCCCGTCACTAAGGGTGATAAAACCTCTATACCGGAGATCAGCCGATGTAGAGTAACTCGACGGTAATCCTTCCGTTTTCAAAAATATCCGGTCTTCAACACCGGTCTTCAAATGCTATCCATATACGACGTATCACATATTCGGAATGGGTTATACGACCCAAAGGTCCTCTCCCGGCTAAACCGAATAGTGAGCGAAATATTTAAAAACATATGGATATGGGATTTCAATTAAGTCACAACTTATTACCCAAAATCTTTCTTTTCAAATGGTTAAAACAAATTACCATTTACATCTTTTTAAACAAAAAGATTCATTTCAACAACCCTCAACGGTTTAAACAATTTTCACACTTTAATCTTTTAAACAAAAGATTCATTCACAGATTTTCCAAATTAATTCTCATTTCAATTTGATTAACTCGTTAAATCTTCAAATCAAAGATTTAACTTACAGTTTTCAAAACAATTCCATTTCAAATGATTTAAACCAATCATTATTTTAAATCTGTTAAAAATAAACAGATTCAAATCATAGCTTTTCAAAACAATTCATTCATAACTTGGAAAACCATTTTTCAATTCAATCTTGAAATTCCTTTAACTAAATTAGAATTTCATTTCTTATATGAAAGCTTTTATCATTTAAAACCAAATAGTTTTCTTTTCAGAAAAATCCAATTTTATTTACACGAGTGAAAACCTTTGAATTTAAATTCAAATTCCCAAATCAATATCCTTAAAATGGTTTATCCCATATATAACTTATACAGCATCTTCAATCCCTAGTTTCAAATCATAGAATTCAATTTCAACTTGAATTCAAATCTAAATCAAATTATTTAAATTTTCAAAACTCGATTAAGTTATTCAAAATAACTTTTATCTTTGAAATTCTATTTCAATTGCTTTTCACTTTAAACCCAAATTTCAAATTTCAAAATCAATTGAAATTAAAATTTCAATTTCAAAAACATCAAATTTAAATTATCTGTGAGTTAACCGATTTCCACGTGAAATCCATATTTGTGTGTGTAAAAGTGTGGTCCAGGGGTTTAACACAATAGTGCAACACGATGAATCATCACAGATCAAATACAACAGTATATCTGATAAGCGATATAAATTATAACGCTTATCCTCATTCATAGATCACAGATATATATCACAGATAAGTAAAATACAGATCATAACATAAATCAGGGTATATCACAAAGCATCATATATCAGGGATATCAAACAATTCAAATCATTCAATAGAATTCAAACATTCATAAGTAAGATCAGTTAATATCTGATTTTAATTAATTTATACCAGGTTAATTACTTATGAATAAACTACAAATTTTGGTTAATTAACATCAATAAATTACAAATTATTTTGATTAATTATTCTTTAATCATTTATTAATTAACCATTAATAATTAATTAACCTTTAATTATAATTCATCAACCTTTAATTATTAAATAATTACTCTTTAATTATTTAATTCACCATTTAATTAATTATCTTTAATTAATTACTTTGATTAATTATTCCTCAATTAATTATCATTCTTTAATCACCTTCATTAATTAATTAACCTTAAATTTTCATAATTAATAAATTCCCAATTCATTTATCTCCAATTTATTAGTTAATCAATTATAACCATTAATTAATTAAACTACTTAATTATTCTTACATAAATCACTTAATTAACCTTTATCTTTAATTAATTAAATTAACCAATTATACTTAATTTCCTAATTAACTTAAGTAATTTCCAAGATAATAAAACTCCTTTTAACTTAATATACATTATCTTGTAAATACACTAATTACCATTTACATTTTAAAACCCTTTTTAAATCTTTAAAAATTAACTTAAACAAATTTTAAATTAAATAAATTCTAAAACTCTTTGACAAATGGTTAAGAAACCATTGATATTAATAAAGTAGTGTTTAAGAGAAAGCTTTTAACAAAATTTGTTTAAATTTCAAAAATAACATTTTTAAACTTTTTATAAAAACTGGGTACGGCTGCTTCGGGTCATACCCGAGAGCTACTCGGGTCCATCCCTGAGTTTTCTCCCCTTTTTCCCCTGGTTTACAAAACTTAGTTAAATTTTACAGTTTTTTTTTTTTAAAACTAAAGCGTATCACTTCCCAAACACACAGCACGAACTCGAGTTGAAACCCAAAAACCCCGAGTCTCCTTCGAGTCAACCCCACGAATTCTCGAACAACACACGCGACTTCGATTCTTTTATTTCTTCCCAGTACCTTCTTCTTCCTCTTCCTCTCTGTTCATCCTTCATACGCGTGCACACGTTTGATCGTGCACGTGCACACGTCGCCAACCCACCTACCCACGCCGCCGACCAGTTCCACAGTTCACCACCGATCTCCCCACCCTAAACCACCGCCTGAAACACCACCAAGCCCTCGTTTCAAAAATTTGGACCTTCCACTCGTAACCTGGAACAGAAGTCGAGTCGACCTCCTCAACCTGAAATACCATCGTCCTCGCGATCCCTACCACCAGAAATACTGAAACTCCGGCCCAATGCTCATCTATACTCCCTCTTCCACCTTCCCGAACCATGGGACGCTCGATCGATCACTGACAACGAATGAAGTGAAATGCGAAACCTCGGCAAAGCTAGGTTACCAGCTTTCGAAAACTTCCTACCGCCGCCACGATCAATTTTATGCCCTCGATATATTTTTCCCGCAACCCCCGTACATTCCACTACCATCTCAGAAACCCCTGACCTCCCTCGCCGACGTGTTCGCCGGAAGTTCCCATAACAAAGGAATTCGAATAAACCCTAACCACTCTTGAATTCTTGATCTAAAAATTTTAATTTTTGGTTTAAAAATCAAGGTTAGGTATAAGGATTCGAATTATATTTTTGAATTCGAGAATTAAGAAATTTAAATTTTGGTAAATATGAGCTATCCTCAGTTCTTTTGATTTTCCAGTGCTGTTAACCATTTGCTTTTAACTGAAATATATGTTTAATCCTAGCTTATGATGTCACAATCAAATTTTGTTTAAATCAGAGATCAAGCTTATGCTTAGATCAAGAAATAGAAATATATATATATTTTTTTTTAAAAAACTGGAACTTGAACAGAGCAAGTTTACTCTGGAAATTTCTGCACACACATACTTTATACTTCATCTCAGATAGACTAGCATGCAACCATAAATGAATATACTTAGGCATTTTAGAAGAGAAGTTACTCACCTTTACAGTTTGAAAACAGAGATCTATATTTACAGTCATATACACACAAACATTTTTATATATGCAGACACACACTGATATTCATACTGTCCTATTTCATTCATTTAGATATTCAACCATCACACAAATCAAACAACCATCATACTATCATAATATATCAATAGAATTAGGCTTTTTTAAAGGAAGAGTTGCTCACCTGTCTAAAATGAAGAACAGAGAAACTTGGATTTTTGCTTGAATTTGAAAACTGGAAATGATATCTGAGTTGATCAGGTCCTTGTTTTGCTATTGAATTGAATGATGTTTTTTGAGTTTGTAAAATAATGATGCTTTCTTTCTTTTTTCTTTTTCTTTTTAGATGTGATTATGAACGAACTGGAATGAAGATAATATACAAGAAAACAAGTACACAGGGTGATATATTGTTTTGCTAGTACAATACCAAGCATGCTGAAGTGATATGGTAAGGCTTGCATTTATGGAGAAGTTACAATTTTCTTGTACTTGTAAATTTCATTTCGGTTGGAGTTTGCCTAAACTTATTTTCTATTACTTTGTTTAGTGGCTGAAGTGTTGTTTTGGTGGCTAATGGAATATTTGTATGGGGCTGAAATGATATTGTATAGTGTACTAGAGATATTTTTTTCTTCTTTGTTTGATTAAACATGATCTCGGCTGAGATGTAAACATTATACTTTTCCAAACACATTTGTCAGCGAGATGATATTGTGGTGTGCTAACATTAAATGCACGAGTACTTTGTGTTTCCTTACTATATTTTTATTTTCTTTTTACTTTACTTTGCCTATTCTGTATATGTACCAAGATACTTCTTTTACTTGTTCTATTCTACTACTACACATACATATTTACTTGCCTAAATGCTTTTCCAGTTCACACTTGCTTCATTTGTTTTGTTGACTATGCTTCGTTTTGTTTATCTACTTACTTATATATATGTTTGTTTAACTTTAAATATCATTTGCTGTCTTGTTTTCAAAAGCTTATGCAATTGTTTCCTTGTTTGTTTTATAAATTTTATTACATAGATATTTTGTTAGAATTTAATTTATATGTTTATTTCTATTTTACAAATCTATATAATTTATCTTATATATATTTATATCTCTATTTTAAATACTTATTATTATTATTTTACTTCAATATTTTATTGTCTTATATTTCTATTTATTTATTTTATAAATCCAAATTATTATTAACCATCAATTCTAAATTTTTATATGATTTAATATATATTCTGCAAATGATCGAGGAAACTCACTTCCATCTATCGATTAATTTCACAATTTAATTCAAAATTAATAAATTATCATTTTACCTTGTTTGTTTTATAAATTTTATTACATAGATATTTTGTTAGAATTTAATTTATATGTTTATTTCTATTTTACAAATCTATATAATTTATCTTATATATATTTATATCTCTATTTTAAATACTTATTATTATTATTTTACTTCAATATTTTATTGTCTTATATTTCTATTTATTTATTTTATAAATCCAAATTATTATTAACCATCAATTCTAAATTTTTATATGATTTAATATATATTCTGCAAATGATCGAGGAAACTCACTTCCATCTATCGATTAATTTCACAATTTAATTCAAAATTAATAAATTATCATTTTAGATTTATATAAAATCCGGGGTCGTTACAAACTTCCCCCCTTAAAAGAATTTCGTCCTCGAAATTCGCAGGCACGAAAATAACACAGAGATAGACAGAGGTGATCTCCTATAATTCCTCAAACACAAGATATGGATTCCAAACTCAAGTTGGAATATCTCAGAATATATACCAATTTGTCCCTCTTCAGACTTCGGTATTCATAAGAAATTACAATAGAATTTCAAATTTGGTTTCAAACGAAATCGTTTTATCGACTCAATTCAATTTTATCCTCATATTCTATTAATCAATTTAACTCAATTTAAAATTTTCAATTTCAAATTCATGAAGATATAAATAAAAAATCTGATAAGAAATTGATGAAGATACGAAGTAAGAATCTCCTACAACGGTTCGTAGAGCCATCATCACACCGAAACTTCTTCTTGTAGCTGATACGAAGCAATCAAAAGAATTTGGAAACGAATCAAAGAAAATTGATAGAGAAAGATTGTTTCCACTGTTGCAGGGTATTGACCATTTATAGTCGTATTTCCTGTCCTCTATCTCGTCTTCTTCTTGCACTCATACTCACTATCAGTGGATAGTAAGAGAATTTACTGAGACGTTCAGACGGATATCTTAAGGATATATTCATTCTAGAGTTTACTTCACTCTATCTCTAATGAGCTACTTAACGTGTTATACTCCTGAGCTAAAGTTCAACCTTGGCTCTGATACCAAATGTAACGATACGGATTTTCGCGTTCGAAAATCGACATCCATACTTTACATCGTACTCGAATGTCGTAGATTCGAGCGTTCAAATCCGAGTCGCCGGAGCTTATAACACAGTTAAGTAAATAACACAGTGGAAGAAATGAATAATACATTGATATACAATATCTGATACAACAGAATGATACAATGAATATCAATATACATCAGAGATATGATACAACAAATAGCAGCGGAAAAAGAAAACGATAACATCAGCAGCGGATAATCTCCATCTTCAAAGCACTAATCCAGAAATAGCTTGAACTCCCAATAACGATACACCAAGATAAGCAAGTGGAGTCCGATCCAAAGACTGAACTAGCTCCAGATAACCTACTAATCTGACTATCTGAAAACCAAACTCTAGACTGCTCGTGTAGAAAAATTTTGAGCATCCAGAGTTTAGGAAAGAAACAATAAACTCCGGATCAGTCATGGGACTGGTGTGAGCAACAAAAACAGTTTATCTTTAAAACAAATAGCAGGGAATTTTAAAGTCAATTCGCAATGCTTTTAGAAAATGAAACTACCATAAGACCTCCCGCCACACACACAATGCAAACGCAGAATTGGAGGAGATTTCTTCTTATGATAGTCAAAGATGTTTACTACGCAAAAATCAAATCATTTGATATTATTACTAGTGCATAGTGCAGAAAACAATTTCGAAAGTAGAATATAAATCTTAGCCAGCATAGACATTTCGCACTTATGCCTACTATAGCTACCATGTTCAATAGCAGGTTACCACCACATTCCATGGCAGGTAATACAACTAAAACCGTACACGTCGCGTATTGTTTCTTTGGATTTCCAACAAATGGTCAGGCTAAGGAACTTCCTATTCCACGAAAGAAACGCCTCTGGCGGGACGCTCCGAGAACCACACCGTTCTCTGCCAAACAAGGCTGGCAACCCCTTTTCCCAAGGGATAAAAGAAACCTCAGATATGCCACCCCCGGTCCTTTGGGACCTTTAACCGAGGCGCCTCGAATCCAACATCACACGTCATAAATAAAGTGTGTCCACATGAGTAAGTATCTGGGCTCCATACCATGATACTACCCTTTTCCAGAAGGAATGGTCATACCCTAGGGGAGCTACCCCTGAAACCTTGCCGCAACATTCCTGTTTCGACCATTACCGGGTTGTGAGGCCCTGACGAAGTCTCGTCCACAAAGCTACGCTTTGTCACAAAGCCATGCTTCGGGTCAAACAAATGATCAACCTATGATCACAAAGATATAAGATCAAACAAATGATCATATCGCAAATGATCAAACACTGATCATTTCACAGCAGCACTCAGCATGCCACATTACCAAATTGGGATATATCGCTGATAAATTTCAACTACATAACCTCTGAGCTCGTACGTCTCAGAGAAGGGTGTTAAGCTAAGAGAATAAATTCTCCGCCACCAACAGATATGTATTTGAAAGAAATCGGCTTTATATCTCAAAGTGTAATGTCAGACATACAATCCATACAAGTCTGTTCCGGGTTCGAACAGAACCGAAGGCACTTCTCACGAAGCCCTTGCAATTCCGAATAATTTTCAATCACGTCCGGACTTCCCGTCACTAAGGGTGATAAAACCTCTATACCGGAGATCAGCCGATGTAGAGTAACTCGACGGTAATCCTTCCGTTTTCAAAAATATCCGGTCTTCAACACCGGTCTTCAAATGCTATCCATATACGACGTATCACATATTCGGAATGGGTTATACGACCCAAAGGTCCTCTCCCGGCTAAACCGAATAGTGAGCGAAATATTTAAAAACATATGGATATGGGATTTCAATTAAGTCACAACTTATTACCCAAAATCTTTCTTTTCAAATGGTTAAAACAAATTACCATTTACATCTTTTTAAACAAAAAGATTCATTTCAACAACCCTCAACGGTTTAAACAATTTTCACACTTTAATCTTTTAAACAAAAGATTCATTCACAGATTTTCCAAATTAATTCTCATTTCAATTTGATTAACTCGTTAAATCTTCAAATCAAAGATTTAACTTACAGTTTTCAAAACAATTCCATTTCAAATGATTTAAACCAATCATTATTTTAAATCTGTTAAAAATAAACAGATTCAAATCATAGCTTTTCAAAACAATTCATTCATAACTTGGAAAACCATTTTTCAATTCAATCTTGAAATTCCTTTAACTAAATTAGAATTTCATTTCTTATATGAAAGCTTTTATCATTTAAAAACAAATAGTTTTCTTTTCAGAAAAATCCAATTTTATTTACACGAGTGAAAACCTTTGAATTTAAATTCAAATTCCCAAATCAATATCCTTAAAATGGTTTATCCCATATATAACTTATACAGCATCTTCAATCCCTAGTTTCAAATCATAGAATTCAATTTCAACTTGAATTCAAATCTAAATCAAATTATTTAAATTTTCAAAACTCGATTAAGTTATTCAAAATAACTTTTATCTTTGAAATTCTATTTCAATTGCTTTTCACTTTAAACCCAAATTTCAAATTTCAAAATCAATTGAAATTAAAATTTCAATTTCAAAAACATCAAATTTAAATTATCTGTGACTTAACCGATTTCCACGTGAAATCCATATTTGTGTGTGTAAAAGTGTGGTCCCGGGGTTTAACACAATAGTGCAACACGATGAATCATCACAGATCAAATACAACAGTATATCTGATAAGCGATATAAATTATAACGCTTATCCTCATTCACAGATCACAGATATATATCACAGATAAGTAAAATACAGATCATAACATAAATCAGGGTATATCACAAAGCATCATATATCAGGGATATCAAACAATTCAAATCATTCAATAGAATTCAAACATTCATAAGTAAGATCAGTTAATATCTGATTTTAATTAATTTATACCAGGTTAATTACTTATGAATAAACTACAAATTTTGGTTAATTAACATCAATAAATTACAAATTATTTTGATTAATTATTCTTTAATCATTTATTAATTAACCATTAATAATTAATTAACCTTTAATTATAATTCATCAACCTTTAATTATTAAATAATTACTCTTTAATTATTTAATTCACCATTTAATTAATTACCTTTAATTAATTACTTTGATTAATTATTCCTCAATTAATTATCATTCTTTAATCACCTTCATTAATTAATTAACCTTAAATTTTCATAATTAATAAATTCCCAATTCATTTATCTCCAATTTATTAGTTAATCAATTATAACCATTAATTAATTAAATTACTTAATTATTCTTACATAAATCACTTAATTAACCTTTATCTTTAATTAATTAAATTAACCAATTATACTTAATTTCCTAATTAACTTAAGTAATTTCCAAGATAATAAAACTCCTTTTAACTTAATATACATTATCTTGTAAATACACTAATTACCATTTACATTTTAAAACACTTTTTAAATCTTTAAAAATTAACTTAAACAAATTTTAAATTAAATAAATTCTAAAACCCTTTGACAAATGGTTAAGAAACCATTGATATTAATAAAGTAGTGTTTAAGAGAAAGCTTTTAACAAAATTTGTTTAAATTTCAAAAATAACATTTTTAAACTTTTTATAAAAACTGGGTACGGCTGCTTCGGGTCATACCCGAGAGCTACTCGGGTCCATCCCTGAGTTTTCTCCCCTTTTTCCCCTGGTTTACAAAACTTAGTTAAATTTTACAGTTTTTTTTTTAAAACTAAAGCGTATCACTTCCCAAACACTCAGCACGAACTCGAGTTGAAACCCAAAAACCCCGAGTCTCCTTCGAGTCAACCCCACGAATTCTCGAACAACACACGCGACTTCGATTCTTTTATTTCTTCCCAGTACCTTCTTCTTCCTCTTCCTCTCTGTTCATCCTTCATACGCGTGCACACGTTTGATCGTGCACGTGCACACGTCGCCAACCCACCTACCCACGCCGCCGACCAGTTCCACAGTTCACCACCGATCTCCCCACCCTAAACCACCGCCTGAAACACCACCAAGCCCTCGTTTCAAAAATTTGGACCTTCCACTCGTAACCTGGAACAGAAGTCGAGTCGACCTCCTCAACCTGAAATACCATCGTCCTCGCGATCCCTACCACCAGAAATACTGAAACTCCGGCCCAATGCTCATCTATACTCCCTCTTCCACCTTCCCGAACCATGGGACGCTCGATCGATCACTGACAACGAATGAAGTGAAATGCGAAACCTCGGCAAAGCTAGGTTACCAGCTTTCGAAAACTTCCTACCGCCGCCACGATCAATTTTATGCCCTCGATATATTTTTCCCGCAACCCCCGTACATTCCACTACCATCTCAGAAACCCCTGACCTCCCTCGCCGACGTGTTCGCCGGAAGTTCCCATAACAAAGGAATTCGAATAAACCCTAACCACTCTTGAATTCTTGATCTAAAAATTTTAATTTTTGGTTTAAAAATCAAGTCAAGGTATAAGGATTCGAATTATATTTTTGAATTCGAGAATTAAGAAATTTAAATTTTGGTAAATATGAGCTATCCTCAGTTCTTTTGATTTTCCAGTGCTGTTAACCATTTGCTTTTAACTGAAATATATGTTTAATCCTAGCTTATGATGTCACAATCAAATTTTGTTTAAATCAGAGATCAAGCTTATGCTTAGATCAAGAAATAGAAATATATATATATTTTTTTAAAAAAAACTGGAACTTGAACAGAGCAAGTTTACTCTGGAAATTTCTGCACACACATACTTTATACTTCATCTCAGATAGACTAGCATGCAACCATAAATGAATATACTTAGGCATTTTAGAAGAGAAGTTACTCACCTTTACAGTTTGAAAACAGAGATCTATATTTACAGTCATATACACACAAACATTTTTATATATGCAGACACACACTGATATTCATACTGTCCTATTTCATTCATTTAGATATTCAACCATCACACAAATCAAACAACCATCATACTATCATAATATATCAATAGAATTAGGCTTTTTTAAAGGAAGAGTTGCTCACCTGTCTAAAATGAAGAACAGAGAAACTTGGATTTTTGCTTGAATTTGAAAACTGGAAATGATATCTGAGTTGATCAGGTCCTTGTTTTGCTATTGAATTGAATGATGTTTTTTGAGTTTGTAAAATAATGATGCTTTCTTTCTTTTTTCTTTTTCTTTTTAGATGTGATTATGAACGAACTGGAATGAAGATAATATACAAGAAAACAAGTACACAGGGTGATATATTGTTTTGCTAGTACAATACCAAGCATGCTGAAGTGATATGGTAAGGCTTGCATTTATGGAGAAGTTAAAATTTTCTTGTACTTGTAAATTTCATTTCGGCTGGAGATACTAGTTTATTAACTTGTATTTATTACCTTGTTTGTTTATTTGCCTAAACTTATTTTCTATTACTTTGTTTAGTGGCTGAAGTGTTGTTTTGGTGGCTAATGGAATATTTGTATGGGGCTGAAATGATATTGTATAGTGTACTAGAGATATTTTTTTCTTCTTTGTTTGATTAAACATGATCTCGGCTGAGATGTAAACATTATACTTTTCCAAACACATTTGTCAGCGAGATGATATTGTGGTGTGCTAACATTAAATGCACGAGTACTTTGTGTTTCCTTACTATATTTTTATTTTCTTTTTACTTTACTTTGCCTATTCTGTATATGTACCAAGATACTTCTTTTACTTGTTCTATTCTACTACTACACATACATATTTACTTGCCTAAATGCTTTTCCAGTTCACACTTGCTTCATTTGTTTTGTTGACTATGCTTCGTTTGGTTTATCTACTTACTTATATATATGTTTGTTTAACTTTAAATATCATTTGCTGTCTTGTTTTCAAAAGCTTATGCAATTATTTCCTTGTTTGTTTTATAAATTTTATTACATAGATATTTTGTTAGAATTTAATTTATATGTTTATTTCTATTTTACAAATCTATATAATTTATCTTATATATATTTATATCTCTATTTTAAATACTTATTATTATTATTTTACTTCAATATTTTATTGTCTTATATTTCTATTTATTTATTTTATAAATCCAAATTATTATTAACCATCAATTCTAAATTTTTATATGATTTAATATATATTCTGCAAATGATCGAGGAAACTCACTTCCATCTATCGATTAATTTCACAATTTAATTCAAAATTAATAAATTATCATTTTACCTTGTTTGTTTTATAAATTTTATTACATAGATATTTTGTTAGAATTTAATTTATATGTTTATTTCTATTTTACAAATCTATATAATTTATCTTATATATATTTATATCTCTATTTTAAATACTTATTATTATTATTTTACTTCAATATTTTATTGTCTTATATTTCTATTTATTTATTTTATAAATCCAAATTATTATTAACCATCAATTCTAAATTTTTATATGATTTAATATATATTCTGCAAATGATCGAGGAAACTCACTTCCATCTATCGATTAATTTCACAATTTAATTCAAAATTAATAAATTATCATTTTAGATTTATATAAAATCCGGGGTCGTTACAAACTTCCCCCCTTAAAAGAATTTCGTCCTCGAAATTCGCAGGCACGAAAATAACACAGAGATAGACAGAGGTGATCTCCTATAATTCCTCAAACACAAGATATGGATTCCAAACTCAAGTTGGAATATCTCAGAATATATACCAATTTGTCCCTCTTCAGACTTCGGTATTCATAAGAAATTACAATAGAATTTCAAATTTGGTTTCAAACGAAATCATTTTATCGACTCAATTCAATTTTATCCTCATATTCTATTAATCAATTTAACTCAATTTAAAATTTTCAATTTCAAATTCATTAAGATATAAATAAAAAAGCTGATAAGAAATTGATGAAGATACGAAGTAAGAATCTCCTACAACAGTTCGTAGAGCCATCATCACACTGAAACTTCTTCTTGTAGCTGATACGAAGCAATCAAAAGAATTTGGAAACGAATCAAAGAAAATTGATAGAGAAAGATTGTTTCCACTGTTGCAGGGTATTGACCATTTATAGTCGTATTTCCTGTCCCCTATCTCGTCTTCTTCTTGCACTCATACTCACTATCAGTGGATAGTAAGAGAATTTACTGAGACGTTCAGACTGATATCTTAAGGATATATTCATTCTAGAGTTTACTTCACTCTATCTCTAATGAGCTACTTAACGTGTTATACTCCTGAGCTAAAGTTCAACCTTGGCTCTGATACCAAATGTAACGATACGGATTTTCGCGTTCGAAAATCGACATCCATACTTTACATCGTACTCGAATGTCGTAGATTCGAGCGTTCAAATCCGAGTCGCCGGAGCTTATAACACAGTTAAGTAAATAACACAGCGGAAGAAATGAATAATACATTGATATACAATATCTGATACAACAGAATGATACAATGAATATCAATATACATCAGAGATATGATACAACAAATAGCAGCGGAAAAAGAAAACGATAACATCAGCAGCGGATAATCTCCATCTTCAAAGCACTAATCCAGAAATAGCTTGAACTCCCAATAACGATACACCAAGATAAGCAAGTGCAGTCCGATCCAAAGACTGAACTAGCTCCAGATAACCTACTAATCTGACTATCTGAAAAACCAAACTCTAGACTGCTCGTGTAGAAAAATTTTGAGCATCCAGAGTTTAGGAAAGAAACAATAAACTCCGGATCAGTCATGGGACTGGTGTGAGCAACAAAAACAGTTTATCTTTAAAACAAATAGCAGGGAATTTTAAAGTCAATTCGCAATGCTTTTAGAAAATGAAACTACCATAAGACCTCCCGCCACACACACAATGCAAACGCAGAATTGGAGGAGATTTCTTCTTATGATAGTCAAAGATGTTTACTACGCAAAAATCAAATCATTTGATATTATTACTAGTGCATAGTGCAGAAAACAATTTCGAAAGTAGAATATAAATCTTAGCCAGCATAGACATTTCGCACTTATGCCTACTATAGCTACCATGTTCAATAGCAGGTTACCACCACATTCCATGGCAGGTAATACAACTAAAACCGTACACGTCGCGTATTGTTTCTTTGGATTTCCAACAAATGGTCAGGCTAAGGAACTTCCTATTCCACGAAAGAAACGCCTCTGGCGGGACGCTCCGAGAACCACACCGTTCTCTGCCAAACAAGGCCGGCAACCCCTTTTCCCAAGGGATAAAAGAAACCTCAGATATGCCACCCCCGGTCCTTTGGGACCTTTAACCGAGGCGCCTCGAATCCAACATCACACGTCATAAATAAAGTGTGTCCACATGAGTAAGTATCTGGGCTCCATACCATGATACTACCCTTTTCCAGAAGGAATGGTCATACCCTAGGGGAGCTACCCCTGAAACCTTGCCGCAACATTCCTGTTTCGACCATTACCGGGTTGTGAGGCCCTGACGAAGTCTCGTCCACAAAGCTACGCTTTGTCACAAAGCCATGCTTCGGGTCAAACAAATGATCAACCTATGATCACAAAGATATAAGACCAAACAAATGATCATATCGCAAATGATCAAACACTGATCATTTCACAGCAGCACTCAGCATGCCACATTACCAAATTGGGATATATCGCTGATAAATTTCAACTACATAACCTCTGAGCTCGTACGTCTCAGAGAAGGGTGTTAAGCTAAGAGAATAAATTCTCCGCCACCAACAGATATGTATTTGAAAGAAATCGGCTTTATATCTCAAAGTGTAATGTCAGACATACAATCCATACAAGTCTGTTCCAGGTTCGAACAGAACCGAAGGCACTTCTCACGAAGCCCTTGCAATTCCGGATAATTTTCAATCACGTCCGGACTTCCCGTCACTAAGGGTGATAAAACCTCTATACCGGAGATCAGCCGATATGTTCCAGTGCGGCATAAAATTGTCCTTTCTAAGAAGGACTCCTCATTTATGGATGAGGAAAGATAGTGTATGAGTAGGATTCCTTATGCATCTGTAATTGGATCCATTTTGTACACTTTGCAGGCCACTGTGCCAGAAATCGCTATTGCACTATGTAGTTAGTCAATGACAATCAAATCCCAGCGATAATCATTGGATAATAGTTAAGGTCATCCTTAAGTATTTGAGAAATACTAAGGATTTGTTTTGTATATTGAAAAAACAAAATACTTATGAAGGTTTACATGGACTCGGGTTTTAGAGTAACATCGACGATAGCATAATAGTCTCAGGTTTTGTATTTACCCTAAATGGAAAGGCTATTAGTTGGAAAAGTTCAACACAAGAGGTTACAACCAATTCTACCATAGAGCAAATTACATCGACTTGAACAAAGTTACAAAAGTAGTGTGGATGTGCAAATTCGTTAAAAAGCCTAAGATGATCCCAAGCATTAAAGATCTGTATTATGATAATAATGCGACAATCTAAATTTCCATGGTACCACGAGATGATAATAAATCAAGATACATCCTATATAAGTTCTACATGATATGCCAATTTATCAATAATGGAGAGATTATAATCAAGAGAGTAGATACTAAAGCTAACATCATAGATTCAATCACTAAGGTGCTTCTTCAATCTAATCTAGATCGACTAATCAAAGGCATGGGCATGATGTTCCATAATTGTCCCTAAGTGTAAGTAGGAGTTTAATAGAGTTAAGGTGTGCCCTAGGGTCAAATTATGTAAATAGCGATGTAAACTAACTCTTGTAAATAAACCTGTTCGAACTAAAGTATGCAACGTTATGAACTGACTTTCTAACTCCTAAGGACGGTACTAAATACATCCACGGTATTCACGTATCAATCACTTAAATGTCCAAAAAATAGATTGTTAGGGTAAAAAGAAAAGGTACAAAGAAAAAGAACATGTAAGAAATAACAAAACATCAGAAACTCACAACGGGACGATAACATATAATTCCAAAATGGTATAAAGGATTATTCCTAGATATAACATAATTTCATAGTTACTAACCTAAGTACTATCACCAGCTTAGACAGTTATAACTAGTTATTCTCACAAATGCTAATATGCACATACACGCACACACACGAGTAGTACAATGGAAAAAAAAGCAAAGGTACATGAAAGCTTCGACATTGTCTCTTAAATCTCAAAAGAACATCCAACGTAAACCTGCCTTTCTTAACTAGTCGAAAGAGCACCCAAGATTTAATGTAAAATAAAAACCATAAGTCAGATATACGTCTAGTGTCAGAAACTCAAGAAATACATGCATATATAACAGTATCTTTTGAGATGAATGAATCACTAGAATTGTTTTCCCCTCAAAAGAACCAAAACCATGTGATAAGTAAAGTAAGGCGACATAATAGATATTGTCTAGGGTGTAAAATATAAATCAGAAAATAGTTGTGATGCTTGCATCTCACATCACAACAATATTAGGTATACAACTAAACCGCAACGGTTTTCGTTCACGTATGGATTTCCACTGGAAGAGCTCTCAGTACATTGAGGCGGTCTTCCTGACAACGGTTAGAAACTACCTTCCGAAGGGGCGTATTTCTCTAGATAAAATATACCAAGAAGGAAAATATTACTGGTTCACACGCATACATGTGATACCAAGTATCATCAACTCCCGCATACTTATCACCCTTTCCGACCTTCTCAACTTATGTTATTCCACGGTCAAGAGTGAAGGTGGGTAGGTTAGAACACTTGTTGCACAAATAGTCCTACCTTGACACTTTATTCTTAAACTCTTACAGATAGAACAAGTCTACTTTATCGACTTTTGGTGCTAAGTACAGGAGTAAAAACTTCCCATAAATGAATAAACACTTTAACACGATTAAATCACAAGCGACTTATAATCCCCTTTTATCAAATAATACTTCTTTTGTAAATACTTATATATATATATATCTAAAATACCTTTATAAATGATATATACATGCATATACTACTTCATTATTTATTCTAGCTTTTTCATTCTTCTAAATATATTCAAATACTTATCTCAATGGAATAAGAATATTCACAAATCATTTAATAGGATTTTATATTAAAAGTATATCAAAAAGGCTAAAAACAAATGTTTCCCAAACATATTACTATAAACCCCTTTTATCAAATAATAATCCTTTAGGTATTTGTTCTTATACCGATACACATTATGTATGTTGACTTCATATATTTTATCTTGATTAATAAATCATCCACATTGGATTGTATTCTCATTTGAAGTTATTTTTTGTCCTTTTCTTACTGGTATCCTCATGAGCAGGCCGAGAGATAGGTTTGGTGTAACTGTGCATTGTAGCTGATCAGTGGAGACAAGTAAGAGGCTTATGGATTAGCTATTATTTTGATGTTTTATATAATACACTCCATTATATGGTGCAATTAATACTTGGCACCCATTTATATTTTAAGAAAGAGACAATTTATGCATTCATTTATGTACTAAGAGATGTTGACACATTTACTTATAAACGGTGATTTGGGAGATCATGTATTATGATATTATTGTAGTTTATTTGGGAGTACTTTATTTTGATCATACTATGATCTCACCTATTTTGCAAGTATATTCGAATATATTTTGTCTATGCACTATGAGGTATATGACATGTAATTGGATTATTAATTACATTTTAAAACGACGTTTCACGGGCTAGGTATTTAGCAATGCAAGAGATCCATCTATAGGCACCTAACAAGGATGGGTGTTTCACCACCATCCTTTCAATAACAATCATATTTTTGGTTTTATATTAATTTAGGCCATCTCACTCTACTGCTATACTAAATGATTGAATAAAACCTACTAGCTTTGCATCACATTGCAGATCAGCACTAAAGCACTCTAACGTAGTAGGTTGCACAACCAAGCTTGCCAACATCCCCAGCTCAAGTCCACGTTCTAGTCGATAGTCATATCCAACTAGGAATTCAATTCTTAACTCTCGTGTTATGTGGAACCAAATTTAAACGTCTTCTATTATGTACATCCGCCACCACATTTATTCTTTCATGCATATAGGAAAGTTCAAATAAAAAGATACAAGCAAATCTAATCATCATTGTTGCCTTAAATTAAATTCTTTCTACGAGAAAATATATTCTAATGACTTATAGTCGCTAAATAGCTCGAATCTTTCTCTTAACATATGTTGATTTGAACCTTCAATGTAAATACAATTGCAATCAAACCTAAGTCATAAGTAGGCTACCTTCTTTTATGTTGTTTTAATTTTTGACTTGCACGGTCGACAATTCCTCCCTTTTGCATCAGTACTACTCCTAATCTAGTATCATGCACCAAAATATACGATAAGATTTTCACTTCTATTTAGAATAACAAACACTAGTGCATGTGCAATGTACTCTTTCATCCTTACAAATATATATGCTTAGACATTTCATCCCAAGTACAACATCGATCCTTTTTCATCAGGTGCATCAAATGTGCCCCTATATTCGAGAAGTTACTTATTAACCACCGTTAATTCCCAACCAGTATAAGAAAGCTATAAACATCCGTTGCATTTTCTAGTCTTTTCCAACCATAAATTCTAACTTCCAAAGTAGGACCGATTGTAATGTCCTACTCTAAGGCAACTCATCCTATGAATCACATTTTCTTTATCCATAATTACAGTTCAAAAACTTCACCTTCATTTTTTGGTTCCGCATAATCACTAACACCACTGTTAAGTGGATCTTTTATACCTACTCATTAGGATACCAAGAAAAACACAAGTATAAACTTATTGAATCAATCGTCGAAGTCTCGGTTCATACGACTAATAATGTATGCAAGTGTGTTGGTTAGCCTAAATGATATAACCAGTCACTCATAGAATCTATCATCCGATATTTGAACCAAGAAAAATCTTGATGGGTCAGGATTAGGAATGATGAAGAAATAGATCAAGAAGCTTAGGATATGTTAAGATCAAAGAATGAAGGGAACTCAAGATATCTGGCTAAGTAATATTGTTTTGTACTAAACAATCCAGAGGGAACTATATCGAACATTCCAAAGCCAAGGGGAGCCCACTGAAGACTACGAATGGTTCTACATGCTAGTTTGAAGAAAAATATAAGTTTTGAAGGACCAAACCAATTCGGCGTTGAATAGCCCTTGATACGTAATTTTGTCAAGAAGATCCTTACCTTGAAAAGTCAAGAAAATATGAAGAAAAAGAGAAGAAGTGAGTAAGCGAAACAGATCGGCACCAATCATAAGCATTCGATATCAGTCGGTTCAACTTAAGAGATATGTTAATTTTGATGTCTTCTTCTTGTTTGGAATTTCAGATCTGGATGTTTACTAGTTTGAACTCGTTTCGCCAACAATGGTGGAAAAAATCGCCTATAGAAAGCTATCTATTTCACTTACAAAAGTATCATTTTTCCAAAATTTGCACTGAATTATTGCCATCTTCAAAATTAACTGATTTCTTGTTCTGATGTCATTGCAAACTTTGTTGTAATTTGAAATACAATTCATAGTGAATGTAGAAATAAGATTCGAGTTGAACCACTTTTACAAACCTCTCGTGTTCTTTTTCTATTTTGAAATTTCTGATCCATAACCTCGTTTTCACTTGATTTTGGTGTGTTCACCCATTTCCTAAACAAATATTTTTTAGTGCTTTCATTAAGAATGAATTTCTAAGATGTAGATCTACTTTTATTTTGGATATGGAAAAATATGCAAGTCAGATCTAGAAGTTAATGGCTTTAAAAAGGATAAAAGTAATCGATTTGGAGCTATAATTGAAGGGATAATAAAGCACCTCATCACAGCGATGAAGAATCCACTCAACCGATGGCTCAGCTAGGGTATTCATCTCGTCAAGAGGTTGTAACAAAGGTTAATATAGAATGTGTGATGATGCATATGAACATGAACATGCAACAGAAGCAACATGTTGAAATCTCACTGGTGAAAGAAAGGCAAGAGAGATTCATCATGCACTTATTCAAGTGAAAAAAGTGCATCTTCATTAGTGTGGAACAGAAGACCTGGCAAAAGGTCATTATAGAAAATGGGTAGGGCAAAGTAGAAAAAGGCTGTGAAAGATGGAGTGAAATAGCAAGCTTCAAAACTAATCTGCACCAATCGGTTAAGCCTATTCGGAACCAATCATATTTGGTAGAGGAGGGGAGTCATAAATTTTTAACACATAAGAAGGGCAAGCAATTGGCTCTCAAGCTGGTGTGAAGCTAATTATGTTGAGCCAGTTAGGAGGGGACGATGTTTGATAAGGCATCAATACGGGCCTGAGCGAGTGGTTTCTCCAGAGCAAGAGAGACCTAGACGTCAACGAACTAATATAGATTGTTTTCCTAGTTAACAACTTATAGATTTTCATGATCGTTTATTAGGCTAAGGCAGGGAAGGGTGCATAGTAACATGTTAAAGAGACTGATGAATAAGAATCAACAACAATGGGTTGATGAATGGGTTCATCAATGACATGGACCTTATTCACCGAAGATAATCTTGACGAAAGGAATCTAAAAAAGTTTGTGATGCCAATCATGCTAAACTACAACAACTTGAAAAATTGTAGACAACATTTGTTGAAGTATGGATGACACATGGATAGTGCTGATGCAACGGATGCTGTGTCATGAAATTTTTTCCCATCTTCACTGAGGGACTGTGTAACATCCTTCATTCCAAAGCCCAAAGATAGAACCCCAATGTTCTATGGTCACCTTGGAATTATCTATCAGTGACAGTGATGAGATCAATTATATTATGCAGTCTTAAGTAAATAGAGTAGCTAACCAATGTTACATTAGAACTTCATCAAACTTTCCATGTTCCAATTGTTCTCTTAGTCATGCCCTCGTAGAGGTGAAAAATATAATACAAACATAGATAATAGTGTTATGCCCAACATATGAAGATGAAGACATAAACATTATGTACAACCAAATCAAAACCGTAAATCTAACACTAGAGCCTTATGCTTCGTCTTTGGGTCGCATTATTCATCCATCCCAAAAGCAACCCTCCTAAGCCCATAAACTCACCTTATTCGAACGAGTACCATTATTGTGACGTCCCACCTCTATGCCCATAATAACAAAGAGTATTAAAAGAAATACTGTCTACTATTACGAAGAATAAGGCTGGATAGGAGCGGCCATCCTTAGTTGGCCTTATGCTAATATTGGTTACCTCGATAGGAGTAGTATAAACTTTTCATTTTTCATCTTATTTATTTACTCCCATCGACATACCCAATTATCAGTATAAAACAAACTACGATGGTTCATAATAGTTTAGGACATTAGATATAATAATAACACAGAGAATATAAATGTGGAACACAGCTAAAACAAAAGTCTCATAAATATATATATATATATATATATATAACTGATGTCAGTTACAATATAGTTGACACAATACATATGATACAACTACAACTGTCGACTCTAGAAGTTATATATACAAGTACATTATCAACTAATATACATGAATACATATCATCCTATACCATGACACGACATCTACAAAACGATGAAAACTACTTCAGAAGATATAAAAAGTCTTCATAGCCCAAACAGCAACTCAAAGCAGGAAGTCTACAACCTAAAATAACTCGGGTCTGACCCGAGTATTAAATTCAAAAGAAAATAATACACGGGTCAGTCTAATTCAAACTCAGTATTTAATGCACAGCAGAAATAATAATCGAATATCAAATAGACGACAGTCACAGAAATCTCGTATATCCAACTTCTCGATAAGAGAATTGGATAACGGCAGATATAACACTAAACAGTGTTAGACAACAAATCAGCAGATTTAAATCATCAACAAAGATAAGTGAAAAGAATATCAATGAAGATAATCTTAAAAACATCAGAATTGCCTAAACGGCAATTAACAACAACAAAATAATCAACTTAAAACATCAACTCGGGTAGGGTTGTAGTATACGCAAGCGTATACTGCCTCGCCACTACAACCTGAAACACACAAAAAGTCAACAAACCAAATTCAAATGAAGATTCAAAACTCATTACTACGACCTCAATGGTCAAAACAGACATGTACAAGGTGCACGTATGTACACATTGAAAATTTACAAACGCAAACGAGGTCAAACCCAAAATAACGGATTCAACTCAAGTGAATTCGAAAACAATTCTACATGTATGCACTGTAAACTAGATAGTGCAACTATCATACTCACGATCCAAAAGCCGTAGAACAACTCAACTCAACTACAGGTGAGTTAGTGAAACAACAAAGTCCAAATGAAACTAGACTAATAAACAAAACCAAAGACAGGTGGATAACCAATGTAGCAACTCAGGTCAGTGAATACTTCGTAAATGCAGACTTGATTAGAGCGACAACAAATACAAGTATCGACTTTGAACAAAACATAACTGCCTAAGGTTTTGCAACATCAGGTAGAATTCAAGTCCAACGCAGACAACAGGTTTTACAAATCAAGTCACGAAATAAGTGAATCTGAACAAGTAAGAAAACCATAGTCATCCAAAATAGTCTAATGGCAAACTCCAAATTATCAGACAATTCCATATATGAAGTATGAACAAAAATATAGGGACGAAAATCCTATTTAAACCACAACCTCATAGAAGACACCAGCAAACAGTGAAGACTGTAGCTCATGGCTACAACAACAAGTACATAAGGCAAGGCATTTGACAGTAATAATAATGTTAAGTATATCAAACCAGAAAGTCATGAAATAAAATCAAAATAAGGTCGGAGGTAGTTCCAACCCAAATCAGCAAGTAAAATCGACCAAGGACGAAAGTACAACCAGTGACAATGAACAATATGGCCAAAGTCAAACCAACCAATACATGCAACTAAAAACCAACAAAGGCAGTACTAATAAAGAGTGTGCTAAATGAGCTTCAACTAAATATCAATGCAGACCCACATGTACATGACTCGAGAACAATAGCATGAAGACATCAAACAATACAAAACTGTCTAGTATACAGGAATGAAGATCTCATATCTGAAGTCCATTTTTAAAGCCAATAAAAATCAACTTTAAAATTTACTATGAATACTGTCTAAGTCATGAATGGTAAGGCAACTATGCTATAGAAATTATCAAAGCAGCAATGTTCGAAATTGATGTTACAGGGATGAACAAAATCAACAACGACACAAATTAAATCGAAACCGAAGACAACTAAAACAAAGTCGACTCCTTGGCAATCAAATTAACAATGTCAGAGAGACAAAATAACCAAGGTACAAGAAATCGAGCCATAACTAAAACAAATCAGATGTCATAAAGTCACTGTAACTAGGAAATGCAATGTGTACAGAGCTGTAAATCGATAACCTCAGACCATCAAGTTCAACGGTCGAACGTCATCAACCTAGTGATTCCACAGTCAAAACAAAATGTACAAAGTCATAAAGCAGCAGTAAAATGAACAAGAACGGAAGTGCCACTAGAAGCAGTAACCAAAGTTGAACTAAACAACATCATCAAACTCAAATCAAAGAATCGTCAAAGCCGAAACTCATCAAATTATACGAACCCGATAAACTCAGAGAAATCATCGACATCAAACAAAACTGAACTACTGAAGCACAGTAGAACTAGATGTGAGTGAAATAATATCACTCACCTTGGTTTTCTAGCAGCTGATTAATCGACGCAAGCAACAAAGATAATTCCAGAGTCGCCACAAAAGAAGACGAAGCAGAAGCTTCAATTCGCCAGCAAAACGAACAAGGGCAAAGCCCTAATTCAGATGAGCAAGCATTGAAGAAGATCGAGCCAGATTCTCCAGAGAATCGAAAAATCGCCGAAGCCCTAAATCGCCATTTCTATTTCGTTTATTTTGTTTAGGGTTGTCGAATCAAAATGAATAAGGGGGGAACGGCATACGCTTGAGAAAACACGGCACCAAGGATAAACGTGGGCTGAGAATAAATTTAAAGCCCGCTTAACCAAATGAATTATTAAAAAGAATTTCAGCCGATAATAATCCCAACAGCAACTAGCTACCAACATTAACCATTTAATGACGATAAATAAATTGATATGAAATCTCGGGTTGTTACAGACTCACCTCCTTATAAAAATTGCGTCCCGGCAATTTTCATAATTATGGTCGTCAATAACAATTATTTTTCTAACATAAACTGGTTAATGCTAGAAAATAATGGTCAAGAACACAAATGCCAAAGAAATCTTTTGATTTCAATAAAAGAAATTTACAAATTCTCAGCAAAAATCTATTTATCAAATAGATATTCAGAAAACAACAAAACTGAATAAATGCAGTTATCAGCAATATTCAATTATCAACTAGATAATTAAAATACAGAAAATCACACAACAGCAATATCCAATTATCGATACGATAATTAGAAAACAACAAAATCTAGTTATCAATAAGAAACTAGAAAATCTCATATCAATAAAATCAGTAAACATCTAATTATCTAAACGATAGTCAGAAAACAAATCAACAAATATTTAATTACCACAAATGGTAATCAAATTTCAAATCAACAAATATTCGATTATCAGAAACAATAATCAAATTTCAAATCATAAATATTCGATTATCAAAAACGATAACCAAATTTCAAATCACAAATATTCGATTATCAAAAACGATAACCAAATTTCAAATCATAAATATTCGATTATCAAAAATGATAATCAAATTTCAAATCAACAAATATTCGATTATCAAAAACGAAAATCAAATTTCAAATCAACAATTATTTAATTATCAAACGCGATAATTAAATCTCAAATCAACAAATATTTAATTATCAAAAGCGATAATTAAATCTCAAATCAACAAATATTTAATTATCAAAAACGAAAATCAAATTTCAAATCAACAATTATTTAATTATCAAACGCAATAATTAAATCTCAAATCAACAAATATTTAATTATCAAAAGCGATAATTAAATCTCAAATCAACAAATATTTAATTATCCAAAGCGATAATTAAATCTCAAATCATCAAATAATTAATTCTCAAAAGCAATAATTAAATCTCAAATCATCAAATATTTAATTATCAAAAGCGATAATTAAATCTCAAATCAACAAATATTTAATTATCAAAAGCGATAATCAAATTTCAAATCAGCAAATATTCGATTATCAAAAACGATAATCAAATTTCAAATCAACAAATATTCGATTATCAAAACGATAATCAAATTTCAAATCAACAAATATTCGATTATCAAAAACGATAATCAAATTTCAATTCAACAATTATTTAATTATCAAACGCGATAATTAAATCTCAAATCAACAAATATTTAATTATCAAAAGCGATAATCAAATTTCAAATCAACAAATATTCGATTATCAAAAACGATAATCAAATTTCAAATCAACAAATATTCGATTATCAAAACGATAATCAAATTTCAATTCAACAAATATTCGATTATCAAAAACGATAATCAAATTTCAAATCAACAAATATTTAATTATCTAAAGCGATAATCAAAACTCATATCAACAAATATCTAATTATCACAAGCGATAGTTAGAAACAACAAATATCCGATTATCAAAAACGATAATCAGAACTCATATCAACAAATATCTAATTATCACAAGTGATAATTAGAAACAACAAATATCCGATTATCAAAAACGATAATCAGAACTCATATCAACAGATATCTAATTATCACAAGCAATAATTAGAAACAACAAATATCTGATTATCAAAAACGATAATCAGAACTCATATCAACAAATATCCAATTACCTGCAGATAATTGGAAAAAACAAATATCTAGAAATCAATTAAGAAGACTAGAAAATCAACATAAAAGCTTGGATCGATCCCATCAGATGGCGAGTTTTTAATTCGCCGCACGTGCAAAAACAAATGGCCGAAGCCTACCAAGTACTCAACATAATTTTTGGCGCCCAACAAATGACCCGAAGGTCTAGTACTGGTATTTGACCCGAAGGTCCATCATATGACTCGAAGGTCCATCATAGTGGCTCGAAAGCACACGAAAGCATCAAATATTTCAATTAACGAGTCCGGAATTAACCGAAATAGCAAACGCACATGTCCCATACCACGTGTTTTACTAAATCGTTTGATTCTCTTCATCGTTTCCTTGAAAGTGCAAAATTGTGTATTTTGTAAAAATACATTTCACATTCTCAAACGGACAAGTCCGGAATTAAGCGAATCAGTAAAAGAAAGGGGTCATAGTCCTCGATTTTGCTGAAATGTTTAAATCGCTTCCTCATTCTTTTGAAATCGCAAACTGTACAATTTCTAAAAACAATTTTTTTATTTATTTTAAATAACAATTCACATTCTCAACTGGACAAGTCCGGAGTTAAGCGAATCGGTAAAAGAAAGGGGTCATAATCCTCGATTTTGTTGAATGGTTTAAGTCGCTTTCTCATTCTTTTGAAAGCGCAAACTGTTAAAAATTTTATAAATCAATTTTCATTTTTAAAACAATTTTCCAATCATGTGATTAAAGCAGCAAATCAGTAACAAGTTCGATAAGGAAATTGTACTTCTCAAAATACCGTAAAAACGGGTCACAAATCAGCATTGCGGTATAACCGCTTGAAAATCCACTTTTAAAATTTGACGGTTACTGAAACCAAGCGACAGTAATTTTTAAAACGTCAAAATCACATCAAAACTATTTACATCAAAATGTAATATCAGTGAATTTTCATTCATAAAAAATGCCACAAAACACCGTGCTTCAAAAATTTAGCATTGGTGTAAAAATCCCGTCATAAAAATAACGGCAACAAAATACGTTTCATAACCAAGCATCGGTTCAACGTAAAATTAATGCAGTAACGTGCAATTCATATTTGTGCGCACACTACCATATAAACAAAGAAATTACTCTATTATCTTCAATGAAGATAATTTAAAACAGCAAAAATCTAATCAATATATGATTAGCATAAAAGAAAATCAGCCAAAATCTCAACAAAATCACATAGCTGCTATCGTTTCGAATCCTCAAATCGGATTCGAAATTCTCAAAGAAACAAAATAAATACAGCTAAGTAAACAACAAATGAAATTTATTTCAATTTCATATCTTAATTGTTAAATCAAAAGGATTATCAGTTGTACTCAGCGAAGATAGTTTCACTGTTTCCGCTGCGCACTCTGATAAACAACCACAAATCAATCAATCAACAAAACACAGTTTCACTTTTATTTTTAAATAAGGATATTTAAAATTTTCATCATAATTTCAAAAATTTTGTTTTGACTCAAGGCACAAATAAAAATCGACTAATAGTTGCAACATATGATCCATCTAAGTTATGTTTTATATTATGTCCATAAACCCCCAAGCTCTTATACCAACTGTGACGCCCCACCTCTATGCTTATAATAACAAAGAGTATTAAAAGAAATACTGTCTATTATTACGAAGAATAAGGCTGGATAGGAGCGGCCATCCGTAGTTGGCCTTATGCTAATATTGGTTACCTCGATAGGAGTAGTATATACTTTTCATTTTTCATCTTATTTATTTACTCCCATCGACATACCCAATTATCAGTATAAAACAAACTACAATGGTTCAGAATAGTTTAGGACATTAGATATAATAATAACACAGAGAATATAAATGCAGAACACAGCTAAAACAAAAGTCTCATATATATATATATATATATATAACTGATGTCAGTTACAATATAGTTGACACGATACATATGATACAACTACAACTGTCGACTCTGGAAGTTATATATACAAGTACATTATCAACTAATATACATGAATACATATCATCCTATACCATGACACGACATCTACAAAACGACAAAAACTACTTCAGAAGATATAAAAAGTCTTCATAGCCCAAACAGCAACTCAAAGCAGGAAATCTACAACCTGAAATAACTCGGGTCTGACCCGAGTATTAAATTCAAAAAAAAATAATACACGGGTCAGTCTAATTCAAACTCAGTAATTAATGCACATCAGCAATAATAATCGAATATCAAATAGACGACAGTCACAGAAATCTCGTATATCCAACTTCTCGATAAGAGAATTGGATAACGGAAGATATAACACTAAACAGTGTTAGACAACAAATCAGCAGATTTAAATCATCAACAAAGATAAGTGACAAAAATATCAATGAAGATAATCTTAAAAACATCAGAATTGCCTAAACGGCAATTAACAACAACAAAATAATCAACTTAAAACATCAACTCGGGTACGGCTGCAGTATACGCACGCGTATACTGCCTCGCCACTACAACCTGAAACACACAAAAAGTCAACAAACTAAATTCAAATGAAGATTCAAAACTCAATACTACGGCCTCAATGGTCAAAACAGACATGTACAAGGTGCACGTATGTACACATTGAAAATTTACAAATGCACACGAGGTCAAACCCAAAATAACGGATTCAACTCAAGTGAATTCGAAAACAATTCTACATGTATGCACTGTAAACTGGATAGTGCAACTATCATACTCACGATGCAAAAGCCGTAGAACAACTCAACTCAACTACAGGTGAGTTAGTGAAACAACAAAGTCCAAATGAAACTGGACTAATAAACAAAACCAAAGATAGGTGGATAACCAATGTAGCAACTCAGGTCAGTGAATACTTCGTAAATGCAGACCTGATTAGAGCGACAACAAATACAAGTATCGACTTTGAACAAAACATAACTGCCTAAGGTTTTGCAATAGCAGGTAGAATTCAAGTCCAACGTAGACAACAGGTTTTACAAATCAAGTCACGAAATAAGTGAATCTGAACAAGTCAGAAAACCATAGTCATTCAAAATAGTCAAATGGCAAACTCCAAATTATCAGACAATTCCATATATGAAGTATGAACAAAAATATAGGGACGAAAATCCTATTTAAACCACAACCTCATAGAAGATGCCAGCAAACAGTGAAGACTGTAGATCATGGCTACAGCAACAAGTACATAAGGCAAGGCATTTGACAGTAATAATAATGTCAAGTATATCAAACCAGAAAGTCATGAAATAAAATCAAAATAAGGTCGGAGGTAGTTCCAACCCAAATCAGCAAGTAAAATCGACCAAGGACGAAAGTACAACCAGTGACGATGAACAATATGGCCAAAGTTGAACCAACCAATACATGCAACTAAAAACCAACAAAGGCAGTACTAATAAAGAGTGTGCCAAATGAGCTTCAACTAAATATCAATGCAGACCCACATGTACATGACTCGAGAACAATAGCATGAAGACATCAAACAATACAAAACTGTCAAGTATACAGGAATGAAGATCTCATATCTGAAGTCCATTTTTAAAGCCAATAAAAATCAACTTTAAAATTTACTATGAATATTGTCTAAGTCATGAATGGTAAAGCAACTATGCTATAGAAATTATCAAAGCAGCAATGTTCGAAATCGATGTTACAGGGATGAACAAAATCAACAATGACACAAATTAAATCGAAACCGAAGACAACTAAAACAAAGTTGACTCCTTGGCAATCAAATTAACAATGTCAGAGAGACAAAATAACCAAGGTACAAGAAATCGAGCCATAACTAAAACAAGTCAGATGTCATAAAGTCACTGTAACTAGGAAATGCAATGTGTACAGAGCTGTAAATCGATGACCTCAGACCATCAAGTTCAACGTTTGAACGTCATCAACCTAGTGATTCCACAGTCAAAACAAAATGTCCAAAGTCAAAAAGCAGCAGTAAAACGAACAAGAATGGAAGTGCCACTAGAAGTAGTAACCAAAGTTGAACTAAACAACATCATCAAACTCAAATCAAAGAATCGTCAAAGCCGAAACTCATCAAATTATACGAACCCGATAAACTCAGAGAAATCATCGACATCAAACAAAATTGAACTACTGAAGCACGGTAGATTTAGATGTGAGTGAAATAATATCACTCACCTTGGTTTTCTAGCAGATGATTAATCGACGCAAGCAACAAAGATAATTCCAGAGTCGCCACAAAAGAAGACGAAGCAGAAGCTTCAATTCGCCAGCAAAACGAACAAGGGCAAAGCCCTAATTCAGACGAGCAAACATTAAAGAAGATCGAGCCAGATTCGCCAGAGAATCGAAAAATCGCCGAAGCCCTAAATCTCCATTTCTATTTCGTTTATTTTCTTTAGGGTTGTCGAATCAAAATGAATAAGGGGGGAACGGCATACGCTTGAGAAAACACGGCACCAAGGATAAACGTGGGCCGAGAATAAAATTAAAGCCCGCTTAACCAAATGAATTATTAAAAAGAATTTCAGCCGATAATAATCCCAACAGCAACTAGCTACCAACATTAACCATTTAATGACGATAAATAAATTGATATGAAATCCCGGGTTGTTACAATTATTTTATAGGAAAAACAAGAATAAATAGTCAAACATATAGTCTAGTATGATTAACATATTACCCTAAACATTAAACATAGTGAGACCATATCACTAAAGCATGTAATGAGTTCTCCCCTAACCATAACACTACACACATTTAATTAACTTAGTTAAGCATACACAATATTAAGTATTTTACACATGTTGTAAGACCATATAAGAAACTAAACTATTCAGAATACTAAACCGTATCAATTTTTGAAACTAACTTTGACCAAATACCTTAGTCTTGGCTGCCACCAAGCCCTTAAACCGAATATTAAAGGTGTATCGTAAAAGTCCTAACCTTCAGCTGCTATGTAAGCTTTATGCCTGTACTGTTTACTAATGTGACGCCCCACCTCTATACCCACGCTTACCAAGAACACTACGATGTAGTGCTGTCAATTAGCACGAAGAATAAGGCTGTTGAGGAGCGACCATCCGTATAACTTCTTTGTGCGAGCACCGATATGTCAGATAGAATAGAATGCATATCTTTTAAAGAGGAAATCCAACATACCGATACAAACACAAAGCTATCACACGGTGGCTATATATAATCTTCGGAAACAAATATAGAAATAAACATAACACAAATCAGTCACAGACAGTTCATATTACAAAGGCGGAAATAGATATGAATATAACACATGAAAGTGTACATCAGAGTAGTGGTCAAATAAGATCCACAATAACACAAAAGAATAGATACAAGTGCTAGCCAAAAGAAGATGGCTCCAGATAAGAAGTCATGAGGAAGCACCTGTAAAATCTCAGTCTGACCCGAGTATTATTTAAGAAGAAAATAATAAACGGATCAGTCTAGCTATAAATATCAGATAAAGTGATATAGAATAAGAGGTATGACAAAAACGTATCATAACCATAATACCATACTGTGATAAGTACGTGATTGAAAATCAACAAGAGATTAATCAATATCACAAGAATCTTCTCAAAGATTAAAAAGAATGTCATATTCTTTATTTAATTCACCAAGCCATAATAAATGACATACATATCAATGCCCATCGTAAATGCTGGTGAAACATAAATTCCAGAAATCAATATCCAGAAATCAAATAATCCGAAGCAACGACGTCGTACAGCGTAACGTCCGATGATCCAGAGACAAAAAATAAATAGGAACAACGACGTCGTACAGCGTAACGTCCCATGAACCAAAGCACAAATAAAAGGAACAACGATGTCGTACAGCGTAACATCCGATGAACCAAAGCATAAGAAAATGGAACAACGACGTCGTACAGCGTAACGTCCGATGAACCAAAACACAATAAAAAGAAAAGGAACAACGATGTCGTACAGCGTAACATCCGATGAACCAACACGTAGTAAAATGGAACAACGACGTCGTACAGCGTAACGTCCGATGAACCAAATCACCATAAAAAGAAAAGGAACAACGATGTCGTACAGCGTAACATCCGATGAACCCATACGTAGTAAAATGGAACAACGACGTCGTACAGCGTAACGTCCGATGAACCAAATCACGATAAAACGGAACAACGACGTCGTACAGCGTAACGTCCGATGGACCGAATCAAAGAGACATCGCACATTGCTAGTCTAAATCACAAGAATGATCATCATGATCATAAGGAAGTGTCGATTACACTAAGCTAGTAAATATAAGAGTTTAGCTTCATGTCCCATAACCACTTGCTTAACTCAAATATTTACGAACAGATTGTAGATCTGCACTAGAATAGTGTCACAAGAGAGTTTCAATCGAACAAGTCCATAAATTAACCGACAAAGTAAACGCAAGCGTTTCATACCACTTGTTTTGCTAAGCCGTTTAATTAGATTTTCTCGTACAAATGAGGTAAAGGTTTGTATATACTAATAGATTAGAAAACGGTTTTATAAACAAGATTTGTATTAAAAATAGAGTTGAAATCATCTTTGTAAAGAGTTTGAATATTTACTACTAGTATAGAAAACCTTTATATTTTAAAGTGACAAATCATAGAAATGATTGTAGAAACAATCAAGCATTAAAATTCACTTTCGAAGACGTGAATAATATCCAAAGAAATCAATTCCCAAAACCATCAAAGTAAGAAGTTCTGTTGAATGTTTTTAGGATAAGATTGCCTACGCAGAGGTGTACGGGGTTCGACCTGCCCGGTACCATCCCGAAAGAGGAGTCATCAAAGTCTTAAGAAATGATAACAACAAATAGGAGACAACACGAATCGATTAAAGTTGGAAATTCAAACTAGATAGGCGAAATAGGCAAAATAGCAGCAGGTCGGTCGGCCGGTTTCAGAGCTCGGTCGACCGGACCCTGTCCTGAAAAATAGTTCGGGAAGCAGGTCAGTCGACCGGAATCTGTAGTCGGTCGACCGGACTAGAAAACAGAGAAGTGCTTTGCACTTTGGAAGCAGGTCGGTCGACCGGCTACAGAGCTCGGTCGGCCGGACCCTGTTTCCAGCCCTTCCCAGCCTACCTAATATGTAACGACCCGTAAATTTCAACTGTTTTAATAACGTAATTAGTTGAAATTTTGTGAAATTTTAAACGATAAAATTTTGAAATAAAAACTAAATATTTGGAATACGTCTAGTTAAACATAGCGACTGGTAAATTTTCGTCCGAAAATATGAAAGTTTATTTCGCGCTTAAATTCACTTCAATTTAATCAGTTAAAAAGCGATGAAAATAAAATGTTTCCGAAACCTAAATATTTTTACATAGAAAAATTCTAAGTCATCTTCTGAGCAAGATGTCAGTTTGTCGTTTTTCCAAATTCGGACATCTTTGGCTCCGTCGATCTTATTTTTTAGTGTATTTCTTGCATTTTTCGTAGTAGAAAAATTCGAATTTTTATAATTTAATCGAACCACTGATATTTGTATACCGATTTGATCGTCCCGTCGCGCTGATCAAAATAATATATTCATTTGTGTATAACGGTGTCCGGTACGCGATGAAACCGTCGATCGGTAGCCGTATCGATAATCGTTTCAGTTTTGTTGATCTGTCTTTTCACTTGCTCTGCCATATATTTCGGTAACCACGTGTGACCTTAACTATTTCCTACGTTCAATAAATTTCATTCGTTCCTTTCAACATAATTTTCTTTAACTTTCTGCAGAATCAAAGCGTTACCGTGATGTTAGATTTATTGTCAACTTCTATTTTATACGTTTGCATTTGCTTTGTGGCTGTTCATTCTCTCCTGTTCCTTCTTGGTTCCATGTTTTATTTTATTTTTCTTCTTTCCTCTGTTCTTCAAACCATTCACCTTCCTTTCACATCACCCCTACTCCCTCTCCCACAGCCGATAGCAGCATCCATGCAACTTGCTCCACCCTGGCCACCGCCGTCCCATCCTCCTCGCAGCCCCTCCCCTCTGTTCGCCTCCAGCCCACCAATGATCAATCCACCTCATCACCACATCCGCCCATGCATGCCAAGCAGCCGCTTGTCCCAGTACCACAACCTCCGGCCTCCGCCTCCAAGACCCTCTGACCTGCCACCAACGTCTCCATCTTCTCCCACTGCCTTCCACGCGTCCTCGTCACCAAAGGCACACTGCACGCATGCCTACTTCCCACTGTCCTCCGCCTGGCCTCAACTTCAAGCTTCTGACTTCCTCAACTTGTCTGCTTTTCTTCGCCTCCTTCTTCGGTTTGTTTAAGGTATAACAAATAGGTATCATATATTTTATACAAATTCGTGAGTTATATATATATATTTAGTTTATAAAATTTATACAGTAGGTTACTATATAAGCTCAGTTATATATATTTGTCTAAGCACATAAGTTGAATAAGTTATATAAATAGATGTATAAAGTTTTACAAGCAAACATTGGTTACAAATGTTGTTCGCATATAGTTATATTATCACTGAGTGCGACAGTGTTTTTAAAGTATAAGTTTTTTTATTTATCTAGATTTTAAAGAAACATGTTCATCATTTTCTATTACCATAACGTGTTCCATGTCTTACTAATATATAAGTTTGTACAAGTCAATAGAAGAGTAATTTATTCACAAGATTGTTCATATTATATAATAAACTATGTATATAATTCATAGCTGTACGTGTAGGTGGTCAGTGTGCATAAAAGTAAAAGCTTTTGAGAAGTTTATATTAAATTATATATAGTGTAAAGTTGTTTCTTTTATAATTATCTATATGTATAAAAGTTTAGAGAAGTATAAGTTTTATACAGATTGGACAAGTTGCTGATCTGATGCTTTGGTTTGCATGGGAATAAATATGAAAGATCTTTATGAGTTTAGATATATATTTTATAAACAAAGCGTATTGATTTTGTTTTTCCTCTTATCTGTATCATACTCATATATATATGTTAGTATATATATTATAAGTCAAGTTTGCATTTCATTAAGTATGTATACATAAGTATTTATTTCAATTTATATTATGTATATAGATTGGATTTTAATGTATGTGGTTAATTTAAAACCAATGATTTTGGAATACATATATAGTTAATTTAATATGTGTTTAAATTTAGAATATGACTTTATATATATAGATATATATAGTTATATATAAGTCCACTTATATCATTTATCTGCATCGATCCAATTCTTATTTGATTTCGCCAATTTCTTATTTATCAGTCTTGTTCGTCCAATGCGCGTTCAATTTTGCTTCGCTTTGGGATTCGTGCTTGGATTCGTAACTCATTTCGTCGTCGAATCTCTCTAACCTCGAAAGGTGAGCACTCACTCACGATTAACGTTCTTTTATTTATTAGATTTGATTTCAATTGAAACGACAATTGAAATATGCTGCTATTAGTTAATGACACTGTTATATATATGCTATTGCCTGTATCAGTTCACCTGTGACATCTGACACCATTATATGTTAATTATTTATGCGATGATAATACAGTTTGGCTGATAATTGATTGATTGTTGATGTTTATATTGGACGTTAAATTGTTAATGTTAAAATGATAAACAGTATAAAATTGAACTTGATATAGGATAATTAAATGTTAAATTTGATTAACTGACATTTGTATAATATGACCCCTTTAACTGTTGAATTTATTGACACGTGGGATTTGTTTAATTACATTTTGAACCACTAAATGTATGTTGTTAAATTTAGGATGTATGAAATTGTAAATTGAATGACAAGTGAAAAACCGTATAAATAATTTGTGGAATAATCTTTAATCTGCATGAAATGATAGTGTAGATTCTAGAAATAATTATATTAATTCGTACAAATAACAATGCGAATTAATGCGGTTATTTCAGGATTATTTGAATTGATTATTGGATTGTTATTGTTTGTTGTTATTGCTTGTTTATTTACTTTGACACCATCCCAGTTATCACACTGCAAGTTCCCTTTACTATGCTTTGATTTTGAATTGAATTGGAATCGGATTGAAATGATAAATACCCAAAGTGAAATTTGACCTAGGATAGAGAATTAAATAAAAAACCCGATTGGTCAATAATTTGATTTAAAAATAAAACGAAGATTTTATTTGAATAAATAATATGGTTTTGACATGAAGTTGAAATTTGAATTTTTAATAAAAGGAAATGTTAATATTTAATAATCTGAAATAGAATATTAACAATGTAATTGATGAAAGAACGATGTCTAATTTGAGAAATGATTGAATTAAGTTTGAAATAATGTAATAATTAAGTTTGAAATTATAATTAAGTTTGAAATTATAATTAAGTTTGGAATTATTAAACTTTGAAATTATTTAATAATTAAGTTTTGAATTATTTAATAATTAAATAAGATTGGATTTTAATGATTAAATTGAATTGAACTCTTTAATGAGTAAAATTGAACTTTTGAATAAGTGAATTTTACTTCGTAAATAATTGAAATTGAGTTTCTTTATTATTTAAGTTTTGGAAATTATTTAAGTAAGTAAATAAGTGAAATTGAATTTCTTTAACAAGAAATAAAATATGATTTTTGGAATTAATGTAAGACTGGTAATTGAAAGAATTGATTTGACGAATTTAGTTTAATTCAAAATTGTAAATTTGATTTAATGAAGTTGAACTTAAGAATTGATTTAATGAATTGGAAATTTAATAGAAATTGTTTTGAATGATAAAGTAACTTAACGAATATTGAATGAAATCGATAAATGAATTTGGAATTGATTTGAAAGTTAAATCAAATTAATTTAAATGATTTCAAAATGAAACTTATATACGAACTTGAATCAATATTTGAATTGTTAAATAGAATTTGAAATTGAATTATAGGATTTTGAAATGAATTTGGAAGTTGAAACGTAAATTTTGGAAATCGGTTTTGAAAGGCAAATGAAATGTTGGTTTGCGAATTGAAATTGAAATTGAAATTGATTTGGTTTTTGAATATATAAACGACCAATCGGTGAAATAATTATGGAAGTTATTAAAGAGACCGGAATTCGGTTATGGATATACTCTCTATCTAAACCGAAAACCACTTTAATAACTATACGCGGAGTGATGATCCAGAATGAAGTGGTTGGAATGATGTACGTGATGACTGAAGAAAGAGAACGATGATGGATAGCCTTGACACTTGTGTCAAATTGGAAATGACTAAAACAGGAGCTGTGCCGGGCCAATGGAGGATTAGCTACCTCAAGTGGACACACTTCTTCGAACTACTTATACTTGTTGTCGATTGGTGCACCCTTGATTTTGGGAGTGTTGTTTCACGGTGTTGCGGGCGCTGCGGCGTTGCGTTCTCACCAGTCCGGATCAGGCGAACGGTAGTATCACTACCTTGGGTATTGCCTCATGTGCCTCGTCATACTTGTATTCCATTTATGCGCGACCACTACGATTTTGATTTGTACCTTTAGTATATGGATTGCCCTCTGGTGACTTCCGGTTTTGGGGAAACTACGGTCTTGTATATGCTTTTGGGAATAAAAATGTGTTAAGGGTGGAATGGGCCATGACTTAACGCTATTTTGATATCTTATTATTATTGATAGACATTATCTACTTATCGTACACTACTACATAGTAGATAGTTTAACGGATCCTTAAAGGATGGTTATTCCAAACATCCTTTGAGTTACTTGTATTTCAATTGCTATTTCACTTGAGTTGGATTTATTAATATAAGAATGTTAATCCTGACTCGAGTGTCTTGTGTTTTTGCTTTACGCTCGGGTCAGACTGAGTGTACCAGTATTCGAGACCCACCTTTGAAGTTGGAGCTTTGCTTGAAGATCCAGCCATCTATTCTGCTTTCAGTATTCGATGATTCCAGTGATGTATTCTGATTTGTATCTGATGTATCGTGTTACTCTTCCGTTGTATCTGGTTTAACTCTGATGTATCGTATTTCTCTTCTGTTGTAAACTTTGATGTATTTTATATATTCATATAGTAGCTTCATGAACTACTATCTCTTTTATTTCCGCTGCACTTATTACTCTGTGTCTGTGATATGTGATTATCTATTTACTGTATATGTTCAGTTTTGCCAAATTTAAATTAACAACGCGGTATTTTGAGCAATTCAATTCCGGCATGAGTGTCTACCTATACACTTATAATGGATGCGAATGGTCTAAAATGTCGGGTCGTTACAGTTGGTATCAGAGCTTTGGTAGCTCTAGGCAAAACTTAACATATAGGGTAAATGTATTTACAGAATCACTCTCATTCGAGTTTCAATCTCTTCCTTTGACTCAATTCCTTTGAATTTTGGAATGTTCCCCTCGGTTCCGAAATTTATTCGTGTCCTTCACTATTCGCCTTCTTTCAATTCTGGAGCACCTCGAAACTCCATTTCGAATGATATCTATAATAGATCGGCGGTCTCGCCAATCTTCGAATGATTCGTAAAGGAGCAAAACTCCTTTATAATAGGCATCGATTTACCGGAGATTTCTGTATCCTTGGTTTACGATGCTATATATTCCCTGCTATACCTGAATTCCATCTCTTGAGATCGAGTGTTGATTTACCTCGGAATTCAGCATCGATCTTATTCTTGAAGTCACGGTCGACCCGGTTAAGGTTGCCCGTAAATTAAATAAGCTTATCCATCTTCCGATTTTGTTAATTGAATCATCTTATCTTTTCTTTCGAACTTGTATTCGAATCAAAATTCTCCTTGATTTGAGTCTATCAAATTTGAATCCCTATCCTTATTTTGAAAATCCATTCCTGTATCGTCGAGCAAAGAAATATATTTCTAAATCTATATTAAAAATGTTGTTTTCAAATTTGATAAACAAAATAGTTTTGAATGATTATATTATATATAAATATAAGTTTTCTGAAATTAAATTGTTAATGAATTTGTTGTCTGAAATAATAATATTTGATTTTCATTTATTGTTTTGTAAACCATTGACTATTGCTTAATAAATAAATGAATTTATAAACTTAGTTATAATTTGATTTGGAATTTGAAATGAATTTAAATCAGAAATTGGAGTATTTGATTTCCTAAAATTTCAAGCTTGGGTTTTTTTAAATTTTTTTAAAATGTATATTATTGAAAGTATTTTCGAATAGAAATCGTTTTCAAAGAATTTTTAAAATGTTGAAATCAGTGCTCTTCTCTTTGTCGCTGGAAAATAATTTCGGTGATGGCAGCCGCATCATCGACATTCATTTTCGAGTTTCGAAGTGGAGATACTATTCTGTAGCTTTGCTACGGTTTGTTGAAAAATATTTTGATTTAAATTTCCTCAGTATATTTTGATTTACATATATATAGTTATCTTATTTTAAAATTTAATTTGATTTGATATAAATATATTATATATATCTCTAAATTGATTAAAGTTAATCGGAAATCTAATTCTTAAATTTTGTTAAAGAATGATTTTAATTATAAATAAAACCAAAATTTGGAATAAATATTTAAACTTGAATAATTGAATTGGGAAAATTTTATTTGTATGTTGTTCAACTACATTCTAATACAACTTACCTAAATTATTCAGAAGTTAAAATGTAATTGGATAATATAAAATAAAAAAAAATTTATAAATAAAATTTGAGTGTTATAATAAAGGGATAGTTTGGCTCACATCCCTGATAAGTTTCAAAATAGAGAAAAAATCCTTGCCAAACTTAACTTACATTTTCGGTCCCTGTTTCCAAATTCGCGCGCGCAGAAAGACCAACATACCCTTTACGTTTTTAACATTTCAAACGCGTATAACTTTGTAGAAAAATCAGATCAGCATACCGTTGTCACCAAAAAATCACAAATTTGATGATCTTTAAAACGAGATCCATTGTTGATACCAAAAAAACATATTTAAGGTAAGAGTGCAATTATTCCATATATTTGCGGAGAATTCTGCAAATTTTAAACATTATCGATTTTTCTTCAAATGCCAACAGCTATTGCATATACTTGCTGAATTGTCTGCAACTATTGCGTATACTTGCAGGCATGTCATCAATTATTGCATATAATTGCTGAATTGTTTGCAAATATTGCATATAAATCTGCAATTATCTTTAATAATTGCATGTATGTCTGTAAATATTCTGATTAATTGCATGCTCATCGGCAACTATTCATATAAAAGCATTTCAATACAAAACTAGACATTTATAACTATAAATAACAAAATAAAGAATTTTAGTTCAATTATGAAGATTAAATTCATCATTCTTTACAATTATTCATAATATTTGCATAGTTATCAGCAATTATTCTCAATAATTGCATTTATTTCTGCAAATATTCAGAATAATTGCATTCTTATCAGCAATTTTTCTTGTAAAATCATTTCAATACTAAATTCATCTTTCTCTGCAATTATTCATAATAATTGCATAGTTATCAGCAATTATTCTCAATAACTGCATTTATTTCTGCAAACATTCAAAATAATTGCATTCTTATCAGCAATTATTCATGTAAAATCATTTCAATTCGAAATTCATCTTTCTCTGCAATTATTCATAATAATTGCATAGTTTTCAGCAATTATTCTCAAACAATTGCATTTATTTCTGCAAATATTCAAAATAATTGCATTCTTATCAGCAATTATTCATGTAAAATTATTTCAATCCGAAATTCATCTTTCTCTGCAATTATTTGTAATAGTTGCATAGTTATCAACAGTTATTCTCAATAATTGCATTTATTTCTGCAAATATTCAGAATAATTGCATTCTTATTAGCAATTATTCATGTAAAATCATTTTAATCCTAAATTTATCTTTCTCTGCAATTATTTGTAATAGTTGCATAGTTATCAACAATTATTCTCAATAATTGCATTTATTTCTGCAAATATTCAGAATAATTGCATTCTTATCAGCAATTTTTCTTGTAAAATCATTTCAATTCTAAACTCATCTGTCTCTGCAATTATTCATAATAACTGCATAGTTATCGGCAATTATTCTCAATAATTGCATTTATTTCTGCAAATATTCAAAATAATTGTAGTTTTTCATTTAAATCGAAAAATAAACCTTCGATTTTGTAGAGTCTTCAATTTAATTTCTTGATTCTCATAGTTTATAGACTCGGCTCGGTTTTTCATTTGATCAGAAGAAACTGAAGAAGAAGAACTGAAGCTCGACAGTGAAGCGTAGGGGTAATTTGGGGAAAAAATAGGCGGAAACCAAAAACAGGGACGTAGAAAGTATAATTTTTTCCACAGGGATCCGCTTTGAATTAAGTTTTGTTTTAAGGATGCGTGCCTAATATTCACTATAATAAATGTTATACACTAAATTTTAATTATAAAGATGTTAATAGAGTTAGATAGGATAATAAGTAAAACCAGTTAATAATAAAATAAATTTTGTTTTGAAGGAATTAATAAATTGAAATTAGATCAACTTATGGAAATATCTTAAATTTAACCAATTATTGAATATAAATTAATTTAAATTGAAATTTATATGGTTTAAATTAATTTATATGGTTTAAAAATATGTAATAAGATATATTAAGTGAAATAAAATTTATAATAATTTGGAATTAAAGAATTAAATCTGTTGAAAATAAAATATGATTATAATATAAGACTATTCAAATTTATGGTTTTAGAAATTGTAAATTGAAGATAATTAGATAATAAGATAATGAATTTAGAAATAGTTGAGATTGATTTTAGTGAAATCAAATGGATTAAATCAATTATTGAATATCAATTAATTAAAATTTGAATTTATATGGTTTAAATAAATTGTTATTTTGTATTTCAAATCTGTTTTCTTTCTGGTTGTTTCTATTCTCCTACCTCGTTCCTTTTCGGGGACGAAAAGTTTTGAGTGGGGGAGAGTGTAACGACCCGTAAATTTCAACTGTTTTAATAACGTAATTAGTTGAAATTTTGTGAAATTTTAAACGATAAAATTTTGAAATAAAAACTAAATATTTGGAATACGTCTAGTTAAACATAGCGACTGGTAAATTTTCGTCCGAAAATATGAAAGTTTATTTCGCGCTTAAATTCACTTCAATTTAATCAGTTAAAAAGCGATGAAAATAAAATGTTTCCGAAACCTAAATATTTTTACATAGAAAAATTCTAAGCCATCTTCTGAGCAAGATGTCAGTTTGTCGTTTTTCCAAATTCGGACATCTTTGGCTCCGTCGATCTTATTTTTCAGTGTTTTTCTTGCATTTTTCGTAGTAGAAAAATTCGAATTTTTATAATTTAATCGAACCACTGATATCTGTATACCGATTTGATCGTCCCGTCGCGCTGATCCAAATAATATATTCATTTGTGTATAACGGTGTCCGGTACGCGATGAAACCGTCGATCGGTAGCCGTATCGATAATCGTTTCAGTTTTGTTGATCTGTCTTTTCACTTGCTCTGCCATATATTTCGGTAACCACGTGTGACCTTAACTATTTCCTACGTTCAATAAATTTCATTCGTTCCTTTCAACATAATTTTCTTTAACTTTCTGCAGAATCAAAGCGTTACCGTGATGTTAGATTTATTGTCAACTTCTATTTTATACGTTTGCATTTGCTTTGTGGCTGTTCATTCTCTCCTGTTCCTTCTTGGTTCCATGTTTTATTTTATTTTTCTTCTTTCCTCTGTTCTTCAAACCATTCACCTTCCTTTCACATCACCCCTACTCCCTCTCCCACAGCCGATAGCATCATCCATGCAACTTGCTCCGCCCTGGCCACCGCCGTCCCATCCTCCTCGCAGCCCCTCCCCTCTGTTCGCCTCCAGCCCACCATTGATCAATCCACCTCATCACCACATCCGCCCATGCATGCCAAGCAGCCGCTTGTCCCAGTACCACAACCTCCGGCCTCCGCCTCCAAGACCCTCTGACCTGCCACCAACGTCTCCATCTTCTCCCACTGCCTTCCACGCGTCCTCGTCACCAAAGGCACACTGCACGCATGCCTACTTCCCACTGTCCTCCGCCTGGCCTCATCTTCAAGCTTCTGACTTCCTCAACTTGTCTGCTTTTCTTCGCCTCCTTCTTCGGTTTGTTTAAGGTATAACAAATAGGTATCATATATTTTATACAAATTCGTGAGTTATATATATATATTTAGTTTATAAAATTTATACAGTAGGTTACTATATAAGCTCAGTTATATATATTTGTCTAAGCACATAAGTTGAATAAGTTATATAAATAGATGTATAAAGTTTTACAAGCAAACATTGGTTACAAATGTTGTTCGCATATAGTTATATTATCACTGAGTGCGACAGTGTTTTTAAAGTATAAGTTTTTTTATTTATCTAGATTTTAAAGAAACATGTTCATCATTTTCTATTACCATAACGTGTTCCATGTCTTACTAATATATAAGTTTGTACAAGTCAATAGAAGAGTAATTTATTCACAAGATTGTTCATATTATATAATAAACTATGTATATAATTCATAGCTGTACGTGTAAGTGGTCAGTGTGCATAAAAGTAAAAGCTTTTGAGAAGTTTAAATTAAATTATATATAGTGTAAAGTTGTTTCTTTTATAATTATCTATATGTATAAAAGTTTAGAGAAGTATAAGTTTTATACAGATTGGACAAGTTGCTGATCTGATGCTTTGGTTTGCATGGGAATAAATATGAAAGATCTTTATGAGTTTAGATATATATTTTATAAACAAAGCGTATTGATTTTGTTTTTCCTCTTATCTGTATCATACTCATATATATATATGTTAGTATATATATTATAAGTCAAGTTTGCATTTCATTAAGTATGTATACATAAGTATTTATTTCAATTTATATTATGTATATAGATTGGATTTTAATGTATGTGGTTAATTTAAAACCAATGATTTTGGAATACATATATAGTTAATTTAATATGTGTTTAAATTTAGAATATGACTTTATATATATAGATATATATAGTTATATATAAGTCCACTTATATCATTTATCTGCATCGATCCAATTCTTATTTGATTTCGCCAATTTCTTATTTATCAGTCTTGTTCGTCCAATGCGCGTTCAATTTTGCTTCGCTTTGGGATTCGTGCTTGGATTCGTAACTCATTTCGTCGTCGAATCTCTCTAACCTCGAAAGGTGAGCACTCACTCACGATTAACGTTCTTTTATTTATTAGATTTGATTTCAATTGAAACGACAATTGAAATATGCTGCTATTAGTTAATGACACTGTTATATATGCTATTGCCTGTATCAGTTCACCTGTGACATCTGACACCATTATCTGTTAATTATTTATGCGATGATAATACAGTTTGACTGATAATTGATTGATTGTTGATGTTTATATTGGACGTTAAATTGTTAATGTTAAAATGATAAACAGTATAAAATTGAACTTGATATAGGATAATTAAATATTAAATTTGATTAACTGACATTTGTATAATATGACCCCTTTAACTGTTGAAATTATTGACACGTAGGATTTGTTTAATTACATTTTGAACCACTAAATGTATGTTGTTAAATTTATGATGTATGAAATTGTAAATTGAATGACAAGTGAAAAACCGTATAAATAATTTGTGGAATAATCTTTAATCTGCATGAAATGATAGTGTAGATTCTAGAAATAATTATATTAATTCGTACAAATAACAATGCGAATTAATGCGGTTATTTCAGGATTATTTGAATTGATTATTGGATTGTTATTGTTTGTTGTTATTGCTTGTTTATTTACTTTGACACCATCCCAGTTATCACACTGCAAGTTCCCTTTACTATGCTTTGATTTTGAATTGAATTGGAATCGGGTTGAAATGATAAATACCCAAAGTGAACTTTGACCTAGGATAGAGAATTAAATAAAAAACCCGATTGGTCAATAATTTGATTTAAAAATAAAACGAAGATTTTATTTGAATAAATAATATGGTTTTGACATGAAGTTGAAATTTGAATTTTTAATAAAAGGAAATGTTAATATTTAATAATCTGAAACAGAATATTAACAATGTAATTGATGAAAGAACGATGTCTAATTTGAGAAATGATTGAATTAAGTTTGAAATGATGTAATAATTAAGTTTGAAATTATAATTAAGTTAGAAATTATAATTAAGTTTGGAATTATTAAACTTTGAAATTATTTAATAATTAAGTTTTGAATTATTTAATAATTAAATAAGATTGGATTTTTAATGATTAAATTGAATTGAACTCTTTAATGAGTAAAACTGAACTTTTGAATAAGTGAATTTTACTTCGTAAATAATTGAAATCGAGTTTCTTTATTATTTAAGTTTTGGAAATTATTTAAGTAAGTAAATAAGTAAAATTGAATTTCTTTAACAAGAAATAAAATATGATTTTTGGAATTAATGTAAGACTGGTAATTGAAAGAATTGATTTGACGAATTTAGTTTAATTCAAAATTGTAAATTTGATTTAATGAAGTTGAACTTAAGAATTGATTTAATGAATTGGAAATTTAATAGAAATTGTTTTGAATGATAAAGTAACTTAACGAATATTGAATGAAATCGATAAATGAATTTGGAATTGATTTGAAAGTTAAATCAAATTAATTTAAATGATTTCAAAATGAAACTTATATACGAACTTGAATCAATATTTGAATTGTTAAATAGAATTTGAAATTGAATTATAGGATTTTGAAATGAATTTGGAAGTTGAAACGTAAATTTTGGAAATCGGTTTTGAAAGGCAAATGAAATGTTGGTTTGCGAATTGAAATTGAAATTGAAATTGATTTGGTTTTTGAATATATAAACGACCAATCGGTGAAATAATTACCGAAGTTATTAAAGAGACCGGAATTCGGTTATGGATATACTCTCTATCTAAACCGAAAACCACTTTAATAACTATACGCGGAGTGATGATCCAGAATGAAGTGGTTGGAATGATGTACGTGATGACTGAAGAAAGAGAACGATGATGGATAGCCTTGACACTTGTGTCAAATTGGAAATGACTAAAACAGGAGCTGTGCCGGGCCAATGGAGGATTAGCTACCTCAAGTGGACACACTTCTTCGAACTACTTATACTTGTTGTCGATTGGTGCACCCTTGATTTTGGGAGTGTTGTTTCACGGTGTTGCGGGCGCTGCGGCGTTGCGTTCTCACCAGTCCGGATCAGGCGAACGGTAGTATCACTACCTTGGGTATTGCCTCATGTGCCTTGTCATACTTGTATTCCATTTATGCGCGACCACTACGATTTTGATTTGTACCTTTAGTATATGGATTGCCCTCTGGTGACTTCCGGTTTTGGGGAAACTACGGTCTTGTATATGCTTTTGGGAATAAAAATGTGTTAAGGGTGGAATGGGCCATGACTTAACGCTATTTTGATATCTTATTATTATTGATAGACATTATCTACTTATCGTACACTACTACATAGTAGATAGTTTAACGGATCCTTAAAGGATGGCTATTCCAAACATCCTTTGAGTTACTTGTATTTCAATTGCTATTTCACTTGAGTTGGATTTATTAATATAAGAATGTTAATCCTGACTCGAGTGTCTTGTGTTTTTGCTTTACGCTCGGGTCAGACTGAGTGTACCAGTATTCGAGACCCACCTTTGAAGTTGGAGCTTTGCTTGAAGATCAAGCCATCTATTCTGCTCTCAGTATTCGATGATTCCAGTGATGTATTCTGATTTGTATCTGATGTATCGTGTTACTCTTCCGTTGTATCTAGTTTAACTCTGATGTATCGTATTTCTCTTCTGTTGTAAACTCTGATGTATTTTATATATTCATATAGTAGCTTCATGAACTACTATCTCTTTTATTTCCGCTGCACTTATTACTCTGTGTCTGTGATCTGTGATTATCTATTTACTGTATATGTTCAGTTTTGCCAAATTTAAATTAACAATGCGGTATTTTGAGCAATTCAATTCCGGCATGAGTGTCTACCTATACACTTATAATGGATGCGAATGGTCTAAAATGTCGGGTCGTTACATAATACAATGGCCAATCTCGATCAATTTGCAACCGCTCGAGCAACGACGCTAAGGGTTTATGTCAATCGACTACCCGACCCTGTATGCTCTTCAATGCATCACAAAAATCATGATCGAAGATCAAAGTTTGGATTTTTAAAGAATTGAACTCAAAAGACTAAAAATTGGAATATTCACCAAATCAATCCAAACCAAAAGCAATTGCACAAGAATAAGTGTTAGGAATTCATACCTAACAATCGAAGATAAATATAGATTAAGATGTGAGATAGAAATCTCACCTTTGAACCCAAATCAATGAAGAAGAAGCTTGAAGACAAGGGAAGATCAACCACACTTCAATCTCAACACAAGAAGCATGAATCAAAGCTAAAAGAGAAACATTTCTCAAATTAGGTTTAGGAATTTTCTGAAATCAAAGAGAGAATGTGTTGGAGAAGAAGGAGATGAAGCTTACCAATGGGATCTCTTTGAATTTGGAGCTAGAACTTGATTTGCAAATGGAAACTAGGGCTTGGGAATTCTAATTTCCCATCTCTCCCACCATTTTTGCTTTAGAACTGAAATGAGGAGGAAGTGAGGGAGAATGGGGAGAAGTGGTTCAGATTTGGGGTTTAAGTTGGCAAAGGGTTGAACCCAAAACCAAACCTAAAGTGCAAATGGTCAAATTTTTGACTAGCTCCAAACATATCGAAGCTTATACTCAAAAAGATCGCAAACGACATTTTGAACGCAATGGAGGTGGTCTCGAGCCCTAATTCGATTGTTTGCAAAAAGTAGCTTTTCGGACCAAAATCCGACGAATGATGAAATATCTAAATAAAATATTTAAATATAAAATCGACAAATATGCGGGTTGTTACAACTAAACTCCAACGAGTTTACTAACAGTCCTGGTTGCCACTTAAGCCTTATACCATCGGTATCGCAATTCAGTTGCTGCTCATGGCCTCACGCATACTTCATTTTTGTACTTCTGCTACCACTTCAAGCCTTACACATATGCTATCATATTTCGGCTGCCGCTCCAGACTTTGTACCAACTTTCTTATTGGTTTCTTGATTTCCATACCGGCCATACATCTTCTGTAACGACCCTGAAATTCAGACCCAGTTTAAAATTTTAAAAATCATTTATTTAGTGTAGAAATTCGAATTTTCACAAACAAATTCCGTTGCTATTCAAAATTCACATTTGAAATGCGTCTAGATAGACATAGGCGTGCGCCAAGTTTCGTCGGAAAATACCGCAGTAAATTTCGTTCGTGTTCTATTGCACATCAGTTCATTTAAACGTGAAAATTTTTATCTTCCGAACCTGAATATTTTTACATAGAAAAATTCTAAATCATCTTCTGACAAAGATGTCATTTTTCGTTTTTCAAAATTCGGACATCTTTAGCTCCGTCGATCTTATTCTTCTGCGTTTTGTTGCATTCTCCGTAATAGAAAATTTCGAATTTTTCAAACAACTTCCGTTGCTATTCAAACTTCACATTTGGAATGCGTTTAGATAGACATAGGCGTACGCCAAATTTCGTCGAATAATATGAAAGTAAATTTCGCTCGTCGCATTTACATATTAGTTTAAATTGTATGTGAAAATTTTCTATCGTCCGAACTCAATTATTTTTCACAATGTTGCATAAGAAAAATATTCTGATCATGACGGCGCATTTCGTTTCGTCAAATTCCACTTTTATTTGCAAGTTAAATTGTCGCTCGAGCAAATGGTTCAATAAGAATAACCACTTCGCAAACAATGTCAAACCATCAATATCTTCATACCGTTGCGTTCGCCTCATCGCGCTGATCAAAACGGTATATTTAGTTGTTTGATTGTAGTTGTATTCGTTTTGCGTCGTGCTTGTTAGGGTCTATTTCATCTATTCATCTTCGTGCTTCGCCGTCTTCTCTAACCACGCAAGTTGAATATTTCATTCACGACTCAACCTATTATGCTATGAAAATCAAGTGAAAATTGTTGTTTATATTAATTTGGATATTAAATTGTTGTTTATATTAATTTGGATATTAAATTGTTGATTGATAAAATTGTTGAAATAAAATTGCTATACAAGTTAAAATGGAGTATTGATAGAACTTAAATTTTCTAAATTGACACCATGTATTGTTAAAAAGATTTAATGTGATAAATTGTGATTTGATGTTGGTTTATGGTAAATAGTTATGACATTAAAAATTGTTATGAGATGTTGAAATTGGTTGTTAAAAATAAGCAATAATAAATCTGAAATTGAATGTGATATAGGATAGTTAACGATTTAAAATGTATGATTGATGTAGTAAAGTGATAATAGTCACCAAGTGAAAACCATAATGTAATAATCTTTAATCCGCATGAAACGATGGTGTGGATTCTAGGAATAATTATATTAATTTGCATAAATAACAAATGTAAGTTAATATGATTATTTCATGATTATTTAAATAAATTGTTAAATTGCTATGTATGTTTGCTATTGCTTGTTTATTTACTTTGACACCATCCCAGTTATCACACTGCAAGTTCCCTTTGCTATGCTTTGTTTTATATTGAATGATATCGGGTTGAAATGATAAATACCCAATTAAACAACTTGGCCTAGGATAGATAATTAAAAATAAGAAACCCGATTGGTCAACAAAAATTATTTTTGAAATTGAAATCTATTTGAAATTAAGGAATGAACTTAACAATTTGTTTGGAAATTAGGTAACGAACTTAATGGATTTAATTAATGGATTAAATCGAAATAAATTAATAGGAATAAATTAATGGAGTTTAATTGAAACGGATTAATAAACCTATTTAATTGAATAAAATGAATTGGCAAATTTTTTTGAAATGAGATTTAAAAACAAGGAAGTTTTAGAATTTAATAAATTGAAAATTTATTAGATGGGTTAGATTTAGACTTGAAATCGGTTTTAATTAAATAGATTTGAAACTTGTCGTAAATTAAGTTTGAGATTTAGAAAATTTGACTTAAGTGGAATACGAAACTAACTAAAGTTTTAGGGATTCAATTTAGTGATAATTTAAATTTAAAATGGTTTAAAATGTAATAAAATTGATTTAATCGAATTTATGATTATGGTTAATGTAACGATGAATGTAAATACGAATTGAAATGAATAGAATTTGGTTTAAATGATGTGAACTAAAATTTACCATTAAATCGAATTAATTGGAGTATTAACTAAATTTAATAAGTGAGATTTATTAAATTGAACTTGAATACTTAATTATATTGTTAACTCAAATGTTTAAACCACAAATTTCATCGGGAAATATGATTTTAAATATCTGAAATAAATTGAATCGTGAAAATGACAAATTGTGAAAGTCAAATTTGCAGCTTGACTTTTGTACTTTGATTTGTTTAAACTTTAACTTAAATGACCATCGGGTAATAAATACGTAGTTATTAAAGAGACCGGGATCAGATATGGATATACTCTCTGTCGATACCGAAAACCACTTTAATAACTATTATACGCGGAGTATTGATCCAGAACGAAGTGGATGGTTTGGTGAACGCATTGACCGAAGAAAGAGAACGATATTGGATGACCCCTGATATGACTAAAACAGGAGCCGCGCCGGGCCATTGAGGTTCGCCACCTCTAGCGGACACACTTCTTCGATACCATATCTATTACTGTTGTGATTCGATTTGGGTGCACCCCTTGATTTGGGAGTGTTGTTCGCGGTGTTGAGGTAGTAGCTACTATGCTCAACATCAGTCCGGATCACGCAACTACTAGTATCCTTGGTATCGCCTCATGTATCTTGTCATACTGATTATCCTATTCACGACCACTACGTTTTGGTTTGTACCTTTAGTATATGGATTGCCCTCTGGTGACTTCTGGTTTTGGGGAAACTACGGTCTTGTATATGCTCTTGGGAATAAAATGTGTTAAGGGGATTATGGTAACGCCTTAACACTATCTTAATATTGTACTTTACTGATTAGACATTATCTATCTATCGTATTCTATTGTATATATAGATAGTTTATCGGATCCTTAGAGATGCTTATTTTATTCATCTTTAAGTTATGGACTTTTTCCCTCGCACTTGATTTTCTTGTATAAGATTTTGAGTCCTGACTCGAGTGTTTCTTTTTGTATATGCTCAGGTCAGTCTGAAGCTATCCAGTTGCTGATCAAGGTTGGTTGAAGATGCTGAAGGCTTAGCATTTATCTTTATCAGTCTGTTTCTATTCCTGTATTGATGTCCTAGTCTGTTGGACATTTATGTATTTTCTTTTAGTCACTTTATGTTAAGACATTGTTGTATTTTAAATAGTAGCTTCATGAACTGCTATTATGACGATGTATTTTCCGCTGCATTATTCTGTGATTGTTCTGTGTCTGTGATGTTGTATTGATTCTCATTTACATTTATGTATTTATAATCCCATAATGATTCGTGTTTTGTATTATTTAAGTTGACATGTGTGGATTATTGTCAATTTAAATGTCTAAATATACGGGTTGTTACATCTTCCACCATTCTCTTAGTTTTCACACTAAACCATAACCAATTTTATTCATGTCTGAGTGGTTTCCACTTCAAGGCTTACACTATGCTTTTGATCCTAGTTGCTGCACTAGGCCTTACACCTATGCTTTTGTGTTTTAGTTTCCACATCCACCCTCACACTTACTCCATTATTGGTTGCACATTGGGCCTTACTCCCATGTTGTTGATCCCTTGACAACAACTCTAGACCTTATGTCATCAACTGAGCACACTACCTAATCGTTCACCATTAGGCTTTCTAATTAGCTAACCATCAAGCTAGCACAAGTTCGGTTTTATCCGATCATCGTTTACCACTTTTTACATTATGATTAATGTTTGAGTACCCATTTTAGTTATCTTAACCTTAGCATATGCTTTAGCCTTTAGAAGTTACAAGTTTTGTTTCAAACACCCTATCAGGAATAAAAAGCCCTCAGCAATCACAATATCCTACCACATCTAGGAAGCTTGTATTAGTTAAACTTAGGTGACTTATGAGGTTTAAATCTTTAAATTTTTGAAATTACCTCATGCATTCGTAGTTCTTCTTTTAACCACCATCATTCCCTTGGTCCATTTTCGGCCTTCAAGTATCCCTCTAGTTAAAAGTAAACCCCACATATCTTTCTTAGTTAAGTCTTATTTCTTGGGTTTCGGTTATTACCCTCGATTTGGCATACATTGGGAACCACATTCTACACGTCTGACACTCACTTTACGCATGTCGACTTCTGGTTTGTTTGATTTAGTCATTTTTGATGGTTATAGAGTACTTTGTCGACATATCCAGCCTAATTTATGGTTCCGATCTGTTGGCCAGTTATTCAACACTTTATTTAATTAAATTACCTTCTAGTCTCCACTAGTTACTTTCTGTCTCCCTATTATAACCCATCGACTAAGCATAGTTTCTTTTAAAAATTACTTAATCCACTCCTAGAAAACCATAGAAAACTTTAACCATGATTTGTTTCTATACGATTACTCAAATTCTCCCTTTTATCCATTTTTCATGTTGTATGGAACTCAAATATTTATACCAACATATTTACTTAACGGAAAATTCTGTAAATCAAAAATCATCTTGAAAAATAAGGCCTCAACCTCATATTAACATTATAGATCTTAAGTATTACAAAAAGCACACCAAATATCCATAATAACCATAGCCATGGGGAATATTAAGGAATATATTACTCACATATATTTTTTACTTAATGAAGTCTCTAGTTCCCTTAGGTTTAAATCTTCTTTTCTTCTTCTTCCCTAGGCCGCAATCACCATTAAAGAGCACAAGCTTTTCTTTTCAGTATAATTGAGTAATGAGCTGTATAGGACTGAAGAAATGATTTGAAATGTATCAGTTTACCTTTAATGCACCACCGACCTAAACCCCCTTTCTTATTAATTTATTAAAGTTAAACTATATTAAACACTACCTTTGATAAGTAAATTTACAACCAAGTACTTGTCCCATTATATAATTTTTAATTTTTAATTAAATAATTTAAACCCTTATTCACATAATTAATCCATTAATTAATTATTCGTTAACTTATGAGGTGTTATAGACTAGCAACGATGTGGTTTAGCTGGCTTGACCCTAGATCCATATTGTCTTATGATCTTTTTGCAAGATGATTTACGGAATAGTTTCTAGTACATATTGTTCAGCTAAAGGATGATATGTTATTGAGAATGTGAATCAAAGGTCTAGAGGGACATTGAAAAGCTTTTTGAAGAGACATAATGTTGCTGCAATAAAAGCGAGTAACCAAAAAGAGGAAATAGTGTTGATGACACTTACGAATGGAGTAAATCCACATACTAACTTTGGTAGATGGCTCAAGAGGAAGAATCTAGCTACTTTGAAAGAGTTTTACCACAAAATGTTTCAATATCCGCGCTTGGAAGAGGCATATCTAAAGGAAAGAATGACAATTGGTGGTTAGGATAGTATCAACTGTTGGAACTGGGCCAGCACGCACTAAAAGAAATGGGAGAATTTCAACTTTTTTTTACCATTTTGGATCTTCATTAGGCCTATGAAGTCTAATTCATTTAAAAATTTTATAAATTTCTTTTGAATAAAATCATTACTTTATTTTATTTTATAAATAAAGTTTTACTTTATATTGTCTGTATTCTATTTGAATGTGTATCATATACACATAGTGTGTATGTACACGTGCAACATAATAAAGTGTACATGGTTTGACAAGCACGTGCATTAGTGATAGGATTTACATTGCAACAGACATGTTAGCCCCTCTAGTATTCTATGTGTTTTCTAAATGAATTATATATATATATATATGTATGTATGTATGTATGTGTATGTGTGTGTGCGTGCGCGCGCATGTGCGCATGCATCGAAAATTGTGTATATATATGTGTATGTGTGTAAAATTATACTGATGTAAAATATAATCATATATATAGATATATATAAGTATGTATATACATACAAATATGCAGAAATAATAATCATAATAATTTATATAAAATATTTTAAAGAAAATTTTAACAAATGTTTATTTAAATTAAATAACAGATCATTTATCAAATAATATAAAATAATTTGAATTTTTTTTATTCGAATTGCTCTTGCAAAGTTATGTACAAAAATCTTTCTTTAATATTCAATTTTAAATATTTATAAATACATATACATATATGCACATAAAGATATATACACATATATACATGTATACATTTGATAATTCTAGACTTTGAGCTCATGATTGAAAAATCAAAACTTTTTTAATTTTGTCAAGTTTAATAATGTTTTTTAATTATACAATTATAAAATAAATTTAAAAACAATTTAATTAAATTAATTAAAACTATAAAAATTCATTTTCGAGATCTGAAAATTATGTAATATCTTTATTTAAATATTATAATTAATTTCAAACTATATTATACATATATTTATATATATATATATATACATAGTCTATCCTAGTTAAATAAATAGTCTTAACATTAATTAGATACAAAATAAATATGAAATATATTAAAATTGAACATTCATTGTCGTCGAATTAATATTGTACAACTTTTTTTATAAATTCTAAAATGTTTATTATATGAACTTTATCTTAACGTATAATATATTAATTAATAAAATCGTATAAATAACATTGTTTAATTAAAAAGTGATTTTTTAATTTTGGGCTTCGAGTTTAATATCAACGAGTATATTTTTTTATAAATGTAGAATCACTAATATATTCAACCATCTAATATGTGACATAACATCGATACATTAGAGTCGTAATATAATCTAATAACCTATAATATATTACTATAATAGGTAATAATATTAAATGAGTTAGTAAACATGTTGAATGCCTTTTACCAAGGCCTAGAGTTCTCACTTTGAAATAATGAAATGGCTCTTTGAATCAAATTCTAAGTTCTAAAGTTGCTGGCTCCTGAACTACTTTACTATCGACGATTGAATCGAAATTCTTTAATGTGATTTGAGCTTGTTTTCTTTTGGGATTAAAAGGGGTTTGCTGGTCGAAATTTGCAGAGGGAGAAGTGAGAAAACATATCAAAATGAATGATGTAGAAAGTGGCATATAAATAGGAACTCAAGTGGAGAGAAAAATGGATCTTATTCTTATCTTTCTCTTACCAATTCCACTCTTTTAAACCAGTCAAACGTCTTTCTCTTTTGCCAACATTTAGCTAGCTTAGCCAAGCTATTTCGGTTGAAATTTGCATGCCCTATATGAGCCACAAAGCCAATTCCAGCCCGAACAATGTCCGTTGCATTTAAATCTAAATTTAAACTCGTACCGTATCGTATATCGATTAATATATTTATAACTATTATAAATATATTGTTTAATATTCTTCAACACATCAAATATAAAATTTTGTAAATAAATTTCATAAATATTAATTAATTTATAATATTACAAATTAATTAAATCATATGATGAAGAAGTACTCATCTTTTCTGTTATGTGACCCATAGGCATAAATTTGGTCAATGATTATATCGAAGGAGACTTTGACTTTGAGTTTTCTTTAGTTGATTGTGATACTAACCTTATATAACTAAGAAGACGAATCCTCGCTTTAATAGTGTTATACGTCCAATGCTTCCACTCGATCCAATTATAGTCATTAGATGACGTGGTGCCATGATTTAACTATAATTGAAGTGGATTTCTACGTTGAAGTACGATAGTATTCTCAAGTCGAGGGAATTATGTAATATTGTCACATCAATATTTTTTGTTTAACCTTAGCTATATTGACCAACATAAAACTGTCGAGGGAGTCATTCGATAATTATCTAATAACTATCAGTATATAACCCTCGGTGCCACCAATAGTAATGAGTAGTGCCCTACCTAACACTTGGAGTGTGTTACGTACTCTAGTCTCGATGGATGCACCAATATCCAGTCTCGGTATATCTTGACCAGAAATATTTAAAACGATACGTTTATTTTATTGTGATAAATCACCATAGTTAGAACGCATTGTAACAAGTATCACAAAACATACCATTTATGGATTTTCTATTAAATATTCCTTTAATTAAATTAATTAATTAATATAACATCTCACATAAGGTGTATAATAGATAGAAAACGACTTTTATTTCGATTAAGTTTGGTTATCGAGTTAGATATATGTAACAAATTACATAATTAGCCCCTAGGGCATACCCCTGAATCTATCACTCTCCCACTTGTAGTTGGGGTAAATTATGGAATCTCTATCCTATTCATTCAATCAATTTGATGAGAACCTATTGATTTAGACCCTTCATGAATGGATCTACTATGTTGGTTTAATTAACTACTCTATCAATCAAGTCTCTCCTATGTTGATAAATTACATAATTAGCCCCTAGGGCATACCCTTGAATCTATCACTCTCCCACTTGCAGTTGGGGTAAATTATAGAATCTCTATCCTATTCATTCAATCAATTTGATGAGAACCTATTGATTTAGACCCTTCATGAATGGATCTACTATGTTGGTTTAATTAACTACTCTATCAATCAAGTCTCTCCTATGTTGATAAACTACCTTTGTCATATGGAACTATTTGGAGTATGTTTCTCAACTTCTACCAAGCTCTTATTATTACATTGTTATCATATATCAATGATGTAGTATTCTTAATACTTGGAATCACCCCTAGCTCCGTAATAAATTTATGCATTTATATTTATATACATAGCTATTGTTGCGGCGGTATTCATAGCGATGTACTTAGCCTTTCGTTGAATCAGCCACAACTTTTAGTTTGGAATATTTTCAACTTAAAGCTTCTTAATTAAGTTTGAAAATGAACTTAATATCGACATATTTTACTTAATTTCACTCATGAAGTTTGAGTTCGCACACTACTTTGTATGGAGTTCGTTGTTTCTATGAACAATTATCTATATTTCATATATGCTCGAGAAATTCTAAACTACCATTTAGTGATCGTAATTTGGATTTGATATTTGCTTTGGGTATCTAATATGTAAGAAAATTCCGAAAATGTTGACAGTACAGCATATATGATAATTCCTTTTGCATAAGTAATCAATCTTACATGTTCCATATTAATTTTTTTAATATGGTGTCTTTGAATATCGTTTGGGATATTCCCAACATCTTCTATACTTATTATAAAAGATATAGTTAAAAAAATCCAATATCGAGTAATAAACAACTGAAGAATTGCTGATTTTAATGTAAGTATATCGTCAACAATCAGCGGTATGTTGTTTACTTATAGTCTAGAAATATGTATGTACTTTTTGGTGGTTCTTTCTTATGGACACACATTTCCTCCGTATTTTGACTGAAAATTGATAAACATAGAAATGTGTTTATTTCTATGCTTATATTTCATGTTTTTTTATATATAAATAAGTATTACCTTGGGTATTATTTTTTCATTTTACAGGTAAGTCGACCAAGCCTCATGCACCCCTAAAAATGAATAACATGCAAAAGTAGAGATCAGCTTGACATATGTAGGATTTGTAGATGAAGATAGGAGATTACCCAAAAAGCTACCTTTGAAGTCTGATTTTTGTTAATATTCATGAAGATGATTTTAGCCTAAAAGAATTAGGAGAAGAAGTCGTATGCAATCTTATCTCAAGATTATTTCCATAAAGCACATCCAATAAAAGGCATGAGATGAGAGGGAATAATTCTTTTATGAGAGGCCTAGATATTCATAAATTTGATTAGGGTTTTTTTGGTTGGTAACTCTACTCTATAAATACCCATGTATTTCATTGTAATGAATCATCCCGTTTGAGAGTAGTCTTCTTCTTGTTTTTTTTTTACTTTTCTTCTCTTGCAATAGTAGCTAGTTAACCATGGCTATCAATTAGGTTTGTTAGCATTTTTAACTACTACTATTTTTTACTTTTTAGCCATTGTTATTTTCTTTTATGAAATTTTAATAAAGCTTTTTTTTGTCTTCTCTCATTTTATTTCGCATTTTTCTTACAGTTAACTGTGTTATCTAGTCAATTAGGTTTGCTAGAACACATTCACTATTTTATCTGCCTTTTCTCTGTCTTATGTTCAATTCCTTTTTTCTATTCTTAGCTAATTATTTTATTTGATATTGATCCGATTAGGTTCGAATATGTTTCAAATACAATAGTAGTTTTTATTTGTTTGTTCAAAACTCACCTCTCAATCTTGTTTAACACGCTTAAGGTCTTAAAAAATGATTTTTTAATAACTCCCTGTGTTCGACCTGCATGCTACACACATGTGCGCCTACAGAATATTTCATAATTTGCTATTTCTAATTAAATAGAAATAGTCGATCAAGTTCTTAGCACCATTGTAGGGGAGTTATTTGATTTTAGTTGCTTTTTTGTTAAACTAGATTCATGCTAATTTGTTTCTGTTTTGTTGTTTTTGTTTTTCGTTTTAATAAAAAAAAGAATTTTCTTGACTTTGGTATATTATCCCTTTACATTGGTAAGAGATACAATCTGTTCTAAAAGTATATCAAAAATAGGAGGTTCTGTACTTTTTTTTCTTTTATTTCCCTTATTTTCAGTTTGTTTCCATATTTTATTTCTTTCTCTCCTTCTTCCGTTTTAGAAAACAAAAAAAATCTTCGCATTTACTTTTGTTAATTTATTTCTCGTCTGATTTTTAAATTTCTTAAAAAAAATCTTTTCATCTTTACCGTATGCTTCTCTTTTTATTCCTTTGTTTTATTTTAATTTTTTTCAAAAAAAGAAAATCATTCTTGATTGTTAGATTATCATATTATTTATATATGTTAGATATCGTATAGTCAAAATCTAAACAAGAATACAAAAAATCTCATCTTATTTCTTTTCCTTTGCAATTCTGATTCCATTTCTAACATTAAAAAAATCTTTGCATTGTATTTCTTTCTATTTACCATTTTCATTTGCATTTATTTCCCTCAAAAAAAATTATAAAAAAATTGCTTGAGAACATTTTTTTATCCAAGTATTGTGTTCGTTTTTTTCTATTTTGTTCCACTTATTTCTTTTTCTAGTTTTTTTTCTTTCTTCCATCATTTTTTATTGTTTTTTCCCCATCCATCTTATCATTCCTTTTTCCTTAAAACAAAGCCAAAAAAAACATCAAGGATCAAAGAGAAAAGAATTCAAGCTAAGAAACAAGATCTAGGGATCGAGCGGCTGCAAACTGTTGGAGTTTGAATCGCTAGCTCTACTCAATTGCTCAAGATGGACTGCCATACCCCATTGTAAGTTGCCCTATCACTATAGGTGTACACTCTGGCATACAAAATTTCTTGTAAAAAATTTGCAGGTGCAACGACTTTGCTTGTAAATTTTAATTTCCCCAATTATTGTCAGGCTACTATATTGGTTGCATTTCTGAATCAATTTAGTTAGGAGTAAAATCTCATAACGAACATAAGGTGGGGGAAGTCATTAATCTTTTCTTAGCTCCAAAATAATTAAATTCATCACTCTCATTGTCTTTCAACTTTAAAAGACATTAGACGTTGGCACTAGGACAAACACGAGCTCATAGGAGAAAATAGTTATAATTGAAAAGAGGCGCTTTGTGAAATTGACTGTGTCGAATAATTAGATCACGGATATATATTAGTTCAATTTATTGAACTATTTTCAAAAGAGGTTGCATATTACCCGTAAAACATTGGTCATACCCTTATTATTTTATACTATACGTGAACGGCCATAGGACTCTCGTCCTCCTTCTAATTGAGTCAGTCAAATAATAGAGTACAACTTAGTATTCTATACTATTTTGAAGTAAGAGCCATTTTTGTCGGAAATTTTGAAAACATTCCAAAAAATGAGTGAAAGCCATGAAAATTCACCAAGGTAATCTCATATAAACCAAAACTTTTCAAACGAGATTGGTCAAAAAAATTTAATGAATTAAACTTTCGAAATCTTAGTGTTAGAGTAGATGAACCCTTGTCTCTTAGGGAGCTATGCTATCCAACAAGGACTATCCAACCTTTGGCCATTCGCTTTCCACTGGCCGTAGGAAATAATTTTGAATTTAAAAGTTCTTTCATCCAAGGGGTTCCAAAATTCATGGGTTCGAAAAATGAATACTAATTTCTTCAAGATTTCCAATCCTACACTTCCATACGGAAAATGCAACAATTTTCGGACGAGTCCATTAAGTTTCGATTGATTCCATTTCCGCTATAAGCTAGCGCAAAATGATGGCGAAATTCTCTACCACAACACTCTATTCGAAGTTGAAATGAGTTCAGCAATATTTTTGTGAAAAAGTTTTTTCCCTTTTCATAAAACTCTTAAAATCAGAAATGAGATTAATCAATTCACACAAAATGAAAGAGAGACGTTTTCACAATATTTTGAACGATTTAAAGAACTCTTATATAGTTTCCCTCATCATGGAATATCCAAAACCATTCTATGCCAAGTTGCAAATGAAGGGCTCAACTAGCCAACTCGAATCTAACTTGAAACCATGTGTCAAAATGATTTTATGAGCAAATCAACCTACGAGGCTTGGGCCTTCCTATAGATTATGCTAAAAAGGAGCAAAAATGGAAATCGATTCTTGTTCCATCCCGTGTATGACCGAAAGGAGTACACGCAATAGACCCCTCATTGTCCCCCCTTGAGGACTCCCAAATCGAAGGAGGAATGCCGCAAGTGTACCCTTGGGAACAGACCAATGCCCTAGCCCATAATAATGCCTACACTTTTCAATACCTCCCCAACTGGCGAAACGATCCAAATCTGTCATGGTTAAACCCTAATAATTTTGCAAACCCTTCACAGTTTTACACATGAACCAAAATACTCAAACTTCTCAAACTGCCCTCGATCTAAACCTTCGAATCAACCATATAGGCATTCTAGCTCATCAACTATACCTTTTCAATCTCCTCCTCCATAATCGCAAGACATAATTCATCTAGAAAAACAAATGACAAAAAATAACGATAGGTTGGAGAAAATCATAAATGACAAAATGGAGAAAATGTTGAATTTGGTTTTGAGAAATTCAAACAACGAAAAGGGAAAATGGCATAATCAATCCGAAGTGAACCCAAAGTAGAATTATCGAGGAGTACATTTGTGTAAGAAAAAAATTGTAAATCTAGTTAATGCTATCATCACATTGAGATTTGGAAAGAATATAGACAACCAACTCAGCAACCCGAACATTCTAGCAAAGTCTACTGATGTTCCAATTTCTGAAACTTATTCGACGCCCACTCTTGTTGATCCAATCAACTTTGATTCTTCATCCAAGGTCAGCAATCCCGACCACTCTTCATCATTTCATGTTGACAACCCCAATATTCCAACTTCTACAGCTTCATCGCCTTCACCTCCTAATACGACATCCTCTTCTTAAAACGAAAAATTTTGACGAAAAAGTCTACAAACCCAAAGCTCATTTTCCTCATAGACTCAACACAAAGAAGAAGTCTGCCAATTTTGATAAAATACTTGAAATTTTCAAACAAGTTCAACTCAATATACCACTCCTCGGTACTATTGAGCAAATTCCCCAATACGCGAAATGTCTCAAAGAGCTTTGTACTAAAAAATGTGCTAATAACGTCCCAAAAACTTCTTTTTTAACTGTGAATACTAGCATGTCCTTGCAAAATTATCCCAATCAAGTATAAGGACCCCGGTTATCCCACAATTGGCTGTCAAATAGGCAACAGTCACATCAGTCATGATTTACTTGACCTCGGATGAAGTGTTAATCCAGGGGAATTGAAAGCCATGAACATCATGATTCAACTAGCTAATCGATTTTTCAAAAAGTCCTTGGGCATAGTTGAGGATGTGCTGATCCAAATTGAACAATTTTATTTCCCCGTGGATTTCATAGTCCTAGAAACCGAACTTGTTTCAAATCCTAACGCTCAAATCCATTTGATATTAGGTCGTCCCATCTTAGCAACTTCAATTGCTATCATAAACTGCAGGAATGGTCAACTCAGACTTTTCTTTAGACATCTAACCATCGAATTAAAAAATTTCAATCTTAATAAAAAATCAAGGGATTTCGAAATAAATGAAATTGTAATGATCCAAACGCTTGTAGATGCAAATCTTGGTGACATGTCGGACTCTCTGATGATGTGTCTCGATCACTTTAATTCCGATTTCAATATAGATAAATACACCCCTAAACTAAATGATTTCCTAGACCTCTCTAACAGTTCACAAAAATTTGATCAACCAATGTAAACTGAAGTCACAACATAAGAACCTCCTGAGTTGGACCTCAAAACTCTTCCAAACGATCTTAAGTATGCATTCTTTGGTTCATCTGAAAGTCTCCCTGTAATTTTGGCCTCCGATCTCAACAAGGACCCAGAAAACCAAGTTTTGAAAATCCTAAGGGAAAACAAAGAGGCGTTGGGATGGGTTATCGTGGACATCAAAGGGATGATCCCTTCAATCGTTACACACTGTAATCATTTAATTGTTGAGTCCAAGCCCACTCACCAACCACAAAGGCGTTTAAATCCCAACTTAAGAGAAGTGGTGGAGGAAGAAATCATTAAATGTTTAGACAATAACATCATCTACCCAATATCTAATAGTATATGGGTCGGTCCAGTATAATTGTACCAAAAAAATCAGGGATAACTGTGATTGCGAACGATAATAATGAACTTGTTCCCATAAAAATCAAAACGAACGGTGAGTTTGTATCGATTGTCGAAAACTTAATTTAGCCACCAAAAAAGATCACTTTCCCCTTCCTTTCATCGATCAAATAATTGAACGCTTGGCCAGCCATAAATATTACTATTTCCTTACGGTTACACTGGCTATAACCAAATCCTGATTGTGCTAGAAGACCAACACAAAATTACTTTCACCCGTCCCTTTGGAACATTCACTTATCGTCGCATGCCCTTCAGTCTCTGTAACATTCCTTCCACTTTTCAAAGGTGTAAGATGAGTATATTCTCCGATACAGTGGAGGATTTTCTTGCAACATTCCTTCAGTTATCATCTCTCTCGAGAAGTTTAAATCATATCTCGTAGGTTCTAAGGTCAGAGTGTGCACCGATCATGTCGCACTGCGCTATCTTCTTTTGAAAAAAGATGCTAAGGCCCGCTTAATCCGTTGGATGCTCCTTCTTTAAAAATTTGACCTACAAATACGAGATAAAAAATTTATGAAAATGTCATAGCCGATCATCTCTCTTGTATTGTGCATGAGAATGCCAATGACACTCAGATCAATGATCACTTTCTTGTTGAACAGATACTTTCCATTTCTACACCTTGGTACATCGACATTGTAAATTATCTTGTCATAAACGAAATGTCTTTCAATTGGTCGAAATAAGACGAAATTTTTTTCTCTCCAACGTTCAAAACCTTTACTGGGACGATCCTCATCTCTTTAAATATTATCCTGATCAAATCATTGCTAGATGTGTCCACGATCAGGAATATCACAACATTCTCCTATTTTCACATGATCAAGCATGTGGAGGACACTTTGGAGCAAGGAAAACTGCTACAAAGATTTTGCAGTGTGGATTCTATTGGCCTATTCTTATTCGTGATGCACACGAATTGTGCTAAGTGTGCTCAATGCCGACAAATGAGCCCAATCTCCAAGCGAAACATAGTGCCTTAAAACCCAATTCTTATCATCGAAATATTCGACATTTGGGCATCGATTTTATGGGCCCATTTCCACTTCCTTTGGAATCCTTTACATCTTACTTGCCGTAGACTACGTCTTTAAATGGGTTAAGGCCATCCCTAAGAGAATGAACGACAACAAAGTTGTTTTCAAATTCCTGAAAGAGAACATATTTTCTTGTTTTAGCATGCCTTGAGCTATTATAAGTGACAACGGTACTCATTTCTATAATCGTGCCTTTGAATCTCTTCTTAAGAAATACACAATCAGTCATATACTCCATATCATCCATAAACTAGCTGTCATGTCAAAATTTCCAATAGGCAAATCAAACTGATTCTTCAAAAGACTGTCAATTCCAACAGAAAAGATTGGTCATCTAAATTAATAGATGCCCTTTGGGCATTTCGCATAGCTTATAAAACCAACCTTGGATTGTCACCACATCTCTTGATCTTTGGAAAAGCATGTCACCTCCCTGCCAAACTGGAACATCGAGTACTTTGGGCAATTAAATACCTTAATTTCCATTTGGAAAAAGTAGGATCACATCAAAAGTTACAGCTGTCAGAAGTTGAAGAATTGAGAAATGAAGCATACAAAAATGCAAAGATTTATAAAGAGAGAACAAAAATGTATCATGATAAATCCATACTTTAAAAGACATTTGAAGTAGGCCCAACGGTTCTCTTATATAATTCTCGGCTTCATTTATTTCCAGGCAAACTAAGATCTCGATGGACTGGACCATATGTTGTAAAGACAGTGTACCCTTATGGCACGATCGAAATCAAAAATCCAATGGATCTGTTTCAAAGGATAATGGGCAACGATTAAAGCCATTCCTAGAGTTTGAGCAATACAGGATGATAAATTCATGGATCTGCCAAACCCAATTATTCTTCATGAGACACCTCGATCATGTCAGGTTGTAAATATTCTATTTTGCTTTTTTTAGCATTTGCATGATTTGGATAGTAGAGACACTACCTCATTCAGGTACGGGGGTATCATTCATATTTTATTTGCGCATCATTCATATTTTAGTTTTTATCTCATTCTTCTTAAAAAACAACACGACTTGTTTTAGACTGGTACAGCAAAGTTAGTTAAAGATTCTAGTCATTTGATGGAATTTTTTTGTGAATCGCTAATATCAAATGGAAAATATAAAGAAAAGTTGAATTACAAGTGATAATAGTGTAACTAGTATATATGGAGATTCATATGTGATGGTTATGAAGTCTTTTCTAAATTGTAGTCTTTCTTTAATAAGTGGTTGATTTAAAGTACATGCGTTGATTTTTTTTAGATCTTTAAAGCTAAGTGGTGCTAAGATGATTTTGTATAACTCTCTCTCCTTTTAAAAACAAAATACCAAAAAAAAGCGTGAAAAAACATAAAAATCAAGGGTATCTAACACTGCTAGTACGTCTAGCCTTGGTATGCGAACCCGCCCAGCTCTTTCCCAACTCTCACGTAAGCCCGCGATGCAGTGGATGAGTGGTGTACCTTGGTCCCATTTTATGAGTTGGACACCTAAGGATTACCGACATTTTGTTGACATGGTCAGTCTCATTCTGCATAATTCGCCAAGCTTTGTCCTAACTCTCACGTAAGCTCGTGAGGTAGTGCATGAGTGGTATACCTTAGTCTTTTAAGTTAGGTGTATATGTGTAATAAATAAATATATGAGAGTAAGCAATTGAAACCCAACCACCTTCTTGACTTTACTAATTTGACTAGTTATACAAAAGGAAATAGAAATACCACTTTGTAAACAGTGACAAGCAAATAAGAATTTATTTTATGGCTGCACTATGTTATCAACCGAAATAACTAGCAAAACTAGAGTTTAACGTATGAAACTTGAGTTATGTTGGAAATTTGTGACTAGTTGAGGAACCAAAAATTTCCAAAGATTGACTTAGACTGTATACATTATTACTATGTTACAACTATTCTGAAATGAATCGAGTTTACATTTGTATATAAAATTTGCATTCATATAAGTACATTAGGAACATCACACATTGCATGTGGATTTTGTGAGTAGTATCCACTGAATACCCTCACAAGACACCACTGTCATACTAAGAACACCTAGAGGCTTAACGGCTTGTTGCATACGCTCAATGCAATCGTGATTTCTACAAAAGTGTGACCTACCTAGTTTGAATTTATTAGCTTTTCATTTTTTTCTTTTACTTGAGGATGAGTAAAAGATAAGTATGGGGGTATTTGATAAACATAGAGATGTGTTTATTTCTGCACTTGTATTTCATCTTTTTTGTATATAAATAAGTATTACATTGGGTATTATTTTGTCATTTTACAGATAAGTTGACCAAGCCTCATGCACTCCTAAAAGTGAATAACATGAAAAAATAGAGATTAGCTTGCCATATGTATGAAGAAAAGAGATTACACATAAAGCTGCCTTTGAAGTCTGATTTTTGTTCATATTGGTGAAGAGGATTTTAGCCTAAAAGAATTAGGAGAAGAATCCATATGCAATCTCATATCAATATTATTTCCATAAAGCAATAAAAGGCATGAGATAAGTGGGAATAATTATTTTATGAGGGGTCCGGATATTCATAGATTTGACTAGGGTTTTTTTGGTTGGCAATTCTACTCTACAAATATCAATGTATGAGAATACTTATTAGACATTTTTATACATTGTGTTCATTTAGTTTGGTCAATTTCATTTCATCCCTCATATTAATTTTTATCCTCAGATCGTATCCAAACTCATTTCATTACCAAAAATTTCTAAAGAAAATTCCTTCACTTTGAAGTTGATATTTCTTGAAACAACAATTGTTTCTCAGTTCAATGGAATGAGTATTCACAATAATTTTATGAATTGCCTTACAGGTAAAACTAATTCGATTTTAGTTTACAAAACTTATGTTAAAAAATATAAATTGGTCACTCAATGACAATTGTTTTCAAACACCTTTTGGGGCGATTTATACAAGATTCTTTATGAACTACTATTATGTGCAGTCTTTCGACTCACACAGCCCGCCAACATCTTGGCCTAGGATATGTTGGGATTTCTTATAGACTCTTATCTTGTATTATTTTTCAAACCATTCTTTATATGAAATTAATTTAAACCTTGTGTGCTACTTTTAAGTACATGACCTTATAGAAAGAAGTTAACTCAACTTCACTCACAATTAATCATACTTTATTCAATAAAGTTTAATGATTCCTTATTGATACATCATTATATATCATAGGGAGGAGTGACTTTTGAGTTTAAATCTTTTTTCATTTTTAGGTACGTTCAGAACTCTTTCCAATATACTCACTTATTCGATCAAATCAAATCAATTATGTTTTCTATTGCAAGTTATTTTATTTACTTCCATTTTGTACAATATAAGCTTAACATAGACATACTACAAGTGTATCAAATACACACATCCTTTTCGATGCTAACTCATCGGTGAATATAACGAAGTAAGTGGAACCATATTGGTATTAATAAATTGAGATTGCATACATTTATATGTATCGACGAAGACTTCATCATCTCTTATTACGCTTTCACTTAATGGGTTCTTTGTCCTTTATTATTTGAGATATAAATCCACTAGTATCACACTATTGATAATCATATAACCAAGAATTATTCTCAAATCTACAGCTTAGTCTATAATTCCAAAGTAATTGCAAATAATTTCGTACATTTCTGTATTTTCCAATGCATCACAAATAGTAGTATAGTTCCATTTTATAATGAATATTCATAATGTTTATATATTGAAATAAAATAATGTCTATTTTTTTGTCAATACTAAAAATAATTATTATTTCATATAAATAATATTTGGTACTTTACAAAAATAATAAATGTAACTTGATGTGATCAATAAGTGTTATATGGTATACTCCTACTATTTTCGCCATTCCTACAATAGTATATGAAATACGAAGCTCTATTCAACCACTTAATATAGGCTATCTATTTCATTTACTGTAACTGGTTTGTAGTCAAGAATTTTCAGATTAAGTATCTTAAATTCAAAGAAATAAATATCATAAAAATAATTTTTTAGGTGAAAATACATTTGGAATATAAATCATATTTCTCATTCTAATTTTAAGTATTAATTATTATTTTACAATTCTTGTTTCTTGTGTTTCTTTATGAAACAAAAGTGACCATTCAACCTCTTCATTCTAACTATACCCTAGGTTACATCCTTTCTCACACATTCGATTTCCTTTTTAAATAGTCGAACGATTTAAAGGAATCCTTACTACAATATGATAACAAACTCTTTACAAAAATGCATCGGTTCATCCTTAACTTTTAAGGATATCAAATAAATTGAACTTCACATAAATTTATCAAACTAACATTCCAATGATTAAGCTCTGAAATCAATCTTGTAGCCTTTGTTCCAGCGTTACATTTAACAAAAGAAGATCATTATTGTAATCAATCATATTGAATACACAATCTCACACTATAAATTACTTGCTAATTTCAATGAACTAATTTCAGTATGGTATCGTACATCACGTATTATGACCTTCACCATATATCATTTATATATGACCATATATGGATCAAATATCTATTTCTAGTATTTCTTTTAGAGTTCGAAACTCATTGAAGACAGTACACAATTTTGGGCATAAACTTGTAAGTGATCAAGTTACAAACATATTTAGTGGTAGTATAATTAGGCACTTGCATAGGTCAACATGTAAAAATTTATTGGTAAGTATATATTATATTTCTATTTCTAGATATTAATTTAGCTCATTTATATATTTTGATTGATAAATTTTTTATCAATTATGTTAATTGCACAAATTTATCAATGTAGATTACTATAGCTTTATATAGCAGATGTTCTTACAAAATTAGAAAGGATAAATGTTACCATTTCATTTTTCTAATAAGGCTCTCAATACTCTTTTACGTTTCCTCGAGATGAAACATATAAGTCTTTTGACTTCACTAGTGGGTGTTAGGACTCATTTGTCTTTGGATTCTGGCCTTAGGATTTTTCAACAAGTCAAAGCCCCATAAATGATGGACAACTCCTTATCGGTTGTATCATATACCGCTCCTAACCCATGGTTCCTTGTCCTAATCTCGTTTTGACATTGAGTTTGCTTAACAGATCAAAAGAAATTATTCGCTCGTACCTACCATTTCACGATGACTAGAGTATAGTATATGTACCTTTAGTTTGATCAACAAACACATATAGTTATGTTACCTTGTCTAGTCAATATATTACTAATACTATACATAAAATCTCTAACTTGAGTTTTCTTAACAACTAGAGAGTATGCTAGTAATTTATTAATATATAAATGGTAGAGAAAAACACTTATATTAAAAATTCATAATCTATAATATATTTAATAGAGTGATATTGACTTATGGAATAATGTATTTTTTTATCAAATACCCACGTGATTCAAGTGCCACATCAAAAACTATAATATAGGTACTATGCATATGTGTAATGATTTCAAATTTTTCGCGTTCGAAAATCGACATCCATACTTTACATCGTACTCGAATGCTACAGATTCGACCGTTCAAATCCGAGTCGACGGAGCTTATAACACAGTTAAATAAATAACACAGCGGAAGAAAAAGAATAATACATTGATATACAATATCTGATACAATATCTGATACAACAGAGTGATACAATGAATATCAATATACATCAGAGATATGATACAAGAAATAGAAGCGGAAAGAAAAAGATAACACTAGCAGCGGATAATCTCCATCTTCAAAACACCAATCCAGAAATAGCTTGAACTCCCAATAACGATGCATCAAGATAAGCAAGTGCAGTCCATATCCAAAGACTGAACTAGCTCAAGAAAATCTACTAACCTTGACTATCTGAAAAACCCAACTCTAGACTGCCCGTGTAGAAAAGTTTTGAGCATCCAGAGTTTAGGAAAGAAACAATAAACTCCGGATCAGTCATGGGACTGGTGTGAGCAACAAAAACAGTTTATCTATAAAAACAAACAACAAGAGAATTTTTAAAGTCTATTCGCAATGCTTTTGGAAAATGAAACTACCATAAGGCCTCCCGCCACACACACAATGCAAACGCAGAATCGAACGAGATTTCTCCTTATGATAATCAAAGATGCTTACTACGCAAAAAAATCATTTTTGATATTATTATTAGTGCATAGTGGAAAAAGTATTTCAAAAATATAATATCAATCTTAGCAGGCATACGACCATTATCGTATGCCTACTATAGCTACCATCTAAACAGTGGTGACCACCGTACGTAAATGGCAGGTTCTATAACTAATACCGTACAAAGTTCGTATTGGAAGATGGATTTCCAACAAATGGTCGGGCAAAGGAACCTCCCAAGTAAAATAGAACGCCTCTGGAGCGACGTTCCCGGATCCTAACCGGATCTCTGTTACACAAGGTCGGGTTACCTCTAGCTGGGTAACTACTGACATGAATATGTCATCCCCCGGTCGTTTGCGACCTTTTTCCGAGGATCCACGATTCCAACAACCACAAGTAATAAATTTGCAGCAACCAGAAAGTAAGTATCTGGCTCCATACCATGATACCACTCATAATCCAGAAGGAAATGACATACACTAAGGGGTCGCTATCCCCTAATAACCTTGCTTCCACGAATCCTGTTTTGACCATTACCAGGTCGTGAGGTTCGACGAAGTCTCGTCCACAAAGCTACGCTTTGGCACAAAGCCATGCTTTGGGTCAACAGATGATCAAAGAAATGATCACAAAGATAAATCATCAAATAAATGATCATATCACAAATGATCAAACAATGATCATCACACAGCAACACTCAGCATGTCACATTACCAAATTGGGAATATATCGCTGATAACCTTCAACTACATAACCTTTGAGCTCGTACATCTCAGAGAAGGGTGTTAAGCTAAGAGAATAAATTCTCCACCACCAACAGAAATGTATTTGAAAGAAATCTGCTTTATATCTCAAAGTGTAATGTCAGACACGTAACCATACAAGTCTGTTCCGGGTTCGAACAGAACCGAAGGCACTTCTTACGAAGCCCTTGCAATTCCGGGTATTCACAATCCCGATCGGACTTCCCATCACTTAGGGAATCTCTATACCGGGCGCTACTCGGTGCAGAGACAATCAATAGGTCATCCTATCGCTCTCGCAAATACCCGGTCTTCAACACCGGTCTTCAAATGCTATCCATATACGACGTATCACTTATTCGGAATGAGTTATGTGACACAAAGGTCCTCTCCCGGCTGAACCGAATAGTGAGCGTAATATTCAAAAACAAATGGATAATGGGATTTTCAATTAAGTCACAACTTATTATCCAAAACTCTTCTTCAAATGGTTTAAACATATTACCATTTTATTCTTTTAAATAAAAGATTTAATTCACAAAGTTCACTCAGTTTTCACAAAGATTTATTCACAGATTTTCCAAAACAATTTCCATTACTAATTTAATTAATTCGTTAAATCTTTAAATCAAAGATTTAACTCATAGCTTTCAAAACAATTTCATTTCGAATGGTTTAAACAAGTCACCATTTTAAATCCGTTAAAAATAACAGATTCAATTCATAGCTTTCAAAAAGAATTCATTCATAACTTGGAAAACCATTTTTCAATTCAATCTGGAAATTCCTTTAATTAAACTGGAATTTCATTTCTTATCTGAAAGCTTTTATTCTTTTAAAACAAACAGTTTTCATTTTGGAAATTTGATTCGTTTATACGAGTTAAGGTTCTTGGGTTAAATCCAAATTCTCAAAACAATATTTTAAAAGTGGTTTAAATTCATATAAAACACATTTAAAATATCTTAAATTAAAATTCCAATAATTGAATTCAATTCCAAATATTGAATCCAAATTTAAGTCAAATTATTTAAATTTCAAAACTTAATCAAGTTATTCGAAAATAAGACTTATCTTTGAAATTCCATTTCAAAAGCTTTTCACTTTAAACCCAAATTTCCAATCTCAAAATCAATTGAAATTAAAATTTCAATTTCAATAACATCAAATTTAAATCATCTGTGACTTAACAAATTTCCTCGTGGAATCCATATTTGTGTGTGTAAAAGTGTAGTCAAGGGGTTTAACACAATAGTGCAACACAATGAATCATCACAGATCAGAATACAGAAATATAGTTGATAAGCGGTATAAGGATAACGATTATCTTTTCATTCACAGATCACAAATATATAAAGGTCACAGATAATAAATTACAGGTCACAACACAAATTAGAATATATCACACAACATCACAGATAAGGGAATATCACCAATTCACATTTAATACAATTCAAACATCCATAGGTAAGTTCAATTAATTATTTGATTAATCCAAAACAGATTAATTTCTTATGAATAAATTACTAATCCTGGTTAATTAACATTAATTAATTACAAACCCATTTAATCAATTAACATTTAATCATTTATTAATTAACTTATAATTATTAAATTATTCTTTAATTAATTAATTACCCTTATTTAATTACCCTCAAATTAATCACCTTAATTAATTTATCACATTAATTAATTATCCTTAAATTAATTATTGTTCAATCACTTGATTTATCAATCTTTAATCAAAAATTAATTTCTTTTAATTACTTCCATTAGGTAATTATCTTTAAGCAATTAATTACCCTTAATTGATTAATCTTAATTGAAATTATTAATTTCTTGATTACCATTAACGATATGAATTAACTTACTTTTAAGTTAAGAATTTAGAACATTTGATTTTTTTTATTATTTCTAAATCACTTATTTAGTTCCATTTAAAATAAATCGTTAACAATATAAGTTTAAAACTTAAATGTTTTCAAAAATCCTTTATTCCAAAATACTTCAGTTTTATACCCTCTGATTTAGCAATAAAATCATCAATTATAAAAGAAACAATTCTTAGAAATTTCTTTAACTAACCTGCTATAGTTCCTAAGCTTGGAAACACAAAACCCCAGGTAACCCGAGCCCTACTTCGAGATTTTCCAAAAATTAACCCGAGTGACCCAAAATATTCAATTTAAAAAATTTCTAAGTACTTTACTCTAACACCTAAAATCCTACTTCGAGATGAGACTCGAGCTATGCCATTACTTTCCCGAACGCGACTTCATATTTTAACGAGTCCACTTCTTCCTTTACTCAGCACCCATGCCATATACCACTGGTGCACGTGCACCTTGCACAGCAACCTGACCACCCTTGACCACTGCCGCAACCTCCCACCAGTCACCATCGAACTTGCCATCGAATATCGCTACCCGGTTTCAAATGGTTCACCCAGAATCAAAATCGAGCACATCAGGGTCAACCGAACCCAAACCAAAATCAGGAAAAACCCCATCGCCCCGACCATCTCGTCCACCAGACACCACGTCACCACGTCTAGAGCTGCACCGCAGTTCCCTCTCTCGTTTCCCCCACTCGCGATTCACTCCGGCCAACCCACGTTGCTACACGATGTCGAAGAACACATCGATCAAACTGGGTTCTTAAACCCTAGAATCATGTCGTAACACCTCCCTAATCGTTTATAAATGCTACTGTTATTTTTCTGGTGATCTACGACTCTCCAGCAAGCTTCAGTTAGAATCACGAGATAAATCAGCAACTCGATAACAAGAATTTAACAAAAATGGGTTTTCTATTCAACTCGCAAATGCTCTCAGCATACTGAACTAAAAATTATGAATTTAATTTCAAAAATCATAAATTTTGATAAGCTTCCAGATAGTATAATTGAAATTAAGATTTATAATATTCGAATTTCTATAGGATTTGAATTCTAACTGTATTTTCATATTTCTCAGAGAATCTTTAGTTCATTTTGCTTGAATTCATTTTTACAATTAAAGACATGTCAAAACAAACAACTTTTGTTTGAATTCTGAGATCAAACAAGGATCAGAGGTAAAGGAATTGGATTTTGGATAAGGTTATGAATTTTTTTCTTTCTTGATTTAGATGCTTGGAACAAAGAACAGAGGCTTATTTTCTAGTTTCCAGACATACATTAATATATCCATCTACACCTAGGTACATATTCACACAAGCATACACAATTGCAGATCATCATATTGCAAACCAGAAGAAAAATGTATAGTTTTCAAGTGTTTGCTCATAAACAAACTAAGTTCAGAGATAAGCAGGCAACAAAACAATATAATCAAACTATTTAGATTATGGAGTTACTCACATTGAAAAATGGCAGAGAAGAACAGAGATCTGAAACTTGAATTATTTGAAGTCATTTGATCTTCTGCTTGAACGTGATGCTTACATACTTCAGTTTTAAGTTTGAACTTTTATGCTTGATCAGGTTGCAGGTTTTGAAACTGTTATTGGAAACTTTTGATCTCTGGTTTTGTATTTGATTTGTTTTGATGTTTAAATTGAAGTTTTGTTTAAGTTTTAGAGGATATTACTTACTACAGGTCTTAGCTTGAAGGAACGAACTAAAATGGATAGTTTGATATATAAAATAGAAGTGTACAGAGAGGATGTTACTTGTACAGGTGATAAAATATTGTTTATACAAGGTGATGTTTATTTTGTACCACAAGTCATGGCTGAGATGATCTTGCATTAAATGCTTTGTCTTGCATTCTACTACACATACATACCTACTTGTTGACTATGCAGTTTATTTGGGTGGCTGTAGATCACTTGTTGGGGCTGAGAATCTTATTTCAGTGGTTGATGAGATATGTTTTGTGTGCTAAGATTTATTAACTTTGACTTATTCATACTTATATATATTTTTGTTTTTCAAGTCTATATACTTATAGTTGAATATACTTTCATCTTTTATTTTGTCTTAGTCTTATTATAATATAATTGAATTTCTATTGTAATATGTTGTTTAAATTTAGCAAATTTGTTTATATTTATTTCTTTTTGTTCTTACTTTGTATTAATTTGTTTACTTTGTTAAATATAAATAAATTTCTATTTTATAAAACTAAATTTGTTTCAAATATTTGTTCGAAACAAACACTTACTCGTTTCGGGGAAACTCGTATCTAATTACTGATAAAAATTGAAATTTTTATTTAAAAATAAATTTAATTATCAATTCAAAATTAATTAAAATTCGGGATCGTTACAGACTTCCCCCCTTAAAAGAATTTCGTCCTCGAAATTCGTAGGCACGAAAAATAACACAGATAGATCAATTCGATCTCCTATAATTCCTTGAACATTAGTTATGAATTCCAAACTCAAATCGGAATACCCAAAGGATATATACTTGTCCCTCTTCGGACTTTGATCTACCTAAGAAATTGCAATAAAATTTCAAATTTGGTTTTAAACGAAATCGTTTTATCGATACAATTCAATTTAGCTTTATATCCTATTAATCAATTTAACTCAAATTAAAATTTCCAATTTATTTAAAATTTCCAACTTCAAATTTCAAATTTATTAAAGTTTGAATCAAAAATCTGATATGAAACCAATGAAGATACAAAGTAAGGATTTTCTACAACGATTCGTAGAGCCATCATCACACCGAAACTTCTTCTTGTAGCTGGTACGAATAAATGAAAAGAATTTGGAAACGAATCAAAGAAAATTGATAGAGAAAATTATTTCCACTGTTGCAGAGTATTGACCATTTATAGTCGTATTCCCCTGTCCCCTATCTCGTCTTCTTCTTGCACTCATACTCACTATCAGTGGATAGTAAGAGAATTTACAGAGACATTCAGACGGATATCTTAGGGATATACTCATTCTAGAGTTTACTTCACTCTATCTCTAATGAGCTACTTAACGTGTTATACTCCTGTGCTAAAGTTCAACCTTAGCTCTGATACCAAATGTAACGATTTAAATTTTTTGCGTTCGAAAATCGACATCCATACTTTACATCGTACTCGAATGCCATAGATTCGACCGTTCAAATCCGAGTCGCCGGAGCTTATAACACAGTTAAATAAATAACACAGTGGAAGAAAAAGAATAATACATTGATATACAATATCTGATACAATATCTGATACAACAGAGTGATACAATGAATATCAATATACATCAGAGATATGATACAAGAAATAGCAGCGGAAATAAAAAGATAACACCAGCAGCGGATAATCTCCATCTTCAAAACACCACACCAGAAATAGCTTGAACTCCCAATAACGAAGCACCAAGATAAGCAAGTGCAGTCCATATCCAAAGACTGAACTAGCTCCAGAAAATCTACTAACCTTGACTATCTGAAAAACCCAACTCTAGACTGCCCGTGAAGAAAATTTTTGAGCATCCAGAGTTTAGGAAAGAAACAATAAACTCCGGATCAGTCATGGGACTGGTGTGAGCAACAAAAACAGTTTATCTTTAAAAACAAACAACAAGAGAATTTTTAAAGTCAATTCGCAATGCTTTTGGAAAATGAAACTACCATAAGGCCTCCCGCCACACACACAATGCAAACGCAAAATCGGAGGAGATTTCTCCTTATGATAGTCAAAGATGCTTACTACGCAAAACAAATCATTTTTGATATTATTATTAGTGCATAGTGGAAAAAGTATTTCGAAAATATAATATCAATCTTAGCCAACATACGACCATTATCGTATGCCTACTATAGCTACCATCTAAATAGTGGTGACCACCGTACGTAAATGGCAGGTTTTACAACTAATACCGTACAAAGTTCGTATTGGAAGATGGATTTCCAACAAATGGTCGGGCAAAGGAACTTCCCAAGTAAAATAGAACGCCTATGGAGCGACGTTCCCGGATCCTAACCGGATCTCTGCTACACAAGGCCGGGTTACCTCTAGCTGGGTAACTACTGACACGAATATGTAATCCCCCGGTTGTTTGCGACCTTTTTCCGAGGATCCTCGATTCCAACAACCACAAGTAATAAATTTGCAGCAACCACAAAGTAAGTATCTGGGCTCCATACCATGATACCACTCATAATCCAGAAGGAAATGACATACACTAAGGGGTCGCTATCCCCTAATAACCTTGCTGCCACGATTCCTGTTTCGACCATTACCGGGTTGTGAGGTTCGGCGAAGTCTCATCCACAAAGCTACGCTTTGGCACAAAGCCATGATTTGGGCCAACAGATGATAAAAGAAATGTTCACAAAGATAAATGATCAAACAAATGATCATATCACAAATGATCAAACAATGATCATCACACAGCAACACTCAGCATGTCACATTACCAAATTGGGAATATATCGCTGATAACCTTCAACTACATAACCTCTGAGCTCGTACGTCTCAGAGAAGGGTGTTAAGCTAAGAGAATAAATTCTACGCCACCAACAGAAATGTATTTGAAAAAAATCTGCTTTATATCTCAAAGTGTAATGTCAGACACGTAACCATACAAGTCTGTTCCGGGTTCGAACAGAACCGAAGGCACTTCTTACGAAGCCCTTGCAATTCCGGGTATTCACAATCCCGATCGGACTTCCCATCACTTAGGGAATCTCTATACCGGGCGCTACTCGGTGCAGAGACAATCAATAGGTCATCCTATCGCTCTCGCAAATACCCGGTCTTCAACACCGGTCTTCAAATGCTATCCATATACGACGTATCACTTATTCGGAATGGGTTATGTGACACAAAGGTCCTCTCCCGGCTGAACCGAATAGTGAGCGTAATATTCAAAAACAAATGGATAATGGGATTTTCAATTAAGTCACAACTTATTATCCAAAACTCTTCTTCAAATGGTTTAAACACATTACCATTTTATTCTTTTAAATAAAAGATTTAATTCACAAAGTTCAGTCAGTTTTCACAAAGATTTATTCACAGATTTTCCAAAACAATTTCCATTACTAATTTAATTAATTCGTTAAATCTTTAAATCAAAGATTTAACTCATAGCTTTCAAAACAATTTCATTTCGAATGGTTTAACCAGGTCACCATTTTAAATACGTTAAAAATAACAGATTCAATTCATAGTTGTCAAAAAGAATTCATTCATAACTTGGAAAACCATTTTTCAATTCAATCTTGAAATTCCTTTAATTAAACTGGAATTTCATTTCTTATCTGAAAGCTTTTATTCTTTTAAAACAAACAGTTTTCATTTTGGAAATCTGATTCATTTATACGAGTTAAGGTTCTTGGGTTAAATCCAAATTCTCAAACCAATATTTTAAAAGTGGTTTAAATTCATATAAAACACATTTAAAATATCTTAAATCAAAATTCCAATCATTGAATTCAATTCCAAATATTGAATTCAAATTTAAGTCAAATTATTTAAATTTCAAAACTTAATCAAGTTATTCGAAAATAAGACTTATCTTTGAAATTCCATTTCAAAAGCTTTTCACTTTAAACCCAAATTTCCAATCTCAAAATCAATTGAAATTAAAATTTCAATTTCAAAAACATCAAATTTAAATCATCTGTGACTTAACAAATTTCCTCGTGGAATCCATATTTGTGTGTGTAAAAGTGTAGTCCAGGGGTTTAACACAATAGTGCAACACAATGAATCATCACAGATCAGAATACAGAAATATAGTTGATAAGCGGTATAAGGATAACGCTTATCTTTTCATTCGTAGATCACAGATATATAAAGGTCACAAATAATAAATTACAGGTCACAACACAAATCAGAATATATCACACAACATCACAGATCAGGGAATATCAACAATTCACATTTAATACAATTCAAACATCCATAGGAAAGGTCAATTAATTATCTGATTAATCCAAAACAGATTAATTTCTTATGAATAAATTACTAATCCTGGTTAATTAACATTAATTAATTACAAACCCATTTAATCAATTAACATTTAATCATTTATCAATTAACTTATAATTATTAAATTATTCTTTAATTAATTAATTACCCTTAATTAATTACCCTCAAATTAATCACCTTAATTAATTTATCACATTAATTAATTATCCTTAAATTAATTATTGTTCAATCACTTGATTTATCAATCTTTAATCAAAAATTAATTTCTTTTAATTACTTCCATAAGGTAATTATCTTTAAGCAATTAATTACCCTTAATTGATTAATCTTAATTGAAATTATTAATTTCTTGATTATCATTAACGATATGAATTAACTTACTTTTAAGTTAAGAATTTAGAACATTTGATTTTTTTATTATTTCTAAATCACTTATTTAGTTCCATTTAAAATAACTCGTTAAAAATATAAGTTTAAAACTTAATTGTTTTCAAAAATCCTTTATTCCAAAATCCTTTAGTTTTATACCCTCTAATTTAGCAATAAAATCATCAATTATAAAAGAAACAATTCTTAGAAATTTCTTTAACTAACCTGCTATAGTTCCTAAGCTTGGAAACACAAAACCCCAGGCAACCCGAGCCCTACTTCGAGATTTTCCAAAAATTAACCCGAGTGACCCAAAATATTCAATTTAAAAAATTTCTAAGTACTTTACTCTAACACCTAAAATCCTACTTCGAGATGAGACTCGAGCTATGCCCATTACTTTCCCGAACGCGACTTCATCTTTTAACGAGTCCACTTCTTCCTTCACTCAGCACCCATGCCATATACCACTGGTGCACGTGCACCTTGCACAGCAACCGACCACCCTTGACCACCGCCGCAACCTCCCACCAGTCGCCATCGAACTTGCCATCGAATATCGCTACCCGGTTTCAAATGGTTCACCCAGAATCAAAATCGAGCACATCAGGGTCAACCGAACCCAAACCCAAATCAGGAAAAACCCATCGCCCCGACCATCTCGTCCACCAGACACCACGTCACCATGCCCAGAGCTGCACCGCAGTTCCCTCTCTCATTTCCTCCAGTCGCGATTTACTCCGGCCAACCCACGTTGCTACACGATGTCGAAGAACACATCGATCAAACTGGGTTCTTAAACCCTAGAATCATGTCGTAACACCTCCCTTATCGTTTATAAATGCTACTGTTATTTTTCTGGTGATCTACGACTCTCCAGCAAGCTTCAGTTAGAATCACGAGATAAATTATCAACTCGATAACCAGAATTTAACAAAAATGGGTTTTCTATTCAACTCGCAAATGCTCTTAGCATACTGAACTAAAAATTATGAATTTAATTTCAAAAATCATAAATTTTGATAAGCTTCCAGATAGTATAATTGAAACTAAGATTTATAACATTCGAATTTCTACAGGATTTGAATTCTAACTGTATTTTCATATTTCTCAGAGAATCTTTAGTTCATTTTGCTTGAATTCATTTTTACAATTAAAGACATGTCAAAACAAACAATTTTTGTTTGAATTCTGAGATCAAACAAGGATCAGAGGTAAGGGAGTTGGATTTTGGACAGGGTTATGAATTTTTTTCTTTCTTGATTTAGATGCCTGGAACAAAGAACAGAGGCTTATTTTCTAGTTTCCAGACATACATTAATATCCATCTACACCTAGGTACATATTCACACAAGCATACACAATTGCAGATCATCATATTGCAAACCAGAAGAAAAATGTATAGTTTTCAAGTGTTTGCTCACAAAAAAACTAAGTTCAGAGATAAGTAGGCAACAAAACAATATAATCAAACTATTTAGATTGTGGAGTTACTCACATTGAAAAATGGCAGAGAAGAACAGAGATCTGAAACTTGAATTATTTGAAGTCAGTTGATCTTCTGCTTGAACGTGATGCTTACATACTTCAGTTTTAAGTTTGAACTTTTATGCTTGATCAGGTTGCAGGTTTTGAAACTGTTATTGGAAACTTTTGATCTATGGTTTTGTATTTGATTTGTTTTGACGTTTAAATTGAAGTTTTGTTTAAGTTTTAGAGGATATTACTTACTACAGGTCTTAGCTTGAAGGAACGAACTAAAATGGATAGTTTGATATATAAAATAGAAGTGTACAGAGAGGATGTTACTTGTACAGGTGATAAAATATTGTTTATACAAGGTGATGTTTATTTTGTACCACAAGTCATGGCTGAGATGATCTTGCATTAAATGCTTTGTCTTGCATTCTACTACACATACATACCTACTTGTTGACTATGCAGTTTATTTGGGCGGCTGTAGATCACTTGTTGGAGCCTGAGAATCTTATTTCAATGGTTGATGAGATATGTTTTGTGTGCTAAGATTTTTTAACTTTGACTTGTTCATACTTATATATATTTTTGTTTTTCAAGTCTATATACTTATAGTTGAATATACTTTCATCTTTTATTTTTTCTTAGTCTTAGTATAATATAATTGAATTTTTATTGTAATATGTTGTTTAAATTTAGCAAATTTGTTTATATTTATTTCTTTTTGTTCTTACTTTGTAATATCCCGGAAATTTGGGGCAATATCAATTTAATAATCTGTTTAAATAATTAAATTGATTTGATAATATTTGATAATAAAAATTTGAATTGGTTAATAATAATTAGGGAATGTTATCCTTTAAAAATTTATAAATAGATTGACTTTGGTTTGAAATTAAATAAATAAATGAAATCTTGTTTAAAATTTCTAATATATATATATTGATAGTTTGGAGATTTGGATTTATTTAATATTAGTTTTTCAAAGCTATTTAAACAAATAACAAATATGGTTTTAAATAAGATTAGTAATAAGGTTTATTCTATTTTCTTATTAATTTCTAAATAAATATGATTTAAGAGTATATCTATACAAGTTTAAAATACAAATTATATATAGATAAGTAATTAATAAATTAAGAAAAGGCATTTTATTTACATTTAAAATAAATAAGTATTACTTAAAAGACATGTGTAATTCTCTAAAGACTTGGTTATAACAAGTGTAAACTAATTAACACATATAAAGACAAGTGTCAATCTTTTAATTTCTATTTTCTTTTATTTTTAAGAAATTATTTTCAGCCTATATGAATACTGTTCTTTATTTCCATTTCTTTTCTTATCTTCATTCCTAAAACTAAGAAAAACTGAATATGATTCCTCTCATAACAAATCTATCTTCCTCTCTAAAAACAATCTGCAATTCAAATCCTATTTCTCTAAAACCAAATCAGTAATCAAACAAAATCTCTGTAACCCATTTTCCAGAATCTAAATTAAGTTCCGCCTGCAAATTCTTTTAAATTCTGGAAGTCTAGCCTGCAATTTTGTAAATCTGAAAGCAAGCAACTGATCTAAGCAACATCTCAACAAGATAATTGGCATGCATGCAAGATCCAATAACAGCAAGCAATTCAAGTTTTAAAATCAAAGACAGATTCAAGCAACTCAAGTTTTTAAAATTCAAAAAGCTTTTCAAATAAAATCTGGAAGCTCTGTTCCTGGTGAGTAACTTCACTTTTAAAAATTTAAGTAGGTAAATTTGGTTGCATGCTATTTAATTTGAAATGAATATATTATGAAATCTGCTGTGAATATATATATGAATATATATATGTGTGCATGCTTGTTTACTTGTAGCATTTCTGTTTCTTTGATTTCAAGCTTCTGTTTGATTTAAAAAACCATTATCTCTTGATTTAATCTTGGTTTGGATTTAAGACTTAAACAAAATATAACAATGTTCTCTGTTTCTTCATGACTGGTGAATAAACCCTTCTTTAAAAACAGTTTTGTCTATGTTTATATCTGATGAATGAAATGATCCTTTGTAAAAAGGTAGTGAATGAAGTTTGCAAGTGTGATATGAATGTAGATGTATGTATATATTGTGTTATGCTAAGGATTATCTGTATATATATTCATATATATAGGACTCTGTTGTTTTTAACAGGATCCAGATTTTTCTTAAAATCTTTATCTTCTCATATAAATAATTTTAGGCTATGATTTATAAATAAAATTTGTTCATAGCAATGTTATACAAATCCTAAAAATAGTTTTAAATCTCTTAATCCAGTAATCAACTCCAGAATATGAAATAACAGTAGAAATTAAATATACATCAAAAACCAATATTTTAAATTCTGTGATTTGATTCCATAAGCAGATTAGTGATGTGAAATGATGATTTTTAGCATAAGTTATATGATTTTAAAGTGTGTGGATGATGTGATATTCTGGGTTGATCAGAATTCGAATGTTCGTCAATTTAAGACGAACGGAGGAAATGATGGGGGCGAGACCAAAGCTGGAGGTGGTTGGTGATCTGGTGGTCACGTGGAAAATAGTGAGGGTTTTTAATGATGACCGTGGTGGCCAGGATGGGGCGAATTAGGGTTCGTCGACTCGATTTGGGTGTGTTGGTTGCTGAGCTTCGTGTGGCGTCGGTGGATCATCGGAGATGATCGCATGCGGAGGTTTAGAAGCAGAATGTCGAGGCGCAGCTATGGACGAGGTATCTGGGCCTCTGATCGCTTAGGGCAGTGGCGCGAGGCGTTTGCATGACGATCAAATTTTTTTCAGTGTGGACCAAAGGGCTTGTTTGCGAATTCGTAGTAGTTACTGGTGTCTAGGTTGTTGGGGTGACTCAGAGGAAGATGGGTGATCTGTATATGATCGGAGCATCGGCTGGAAGTGATCACGTAGATTGTGCACGTGCACGAGTATCTCCATTTACCTGTGTAGTTTTGGGGATCGAAGAAGAAGATGAAGTCACTTGGGTTAAACGCGAGGTTGATTCGTGATTTGCTCGAAGTAAAGGGAGTTCGCGAGTTTCTCGGGTTTGTACTCGAGAATTTTGAACATCGGCTCGGGTTATTTGAATTGCGGTAGGGTATTAAAATTTAAAATGAGTATTTAACAAAGTTTAAACAATACAAATGTTTAAATCAAGTTTTTGGAGGTAAACAAAGTTTAAATTGAAATGGTAAATTTAATCTGGTTTCAAGATATATTAACTATGTTTTAAAAGCCAAAATGAATTTTTAAACAGGTTTAAATTTTGAGTTAAATGTTTAAAATATTAATTTGTCCTTAAAGTAATATATGCTAGGTAAATTCTATGATTAATTTCTAAATGCTTTTCAAATAAAATTTGATGATAAACTAATTAAGGTAAGGGATTATCTTTTGAATTAATTTAAAGTCTTAAGTGATTAATAGATAAATTACTTAATTTAAGTTATTAGAAATAATTATTTAATGTAAGAAAATTTTAAGGAACAATTACTTAATTTAGGATTGATTAATCTAAGTAATCAAAGGTTAATTAATTAAGAAATAATTAATTAATGGATGTAATCAGAAATTAATTACTTAATATTAAAAAGGATTTTTTAAGGGTAATTACTTAATGAAGTAATTAAAGAAATTAATTACTTAATGTAATTAATTAAGTTAATGTGGTTAATTTAAGTTAATTAATTAGTTAATTGATTAAAAATAATTATTTGGTGATGGATTAAGTATAATTACTTAAATTTAATTAATGAAGTGTAATTATTTAGGGAAGTAATTAAAGGTAATTACTGGATGTAATTAATTAAAGGAGATTTAATAATGAAAGTAATTTGGATTAAATTACTTTGTAATTAATCAAGGGATTAATTCAAGATAATTAATTAAGGAGTAATTAATTTATGTAATTAAGTAATTAAGGGTAGTTAACTACTGAATGAGATTAATCAAAGGTGATTAATAAATGTGACTAATTAAAGATTAATTATTAAATGTAATTAATTTAAATAGGATAATTAATTAAGAGTAACTAGGATCATTAATTAATATAATTAATGATGTAATTAAGAGTTGATTAATTTAAACTAATTAATCAAAAATAAGTGATTAAAGTAATTAATTAATTGTAATTAATTAAGGATTAATGTAATAAGTATAGTTAATTAATAAATGAAGTAATTAAAGATTAATTACTGTAATGGTTTAAGACAATTAATTTGTGAAATTAATTAAGGGTTAATTACTTAAAGTAATTAAAGGATAATTAATCAGGAATGATTAATTAATTGGTTTAATTAATAATTAAGTAAGCAGGATTTATAGAATGAAGTAATTAGTTTTATTCACTTTAAATTAATTAGATGATATAAATCATTGCTTAAGGATGGATGAATGAGATTTAATGTATTTCATTGTTTGATATCTCTAATGAGATATGATTGATATATGATATGGATGTTTGGTTGAATTATAATGATAATGTGAATTATCTGTTTGGGATGATAATGTAGATTATCTATTGAATTATCTATCTTTGTGTATATAGATAAGAATTGAATTGTTTTAACCTTAAAACAACTTGGCCCTTAAAAGATACGTTTTGGATTTCGATGAGACCGGGATCGGGTTTCCGTATACCGGGATTCCAGGTCTGGAGACCCGAATACCACATCGATCCAAATTAACGATAGGTCGTGAATCTCAAGTGAAGATGAAGTTTCAGAGTGCAAGGGTTATTGTCGTTAACTCTGAGGGTGATTCCAAAACGAGTGTAACGAGATAATGCCTTTGGTTTCGTTCGAACCCGGAACGAACTTGTATGGATTGAATGCTTTCAGCACATCGTCAGGCGGACGATGAGCATTCTAAGTGATATGTTCTGATTAAAGGTAATCGTAACCTCAAGCCTCATCAACCGGGAATGGCTAAAACAGGGGAGGTGCAGCAAGGCTTCGTGGGTAGCACCCACTAAGAGCAAGATAGATCCCTGTCTAGAGGTCCCTTTTCTTTTATTCGGCTTAGTGTGTGGTTGGTCGCGCCAACTACGGGATTGTCTTGTTCGGAATTATCCAGTAAGGGATGGTTCCGGCTTTGTGTTGCAGGGGAGCGGGCGTACTCCTCGGTACGGTGATCTAGGCCACGTACTGTGACGGGCGGTACCCCAGTAGCCCTGCCATTGTATGGAATCCAAACTCCAATAAGTGCCGTACGTATTAGTTGTGCCCAACTATGTTGGAATGTGAGATGTAAGCATTTCAGCTATTTCTATATTTTACTTGAAAACCTAGACCCTATTATAATAAAATCAGATTTCCTATCAAATGTTTTGGTTAGCGTAAGGTAAAAACTTACCCATGTTTATTTGTGGGGAGTCTTACGTGATACCTTTTCTTTCTAAAGGTTTTGAAGTTAAGCAAGTTTAACCTGTTACTCACACCAGACCCATGTCTGACGCAAGTGTTTATTTCTGTTTTATAAACTCTTGGGTACTCAAATTTTTACGAGTAGCCAAGGGATTCAAGTTTAGCTTTGACGAATATTCTGGAGGAGCAATGGAGCAGGAGGCTTCGGCGTTCGTAGATATAGTATTCCGCTGTGTTGATATCTGTGATAGTGTCTTGTCTTGTATTTGAGTTGTAATGTCTAGACAGATGATTATAACTGTCTAGTAAGTGATGTATATGCTGTGTAACTCTGTAAATTGTTGTATACTATGTAATAGTTTATGTTATTAATATAATTTATTCGTTCCGCTGTGAGATCGTTGTTGTTGTTTCTTTCTTTCTTCTCTTCTTTTCTATTTTCTACCCCTTTCTTTCTTAATAATGATGCGACTTTCTGGGCATAGGAAGTCGGGTTGTTTCATTTGGTATCAGAGCATAGGTTGAGCGAATGCCTAAGCTTTTGGTTAAGTGAATATCAAAACACTAGGTTGAGTGAATACCTAGGTTCGGAAGGGTTGTTCATTAGAGATAGGATCTGTAGCAACCTGTTTGAGTGTGTATATATATACGAGAGCGCGTATTTGTTAGTTATATAAAATGGTTTATATTGTGTTAATTGATCGGTTGAGTGGTATATGGATTCTGGTCAATACGAGTAGCTAACGTTATTGATAGGGATCTCTAAACACTTTACCAGGCCAACGGACACAATATTGTTTTAAAAAGGTAGATGAAATAATTTTACCCAGATATAATTTCTATATAAAAAAGTATCATTTTAAATGTATATGGTATTTGTAATGATTGGTTGGGATGATAATAATTTATCATCTAGGATTAGGAGTCTGAGTGTTGAGGTTGGAAGTGTATTTGTCGAGACTGTAGACCTAATACCGTCTCGAGTGAACTTTACAGTTGTGTAAGGATTTCACAATCTCTGAAGGAAACCTGTTAAGGTTCGGAGTTTATCTTTGAAGTTGGATGAGTAGAGTTGGATCTGTCGGTTGGGCAGAAGCGAGTGATAGTATCTTGGTATCTTCTGGAAGAAGTAGCTGTGTGATGAGATGTAGTGACTATGGATGTTCCCGAAGATGTTTTCTTTGGAACAAGTTAATGAAGTGTGTCTGCTTCGGTGTTGTGGTTGAGTTCAGCATGGTGTTTCTATTTGGTTTGGGTTCGAGTTTCTCGAAGAGCTTTGGAAAAGGAAGTCTTTGGCATCGGTGTCAGTAGTGCAGCTCGGAGTGGTCTGTGTTGGCAGGAAGTTTTCTGGCTGAGCAGTTTTTCTGAAGGTAAAGTTCAGAAGCAGCAAAGTGGATCCATTTCTTCGATGGATTGGATAGTTAAGTATGAGCTGTTCTGATTTGTTGAACAGTTTTTCTTTGGAAATAGGTTGGGTAGATCGCAAAAGTGACTTGCGATTGCTGAGTGTTCTCTTGGGTTATTGAAGATTTTCTAGATGTCTTCAAGAAAGTCAGAAGTTGTCCGCCTTTGGAGATTGAGTTTTCTTATCGACTGGATTCCACGAGTGATACCGGTGGTTCAGTCTAGTGGAAGGATGATTCCTAGAAATAGAGTTTGGTGAAGCAGCTCAGGTTTTGATGGAGTATATGAGTTTTCTTTATGGATCCGTTGAACCATATTCTTGGATGTGTTGTTCAGTTTGTGCTCATGTTCTTCATCAGCATTTTCATTCTACCTCAGATTAGAGTTGAGCAGCAGAAGCAGTTTGGGAATGCATCTCTGGATAGGAGAAGTAAGTTTGGAATCTACTGATAGTTGTGGATTAGAGTTGCGTTTTGGATCTCTTCTGTGTTCTGACTTGGATAAGTATTTGGACTTCTGAATTGAATTGTCAGTGTGGATAACTGGAATTCGAAGTTAGAGACTTCGTTGTTGTGAAGTTTTTCTCTGGTTAAAGGGAGCAATAAGATTGGGTAAGTCTGGGAAGTTAGCTCCGAGTTATTTTAGATCTTTTCTGTGATCTAATTTGGATAAGTACTTTGATATACAAGGTTGAATTGTCAGTTTGGATAACTGGAATTCAATGTATTTTACGTATCTCTGAGGGAGTACGTGTTTGATCTATCTCTGGTTTTGGAACCAGCAGTTCGGGAGATTTGGTTGTTGAGTCAGACTCATCTGTAGTCTGATATTCTGTTTAGTTTTGTAGATCTAGATGAGTAGGAGCTCTATAGCTTAGTAGTATTGGTTGTTTGGATTGTTTGTAGAGCGAGTATTCCGGTATATATATACTTGGGGAAACTCGAGGAAATTCTATTCAGAATTTTTCGCTGGATAATTAGAATTGTTTGTTTGGATGATTGGTTGCTATGATTGTTAGCATATGGATGATAATACATCCTTGTGATTTAAAAAGATTATTAAATTACCTTTGTTTTAAATTTCGGGGACGAAATTATTTTAAGGGGGGAGGAATGTAATATCCCGGAAATTTGGGGCAATATCAATTTAATAATCTGTTTAAATAATTAAATTGATTTGATAATATTTGATAATAAAAATTTGAATTGGTTAATAATAATTAGGGAATGTTATCCTTTAAAAATTTATAAATAGATTGACTTTGGTTTGAAATTAAATAAATAAATGAAATCTTGTTTAAAATTTCTAATATATATATATATATTGATAGTTTGGAGATTTGGATTTATTTAATATTAGCTTTTCAAAGCTATTTAAACAAATAACAAATATGGTTTTAAATAAGATTAGTAATAAGGTTTATTCTATTTTCTTATTAATTTCTAAATAAATATGATTTAAGAGTATATCTATACAAGTTTAAAATACAAATTATATATAGATAAGTAATTAATAAATTAAGAAAAGGCATTTTATTTACATTTAAAATAAATAAGTATTACTTAAAAGACATGTGTAATTCTCTAAAGACTTGGTTATAACAAGTGTAAACTAATTAACACATATAAAGACAAGTGTCAATCTTTTAATTTCTATTTTCTTTTATTTTTAAGAAATTATTTTCAGCCTATATGAATATTGTTCTTTATTTCCATTTCTTTTCTTATCTTCATTCCTAAAACTAAGAAAAACTGAATATGATTCCTCTCATAACAAATCTATCTTCCTCTCTAAAAACAATCTGCAATTCAAATCCTATTTCTCTAAAACCAAATCAGTAATCAAACAAAATCTCTGTAACCCATTTTCCAGAATCTAAATTAAGTTCCGCCTGCAAATTCTTTTAAATTCTGGAAGTCTAGCCTGCAATTTTGTAAATCTGAAAGCAAGCAACTGATCTAAGCAACATCTCAACAAGATAATTGGCATGCATGCAAGATCCAATAACAGCAAGCAATTCAAGTTTTAAAATCAAAGACAGATTCAAGCAACTCAAGTTTGTAAAATTCAAAAAGCTTTTCAAATAAAATCTGGAAGCTCTGTTCCTGGTGAGTAACTTCACTTTTAAAAATTTAAGTAGGTAAATTTGGTTGCATGCTATTTAATTTGAAATGAATATATTATGAAATCTGCTGTGAATATATATATGAATATATATGTGTGCATGCTTGTTTACTTGTAGCATTTCTGTTTCTTTGATTTCAAGCTTCTGTTTGATTTAAAAAACCATTATCTCTTGATTTAATCTTGGTTTGGATTTAAGACTTAAACAAAATATAACAATGTTCTCTGTTTCTTCATGACTGGTGAATAAACCCTTCTTTAAAAACAGTTTTGTCTATGTTTATATCTGATGAATGAAATGATCCTTTGTAAAAAGGTAGTGAATGAAGTTTGCAAGTGTGATATGAATGTAGATGTATGTATATATTGTGTTATGCTAAGGATTATCTGTATATATATTCATATATATAGGACTCTGTTGTTTTTAACAGGATCCAGATTTTTCTTAAAATCTTTATCTTCTCATATAAATAATTTTAGGCTATGATTTATAAATAAAATTTGTTCATAGCAATGTTATACAAATCCTAAAAATAGTTTTAAATCTCTTAATCCAGTAATCAACTCCAGAATATGAAATAACAGTAGAAATTAAATATACATCAAAAACCAATATTTTAAATTCTGTGATTTGATTCCATAAGCAGATTAGTGATGTGAAATGATGATTTTTAGCATAAGTTATATGATTTTAAAGTGTGTGGATGATGTGATATTCTGGGTTGATCAGAATTCGAATGTTCGTTAATTTAAGACGAACGGAGGAAATGATGGGGGCGAGACCAAAGCTGGAGGTGGTTGGTGATCTGGTGGTCACGTGAAAAATAGTGAGGGTTTTTAATGATGACCGTGGTGGCCAGGATGGGGCGAATTAGGGTTCGTCGACTCGATTTGGGTGTGTTGGTTGCTGAGCTTCGTGTGGCGTCGGTGGATCATTGGAGATGATCGCATGCGGAGGTTTAGAAGCAGAATGTCGAGGCGCAGCTATGGACGAGGTATCTGGGCCTCTGATCGCTTAGGGCAGTGGCGCGAGGCGTTTGCATGACGATCAAATTTTTTTCAGTGTGGACCAAAGGGCTTGTTTGCGAATTCGTAGTAGTTACTGGTGTCTAGGTTGTTGGGGTGACTCAGAGGAAGATGGGTGATCTGTATATGATCGGAGCATCGGCTGGAAGTGATCACGTAGATTGTGCACGTGCACGAGTATCTCCATTTACCTGTGTAGTTTTGGGGATCGAAGAAGAAGATGAAGTCACTTGGGTTAAACGCGAGGTTGATTCGTGATTTGCTCGAAGTAAAGGGAGTTCGCGAGTTTCTCGGGTTTGTACTCGAGAATTTTGAACATCGGCTCGGGTTATTTGAATTGCAGTAGGGTATTAAAATTTAAAATGAGTATTTAACAAAGTTTAAACAATACAAATGTTTAAATCAAGTTTTTGGAGGTAAACAAAGTTTAAATTGAAATGGTAAATTTAATCTGGTTTCAAGATATATTAACTATGTTTTAAAAGCCAAAATGAATTTTTAAACAGGTTTAATTTTTGAGTTAAATGTTTAAAATATTAATTTGTCCTTAAAGTAATATATGCTAGGTAAATTCTATGATTAATTTCTAAATGCTTTTCAAATAAAATTTGATGATAAACTAATTAAGGTAAGGGATTATCTTTTGAATTAATTTAAAGTCTTAAGTGATTAATAGATAAATTACTTAATTTAAGTTATTAGAAATAATTATTTAATGTAAGAAAATTTTAAGGAACAATTACTTAATTTAGGATTGATTAATCTAAGTAATCAAAGGTTAATTAATTAAGAAATAATTAATTAATGGATGTAGTTAGAAATTAATTACTTAATATTAAAAAGGATTTTTTAAGGGTAATTACTTAATGAAGTAATTAAAGAAATTAATTACTTAATGTAATTAATTAAGTTAATGTGGTTAATTTAAGTTAATTAATTAGTTAATTGATTAAAAATAATTATTTGGTGATGGATTAAGTATAATTACTTAAATTTAATTAATGAAGTGTAATTATTTAGGGAAGTAATTAAAGGTAATTACTGGATGTAATTAATTAAAGGAGATTTAATAATGAAAGTAATTTGGATTAAATTACTTTGTAATTAATCAAGGGATTAATTCAAGATAATTAATTAAGGAGTAATTAATTTATGTAATTAAGTAATTAAGGGTAGTTAACTACTGAATGAGATTAATCAAAGGTGATTAATAAATGTGACTAATTAAAGATTAATTATTAAATGTAATTAATTTAAATAGGATAATTAATTAAGAGTAACTAGGATCATTAATTAATATAATTAATGATGTAATTAAGAGTTGATTAATTTAAACTAATTAATCAAAAATAAGTGATTAAAGTAATTAATTAATTGTAATTAATTAAGGATTAATGTAATAAGTATAGTTAATTAATAAATGAAGTAATTAAAGATTAATTACTGTAATGGTTTAAGACAATTAATTTGTGAAATTAATTAAGGATTAATTACTTAAAGTAATTAAAGGATAATTAATCAGGAATGATTAATTAATTGGTTTAATTAATAATTAAGTAAGCAGGATTTATAGAATGAAGTAATTAGTTTAATTCACTTTAAATTAATTAGATGATATAAATCATTGCTTAAGGATGGATGAATGAGATTTAATGTATTTCATTGTTTGATATCTCTAATGAGATATGATTGATATATGATATGGATGTTTGGTTGAATTATAATGATAATGTGAATTATCTGTTTGGGATGATAATGTAGATTATCTATTGAATTATCTATCTTTGTGTATATAGATAAGAATTGAATTGTTTTAACCTTAAAACAACTTGGCCCTTAAAAGATACGTTTTGGATTTCGATGAGACCGGGATCGGGTTTCCGTATACCGGGATTCCAGGTCTGGAGACCCGAATACCACATCGATCCAAATTAACGATAGGTCGTGAATCTCAAGTGAAGATGAAGTTTCAGAGTGCAAGGGTTATTGTCGTTAACTCTGAGGGTGATTCCAAAACGAGTGTAACGAGATAATGCCTTCGGTTTCGTTCGAACCCGGAACGAACTTGTATGGATTGAATGCTTTCAGCACATCGTCAGGCGGACGATGAGCATTCTAAGTGATATGTTCTGATTAAAGGTAATCGTAACCTCAAGCCTCATCAACCGGGAATGGCTAAAACAAGGGAGGTGCAGCAAGGCTTCGTGGGTAGCACCCACTGAGAGCAAGATAGATCCCTGTCTAGAGGTCCCTTTTCTTTTATTCGGCTTAGTGTGTGGTTGGTCGCGCCAACTACGGGATTGTCTTGTTCGGAATTATCCAGTAAGGGATGGTTTCGGCTTTGTGTTGCAGGGGAGCGGGCGTACTCCTCGGTACGGTGATCTAGGCCACGTACTGTGACGGGCGGTACCCCAGTAGCCCTGCCATTGTATGGAATCCAAACTCCAATAAGTGCCGTACGTATTAGTTGTGCCCAACTATGTTGGAATGTGAGATGTAAGCATTTCAGCTATTTCTATATTTTACTTGAAAACCTAGACCCTATTATAATAAAATCAGATTTCCTATCAAATGTTTTGGTTAGCGTAAGGTAAAAACTTACCCATGTTTATTTGTGGGGAGTCTTACGTGATACCTTTTCTTTCTAAAGGTTTTGAAGTTAAGCAAGTTTAACCTGTTACTCACACCAGACCCATGTCTGACCCAAGTGTTTATTTCTGTTTTATAAACTCTTGGGTACTCAAATTTTTACGAGTAGCCAAGGGATTCCGGTTTAGCTTTGATGAATATTCTGGAGGAGCAATGGAGCAGGAGGCTTCGGCGTTCGTAGATATAGTATTCCGCTGTGTTGATATCTGTGATAGTGTCTTGTCTTGTATTTGAGTTGTAATGTCTAGACAGATGATTATAACTGTCTAGTAAGTGATGTATATGCTGTGTAACTCTGTAAATTGTTGTATACTATGTAATAGTTTATGTTATTAATATAATTTATTCGTTCCGCTGTGAGATCGTTGTTGTTGTTTCTTTCTTTCTTCTCTTCTTTTCTATTTTCTACCCCTTTCTTTCTTAATAATGATGCGACTTTCTGGGCATAGGAAGTCGGGTTGTTTCATACTTTGTATTAATTTGTTTACTTTGTTAAATATAAATAAATTTCTATTTTATAAAACTAAAATTTGTTTCAAATATTTGTTCGAAACAAACACTTACTCGTTACGGGGAAACTCGTATCTAATTACCGATAAATATTGAAATTTTTATTTAAAAATAAATTTAATTATCAATTCAAAATTATTTAAAATTCGGGATCATTACAATATGTATTTATTCCTTAAGTCTAATTGAGTTTCTTATCGTTCCACCTATAATTTATACATTTATGGTATATAAATTTTAATATTATATAACGTTTATACTTTATTTAACTTATATAATATTTTGTGTATAATATTATATCAATTAAATCTTATTTAATTAATTTAATTAATAAACAATTTAACTAATTATTATATTAATCAATTAGCGTATTATATTGAATATATATATGTACTATAACCTTTATAGTAATACATATACCTTATATATATACATGTATTTTAATTTATTTATTATGTAACAGCTTGTAAATTAAACGGTAGTTAATTAAAAAGATTAATAAATAATAATTAAAACCCAAAAATAGAATTTTTGGAAATGTCAAAATTTGGCTACGAAACTCACACCATTGTGTTCGTGGCGATTTTCAGAACGGTTTTTATATATAATTATTTCCAATAATGTAACACCCCATAAATTAGATATTAGTTAATTAGAAAGATTAATAAATAATTACTAAAGCCTAAAATTAGAATTTTTGAAAATATCAGAATTTGGCTATGAAACTTATACCATTGTGTTCATGGTGATTTTTTGATCAGTTTTAATATATAAAGTTTTACGATTAGAGTTCAGACGGGAAATATATTAACATTTGATGATTTTAGATTGGAAATAATTAAAAATGTATTAAGGAAATAAATATCATTACCTAACATTAAAGCAAATGTTAAAAAGAGACTTAACATTAAAGTAACTATTACTATTAAATCATATTAAATCGATCGTAGAAGGAAATAAAGCAAACAAAATCAACAATTAACATAAACAGCGACCGGTCGACACCTTGGGTTCAATCGGTCGACTGCCAATAGTCAACTGGTGGAAGATTGGTGGCTGAAAATGAACGTAGGCTATACGACCCTGATTTAATGTAATCTAATCTAACAGACATAATTAATTCAAATGCTTTTAAATATAAGCCTAGCCCCTCACTTTTCTTCTCATATTTTCTAAATCAAAGAGCAAAGCTCTGCCATTTTCTCTTATCTAGAAATTTTAAGGATTAAAGAAATTATAAATTATTATATATATATATAAGTGGAGAATAGTTAAAACCAAAAGAGAAGAAGAATAGGGAAGAATAAATTCCCCAAAAAAAGGTAAATTATAAATCTAAATCTAAATTTACGTTTAATTCAAATGTCTTCTTAAATCTATAATTATAATAAACCTGTACATACTTTTGATACATATTTTGGTAGAAAGGGAGTTAATGAGGAATAACGGATTTACATCTGGGGATTTGGAAGCTCAAAGGTGAGTGGAAAATTATATATTTTTATATAATATTGGATTTAAATCATTGTGAATCTATTCCTTTTATACCTGAAATGTAAATTTTCGAATTGTAGGCTTACACACATTCACGATGAATTTTAGATCCTTGCCTACATATTTTGTAAATTGTTAACTTTGATTAAATACTATACACACATAAATTTGTAACGTAAGGGTGAAAGTAGTCACTAAAAGTTATGTAATACGTCATTAATAAGACTGTAGGTTAATTCCTGATTTTTTTTACTTGAATGTTAATAGTTGTTAAACTTGAATTGAATATTCTTTCTAATTTGATTGGGATTTATATTTTAACTAGTGCGAACCCGTGCTTCGCACACGGATGTTGAAAAAATGTTGTTGTTGCATAGGTCATATTCAAATGTATAAGAAATTTAATACGGTGGTAATGAAAAAACATTGTTGAACGATAGTGTTACATCATGAATAACAATTTGGTAGGATAAAGAATACGTAGATATATTTGGTTATGATAATCACAATTAAAATCGAACAAAACAATTACAGTGAATATGTTAAAGTTCACAAACTATTTAGAGGATAATGTGTTAAAAATTTATCCGCTAATGCATAGATATATTCACTGTGGCATATAACGCCAATGTTGTTGCTTTTGCAATTACACAGCTGCTTCAATGTGCATAGATATAGTTGAAGTATTCACTGTGAACTGTAGACACAAAGACACAGTGCAGTTCAATTCAATTAAATAAGAGTAACAAAAGTTTTTTGCAATGGGGAGAAATATAGTAATAGGATGAAATTTGTAAACAGTCAGGAAAAGTATTTGTCAACAGCTGAAAAAAGGGAGCAAAAGAAAAAAGAAAAAAGCAACAGATGTAGTACATGAGAAAAGTAGTAAAACGGAAGATTTAATTGAAATAGAAATGATGATGCAATAAGAAAATAACATGGGTTCCAATATAAATTACTATTGTTCACCGAATCTGATCTATGTCGATGCAGGGTACAAAACACGGCATACAACTGGTCGCAATAACCAATATTTGAAAATATCCAAAACATACAGAAGAGAACAATTGTGAGAAGTCCATTCATTTTTTAGCCTCAGAAATAACTGCTAGCAACGCGTGTATGATATTGGCTTGAGCACAAATAGGTGATGTTTTCTTGGCCTTAATAGATGCATTACATCAGTCAATTATTTTAACCATTGAAGGTATTTGTACCTGCAGCCAAAAAAGGCAAAAGTATCATTGATGCAGTATTATTACTAAATTCTCTCAATGCTCGTCTGACCTATTAACTATATCTAATAATCAAACTATGACTACATAATCATCTATACAAAGATACATTCATCAATTGTTTTCTAGAAGTTTTCCGACGGTGGTGGTGCAAGTGATTTTAGAATTTACTGCAAAAAATAAAAAATAAACTCTTTTAGGTGGTTATCAACATTATTCTCACTACAACACATGTTTTGACCTAGCACTTAAACTGTGCATCTACCTTAAGCCCGAATACAACAACTTATATGCTTATTGTATTATTGATCATCGTAATTGTAAATGAAATTGAGTAAACTTAGCCAAATTATGTCATCAAACTTGGAAGCAATGTATTAAACGCTGAGCTGCACGGTTGAATCACACATTAATTATGTGAAGTCATTATTTAATCATCTCAAGCTATCAAAAATCAAAATTCATTTTTCAATTATATTTTCATAATGCGGTTAAATAACTATCGTTAACATCAAACAAAATTATTACTACAGCTAAATTAGTATTGCATCACACAAATGCAGTTAAAATATTGAAAAACAATAATTGCTTAATTCCAAAAATACTGCAAAATAATAACCGCTTTTGCTTAATGCATTTAAATTTTAACTACAGTAAGCTCGAATAAATCATCGTGTACAACCAAAATTATTATTGCATCACATAAATATAGCTGAAATATTCAATTTCTACCATGCATAATTCAAAATTGTCATTAAATTATAACTGCATTTTATTAATGTAGTTAAATTTTAATTGTATCAAGATTGAATAAATTCCTGAAATGTAGCCAAATTTATTACTTCATCACATAAATGTGATTAAAAATCTTCAAATATAGTTAAATTTACCCAAAACTTGCTGGTAAATTATAATTGCATTTTCTTAATTTCATTAATTTATAACTGTTTTAAAATTGAATAAAATTATCAAATATAGTCAAAATCATCAATAGTAAATGCAATAAAAAAAATGCTAACGTAGTTAAATTAATTCAAAAAATGCCTATAAATTATAACTGCACTAAGTTTGAATACTATCAAACACAATCAAGATTATTACTTTATTACATAATGTAGTTACAATATTCAAAGGCAACCATAATTGTATAATTCAAAAAAAATATTCCTTTCAAATATGTTAAAAGATAATAAATACATTATAATAATCTAGGTAAAACTACTATGTAATGTTTATGATCATCATAATAATGCTGTTACAGAAATGTGGTACACAGCGGTGACACAAAATAATTGTGCAATTAAAGCTGCTACATAAAATTATGATTTTAAAAAATTTATTTTTAGCTATCAACAATGGATATCATTGGAAAGCAAATTAAATTTGAGATTTAATAGTGAAAATGATTCTTAAATCCAATCAATGTAGAAAAAGTTATCACATTTTAAAGTTTGGAATATAAAGAAATTAAAAATGCGACTGTTCAGTTGCCAAATTTCAAGGGAGCCTGTGTGAGCTTGAAATTCAACTCACTAATAATAATATAGTATAGATTACTCTAACCAAAGAATGTTTTTATGTGAAATTCTGTAAATTATCCAACTTTACAACTATATATGAAAGTGTTTCGCTTGAAATAACAAGGAATATGCCTAAAAGAAAGAGATGTGTAAAATAGGGATGTTTTACCGTATCTTATACTTTCTATTTGAATAGAAAAAGAAATGACAATTCTTTGTAATTCCAAACACAACACAAACTCTCTTTTAGATAATTTATGGGAAATTACAGTGCTAACATACCCTTTTGGGAAGATGTAGTTACAATGCATTAAAATATAGAAATCCCTAAATGTACAACCGAAGTATTGTAAATGGAAATAATAACAATAATCCCATTGTCGATTTAATATACATGGTTTAAGATAAGGTTGGAAATAGATAATAAGTGATGAAAGTATGAATGAGACAACATAATAAGGAATTAGAAAGTTACAGTAGTCAAGAAAATTAGGTATTAATTGAAAGGAATTAGTGAATTATATTTAATTGTAATAGTTGAAAAGGAGCAGTAAATTATACATAATTGTATTAACTAAAAATGAAGTAGTAAAAGGTATTTAATCTATTAAATGAGAAAGAAGTGGTAAATGACTTAATGTCATTAATGAAATAAGTAAGTTCATGTAAAAGCAAATGAATATTAATAATAGAAGGCGTAATAATTCTCTAACTAAAATTATATAGCTTCAAGAATACATTTATGATGGGTGTGATTTATTGGATCTAGCCAATATTTAGATTAACTATAAATGACGCGGTCATTTGTTAGGGTTGGAATATGAGGTTATTAGTGTTACACAACAGAAGCCCACCTTTTGCCGGAGGCAACCAACAGTTATGTATGCAGTGTACTGATGTGGGACATCTCCAACTATAGGACTTGTTGGAATATACGCTCGCATATAGATGTAGAGAATATACCAATGGCAGTTCCGCCTTAGGTTTAATTGAAATCTTATATGGCCAATTAGGGTCTGCTTAAATTCTAACATTGGGTACTAAGTAACTAGGTAGGCATTTCTTTGATTTTCATTAGGCAATCTAAATTGGATAGTGGGTGTAAGCTAGGCGCTACTTCTGCACTTTTGGTACCATACATTTGAGGAGTAGGGCTGTACACATGAGGTGGAGATCACCTTTGGTCCTGTAATGGTCAAAAAGACTTAGGTTATGGCTGGAGACGGACTACACCTCCTTTTAGTGTAGTTTCCATATGGGATATGCCATTGGCTCAAAGTTTATTTGTTATTTTGTTTGTAATTAGAAGGTAGTCTTGATAACTCGTAGATAAGTTTTTGAGACAAATCAGGATACAGCTAAATGGTTGTATTGTTGTTATTAGACACAGACAGAAGGTCCCTTATTGTACGTAGGCAATTCAGCCTAAACATTGTTGGTTGATGCCTACACGGTGCAGAGTTATGGATACTAGAGAGGAATATATATTGGTCCAGGGGGGACCGTGGTACTTATAAACACACACACATGCTATACCTCGAATAGGCTTGGCATATCGTATGCATACATGAAGTCAAAATGACTAAGCTTTAAATAATAGACAACACATGATGGAAAACAATTAGCATAAAGTAGTGTTATGAATAAAGTGTGTAATTTATCAGTCACTAAAACATTGTTCTAACCCCTCCTCATTACAACCCACATGATAGATTTAGAGGGACTGGTGTTGGTGTAAGATGGGAATAGTGGAAGGACATATTTCCTTATGTATGCTTTGCACTATAAGGGCTCTAGAAATCTCTAGACCGTAGCCTTGGTCAATATATATATATATATATATACACATATATAATACTTTATTATTCTACTGTGAGTTCGTATCGATAGCTCCCTGATATACCTTTGTTTATTTATAGGATACCAACATCAGTTATCCGTACCTTAGTGGACTTTGTATTTTTGATTTAGCAGAAATTCTGTCACATTAAGATGTGAGTTGTTACATTTGGTATCAGAGCACAGGTTAGTCGATCATAGAAATTACAATACGCATAGTAAACGTATTTGTATTTTTACCTATAATTTATATATTATACATCGAACCCTACAAATTCAGAATATGGAAGCAATCGCGACTATATTCCTAAAAAGATGAATAAGGTATATGAGTTGGAACAAAAAATTGACTTAAAAATATATGCCTATCTCGATCACCCCATGGGAGATAGGTCGTACTTGTAACGACCCGGTAATTTTAATGATTTTTAAATAACGTAATTTTTCTTGAAATTAAAATTATTAAATTTGACGATGAAAATTTGATATCTAGTATGCGTCTACTGAAGCATAGCGAATGGAAGATTTCCATCGGAAAATATGAAAGTAAATTATGTTGTGTAATTTTCAACTTCAATTTAAATCAGTTAAATTTGATAAAAATAAAATATTTTCGAAATCTGAATATTTTTATATAACAAAAATGTAAATCATTTTCTAAGTGAGACGTCGTAATTCGTATCGCCAAATTTGGACTGCCATAGCCTCGTTTATCTTATTTTCGGCGTTTTAGCAGCATTTTCGATACCGAATATCGACTTTTGGATTGGATGATCATATTTTGGATATCTGTGTACTATTTTGTTCGTCTCGTCGTCCTGATCTCCTTAGTATATTCATTTCTGTAATTCGGCGTTTGGTACGCGGCAAAATATGCAAATCGATTAACCATATAGGTCTCGCATTTAGGCTTTTGGGTCATGTGTCTTTTCATTTGTCTCCGTTGAAAACCCAACAACCACTACCCTTTTATATTCCTGGAAATTTAATGTGACATTTACTATACCCATGATTTCATTTTTCTGGTTCGTTCAATTTATTGGTTCATGTTATTTCAGTCTCTCCTATTTTTGATTTGTCTTTGTTCTTTTGATTCTTCATTGCTTGAGAAAAAAATATAAATTATCTATTATAAAAGTTTATACAACTGGCAGATCTTCTCTCCCTGCAACCATTCTTCTCCTACTTTTATTTTCTTCGAAACCTAGCTTGCCTTGCCTTTCAATGCCGACTTCACCGCCTCTCTCCGCCATCTTCTGGCCTGCGAACCCTAACCTGTAGCCGACCGCCTTGACTCATGTCTTGCTTCCCTTCGCTCGAACCAACGCCTCCATCTTGCCACACACCACACCCTGATAGCCGCTTCTTCCCTCCCCTGACAGGACAGCCACCCCTCTATGCCGAACAGCCCATGCCCTGCAAAAACCCATGTCCTTCGTTTGAGCACTTGTAGCACGACCCGCCTCTCCCTCTTTGACCGATCACAGTAGCACCCCAAAACCCGATAACCCTTCCCTTCTTTCCTCCTCCGACTCGGTAGCTCACTGAAACTATCCACCTCCTTGCCAAGCAATGTCGCGCCAGTCCGCCTTCTCCGCTTTGCCTCACAACCAAGCGGCCAGCAGCCTTCGACCACTACCCATCATTCAAACCCTGCCATACGAACAACACCCCACTACAACCGAGCCCTCTGCCAACATAGCTTTCCACCCACGTCAGACCACCCGAGTCAGCGTGCCTATCACGCAGCCTATTCTCCCTTTTCACTATGCCATAACCAAGGTTCTATATATACTCTTATATAGGACCAGTTTTATTAATTTACTTATATATATACATATATATAAATTTATATAAGATATTTATAATCTGTCTGTTTGTAATATGAGTTTATATATATATATATATATATAATCGGTTTGTTTTGCTTAGTGACATCAGAGCTATACCCATCTTGTTTAGAAGTATATGTACAAAAGATATTTGTTTTATTACATGCATAAGATATATATATATATATTTTTGGTATACGTATTTTAATTTAAATATTGGTTTGAGAAAATATATAACGATTTTATTTTAATAGGTGTTTGAATTTAATAGTGATTTGAAAATATACATATTGTATAAAGATTTTGTTTGAATTTGAATTATAAATATCTATATGTTTCATTCTATATATATATTGATATTTTGATTCTTTTTAATATATATAGAGTTTTAAAATATAATATATATAGATATTTTGATCTTTAAATTATATATATATATATATATTGTTTCATCGATTCAAGTCCGTCGTGCCTTCTATTTTCATCGAATCCAATTCATCGTGCTTTGCTGTTGCCTCGCCGCTGTCCAAAATTGGTCGCAACAGTTTTTTTTGCTTTGCTTGTGTCCGTATCCATGTGCGTCGCCGTGTCACCTTCATAGGCATTGTTGTTCTCTAACCTCGAAAGGTGAGCAATCACTCACGATTAACATTCTTATATCTAGTAAATTTAATTCACATGAAATGACGATTGAAATATACTATTAAATTTGAATTGTTCAGTTGTTTAATTGTTAAATATGATATGCCATTAGTTGCAATTGTTTGCCTATGACATATGACACCATAATCTGTTGTATATATTATATTTAAATTTGTTACTGGTGATATATGTGTGTTGTTGATATGTTATAGTATTACCATATTTTTTCTCACTCTACAAGTTCCCTGTTAGTTTAGAGTTCCCTATGGGTTGAAATGATACATACCCGAATGATTTTATAGATTAGGGCAAAATCATTATGGGTTGAAATGATAAACCCAAGCAATTTTAATTAAATTTTGAAATTTTGGGATTGCGGGTTGAAATGATATATATCCATAAATATTTAAATTACGGATTGAAATGATAAATATCCGTATCACTCGACCATAGGATAGAAAATTATATACGGACACCATTGGTCTATTTTGATAAATGATTTCAAGGTTTGAAAGGAAATATATTGGTTTTAATAAATATTGATTTTAAAAATGTAATATATATGTGCAAATTTAGATTTTTTAAAATCATATGTTTTGGAAATTTAAATTTATAAGTTAGTATTGAAAATATAAAAAATTTAAGATGTTTCTTGTAACGACACTGAATTTTTGACATTTGAAATATGAATATTTAATTGAGTTTAAATATTCTAATGATAATTTAATTTGAAATTCAAATATCAAAGTAAATTTGGTAAATTAATTATTAAATTAAATCGTTAAATCTGGAGAAAAAAATGTTGAATCTCGATTTTTAAGCTGATTAAAAATATTTTCAAGGCTTAGAAATTTCATATTGACTATACTGAAGATAATAGAAGTTTCAGAATTGAATTTTGAGATGCTTTGTTCGGTTTTGAATTATATCGTTTAAATCGATATTTGAAAATAGCGTTCCGGAGCAAAGTCTCGGAATCTGACGAAACCAGTTCTATTGGATCCATAATATTGTATTATTATCGGATTTCAATTTTCGTAATATTTGGAGTTGTTGTGTGAGCGTACAATATATATACGCGTTGGAATTTAGATCGAAATTTTGAATTGTGAAAACCAAGGCAATTTGAAATTGAATTTAAAAAAATAAAAAATTTATAAAATCCCATTACTATAGCAACGAACACGTTGCTTCTATCTTCAACACTTGGCAGAATGGTAAGACACGCGTTTGAAAATGAAAGAAAAAGGAAAAGCATACGTACAAAACGAAAATACTTTCGTTCGAATTCTCTTCAGTAAATTCAAAATCAAATGGCCGCTTCCTATTTCCTAAATCAAGTTCAAATTCGTTCCACAAACAAAAAATATATATATATATATATACAGACGAACGAGAATTCATTCGAAGCAGGGGCGATCAATTCTAATTTGCTGCCTTCCCAATTTCTCGACCCGTTCCTTTGCTAGTTCGAATGCATGGGAAAGGGGTCATTATCGATCGCGACTTTAGATCTAGCGCGAGTACGCTGGAGGCGAAGTCGAAGAGGAAAGGCAGCTGCGTTTGGGTGCGCGCACGTGATGGGGCGTTGGCGTCTCGGTTCGTGGTCGTGGAAGGGGCGAACTTGGCGAACAGTGAGACTTGAGATGGGTCTCGCACGCAAGCAATTGAGGTGGGTCGCGTCTTCGATGGGAATGGCTACCGATTTGGGGATAGGGTAGCGAGCTAGGGTTCGCTAGCTCGAGAAGATGGTAGCGATTCATCATGTTCACTGGGAGGAGGGCTCGATGATTTGTTGGGTTCAAGTTCAATCATGGAGGCTGGAATTTCAATCTGCAGTTAGGTATAAAAACAATTTATTCTTCAATTTTAAATTTTTAAATATATATGTATAGATCAGTTAGAAAAAAAAGAATAGTGAAGTGAATATTCATTTCGTTATTTAGTTTGAGAAAATAAAATAAATGTTGAAAGTTTGTACATGAATATTGACCTGAAAGGAGAAAAGATATATTTACAGTAAAGAAAATTTGTTTAAAATTAAATTGTTAGTTGAATTAAAAATTTTGTTTCAAATGAAAAATATTTTGTAAAAGAAGATTTGTTAGAAATTTAATTTATTGGATAAAATGATTTATTTAAAAGGGAAAATTTGCTAGAATCAAATTATTAGATTAAATGAAATTATTAATAATAATTAATTGTTCGAGTTTATTTCGAATATTAATAAACCATATAAATGTTTATACAAGGTTGAGAATCGCGGAATCAAATCAAGAAAACAAAATGAACTGGTAATGGATTGCAAATTTAAAAAGCTAAGGTGAGACTTCTCACTCAAAAGAAAAGTGGAATTTTCAGCTATTGATTTGATTATCTATTTGGATGTGATATTAGATATAGTAGGATATATCTATATATATATAGCAATATATATATATATATATATTGGCATATGTATATATTGCAGTTGTTGATTTCCCGCATTATATAGTGGATGAGACCCTATTGCGCCGTTAGTAAGCGGATGATATTTTATAAATCCCATATACCGCGATATTCCACCTCGAAGTGGAATTGGTATTGTACTAACATCTGTGGATGCAGGGAAACAGGTTGGAGGGATCCAACTGGATTCCTCAAATTGTTTGAATATTATTTCATATGTGAATGATGTGATTTATTGATAATCTGTGGATGATTTATTGATATATGAAATTGTGAAGGCTACAATTTAGCCGAATGTATTTTTGGTATCGTTGGATACCAAAAATGAATATAAATTGGATTTTGAAATTAAAGTGGAAACTTTAAGTGAATTTATTGTTAAGGATTGAATTTATTGAAAGAAGGAATTTTAAAGTATTAAAATTTGATTTTCGAAATCTTACCGAATAAATTCCAAAATATGGAAAAAAATGAGTTTTGAATAATATAGTTTAAAAGTTGAAGAATTCATTTAAAAATGGAATTTTGAATAATTTGGAAAGAACAAAGGAATTTATTTAAAAGTGATAAACTTTGAGAAATCAATTTGAAAGTTGATTTGGTGCTAAAAAAATGAATATTTTGAAATGTAAATTCAAAATGGAATTTATGAAATGAAAGGGGAATTTGTTTTAAAAATAAACGCTGATTTATTTTCAAGTGTGAAAGTAAATTTACGGATTTTGAACGTAAATTTGAAATAAATCGATAAAGATTTATTTAATTGGTTTAAATGGACCATTTTGAAGTGAAAGTGTATTTTCACTATAAAGCCGAGTATATTTTCCAAATTGGCTTTTAAAATATAAATTAAAAGTTCTAAGTGAATTTTTAAAAGAAATATTTGGAAATGTATTCCGCGTAAGGAAATTGATTTGAAATTTATTTTCAAAAGTTGAAAGGTGAAATGTGATTTGAAATTTGTTTTCAAATATTAAGTGTGGGAAAATATATATATCTCGTGAAGATATTTTGAAATTAAATAATTTGGGAAAATTATTAAATCTGATGATTGTTGTGAATATTGTTGATAGTTAAATCACCGACTATAAATATTTGCCTTTGAAATGGCACTTGAATTTGTTTTTAAAACAAACGCTTATTATTCGGTTTAGCCGGGAAAGGACCTTTGTGTCAGATAACCCATTCCGAATAATGATACGACGATATGGATCGTATTGAAGACCGGTGATGAAGACCGGGTATTTGTGAAAACGATAGAATGACCTATCGATTGTCTCTGCACCCTTAGCTACGGTATTGAGATTTCCTTTGTGATGGGAAGTTTTATCGGGATTGTGAATATCCGGATTTGCAAGGACTTCTTTGGAAGTGCCTTCGGCTCTGTTCGAACCCGGAACAGACTTGTATGGTTACATGTCTGACATTACATTTTGAGATATAAAGCTGATTTCTTTCAAATACATTTCTGTTGGTGGCGGAGAATTTATTCTCTTAGCTTAACACCCTTCTCTGAGATGTACGAGCTCAGAGGTTATGTAGTTGAAATTTATCAGCGATATATTCCCAATTTGGTAATGTGGCATGCTGAGTGTTGTTGTGATGATGATCATTTATTTTATCATTTGTGATCAAAGCGTGGCTTTGTGAAAAAGCATAGATTTGTGGACAAGACTTCGTCAGGGCCTCACAACCCGGAAATGGTCGAAACAGGAATGTTGCGGCAAGGTTACGAGGGTCGCGCCCTTTAGGGTATGTCATTTCCTTTTGGAAAGGGGTGGTATCATGGTATGGAGCCCAGATACTTACTCACGTGGACACACTTTATTTATTATGTGTGATGTTGGTTACCGAGCGCTCGGATAAAGGTCCCAAAGGACCAGGGGATGACATATTCGTGAGTTACCTAGTTACAGGGGTAACCCGGCCTTGTTTGGCAGAGAGCAGTTTGTCTCTCGGGACGTCCAGCCAGAGGCGATCCCATTCGGCAGTAGGAAAGGAAGTTCCTTAGCCTGACCATTTGTTGGAAAATCCAAAGAAACAATACGAATCTTATACGGTTTTAGTTGTATTACCTGCTATGGAATGTGGCGGTAACCTACTTTTGAACATAGTAGCTATAGTAGGCATACGATACTGGTCGTATGCTGGCTAAGATTAATATTATACTTTCGAAATGTTTTCTACACTAGACATTAATAATAATAATCCAATGATTGGCGTAGTAAGCATCTTTGACTATCATAAGAAGAAATCTCCTCCAATTCTGCGTTTGCATTGTGTGTGTGGTGGGAGGTCTTATGGTAGTTTCATTTTCCAAAAGCATTGCGAATCTGTTTTATTTTCTTTGTGAAAATAACTGTTTTACGATCTCACACCAGTCACCATGACTGACTCGGAGTTTATTGTTCCCTTCTAAACTCTGGGTGCCCATAATTTTCCACACGGGCAACCTAGAGTTATTTTTATCAGGATATTCTGGATATTCTGGAGCTTTGGGAATAAGCTGGATGGCGAGACGTACTTCCGTACTTGTTATTTATTTCCGTTGTGTATTCTGTATAAGGACAGGTTTATATAACTGTCCATTGTTGTATTGAGTTGTATATTTACTCTGATGATGTATTTTATAACTGATATAGTTCCTTGTTTAAAAGACTAGTGATTATCTATTATATTTTGCTTCGCTGCGAATGTGAGATTCTGTTGTTGTTTTTGTTTCTATGTTTTTCTGTTCTTCTTTTCTTCTGTCTTCTTCTACCTCTTCTTTTAACCCTAATGGTTCGGTTTTCCGGCATTCGATTGTGCGGCATTTGATACAGTGAACGTATTAATGTTGACTTTCAAGCGTCGAAAAATCGTGTCGTTACATGTGGTATCAGAGCATCCGATTAAGCGAAAATCCTGTTCTGTTGGGTGTTACTCATTAGAGATAGAGTCAGTAGTACTCTAGAATGAGTTGAGTGTAATAATAGATATGAGCGCGTATTTGTTAGTGAATATACAAAATTTTGTTTTGTATTATGTTGACTTATCGGTTGATTGTTTATAGATTCTGGTCGGTGTAGTCTAGCTAACTGTAATCGATAGGGGTTTCTAAACTCTTAAACAAGATAAACTGACATAGTATTGTTTAAATAGGGTGAATGAAATAATTTTACCCAAAAAAACTATTTTTTATATAGAAAAGAAATGAATTTCTATGAATTATTATAGTATATGGATGCTTGGTTGTTAGGAAAAGATAATATTGAATTATTATCACTGTTATATGAAAAACAATTAATTAAATAAAATAATAACCAAAGATTTGAAGATAAATTCATTTAACAAATGAAAATTATAAATATGAATTAAGAATATAAGGAAATGAATTCATATACGAATGAATTTGTAAATGTAATTGTAAATAAGATTTATAATTGAAATAGGATTCTAAAGAAATATTTGAAAATAAAATTCATTAATGGAATGTAAATAAGTTGATAACTTATAAAATATTTGAAATCTGATTGGAATGAAATTTGATTTGAATAAAGTTGAATAAAATAAAATGTATTTAGTTTAAGTAAACTGATTTGATAATTTATTAATTCATGAAATAATGAATTGGAAGTTAGTTAAATTAAAGTTGAGTTGTGAACTAAATTTAAAATGGGTTGAATTTGCAAATAAATTCAAGTAAGCATAAATTAATTGAAATTTCCTTGTTATTGATAAAATGAATTCATGATGAATTGAATATGGAAATGTGAAATTAAAAAAAAAAGAATAAGTAAATGTACTAATTGAATTAAATTAGTAAATGGGATAGATTTGATAAATGAAAATCAAATCAAGAATTGAAATCAGAAATTGTTTACAAGGAAATGAATTTGAGTTTTGAAGTGAAATAGCTTAAGTAAATATTGAATAAATACTCGACTTAAGAAAATTTTTGTGAAATGGTTCAAATGAAATGAATGAGAATATGGAATGTAAATCTAATTGAAATGGAATCAATTCAAATGATAGTTAGCTCAAGTAATCATTTAGTTGCATGAATATTAACAAATTTGAATAGAAAGAATTATCGTTTGACAAAAATAAGACTATATAAATTCTATGAGTTAATAAAAGCAAATATAAATTGATTTTTGTATCAATTGAAATAGATGTGAGTTAGATTCACTTAGAAATGAATTGACTGTAAGAAAGTGAGTTGTTAATCACTTGAATTGAGTAGAAATTGAATGTGAATTAAATGAAGCGATTTAAGTTGTATTAAAACCTTATGAATTGCAAGTAAATAAAATTTAAACTGAATGTTGAACTTTGTTTTGAATCTGTTGGTAAATGGAATTTAAGCTGAAAATTGGAAATTTAATTTGATTTTTGATAAACAAAGTGAAGTATTGAAATAAAATTAGTAAGTGAAACTAATTGAAGGAATGACAAAGTAAATATGATTTGGCAATGAATTTGAATTTTTAAATCTTGAACTTAAGAAAGGAATGGCAGATAAAATTAAATATTCAAAGTTGTAGATGAATTGAATTCATATGGTAACAGGAAAACTATTTGAATAGAAGTAGATATGAAAACTTCTGTAAGAAATGTGTGAAATGATTTTTGGAATCTGTAGTTGGATATGGTTAAATTGGATATACAGGTATTATAAGGCTAAGGAAAATTGGATTTGATTTCGAAGATAAATTTGAAATTGCTCGATAATAAGGTATGTATTTGAATTTCAGTATGAAATTTGATGAGTTTCTGATTTTGCCACTTGGTTTTTTGTTTTCTATTGGGGTTTGAGAGTCCGTAGGGACGTTTTGTAGTAGTACCGTGTTAGCCGCGCAAAGGAGACGCTGGCGAAATTTTTCGAAAATTTAGGGAGTTAAAAAATTTTTGAGAAATTTTGGGTAATTTACAATTTGAATTTAAGTTTAAATTTGAATTGTGAAGTAAAACAATATTGTTTGAAAATTATGAAAGTGTTTGGAAAGTTAGTTGAAGTGATAACGAATCTTTAATAAAAAGATTTGTTTTGAAATTTGATAAAACTATTTGGAATTGAGAAAATAGTTAACGGGTATTGGAACATTCTTCTTTACTTGTAATTTTGGGACGAAATTCTTTTAAGGGGGGAAGATTGTAACGACCCAGAATTTTTGACATTTGAAATATGAATATTTAATTGAGTTTAAATATTCGAATGATAATTTAATTTGAAATTCAAATATCAAAGTAAATTTGGTAAATTAATTATTAAATTAAATCGTTAAATCTGGAGAAAAAAAAATGTTGAATCTCGATTTTTAAGCTGATTAAAAATATTTTCAAGGCTTAGAAATTTCATATTGACTATACTGAAGATAATAGAAGTTTCAGAATTGAATTTTGAGATGCTTCGTTCGGTTTTGAATTATATCGTTTAAATCGATATTTGAAAATAGCGTTCCGGAGCACAGTCTCGGAATCCAACGAAACCAGTTCTATTGGATCCGTAATATTGTATTATTATCGGATTTCGATTTTCGTAACATTTGGAGTTGTTGTGTGAGCGTACAATATATATACGCGTTGGAATTTAGATCGAAATTTTGAATTGTGAAAACCAAGGCAATTTGAAATTGAATTTAAAAAAATAAAAAATTTATAAAATCCCATTACTGTAGTAACGAACACGTTGCTTCTATCTTCAACACTTGGCAGAATGGTAAGACACGCGTTTGAAAATGAAAGAAAAAGGAAAAGCATACGTACAAAACGAAAATACTTTCGTTCGAATTCTCTTCAATAAATTCAAAATCAAATGGCCGCTTCCTATTTCCTAAATCAAGTTCAAATTCGTTCCACAAACAAAAAATATATATATATACAGACGAACGAGAATTCATTCGAAGCAGGGGCGATCAATTCTAATTTGCTGCCTTCCCAATTTCTCGACCCATTCCTCTGCTAGTTCGAATGCGTGGGAAAGGGGTCTTTATCGATCGCGACTTTAGATCTAGCGCGAGTACGCTGGAGGCGAAGTCGAAGAGGAAAGGCAGCTGCGTTTGGGTGCGTGCACGTGATGGGGCGTTGGCGTCTCAGTTCGTGGTCGTGGAAGGGGCGAACTTGGCGAACAGCGAGACTTGAGGTGGGTCTCGCACGCAAGCAGTTGAGGTGGGTCGCGTCTTCGATGGGAATGGCTACCGATTTGGGGATAGGGTAGCGAGCTAGGGTTTGCTAGCTCGGGAAGATGGTGGCGATTCATCATGTTCACTTGGAGGAGGGCTCGATGATTTGTTGGGTTCAAGTTCAATCATGGAGGCTGGAATTTCAATCTGTGGTTAGGTATAAAAAAAATCATCCTTCAATTTTAAATTTTTAAATATATATGTATAGATCAGTTAGAAAAAAAAGAATAGTGAAGTGAATATTCATTTCGTTATTTACTTTGAGAAAATAAAATAAATGTTGAAAGTTTGTACATGAATATTGACCTGAAAGGAGAATAGATATATTTACAGTAAAGAAAATTTGTTTAAAATTAAATTGTTAGTTGAATTAAAATTTTTGTTTCAAATGAATAATATTTTGTAAAAGAAGATTTGTTAGAAATTTAATTTATTGGATAAGATGATTTATTTAAAAGGGAAAATTTGCTAGAATCAAATTATTAGATTAAATGAAATTATTAATAATAATTAATTGTTCGAGTTTATTTCGAATATTAATAAACCATATAAATGTTTATACAAGGTTGAGAATCGCGGAATCAAATCAAGAAAACAAAATGGACTGGTAATGGATTGCATATTTAAAAAGCTAAGGTGAGATCTTCTCACTCAAATGAAAAGTGGAATTTTCAGCTATTGATTTGATTATCTGTTTGGATGTGATATTAGATATAGTAGGATATATCTATATATATAGCAATATATATTGGCATATGTATATATTGCAGTTGTTGATTTCCCGCATTATATAGCGGATGAGACCCTATTGCGCCGTTAGTAAGCGGATGATATTTTATAAATCCCATATACCGCGATATTCCACATCGAAGTGGAATTGGTATTGTGCTAACATCTGTGGATGTAGGGAAACAGGTTGGAGGGATCCAACTGGATTCCTCAAATTGTTTGAATATTATTTCATATGTGAATGATGTGATTTATTGATAATCTGTGGATGATTTATTGATAATTGAAATTGTGAAGGCTATAATTTAGCCGAATGTATTTTTGGTATCGTTGGATACCAGAAATGAATATAAATTGGATTTTGAAATTAAAGTGGAAACTTTAAGTGAATTTATTGTTAAGGATTGAATTTATTGAAAGAAGGAATTTTAAAGTATTAAAATTTGATTTTCGAAATCTTACCGAATAAATTCCAAAATATGGAAAAAAATGAGTTTTGAATAATATAGTTTAAAAGTTGAAGAATTCATTTAAAAATGGAATTTTGAATAATTTGGAAAGAACAAAGGAATTTATTTAAAATTGATAAACTTTGAGAAATCAATTTGAAAGTTGATTTGGTGCTAAAAAAATGAATATTTTGAAATGTAAATTCAAAATGGAATTCATGAAATGAAAGGGGAATTTGTTTTAAAAATAAACGCTGATTTATTTTTAAGTGTGAAAGTAAATTTATGGATTTTGAACGTAAATTTGAAATAAATCGATAAGGATTTATTTAATTGGTTTAAATGGACCGTTTTGAAGTGAAAGTGTATTTTCACTATAAAGCCGAGTATATTTTCCAAAGTGGCTTTTAAAATATAAATTAAAAGTTCTAAGTGAATTTTTAAAAGAAATATTTGGAAATGTATTTCGCATAAGGAAATTGATTTGAAATTTATTTTCAAAAGTTGAAAGGTGAAATGTGATTTGAAATTGGTTTTCAAATATTAAGTGTGGGAAAAAATATATATCTCGTGAAGATATTTTGAAATTAAATAAATTGGGAAAATTATTAAATCTGATGATTGTTGTGAATATTGTTGATATTTAAATCACCGACTATAAATATTTGCCTTTGAAATGGCACTTGAATTTAGATCGAAATTTTGAATTGTGAAAACCAAGGCAATTTGAAATTGAATTTAAAAAAATAAAAAATTTATAAAATCCCATTACTGTAGCAACGAACACGTTGCTTCTATCTTCAACACTTGGCAGAATGGTAAGACACGCGTTTGAAAATGAAAGAAAAAGGAAAAGCATACGTACAAAACGAAAATACTTTCGTTCGAATTCTCTTCAATAAATTCAAAATCAAATGGCCGCTTCCTATTTCCTAAATCAAGTTCAAATTCGTTCCACAAACAAAATATATATATATATACAGACGAACGAGAATTCATTCGAAGCAGGGGCGATCAATTCTAATTTGCTGCCTTCCCAATTTCTCGACCCGTTCCTCTGCTAGTTCGAATGCGTGGGAAAGGGGTCTTTATCGATCGCGACTTTAGATCTAGCGCGAGTACGCTGGAGGCGAAGTCGAAGAGGAAAGGCAGCTGCGTTTGGGTGCGTGCACGTGATGGGGCGTTGGCGTCTCAGTTCGTGGTCGTGGAAGGGGCGAACTTGGCGAACAGCGAGACTTGAGGTGGGTCTCGCACGCAAGCAGTTGAGGTGGGTCGCGTCTTCGATGGGAATGGCTACCGATTTGGGGATAGGGTAGCGAGCTAGGGTTTGCTAGCTCGGGAAGATGGTGGCGATTCATCATGTTCACTGGGAGGAGGGCTCGATGATTTGTTGGGTTCAAGTTCAATCATGGAGGCTGGAATTTCAATCTGTGGTTAGGTATAAAAAAAATCATCCTTCAAATTTAAATTTTTAAATATATATGTATAGATCAGTTAGAAAAAAAAGAATAGTGAAGTGAATATTCATTTCGTTATTTACTTTGAGAAAATAAAATAAATGTTGAAAGTTTGTACATGAATATTGACCTGAAAGGAGAATAGATATATTTACAGTAAAGAAAATTTGTTTAAAATTAAATTGTTAGTTGAATTAAAATTTTTGTTTCAAATGAATAATATTTTGTAAAAGAAGATTTGTTAGAAATTTAATTTATTGGATAAGATGATTTATTTAAAAGGGAAAATTTGCTAGAATCAAATTATTAGATTAAATGAAATTATTAATAATAATTAATTGTTCGAGTTTATTTCGAATATTAATAAACCATATAAATGTTTATACAAGGTTGAGAATCGCGGAATCAAATCAAGAAAACAAAATGGACTGGTAATGGATTGCATATTTAAAAAGCTAAGGTGAGATCTTCTCACTCAAATGAAAAGTGGAATTTTCAGCTATTGATTTGATTATCTGTTTGGATGTGATATTAGATATAGTAGGATATATCTATATATATAGCAATATATATTGGCATATGTATATATTGCAGTTGTTGATTTCCCGCATTATATAGCGGATGAGACCCTATTGCGCCGTTAGTAAGCGGATGATATTTTATAAATCCCATATACCGCGATATTCCACATCGAAGTGGAATTGGTATTGTGCTAACATCTGTGGATGTAGGGAAACAGGTTGGAGGGATCCAACTGGATTCCTCAAATTGTTTGAATATTATTTCATATGTGAATGATGTGATTTATTGATAATCTGTGGATGATTTATTGATAATTGAAATTGTGAAGGCTATAATTTAGCCGAATGTATTTTTGGTATCGTTGGATACCAGAAATGAATATAAATTGGATTTTGAAATTAAAGTGGAAACTTTAAGTGAATTTATTGTTAAGGATTGAATTTATTGAAAGAAGGAATTTTAAAGTATTAAAATTTGATTTTCGAAATCTTACCGAATAAATTCCAAAATATGGAAAAAAATGAGTTTTGAATAATATAGTTTAAAAGTTGAAGAATTCATTTAAAAATGGAATTTTGAATAATTTGGAAAGAACAAAGGAATTTATTTAAAATTGATAAACTTTGAGAAATCAATTTGAAAGTTGATTTGGTGCTAAAAAAATGAATATTTTGAAATGTAAATTCAAAATGGAATTCATGAAATGAAAGGGGAATTTGTTTTAAAAATAAACGCTGATTTATTTTTAAGTGTGAAAGTAAATTTATGGATTTTGAACGTAAATTTGAAATAAATCGATAAGGATTTATTTAATTGGTTTAAATGGACCGTTTTGAAGTGAAAGTGTATTTTCACTATAAAGCCGAGTATATTTTCCAAAGTGGCTTTTAAAATATAAATTAAAAGTTCTAAGTGAATTTTTAAAAGAAATATTTGGAAATGTATTCCGCATAAGGAAATTGATTTGAAATTTATTTTCAAAAGTTGAAAGGTGAAATGTGATTTGAAATTGGTTTTCAAATATTAAGTGTGGGAAAAAATATATATCTCGTGAAGATATTTTGAAATTAAATAAATTGGGAAAATTATTAAATCTGATGATTGTTGTGAATATTGTTGATATTTAAATCACCGACTATAAATATTTGCCTTTGAAATGGCACTTGAATTTGTTTTTAAAACAAACGCTTATTATTCGGTTTAGCCGGGAAAGGACCTTTGTGTCAGATAACCCATTCCGAATAATGATACGACGATATGGATCGTATTGAAGACCGGTGATGAAGACCGTGTATTTGTGAAAATAATAGAATGACCTATCGATTGTCTTGCACCGTTAGCTACGGTATTGAGATTTCCTTTGTGATGGGAAGTTTTATCGGGATTGTGAATATTCGGATTTGCAAGGACTTCTTTGGAAGTGCCTTCGGCTCTGTTCGAACCCGGAACAGACTTGTATGGTTACATGTCTGACATTACGTTTTGAGATATAAAGCTGATTTCTTTCAAATACATTTCTGTTGTTGGCGGTGAATTTATTCTCTTAGCTTAACACCCTTGTCTGAGACGTACGAGCTCAGAGGTTATGTAGTTGAAATTTATCAGCGATATATTCCCAATTTGGTAATGTGGCATGCTGAGTGTTGCTGTGATGATGATCATTTATTTGATCATTTGTGATCAAAGCGTGGCTTTGTGAAAAAGCGTAGCTTTGTGGATGAAACTTCGTCAGGGCCTCACAACCCGGAAATGGTCGAAACAGGAATGTTGCGGCAAGGTTATGAGGGTCGCGCCCTTTAGGGTATGTCATTTCCTTCTGGAAAGGGGTGGTATCATGGTATGGAGCCCAGATACTTACTCATGTGGACACACTTTATTTATTATGTGTGATGTTGGTTACCGAGCGATCGGATAAAGGTCCCAAAGGACCAGGGGATGACATATTCGTGAGTTACCTAGTTACAGGAGTAACCCGGCCTTGTTTGGCAGAGAGCAGTTTATCTCTCGGGACGTCCAGCCAGAGGCGATCCCATTCGGCAGTAGGAAAGGAAGTTCCTTAGCCTGACCATTTGTTGGAAAATCCAAAGAAACAATACGAACCTTGTACGGTTTTAGTTGTATTACCTGCTATGGAATGTGGCGGTAACCTGCTATTGAACATAGTAGCTATAGTAGGCATACGATACTGGTCGTATGCTGGCTAAGATTAATATTATACTTTCGAAATGTTTTCTACACTAGACATTAATAATAATAATCCAATGATTGGCGTAGTAAGCATCTTTGACTATCATAAGAAGAAATCTCCTCCAATTCTGCGTTTGCATTGTGTGTGTGGTGGGAGGTCTTATGGTAGTTTCATTTTCCAAAAGCATTGCGAAACTGTTTTATTTTCTTTGTGAAAATAACTGTTTTACGATCTCACACCAGTCACCATGACTGACTCGGAGTTTATTGTTCCCTTCTAAACTCTGGGTGCCCATAATTTTCCACACGGGCAGCGTAGAGTTATTTTTATCAGGATATTCTGGATATTCTGGAGCTTTGGGAATAAGCTGGATGGCGAGACGTACTTCCATACTTGTTATTTATTTCCGATGTGTATTCTGTATGAGGACAGGTTTATATAACTGTCCATTGTTGTATTGAGTTGTATATTGACTCTGATGATGTATTTTATAACTGATATAGTTCTTTGTTTAAAAGACTAGTGATTATCTATTATATTTTGCTTTGCTGCGAATGTGAGATTCTGTTGTTGTTTCTGTTTCTATGTTTTTATGTTCTTCTTTTCTTCTGTCTTCTTCTACCTCTTCTTTTAACCCTAATGGTTCGGTTTTCCGGCATTCGATTGCGCGGCATTTGATACAGTGAACATATTAATGTCGACTTTCAAGCGTCGAAAAATCATGTCGTTACATTTCTTATAACTTTATTATTTTAAAAATATATAAAATAAGATTCAATTTAAGAAAATTTAATCTAATTAATATATACATTATGTTTAAGTATTTATTTAAATTATATTTTAAAAAAATAGATTTTTAATAACTTTAATAAATAAAGGTTGGAAAGATAAGTTAAAGCTGATTTGTAATTTGATTTATTTAGGAATTGAATTTAAAAAAAATGATACGAAACTTATTGATATAAGATATTAAAGATATGAAATTTATAGCTTGATAACTTGGTTTTGATTAAAAGTGACTAAATGAATATTTTCGAATTTAAATAAATTGAAAATTAATTTTAGTTTTGATTTAAATGTGCAATTCGAGTTTTTATTTACATGTTCATAAATGGTGATTTAGTGAATATTTCAGAATTAAATAAATTAAAGTTAGATATTTAATATTTAATTTTGATTTAAATTTGCAATCTGGGATTTATTTAAATGCGTATGAAAATGATAAAATGAATATTTTCAAATTTAAATAAATTAAAGTTGAATTTTGATATATAAATTAAGTTTATCATATTGGTTTATAGTGAATATTTAAACTTTGAAACCTATTGAATTGGAAGTGGTTTAAATTTGAAGTTCAAATCTAAATTTGAAATCGATATAAATTAAAATAGTTTAATGAGAATTTTAATTGATTTGTGAAATTGGAAGAAACAATTCTAAATATAAACTATTTTTAATATATAACTATTTTAAATATTAACTATTTTTAATATATATATATCTATTTTAAAATATAAACTATTTTGTATATAACTATTTAAAATATAAACTATTTTTAATATATAACTATTTTTAAAATAAAACTATTTTTTTTGCAGATTAAGCGGGGTTAAACTGGGCCCCTACCACCTTTATTAAAAAACAAGGAAGAAACAGGACAACACAAAACAAGAAAAGGAAGAGGAAAAGAGAAAAGAAAAAAACAAACAACAACCACACATGAGAAAAAACACCAGCACACAAAAAAGAGGAAAGACAAAAGAGGAAAAACTAAGGGATCCATGGCTCAATAAGGTCATCACAAAAAGTGTGTGAACTGTCTTTCATTCCCATGAATATATCTTTCTTCAAAACAGCCTATGCCACCTCCTTGCTTCTACTTATTCCTTCTAAACACCTTTTGTTTCTTTCCCTCCATATCACCATCTTGAGTTTTTTCAAAATAAAGAAGAAATACTGCATGTTGTCGTCGTTCAACTTGATGGCACTCTCAATAAAATCCCAAGGGTTGCTATCAGTAGTAGTCGCATTTACCCACTGACAGCATGCAACCAATTTGCGCCAAATCACAGAAGCATAATCACAGTCGAAAAATAAATGCTGAACACTCTCACATTACTGTTGACATAGTTCACATATGGGATTCACTGGCATCCCAATCTTGATGAGTTTATCCCTATTCAGCAATGCATTGTTTGAGACTTTCCAAAACATTAAGTTGTCACTATTACAGGATATAGCATTCCACATCACCTTTCTCCACTTACAATTAGGCATTGAATCCACACCATTCAAATCATCATAAACAATAGAAATGGTGTGAGCCTTCCCATTCCACTGGACAGTATCATGATCATTAAAAGCATAAGTATTGACTTGATAGTTGCTCCAACAATTCCTGACATACTGATTACTTGTAAAAGGTAACACAAGCTTACCATTCACGATATGATGAACTGCAAGAGCATTATTTCCAATGCCAGACTGATACTTCTGCTGGGAAGAGAGAAGATGATCAAGGATAATGCCTTTTTCAATCCAAGGCTCTGTCCAAAACTTGCACAAACTACCAACAGAAAGTTGAATTTGAACAAAAGGCTTGAAACAGTTTCTCAAGTTTAACAAACTCCGCCAAATCCAACTACAGGATTGCAGGACTTCCATCAGCCAAAAGTTTTTGACTCCAACATTATACCTGAGTGTCCATCTCACCCAGAGCGTGTCTTTCTTATTAAGCAAGGCGTTGAAATGATGGCTGTAAGCTGCCTTATTCCAGACCTCAATGCTATGCAACCCCAACCCTCCTTTACTTTTTGGCTTCTCAAAAATTGAACATGAACATGGAAACACTTTCTTCGTATGTATTGAACCAAACCAAAAAAATCTCAACATAGCCCTCCTAATCAATTTCAACAGCTTTAGAGGAAGGATAAAAGCTCTTGCCCAATATACCATAATGGAGAAACTGACAGATTGGACCAGAACCAGCCTACCAGCTTGTGACAGGAATCTGTTAGCCCAACAGTCCATGATTGCAGTAATTTTTTCGTATAAAGGCAAGCAGTTGGCATAGGAAATCCTAGACGAACAAAGAGGCATCCCAAGGTAATGCATATCAGTAGCCATGGACTACATACCAGCATGGGAGGACAGAGAGGTATGCTGCATGCTAGAAGTGCCTGAGAACAAGATACTTGACTTATTAAGATTAAGTTTTAGGCCTGTCATTCTGTAGAAATTGTTGAGATCACCTTTAATTGATACAATGGATTGCAGATTGGGTTTGTTGAAAATCATGATATCATCAGTGAAAAGGAGGGAACTTATCTCAAGGTCCTTGCATTTGGGGTGATAAAGGATTTGGTTATTATTAAACATCGATCTCAACATGCAAGTGAAGACTTCCATAACCAAAATGAAAATGTATGACGATAGAGGATCCCCATGCTTAATGCCCTGCTTGGAAACAAAGTTGCCCTTACTGGAACCGTAGATTATGAGAGTGAAGGAGGGTGTTGAGATGCATTCATATATCCAAGCAACAAAATTTTTTGGAAAGCCCATGAGAGACATAATTCTCACAACCGACTTCCAATGAATTGAATCATATGCCTTCATCAAGTCAAGTTTCAACATGGCAGCAGGCGAAGCATTAGCGCAGGGATAACCTTTCAAGAGTTCATGGGCTAACATAACGTTGTCAAGAATATTTCTATTGGGTAAGAAGGCCACTTGATTGTTGGAAATAATTCTTTGCAAAACAGACACAAGCCTCGTTGCAATAATTTTGGAGATACACTTATACACTACATTGCAGCAGGAGATAGGCCTGAAGGAAGAAACAGAAGAAGCATGTTTGGTTTTGGGGATTAACACCAGATTGGTGGTGTTCACAGACTTGAGCAGCTTGAACTTATCGAAGAAATTATGAACAGCCTTGCAGAATAGCCCACCCACAGTGTCCCAGCATGCTATAAAAAGACGACATTGAAACCATCTGGACCACCAGAGGAGCACCTATTCATAGCAAAGAGAGTCTTTTTAATTTCCACATTAGTCACCTTAGCTACCAGAGGAGCAGCTTCTTCAGGATATATTTTTGGCAGCGGAATGCTAGACATCAGATCCAACTCCGGTTCAAATTGATCAGCATTACCAAGAAGGGATGAAAAATGCAAGAGAAAAGCCTTTTCTACTGATTCAGGAGAAGTGTGCAGGGATCCTGCTTCATCAAAAATGGATGAGATGTTATTAACTGAGTGTTTAACCTTTATGGAAGCGTGAAAAAATTTTGTATTCCTATCGCCTTCAGCTGCCCAATTGATTCTAAGTTGCTGCTTTTTCATGTCACATTCATTAGCTAACGCGAGGTTGAGGTCAGTGTAGATGACAGCTTCCTTCTCCGCCATCTCAGCATTGTCAGGATAAGACATCATTTGCTCTTGAGCTTCCTTAAGCTGGACCTTAAGAGAGGCGGAAAGCAGGTTGCCATTACCAAACTTCCTTTTAGCCCAAACTCTTAGTTCTTCCTTAACAGCACGGAGATTACTGCAAAAAATAAACATCGGATTTCCAAAAAACTTAACTGACCAAGCTTTATTAATAATGTTATTATAATCTGGATCACGGATCCATGCATTGAAGAATTTAAACCCTCTTTTGTTTCCAGGCGACTGCTTCCCAGTAGTCATAATAATTGGAGAGTGGTCAGGGAGGATGGGATGGAGCATAAAAGAGGAGATATTAGGCCAAGAGGAAAGGGCTTTGAATTTGGAAAATGCATGATCAATATTGGAAAAAATACGAGCTCCACTCCTAGATCTATTGTTCCAAGTGTAGAGGGCACCATTTTTGCAAATGGGTAACATAGAAGAATCTTTTATTGCAGTGTTTAAGGGGAGAACATCCCGAGGCAAAAGCGGGATACCTCCATGCTTGTCAGACAATGACATACAACAGTTAAAATCTCCAGCTATAACCCAAGGGTGAGATTCTTGCCGTAATGCCGGTATAAGGTTAAGAAGGGACTGCCTATTAGAAGGAGAATTGAAAGCATAGATGAAAGTAATGTAGAAAGAAGAGGAAGAATTGAAATACTTAGCATGGAAGTGCATTAACTGCGCTGTTGCTAGAAGGAGGTCAAGGGAAAGCAGGGCAGGGTTATGAAGGACCATAATTCTCCCATAACACGCTTCGTGAAGGTTGTGGGAGAGAGTCCAAGAAGGATCAATGTATCTGGCGGCAGATAAAGTCATGGGGAGATTTAATTTAGTTTCGAGAATAGCGAAGATTGACAATTTATGATTGGATATCAAAAGCTTCACTTGATCAAGCTTGAGGAAATTGTGACATCCTCTAATGTTCCATACTCCAAAATTGTGTAACATAATTATTGTACTGAAGAGAAATCACCTTCTGTCATGCTCCTTGTAATGGGAGAGTTTATTCTGGAATAACTTGGGGTTTTGATGTTTGATTTTTTGTGCTTTTTGCTTTTTACATATTTTGATATTTGAAGGAGGATGTCTGTTTGTTCTTTAGAGGGAGATTTCCAGCCAGGAATTGAGCCCTGGAAAACATAGGGTTGACTTATGGTGGAGATGCTTAGTAGAGGAGGAGAAGAGATGGTGGGATGGACATGAGAGATAGTGGGAGATTGCATGGAGTATATTAGATCACAAATTTGCTTTTGTAGAGATTCGCAGAATTGCTCCTGTTGTTTATCAGAAATTGTAATATTATTTGTTTGGCATGAGGGGAGAGGTTGCTGTTTGTTAATAACACTTTCTGGACATTGCTTATTCATGTGTATTCCTGGGTGCAACTGTGCAGTATCATGCACTGAAACAGAATCACCCCTTGTATCATGCTCAGTAACTGTTTCAACATCAAACTCCACCACCTGGATTTGTAAGTTGAGGGATTCTACTGAATTTGATGTTATATTTTCATGATCAATATGGTTGTTCACCCCTCCGCTGGTTTCAGATTGGTCTTCATTATTTGTTTCCAAAACTTCAGTTTGCTTTTCATTGGTTGTTACAATCCCCCTAACATCACCATTCTCCACATTATTTAGCACATCAAACTTGTTACTTATCAAAACAGAGACTAGATCAACCCCTTCTTCACCTTCCTCCACTTGTGAAACCCTACCACTAAGGTCCACAATGCTTTTGTTCTTCATCTGATGCTGCAATAAGACAGCATCAACTCTGTCATCAACATCAGATTTATCTTTGTGCATTGACTGCCTCACTGAGTTACCAACCTCTAGTTTTGCTTTTTTGTTCACCACTTTCTCCCAAATTTGCTTCCTTTTGCTAATATGCTTCCCATCCCTATACTCACCTGTACTGCCTTCTTGTATTTTCTTCTTAACTTCTGTCTCGTCCTCATTTCTCTCACTAATTCCTCCATGTTTTTTGCACACATTCATTAGGTGACCAAATTCTTTACAGTGAGAACATATATCAGGTTTCCAGAGATAGCTTACTTGCACCATGTGAGTAGATCCATCCATAAGTTTTACTGGGAACTCATCAACTAAATCCTGATACGGAGTAACATCAACCAAACATTTAGTGTAACCAATTCTTTCCATTCTGTCAGTGGAAGAATCCAAACATAGGAGTCTACCAATTCTTGAAGCAAGCCAGTTAATCCCAAGGTGGGACCAAGCATAAAGTGGGATATTTGATAATTTTAACCATACAGGCACAGATCTAATTGTGCTGCAACTGTTCCCTATAAAGGGATCCCAGGCCTTAATGATGAAAATCTTGTTCCGAAGAAAAATGGGATCTGCTTCAACTATTTTCCTTCTATCCTCGTCACAGGAGAGATGGAAAAGGAACAAGATTCCATCAGATTTGACCGATGTTTCCCCTTTAAGCTTCCATAGCTTCTTTAAGTGATTGATAACAGTCAAATAAGACAGCGGCTTGTCAAGGAAAAAACCCACTAGCCATTCACACCACACTGCATTACCAGCTTTCAACACCTCACTCGGTGGAACCATAGCAGGACCTTCAAAGGTAAGAGGAATGTCAACTGGCGTGTAAGTTCCAGCATTTCAAGGTTTGATTTTAAAAAGAGAAGACCAGTTTGAGGAAGTGGAGGCAGGATAGCTGAAGGGATCGGGTAAGGCTGGTGGTGGTAAGGTTTCAGGAGATGTTGGAATTGTGGCCGAAGGAGAAGAAGAAGAAGGGGGAACAGTTGACGAAATGGGAATGTCAGAGTGATTGGAAAGGGAATGGGAAAAGGGATGGGCGGGAGAAGCAATGGAAACGAAAAAAAGCGGAAAAAAACATATGAAATATTACTATTTTTAAATATAAACTATTCTGTGATTATGATTTTGGAAGTGAATAATGATATCAAAAGTGATTTGATTTTGAAATGGATATGATATTTTGATATGAAGTATGAACTATTTTAAAATGATTATAAAAGTGATTTATAAAATAACCACGATGTGAAATAAGCGTTTGGTTGTTAAAGAGACCGGGATCAGATATTGTCATACTCTCTGCCAATGCCGAAAACCACTTTAACAACTGTGCACGTAGTGGAGATCCCGGAACAAAGTAGGATGGTTTAGCGACGATTCTGTATGAGGTATTAACGCAGCCCCGACTCTCGCGAGTTAGCTTGATGTGGCTAAAACAGGAGCCACGCCGGGCCATGTGAGGTCGCTCCCCCTATCGGGCACATTTCTTCGATACCATTTTATTACTTTGTGATTTGATTGGGTGCACCTTTTGATTTGGTAGTGTGTCTCAAGGTGGGTGGTAGTAGCTGCTACGCATTGCCTCGCATGCCTTGTCACATGCCTTATCGTGCCTTCTACGAGTTTGGTTTGTACCGACCTATAGAGTGCCCTCTGAGTAAACCATCGGTTTGGTGGAGCTTACGGTACTGTATAGTCTACGGGAATACATAAAATGTGTTAAGGGGGATATGGGTAATGCCTTAAGCTATTTTGATACTTTACTCTACTGATTGACATATTATAATAGTGTATATTACTACATAGTAGGTAGTTCCATGGATCCTTAGAGGATGGAAATCCCAGACATCGTTTAAGTTACTTGTATTTCAGTTGACATTTCACTTGAGTTAAATTTTCTAATATAAGAATGTTAATCCTGACTCTAGTGTTTTGTGTTTTGCTTTATGCTCGAGTCAGACTGAGTGCCATAGCATTTGAGACTCACCTTTGGAGTTTAGAGTTTTTCTTGAAGATCAATCTTGGTCCATTCAGCTTTCCAGTTACTTCAGTTTATTCTAGTTGTTGTTCCAAATTGTGGTTGGCATTTGTATTGGTAACTTCTGTGTATTCAAGATATCTGTTGTATTTACTTAAAACTCTGATGTTTATATAGTAGCTTTATGAACTACTATTTATCTATTTTCCGCTGCTTATTGTTGTATTACTCTGTGTTTGTGATTCTGTGATTGATTTATTTACTGTATATGCTGAGTTTTGCCAAATATAAATTAACAATCCGTTGTTTTGAGCAATTCAAGTCTGAAATGAGTGGATGATTGTCGATTTGAACGGTTTGAAATAGTGGGTCGCTACAGTACCATAAGGTGCTGAATTAAGAAGAGCATGAGTGCGACATATTGAAGGCACCCTAAAGCTAGATGGTACTTGACTCCCTTGCTAAGGTCTAGATCACCCTTTGGTTGTGGATCCCCATCATATTGTCAATTGATGATTTACGTTAGATCCGGATAAACGGGAATTAAAAAACAATATGTTGCAATTACATGGAAGTAAGAATTGAGCCAGTTCCCAAAGGAAGGTGTGTAGTAATCACTCCATGATGATAACCATAATTTTAATATATTCTAAATGAAGATAAGTCTAAGTGGAAAAGAAGAAAAGTCTAAAAGAAGGGACAAATAAGACCCACTCTAAGTCCGAACCCATATGAAAGAATTTAATAAAAAGGTTTTGAATTTCATTTAAATTATTTAAAACAATTTTCAAAGGATTTTTTTAAAAGTAGAGAAATCATATTTTCGAAAAGTAAGCAAATAATAAAAAAATTGTCATGTATAATTATCTTATTATTTAATAGAAATTTCTGGTTTAAATTAAAACTGTTTAGACCAAGGGGCATTCAATTTGAAATAAATATAAAATAGAGCGTATTTATAGCACAACGATTTTTCGGATTTTGAAAATTTGAAGAAATAAAGTTCTTCTAAGGATGGACAATAGGAAGTTGTACTGGTTGTGAATGTAGTAAAAAGAGTAAAAGGACACAAGCGCCCGAAGGAGTGAGCGATATAAATTTAATGGAAAGGGACAAGAGTTTGAAGACCTAAGTGGTTGGCTAACACACCACTATAAGTAGATAGGGGTTTTTAGAATAATCGGGAAGAAACTGAAGAAGAAGGAAGAGGAACGGTACAACGTTTAGTTATAATAATAGTTTTATATTCAACCCGGGCCGAAAAGGGTCCAGCTTCTATCTGGGCTAAATGAGCGGCAAGCAATCGACTGCCTTAAATCCACAGTTCGATCGCCTTTATTCCATAGGTCAACTAGTAGAGGTCGACTGCCTAGATACAAGCAGTCGACTTGTTATCGGATAAAAATGCGAACTCGAACCTAGAACTTGTTTTATAGTCACATCCAAATATGTCTCCACTTATTCTTCCTCTCACCTCCAACCTTCCTCCTCCTCTTGCCAAGTAATGCCCATTTCAGAGACATTCTTATTTATTCATTTGGAATCTTACTAGGTTAATATTTCCATTTAGAAGAGAGGCAGACCCTTCCGCCACTTAAGACTTTAAACCAGAAGCAAATGCCTACAAAGATAACCTTTACTGCTCCAAATTTCAAATTTGGACCATTTAATACTTTCCAATTAAGAAAGCAAGCCCAATCTCTCACGTTGTCACGGGTCCTGGGATTAGTGATATCTCACATCAATAGTAAGTGCACCCGACTGTTGGTAATCCCTTACCGTCTATAGAGATATCCCTCACCGCTCCTAATCCCTCTTAATGCTTATAAATGTCAGTTTGTCCATAAAATCCTAATGCACATTTCGTAAGACATTTATGCATTTACTAATTTCAAATTAGTACAATTTTATATCTATTCCATTTTTATCAGTTCCATTAATCCATTTACCCTATTAATTTATTGCAACTCCCACCTTTATTACTATTTATTGGAGTTACAACCTTTTAAATTCTCTTCTCATTAGTTAATTATCCTAAACATGAATATTACGTACAAGCGTCCCTATTAGCTTTTATTTAATTATTATAAGCGTAGTAGTTATTTATGAATATTTACTTTTATCAAATACATTCTAGTTATATCTTTACTAGAATATACTTTTCCATGTTAAATTGTTGGAATCATATCTAAAAAGATTACCCGCTATAATTTCCATAAATCAGATTTAAACAAAAGATTTAACTTTAAAATATAAAAATTGCATTGTCTGAAATTGAAAGGAATAATCATTTCTTTTTATTACTTAAATAGACAATGTAAACTACAATAAATTCATACTTTGAACATCTATTTCTCTTTTTATTAGTATCTATTCCTTGTTAGATCAAACAGTGTATCTTTATAAAAGGGGAAGAAATCGAATTAATTTACAAATATTAAACGGATCTGAATTCCAACAGTTCCAAATATAGATAGGTATATATTCTAACAAGATTTGGGTAATAATCCAAATTTATAACATCATTATACAATCTATTTCAGATCTAGAATAAATTTCATTTGAATCGATATTCTAATCATATTCCAGATTAGGTTGTATACAATGCTAGATCAATTCATAAATAAGAATATGTACGTGATATTTATTGTATTCAGATCGTATTCAATTCGTTTCCTACAACTCATATACAATTATCCAATTAGGCATAAAAATAAAATAAACACCAATAGGATAATTTTCATATTATCACAATTTACAAAAATTCCCACTCACCTTTTAAAAGCGATCCAAATCTCCAGATCTGAAGTAGTACCTTTGATTCATCTCCAAATCATTTTTAATCCAAGAGATACATATAAAAGGGTATATACATACATTAGAATTACAGATCTGAGAAGCATTTGGGGTTGTGAGATAAAATAGACACAACTATATAAATTACCTCAAATATGCATATGGTTGATTCTCTTCTCTACTCCTTTTTATTAGATTTCTACTCTTCTCCAATTTGTATGAATATAGATACAAATATCTTACCCTTTATGATTAAGAAAGAAAGTAGAGGAGAAAAATGGCCAAGCTTTGCTACTTCCACCATAAAAATTTGAGAAGAGAAGGGAGGGTTAGGCCTGAATTTAAATGTGCTAGAATCATTCAAAATCGTTTGATCGAAACATATTAAATCCAGGTCGTTGCGGCCTAGGTTTATTGGAGCCACCAGGTTGTCACTGGTCGACTACCCTTAGTAGGGCTGTTATGGTAGCGGTAAATTTACCATTACCATACCATTACCAGTCAATCAGTTACCATTTTAAAGTAAAGTCGGTATACCAGTATAATCGGTATGGTAACGGTAAATTTACCATTTTCTACGGTAAAACATCGGTAATATTTTTTTAAAACCAACGGTAACGGTAATTTACCAGTCCGTTCATAATACATTGATATTCATGTAAGATGTTGTATTACGGGTATTTAAAAACAAGAAAATAGTTCAATTTATTTCAGTAATTCAACTCAAATGATGATAAATACACTTCTTTTCTATGTCCTTTATTAAGTGACCCAGTGAGATATATAATGAAGCATCGTTCGGTTTAAAAATACATCAACTTATTTTTTTTAGACAAACGGTAATTTACCATTACCAGTGTAACGGTTACCAGTTTATCGATATACCAGTCATCGGTATACCAGTCAATCGGTAACGGTAATGGTAAACAATTTTAGTTTACCAGTAAAAACGGTACGGTAACGGTATTTACAAAATGGTAACGGTAACCATTACCATAACAGCCCTAACCCTTAGGTAACCGATTGACCACTAAGGATCGACTGTCCCCAATGATGGGTCAGCTTGTGGGCCTGGGTAATTAATAAAACGTTAATTATTTCTTATTTAATTATTTTCATTTCGAATTCGTTTTTCTTTCGTAACTACTTTGTTTTGAATCCGATCGCAAAACTTCAAATATGAAAGTTGCTCAGAATTTTCCCAAGGACACAATGGTGCAAGTTTCAGGATCAAATTCCATCGTTTGCAAAAATTTCATTTTTAGAGCCTAATTAATTAACTAATAATTAAATAACTACTGTCAAATTACGGGGTGTTACATTCTTCCTCCTTAAAAAGAATTTCATCCCCGAATTTCACTGATGACTAAGTCAAAGTTTTGGCTCCTAATTATCCTAAACTACCCGACAAAAGAGTATAAAAAAATTTTGCAACCAAATGTGCATAAGTGCATAGTGTATTGTTGTACCACCACATAGAAAATATGTATGCAGAATGATTTTAAATTAGATCCTCTTATATGAATGCATTTCTTTTGAAAACACTTGTGAAAAATATGATGCAAATAACCTACATATATGCTGGCAGTTCTACATGTGTGCAACTTTTTTATTGAAAAATCTTTTTAACTAAAACCCCCATACTCCTACAAATAGAAGTATAAAGCAATCAATTTTGCATCCACTTCCTATCATCCAATAATCTAACGCATCAAAAAATGGCTTCCTAAATTTGATTCCTACGCCAAAAAAAGGAATTTAGACGGAGAATTTAACATTCTTACCACACTATAATTTTCTCATTCTCGTAGTACAATGGAAACTTCTTTGTTGCCTCGGATTCACTTCAAATTTTCCACGTACAAAGCGCATAAGAAGGCGTATTTCCAAGCTCTAAAACAGAGTCTAAAAATAGAATCTCGTGCGTCATCGTTAAGGTATGGAAATAGAAATTCCATGGCTAAAATAGTTTTTCCCTTATTATCGCTTGCATCTATCGCATCATCAACCTTAACACACCTCTAAATTCGCAAATCCTAACTCTGTTTGCCTTTCCTATGCCTAACACATGGCTTCAAAATCAAAGTTTTTACAGAAATCTTTCTCACTTTTCAAATTTGTATGTCGTTCGGAAAATAAAATCCCAAAATATTTGGATGCACATTTTTCTTTAAATAAAAAATTGAACAAAAAACGATAAAAATAATTTAAGAGTTAAAAATAACTAAAACACAAACTTTTTCTTAATTTCTCCCTTTTTTATAAAAACTTTTCAAATCAAAGGATAATTTTTCAAAGTATTTTCTTTCTCGAAAATTTTGATTAATCGAGCCACAATTTCAACGTAGTCAGAAGTCGGTTATATGCTAAACGCATAAACCAAATTATGAAATTCTACAACTAACCTTTATCCAAAAATTTGACATTTTATTTAAAAATGTCAACATTTCGATTATTTAAAAATTTTAGCTTTTAAGGAACATGAGTAATGACCTGCGATAACAAAATAATTTTTTTCATGTCCTTCGCTAAAATTTCCAACTATTCTAAATTTCCATTCTTACGTTGCATTTAATGATAGTTAAGTGTCTTTATGAGATTCCCATATTTATATTATTTGTCTACTATGCATGTATATATATAGGAGTTGTTCGCCTATCCATAAACATTAACATAGAAAATGAATAGAAACTCATAATATCATGCGTGCTTTTTATAAGAGATAACTAACAGTTTTACAACGCAAAAAAAAGAACAAATGATGGAAATAAAAAGGTACAACAATCCTATATAAAACACTGCCAAAGAACTATGAGATGGTCTCGATTTGTGGCTGGAGCTTGAGCCATTGCCGCTGTTGCGGAATGGTCGTATTGTGACGGCTATGCACTCAATCTCATGCCCATGGCACTGCTGCTCTGTCCTAATCTCTTAGAACTCTGCCTAAACTCGACGGATAGCAGCAAGCTCAAAACTTATGTATTCCTAGATGCCTTGTGCCATCCCTTACTGCTGATGTTGTGGCTCTGGTGGCAGTACGAGTGGTGCGGTAGGTGGCAAAGGGATATTCATCCTCTTAATGGTGGTTCGGTTGATGGCAAGAGGGACCTTCCTCACTACCGTCTCTCCGCTCAAATTTACCACATAATGCCTAAACACTTGAGTGAGCAAGTGGCAATCTGGAAAGTGAGTCCTCAGTGTACCAACTCCCTGATCGACCATATGGAGCATCAGGACATGAGCCCGATTGATGGCTACACCACCAATTACAGCATAGGCGGCCTTCTTCACTGAGATCTGGTCAAGGCTCCCTGTCTTTGGAATAATGTTATGCTGAATGATGCACACGATGAGATTGGCCACTGATCACAAATTGTCGGTCCTCCAATCATAGATACTCCTAGAAAAGATCTGTTGTAGAATCTCAGGTTTAGTCATCTCTATCTTATCCAAATATCCACCTACTACAGATACCTCCAAGATTACTGCGAGATCATCATCTGACATCTCAATTTAAGCTCCCTTTACCTCGCACTCAATGTAGCTATTGTCATCATCGAAATTCTATGCCATATGTGCATCGAAAAGACGGACGCATCTCGGGTAATATTCTCGCTCATAAGTCTCGAAGTGGAGGATCAGTGCAAATCCCGGTGCAACGAAAAGCTCTTCAAGCCTGAGAGTGGCGAAATCTTTGAACTTAACTGGTCCTTCATGAAGGAAATATTTTGAGATAGGTTGCGATCTTCTGTTTTCTTCAGTCAAGCCAAGCGGCTTCTTATGGAGTGAGGCCGGGATGATGAAAGGAAGAGCCCTCGGTACGTGGTTGTGCCTTGGGCTAAGAGACGGTTGGAAAGGGAGAAAAGAGTATAGATACGGAGTAGTGGTAGGGCAAGATCTGACATGCAAGAATTTCAGCATCGTTTAGTAGAGGAATGGAGGAGAAAGGCTTTGGTTAAGCGGTGGAAGGAGGAGGTGGAATTGGATTCGGCTAAAAAGAATTGAAGAGGGGGAATTGAGTGAGAGTAGTGCGGCGACTAAAGGTTTGGACCGCTAACCAATTGGGCGTGCCCTGAACCTGGACCCAATAAGGCCGGTACAATTAACTAATATTCTAATAACCGTTTTGCACACCTTCTTCAGCTTAACCCAACTAGAAAAATTCTGCCTTCCACCACGGTATCCACCTTACCGTGTAGACCTTTCCACGGCAAGATTGTGATAGCCTCAGCAAAATTGTTGCGACTAACAATACTTTCAAAAAACATAAAATATTTTAGATGTTATTTCGTGCCTGCTTCGCACGAAAATATTTCTTCCGATAGCCGGTGGTTTCAACAACACCTCAAACTACACCCTAACAATTTTCCTATTTTGACCATACCTTAAAGAGGGAAAATATAAAAGCCCTCGGTTTTATAAACCAAAAAATCACCGAACTAAGTATATGCTCGTTTATACTTGTTTCTAAATAACAGAAAACATTTCATTCCAAAACTTCCATTAAAAGTAAAACTTATATATATAAACATTTTATGGTTTCCAAAACCTTTTTAAAACACAAATTTCCAAAATTGGGAAACTATTTTTTTGCCAAAAATCAATATCAAGCCTTTAATAATATGTATAAATATAAATATTTAAGAATTTAAAGAATTTATCTTTTACAAACCAGAAATTTCTTAACATGACCAATCTAGTGGTATATGTGTTTCTTTGAAAATTAAAATTTCCAAAATTTCCTAAACAAAATTTCCAAAATAAATCCTTGGTAAAAGGAATCCTTTGAAAACCCTTTTTCAAAAATCTAAGGCATTTCCAAAATATACTTTATAAAATTCTCTCATAAGTTTTAGACTAAGGAATTGACATTAATTATTCAAATACAAATCTGGTCTGTCATCAAAGAGGTGATCAATGAATGCACTCAGCAAAGACTTGCTTCTAGACAATTGCGACACATAGAATCTAATTTCCCATTCTTTTGGAATATTATGTATCTTTGACTAGAACTCAAAATCCAAAATTACAAGGTAGCTAGAATCCCAACCATCAAGTTGAACACGTCCAGTTACCTGGATTCAGCCATATGCCATACTCATGCTCTTCATCAACTGTAAGAGACCCAAAAACTTGGCCTTCGAAAATCGACATCCGTACTTCACTTGTACTCAAAATGCCGCAGATTCAAACGCCGAATCTGGTTCTCCGGAGCTTATAACACCATTAAGTATAACAACACAGCAGAAGAAAAGAATATATCAATATATATAACATTGATACAATGACAGATACATAATCTGATACAATATGATATAACAGAATGATACAACAGATATCAATATACATCAGAGATATGATACAAGAAATAGCAGCGGAAAGAAAATAGATAACACCAGCGGCGGATATAATATCACCAATAGAATGCTCCAATCCATAGCTAGCGTAAAACAAGGTCAGTCGTCCAAGGACTGACTAGCTCCAGATAATCTACTCAACCTGAATATCTGAGAAAACCCAACTCTAGACTGCCCGTGTGGAAAATAGTGGGCACCCAGAGTTTAGGAAGGGAATAATAAACTCCGAATCAGTCATGGGACTGGTGTGAGCAACAAAAACAGTTTATCTTTAAAAACGAACAACAAAAGAATTATAAAGTCAATTCGCAATGCTTTTGGAAAATGAAACAACCATAAGACCTCCCGCACACACACAATGCAAACGCAGAATTGGAGGAGATTTCTTCTTATGATAGTCAAACATGCTTACTACGTAAACCAAACTCTTTTGATATTATTACTAGTGCATAGTGCAGAAACATTTCGAAAGTATAATATTAATCTTAGCCAGCATAGACATTCCGAACTATGCCTGCTATAGCTAACATCTAAACAGTGGTGACCACCATAAGTAATGGCAGGTTCTACAACTAATACCGTACAAGGTTCGTATTGGAAGATGGGTTTCCAACAAATGGTCGGGCTAAGGAACTTCCCACTGTCAATGGGATCGCCTCTGATAGGACGTCCCGAGAACCTACCCGGCTCTCTGCCAACACAAGGCCGGGTTACCTCTGTAACTAGGTAACTACTATTCGAGTAAGCCATTCCCCGGTCCTTTGGGACCTTTATCCGAGCGCTCAGTAACCAACATCACGCATAATAAATAAAGTATGTCCACATGAGTAAGTATCAGGGCTCCATACCATAATACCACCCTTTTCCAAAAGGAAATGACATACCCTAAAGGATGCGACCCTCATAACCTTGCCGCATATTCCTGTTTCGACCATTTCCGGGTTGTGAGGTTCGACGAAGTCTCGTCCACAAAGCTACGCTTTGGCACAAAGCCATGCTTTGGGTCAACAGATGATCAAAGTAATGATCACAAAGATAAATGATCATATCACAAATGATCAAACGATGATCATCACACAGCAACACTCAGCATGTCACATTACCAAATTGGGAGTATATCGTTGATAAATTTCAACTACATAACCTCTGAGCTCGTACGTCTCAGAGAAGGGTGTTAAACTAAGAGAATAAATTCTCCGCCACCAAACAGAAATGTATTTGAAAGAAATCTGCTTTATATCTCAAATTTTAATGTCAGACATGTAACCATACAAGTCTGTTCTGGGTTCGAACAGAACCGAAGGCACTTCCAAAGAAGCCCTTGCAAATCCGGGTATTCACAATCCCGATCGGACTTCCCATCACTTAGGGAATATTTATACCGGGCGCTACTCGGTGCAGAGACAATCGATAGGTTATCCTATCATTTTCGCAAACACCTGGTCTTCAACACCGGTCTTTGAATGCTATCCATATACGACGTATCACTTATTCGGAATGGGTTATGTGACACAAAGGTCTTCTCTCGGCTAAACCGAATAGTGAGCGCAATATTTAAAAATATATGGATATTGGGATTTCAGTTAAATCACAGCTTAAAACCCAAAACTTTTCATCCGAATGGTTAAAACAAATTACCATTTCCAATCTTTTAAACAAAAATATTTATTTCACAAAGTTAACCCAGTTTCACAAAAATCCATTCACAGATTTCAAAACAATTTCCGTTTCAATTGGATTAACTCGTTAAATCTTTAAAACAAAGATTCAACTTATAGCTTTCAAAACAATTTCATTTCGAATGGTTTAAACAAATCATTATTTTAAATCTGTTAAAAATAAACAGATTCAATTCATAGTTTTCAAAAAGAATTCATTCATAACTGGAAAAACCATTTTCAATTCAAAACTTGAAATTCCTTTAATTAAATTGGAATTTCATTTCTTATCTGAAAGCTTTTATCATTTGAAAACAAACAAGTTTCATTCTGGAAATCTGATTCATTTATATGAGTTAAGGTTCTTGGGTTAAATCCAAATTCTCAAGATTATACTTTAAAAACGGTTTAAATTCATACAAGCACATTTATATCATCGTTAATCCCTAGTTTCAAATCATAGGATTCAATTTCAAACTTGAATTCAAATTTAAATCAAATTATTTGAATTTTCAAAACTTGATTAAGTTATTCAAAATAACTTTTATCGTTGAAATTCCATTTCAGAAGCTTTTCACTTTAAAAACCCAAATTTCCAGTTTCAAAATGAATTGAAATTAAAATTTCAATTTCAAAAACATCAAATTTAAATTATTTGTGACTTAACCGATTTCCACGTGAAATCCATATTTGTGTGTGTAAAAGTGTAGTCCAGGGGTTTAACACAATAGTGCAACAACATTCAATCATCACAGATCAGAATACAGAAATATAGTTGATAAGCGGTATAAACTATAATGCTTATCTTCATTCACAGATCACATATATATATAAATATTACAGATAATATATTACATTCATCCCAGATAAATAAACTACAATACAGATCACAAATCAGAATATATCACATAGCATCACAGATCAGGGATATCAAACAATTCACTCGTTCAATAAAATCCAAACATTCATAAGTAAGATTAGTTAATTATCTGATTTATCCAAATCAAATTAATTTCTTATGAATTTCTAATCCTGGTTAATTAATCATTAATTTCAAACCATTTTGATTAATTTTTCTTAATTAGTTAATCACCTAATTAATTACCCTTTAATTAATTATTCTTCAAATTAATCACTTTAATTAACTAACCACAATAATTAAATATCCTTTGATTAATTATTCTTTAATTACATGATTAATTAACTTAAATCATAAATTAATTAACCTTAATTACTTAATTTTTTTTTGAAAAAGGGTTCAAACATTCTATTAAAAACCAAGAAAACAAAAGAATGTACAAAGTTCAACAAACCACCAAATACAAATGAAACCAGGCCTGTTAACTACATTAAATCAAAACAAGGCCCAACACTGAAATGAACAAACAAACTTTCACCCGAAACCCTCTTGAAGCTTCCAGACAACTCGGTAGGTTAAAAACGGCAGGACTTCACTTGAGAACTACTTCATTTACTCCTCTCGAACAAGAGAAAATAAAGCAACACTAATGGCGGTGAGGGAGATAAAAGACTCAAACTCTTCAGCTAGGCCACGACTAAGCAAGAAGCAAACCAGGAAGCTCTATTCCATGTATCAGATCATCCACGAGAACAAGCAGCTACAGATAAGTGACCAAATCCCGTAAAGGTTATACCTTTTAGCTTTATAAAGATTCTAATAACAGATCTCATTGTTTTAGGACTCAAGACAGAAAATGGAGTCGAGAAGTCATCAAAGTCTCTAAAACCTTCGGTTTCTAGGAGTCACTGACCTTAGATCTAAAGATCTAAGCTTGAGGAGTCTCCGTCTTCCAAAAAGATGAAATCTTTGCGCTTCAAAAGACAAAGTAGTCGCTGTTTGATGTCTTCGAACTCAAAGATTCTCTAAGGTGAAGTCACAGTGAAAACAGGTCCTCCTTGAACTGCTTCACGAGCTAAGTCTTTGACTCCCCTATGATTTTAATTAATTTTTGACTTCTGAAAACTAACTCAGTATGTATTATAATAGATGAAGACACCAGTCAAAGAGGTAGCGGAACAACAGTTGTTTCTGCATTCTTATAACTTACAGACTAGGTCAAACAGTATTGATAATTATTAAGTAAAATGTAAGTTAAAAGAGAAGATGTAAGATAAATGTAAAGATAATACAGGATGCAGAAAACCTGAATCAAGGCACAAGAAGGAAGCAGCGAGGAGAAGCTATACATATGATCAATCCGATAAATCCCTGTCTAGCTTAGCGAGGTACATCCCCATTTCTTAGCTATTATATCTGTCGAGCCATTCATGAGCTTATAATATTTAGATTTAACCATTCTGATATTCACTATCTGGTAAATTTTTGAGCATAACTGCGAAGTATCATTGAATCTGTTAAGAAATATCCTGTCATTTCTTTCTTTCCATATGTGCCAAATGCAAACTGAGATAGAAAGTTGGAACAAATCTGAGTTAAGATTTTTTAATTTAGAGATAGCTACAATCTTATGCAAATCTTCCCTTAGAGTAAATGAGAACATAATTTTCGGCAAGCTAAAAATTTTTTTACAGTTCCAAAACCAAACTTTTTCTGTATAATTACATTGAAAAAATAGGTGGTCTATATTTTCAATGAAATTATTACAAAAAACACATAAGGGGTCAACGACAATCTGTTTGTGTAGTAATCTCTCTTTCGTTAACAAATAGTCGTTAATGTCTTTAAAGAGGCAAACCGCCATTTTTGGAACGTGGATTTTGTTCCACACTAATGACGACCAGTTTTTAATTTCAAAACTAGACCTAATTGAGTTCCAAACGAGTTTAAACTGATATTGACCGTGTTTGGAACATTTCCAAGACCAATAGTCCCGCTCTCTATCTTTATGAATCTTGACACCTTCTATCTCCGAATGAATCTGACGTAGGAAACTAAACTCGTCCCACTTCCACTCGCCATTTTTAACAATCCTATCAAAAGTCAAATATTCCGTACCAGTTCTAAAAGCTGTATCTAATCCAATGCGTTCCATGATAGAACTTCCATTCAACCAAGGGTCATACCAAAGAGAAGTAGTTTTGCCATCACTTATATTAAGAGAAAGGCACTTCAAAGCTTCTTGTCTGTTCTTCAAAATATATTTCCACACTCCCGAGTCGTCCAGTCTCGGATTGATATCCCAAAAACTTTTATTTCCAATATATTTTCGCTTTATGAGATCTGCCCAAATTCCTTCAACATTGAGGATTTTCCAAATTAATTTGATGAATAACGCTTGATTCAGCTCTTCTAAATTTCTCAGACCCATTCCTCCTTCTTCTTTTTGCTTACACAAAATTTCCCAGGGGATCTTACTACTACGGCTTTTCCAAAGGAAATTAAGAATCAACTGTTTTATTTTATGCACCGTTGTTTTTGGGAGACGAAAGCATTGCATCCAAAATTGAATGATAGGATATAGATTTAATAAGTTCTAGTCTCCCAGCTAGGCTGAGCATTCTAGTTTCCCATCCTGCTAATCTTGTCTTGATCTTCTCTATCAATAGAGCACAATCCCTATCTTTCAAATTAGAACTAGATAAAGGGATGCCCAGGTACCTTATTGGAAGAACCGATTGTTGGATATTAAGAGTGGAACAAATATCAGTACAGTTGATTACCCCTTTACCAAAGAAAACATTAGACTTCTCACAGCTAAGTTCCAACCCGGTCACTCTCTTCATACTTTGAAAAACATCACCAATGGCAGAAGCATTAAGAACACTTGCTTTAGTAAAGATAATAATATCATCGGCGTAAATGATGTGAGTTAACTTGTTGTTAAATTCTGTGATAGGAGAAATAAGACCATCCCTGACTTTACCATCCATCAGTAACGTAAAATATTCCATAACCAAAGAAAATAAAATAGGGGAAAGAGGGTCCCCTTGTCTAAGACCATTTGAACTCTTGAAATAACCATGCGATTCCCCATTAGCAATAATGGAAAACACTGGAGTGGTTATGATATTTTCAATAATTTTCACCCATTTGTCTGGGAAACCCAAACTTATTAACATGTGTATAACAAAAGCTCGGTTAATCGAATCGTAAGCCTTTTTCAAATCTACCTTGATACACATGTATTTATTATCCTTTCTTCCAAGACCCCTAATAATTTCGTGAGCAAACAAAATTCCATCCCCTATTGATCTTCCTTTTATAAACGCCGTCTGATTAAGGGACACCAACTTATCCAAAAAAGGAGCCAGTCTATTACAAAGAGTCTTTGTGAAAACTTTATATAAAGTGTTACAGCAGGCAATCGGTCTATAGTCTTGGATTCTAGTGGAATGATCTTTTTTAGGAATCAAATGCAAGAAAGTGTGGTTCCATTCTTTTATTATAGAACCCTTATGGAAAATGTCGTTCAAAGCTTTGAAAATTAAATCTTTCGAAAGAGACCAATGAGTTTTGAAGAACTTTGAATTAAATCCGTCTGGGCCTGGAGAAGTCATATCATTAATGTTCCACAAAGCAAATTTAATTTCTTCCAAAGAAAGACCCTCATTCAGGAAGTTCGCGCCATATTCAGAAATTATCGATTTACAAATAATTTCTGGAAACTGGTCATTTAAAGAAAGATTGAAAACTTGTTTATAGAATTTAATGGCCGAATCAGCAAAGTTTTTTTCCGAAACCTCCTTATCATCAACTGTAATGTTAGTCAAACATTTTCTACTTCTTCTGCTAGACATTTTAGCATAAAAGAAAGCAGAAGCCTCGTCACCCTTCAACAACCAATCACATTTAGCCTTTTGTTTGGTGTCCAGAAATTCTTTGTTGAGTGCCATCTCCAATTTAATTCTGGCATTTTGAAATTCCATAACTAAATTGTGATCTTTAGATGTTTCCAGAAGCTTTTGAAGTCTAGAACAGTTTTCTCTCTGAACATTAACCTCTCTTTTGGTGTTACGTATATCAGCACTCCAAATCTTAAGCTCTTTCTTAATGTTCTTGAGAATGAATAATATTTGAAAAAGAGGTCGATCTTTCTGATCAGCTGACCATAATTTCTCAACCAATGGAAAGTATTATTCACAAAGGGGCCAGTGGTTCATAAATCTAAAAGGTCTATTTTTTACTCTAGGCTTAGGAAAGAGAGAGACTAGAACAGCATTGTGATCACTCACAGAAGGAGGTAAGAATTCTGCCGATAAATCTTGGTACATATTAATCCATTCTAGGTTAGCAAAAACCCTGTCAATTTTAGAAAATATGTTTCGACTAGGCCCAGACCACCATGAAAATTCGTAACCTTTAATATTGATCTCTTTAAGGCCTGTGTCGTTTGACATATCATCTAGTTCAAATAAGTTTCCAAATGGCACTGGATTACCTCCCTTTTTCTCTGATGGACTACGGATACAATTGAAGTCCGCAAGAACCAACCAAGGTCTGTATATATTTATCGCGTCTTCCTGTAAATTCTTCCACAATCTTGTCCTGAGCTGAACATAATTTTGAGCATAAACAAAAGTTAAATTACATTTGAACTTTAATTTGTTAATCAATTCAATAGTAATATGTTGGTCACTCATACTAATGTAGTTGAAATCCCAAGAATTCCCATCAATTAAAACAAAGATTCTGCATTTATAATAGCATGAGACATTACCGATAACTTTCCAACCATCCGACAATCCTCTTTCCAATTCTAATAGTTCCGAAAACAGCAGCTTATTTTCCAAAACACCAAAACAACTAATTTTAAACTTATCAACGAGTCTTCTTATTTCTTTCAATCTGTTAGGGTTATGAAACCCTCTAACGTTCCAGCATGCAATCGACATTAAAAAGTCTTGTTGTTTCGAGTCCTCTGCGACCTACTGCTTGAGGACTCACCTTTATCTTCCGCTGAGATGCCTAACATCTGCACCCACTTAGGGTTCTTACGAACTAACTTGTCCTTTTGAATGTTCTCAAATTCTGTAACCTGGGACTTAAGAATGGCCTGCTCCTCCTGGGACTTAAGAATGGCCTGCTCCTCCTGGGCTTGATCGACCTTGTCATATGTATTTTGTTCCCCTATCGCTTCTGTCCTTCCTGTGTCCAGATCCAAGACTTCCTGTACCTGCACATCAAAACCTAAATCAGTACCTCTCCTTAAATTAACATTATTAATTACACAATCATCAATCCTATAATCATTAGAAAGTAAATTAAAAGGAATTATTTGTAAGTCCACTGAAGTTGTAGGACGTTTGAGAATTGATTTCTGAGCCGTAGGAAACTTCGTAGAAATAGGGCTCGGATCTCTATCTTCCAAAGTCGATTGACTCACAAGAATGTTATTTTCCCTATTTCCTGAATCAGTGAGGACCTCTTGCTCATGCAAGTTAGAAACTATCTGATTTCTATTCTGAGCACCATCATTGGAGGAACAGACTTCATTTTCTTGAATCTCCCGAGGAAGAACTTCTACTCCTAAACCCTCCCCATCGTTATTCTTATTAATTTCGACTGAATGAAGGCCATTTTCTGGAATATTTCCACTGGTCTCTTGATTGCAAGAAGGATTATTAATACCTTCTCCGTCTTCCTCACTCACCGTTTCCAAACAACCAACAAGAGTTGGTTCTACAATATTTTCCTTCTCAGCATTATCCTTTTGAGTCGGTTTAGGAACCCATGTCTTAGTCATAGGACATTCTTCAGTAACATGTCCAAAACACACGCACTTACCACATATGGGAGGAGGATTTTCATATTCCACTGTCTGAACGAAACTTCTCCCATTTTCATCCATACCTTCAATAATATTAGGCATACCATAGGTAGCATTAACCTCTATCAGAACTCTGGCGTAGGCTAGCCTTGATTTAGTTTGTGTGGCCTCATCCATCTTGATAGGAAGGCCTATAGTACTTGTTAATGCACTAATAGCCTTATTGTCCCATAGTTTAAAGCTTAAACCTGGGAGTCTTACCCACATAGGCAATGAGGTAAGAAGATCCCTGTCCGTATTCATGTCTGGAGACAAACGTTTCATAATAATCAGGTTCCGATCCATAAACCAGGGACCAGATTTCAAAATCTTATTGCAATCCTCCTCAGATCCAAATCTTACCACGAAGAAGCCATTTGTCATGGCCCGCAAATCCGTCCCTCTTGATTAACCACTAATCTCCATTGATTAACTCAAAATGAATGGGAATACGAACTATGATGGTTTAAGAAGAAGAAAAAGGCAGAAGAAGAAGAAGAAAAGAGAAGAAGAAGAAAAGAAACAGAACAACAACAGAAACAGATTACAATATCAGAATCTCACATATCGCAGCGGAACAATATATAATAGATAAATGAATATCATTTAAAAACAAAAGAATTATATCTGTTATTACATTACATCACATCATATCATCAGAGTCAATAAACAACAATGGACAGTTATATAACTTGTCCTCATACAGAATACACAGCGGGATAAATACTATCAGATACAAATACTACGTCTCGTCATCCAGCTCATCTCCAAGCTCCAGAATATCCAGAATATCCTGATAATATAACTCTAGGCTGCCCGTGTGGAAATTGGTGGGCACCCAGAGTTTAGAAGGGAAACAATAAACTCCGAGTCAGTCATGGTGACTGGTGTGAGATCGTAAAACAGTTTATCTATCTTTAAAATAGACAACAGAAAATTTTTAAAGTCAATTCGCAATGCTTTTGGAAATGAAACTACCATAAGACCTCCCACCACACACACAATGCAAACGCAGAATTGGAGGAGATTTCTTCTTATGATAGTCAAAGATGCTTACTACGCAAAATCAAATCATTTTGATATTATTATTAGTGCATAGTGTAGAAAACATTTCGAAAGTATAATATTAATCTTAGCCAGCATAGGCATTCCGCACTTATGCCTACTATAGCTACTATGTTCAATAGCAGGTTACCGCCACATTCCATAGCAGGTAATACAACTAAAACCGTACACGTCGCGTATTGTTTCTTTAGATTTCCAACAAATGGTCAGGCTAAGGAACTTCCTTTTCCACGATGGGTACGTCCCTGGAATAGACGACCCGAGAACCTAACCGGATCTCTGCCAACACAAGGCCGGGTTACCTCTGCAAAAATAGGTAACTACTGACACGCGTATGCCATCCCCCGATCGTCACCGATCTTCCCGAGGATCCCCGATTCGCAACAAACCACATAGATAATAATAATGCAGTAACCACAGAGGTTAAGTATCTGGGCTCCATACCATGATACCACCTTTATCCAGAAGGAATGACATACACTAAGGGGCGCTACTCCCTAGAACCTTGCTGCATCCTTCCTGTTTCGACCATTTCCGGGGTGTGAGGCTCGACGAAGTCTCGTCCACAAAGCTACGCTTTCTCAAAAAGCCCTGCTTCGGGTCAAACAAAATGATCAACCTATGATCACAAAGATATAAGATCAAACAAATGATCATATCACAAATGATCAAACACTGATCATTTCACAGCAACACTCAGTATGCCACGTTACCAAATTGGGATATATCGCTGATGAATTTCAACTACATAACCTCTGAGCTCGTACGTCTCAGAGAAGGGTGTTAAGCTAAGAGAATAAATTCTCCGCCACCAACAGAAATGTATTTGAAAGAAATCAGCTTTATATCTCAAATTGTAACGTCAGACACACAATCCATACAAGTCTGTTCCGGGATCGAACAGAACCGAAGGCACTTCTCACGAAGCCCTTGCATTTCCGGATAATTTTCAATCACGTCAGGACTTCCCGTCACTAAGGGTGATAAAACCTCTAAATCGAAGATCAGTCGATGTAGAGTAACTCGACGGTAATCCTTCCGTTTTCAAAAATATCCGGTCTTCAACACCGGTCTTCGAATGCGATTCATAACGACGTATCACATATTCGGAATGGGTTATACGACCCCATGGTCCTTTCCCGGTTAACCCGAATAGTGAGCGTTTATTTAAAAATAAGTGTGGCATTCAAATTCATCCAATTCACAACAAATACCTATCTAAAGGTAAATATTGATAGTCGGTTATTTAACTATCAATAAAGATGCGCAACATCATCAGATTCCAAATAATTTTCTCAAATTATTTTATCTTCAAAAATATCTTTTACTAGATATAAAATTTCCACACTTAACCATTTGAAAACAATTTCAAATCAATTTCCATATTTCATTTTATCTTTGAAGATAAAATCTCAAAACAGTTCATTTCATATTGGAAAAGCATTTCCATACTTATTTAAAAATAAGTATTTCATAAATCTATTTATTTTCAACATTTGAAAATATTCGTTATACTTAAATCAAATTAAGTATATATTTCATTCTTTAAGGAAATCTATTTTCTATAACAACATCAATTTGAGTCAAAACGAATGTTACGTAAAACATCGTTACGACGACTCAAAAATCACTAGTATAGGGATTCGAGATTAAAATAGATATGTAAATCCCAATACTATATAAAACATTTCCTTTCGGAAATCATTTACTATAACAACAGTGTTATAGTCCATCATCTCCTTATTTTCTCGAAAACGTCTATTCCAACAATAAATGTTGAAATCTATGATTTCGATATTTAACACGTTTTAAAACATCTTTTAAAACAATTACTTCATTTCATAATATCGTTTCTCCAGAACATATCCATTTTCCTTAAGAGTATATTCACTGTCAAAAATCGTGAATATAATTCACTTACCTAAATTTCAGCCATCTCTACACGTTTTATTTCAATAAAGATTCGCTATCAAAAATCGCGAATATATCTTCTTTAAATAATATTCTACATTAAACTTATCACATTCAATCTATTTTCGAATTTATAAGCACGTTTATAAATTCTATTTCTCTTTTTAATAACAACTTCGACTTATAAACCTTCTTTCTTTACCAATTCAATTCACAATTCAATTTATATACCACAATCCATATTATAAGTTAAATACTTATAATTTCATTTATTTACAAAGATCATTCTTTTAAAACTTTACAACTGTAAAATTTACCCTTTTATAAACCCATTTTAACGTCATTTCCAAATACTACATCAATTACAGATTGATTTCCAAAATTTTATCATTTTCTAAATAATTTTCCTTATTCTTTCCAATTTATTCAATATTCTATTTTTAAAAGAATTCTTCAATTTGAAATCATTTTTACATTGATTTCCCAAGTTATTTCAATTCATAAATTTAATTTCTAATTGGACTTCCAACTTATTTCATTTTAAATAAATTCCTTTTGAAGAGAATAAATTTCTTTGTCTCTTTCAATCTATTTAAAAATCCAAATTTAAATTAAATTCTTCAATTTATAATCACTGTTTTATGAAATTCTTTTATTTCGCAATTTCACTTTATTCTGGAATTTATTCCATAAGATTATAAAAATTAACTTTTTATACTTTAAAAATTCCTTTCTTCAAAATTATTAAATTTCTAAAATTGATTCATTTAGAAATTCCTATTTTTGATTTCAAAAATCCAATTTCGTATATTTTGGAATCCAATGATATCAAACATCCATTCGGCCAATTTTTATTTTCAAACAATTCCCAATCATCAATATCATCGATCGTATCAATATAATCATTCACAGAATTATCATATCACAATAAAATAAATTCACAACAATATTGAGGGGTCCAGTTGGATCCCTCCAACCTGTTTCCCTGCATCCAAAAATGTTAGCACAATACCAATTCCGCTCCAGTACGGAATTATCGCGGTATATAGGTTTTTATAAATCCGCTTACTAACGGCGCAATAGGGTCTCATCCGCTATACGAGGCGGGAAATCATCAATCCAATATATACATATGCCAATATGTATATACTGCTATATATATAGATATATCCTAAAATATCTAATATCACATCCAGATAACAATCAACAGTCAATAACTGCAAAGATTCCACATTTATTTTGAGTGAGAAGATCTCACCTTAGCTTTTATTTTGCCATCCACTTCGATTCCAGATTTGTTTTCTTCATTTTTTTACCTTGTATAAATATTCATACAATTATTAATATTCGAACAAATCAAATAATTAATTTCCGTTTAATAGTTTTTGATTAGTTGATAATTTCAATCCATCGTCAATATCATTTTAAATAAAAATTTAAATTTGATTTCCTTATGAAATAAACTTATTTAACTAACCTTTTAATTTCAAACTAACAACTTATTTAAATAACTTAATTATTTAGTTCAAAAATCAATTTTTCTTTAATGATTTGTTTCATTAAAATTTTAAATTAAAACTAAATTCATTTTAACTCAAAAGTTTAAACCCTTACTGTTATATTTCCTAACCTATATGTGTATATTCAGTAAATCAAAACAAAACTGTTTTATCTTCTTCTCTTTTTTTTTTCTGAAAATTATATATATATATCTAATATAGATTTCTTTCAAAAACTAAGATTTAAATTAAAGAAAGTTTAAGTTAGAAATTTACCAGAATCAACTCGAACTCAGGCCGACCATCACTCTCGCGAACTTCACCGCGAACGCCATCGCGACCACCCCTTCAACGCTCGAACGCACGCCTCCACTCGCATCACCCTCGTCGCCGTCAATGTCCACGGTCCCCCCTCTCTCTCGTACGCACGCGCGCGCCACGAAACCCCCCAACCATCGAGTCAAACTCGCGAGCTAGGTCGCCGCGAACCCCAATCGCGAATTCTCGCGAGCCTCCAGATCTTCGAACGCCTGCTGCCGTCGCCGCCCTATCGCCATCAGCCTAGACGAGCGCCTCCCAAGCCTCGCGACGCGCCTGCTCTACTCGCGATGCTCGCGAATCCCTGATACTCGCCCGCTAGCCTTCTTCAATGCCAACTCCTCCTACCTCGCAGTCATTCGCGATCTCGATCGCGATATCCACCACCGTTTTTTCTTTCTTTATTTAGGGGACTTCGATTTTTATCTGAAGAAAATGAGAAGCTCGGCTTTAAAGGAAGAGAAGGGAGTTGGATTTTATTTGAACGAGAAGAACAGTTTATTCATCTCGTTTGATTTTGATTTTTTTTTTCATTCGTTTTTTTTTTGTTTTGAACAGAGAGAGGGGCGGTATAAAACACGAAGGGGTAGCGTGATTTCTGGCTGAAAGAAGGGAGAGGGATGGGTTGCGTGTTTGAAGCAGTGTTTTGATTTGAGGCTAAACGTGCCGATGTTGATTAATATATATTTAAATTTTAATTTGAATCTCATTTTATTTTAACGCGTTAAATTTCCGTGTGCTCACATAATAACTCTGATCAATACAAAATTTGAAATCTGGCCATAATTCAATATTCCGGACCCAATGGAACTAGTTTCGTTGATTCAACGAGACTGTTTGAAAAACGACTATTTTTAAATATCGATTCGAACGACTTAATTTCAAAACTGAACAAATCGTTTTCAAATTCGTTTTTGAAGCTTCTGTTATCTTCAGTATAATCAATACGAATTTTAGAAGCTTTTTTTTTTTAAAAAAAAATATTTTTCTTCAGCTTAAAACTGAAAATACAAATTTTTTATTCGACCATCAATAGATTAAATTCTGTATTTTAACCGCAAATTTCAAAGTTTTATTCGGGATTCAAATTAAATTATCGTTCAAATATTTAAAATTAATTAAATATTTCCAATTTAATTCGTTCAAAATTCTGGGTCGTTACAAACTTCCCTCCTTAAAAGAATTTCGTCCTCGAAATTACAAGTTAGAAAGAAAGGTCTTTAACTCGTCTACTATCTTTCACAATCCAAATAGTTTTATCAATTTTTTTCAAAACAAATCTCTCTACTAAAGATTCGTTATGATCTCAACTAACTTTCCAACTTCAATTTTAAGTTTCAACAACATTGCTTTACTTCAATTCAAATTTAAATTCAAATTTCAAATTTAAACTTTTAAAATTTCTCAAAAATTTTCTAACGCCCTAAATTTTCGAAAAATTTCGCCAGCGTCTCCTTTGCGCGGCTAATACGGCACGACTACAAAACGTCCCTACGGACTCTCAGATTTCAAAAAGAAAAAGAAAAAGCCAAGCGGCTAGAGAGAAATCATCAAAAACTCATATTATAATTCAAATACGTACCTTTTGTCGAGCAATTCAAATTATCTGTGAAATCAAATTCAATTCCCTTTATACACCTGTATATCTACTAGCCATGATATCTAGTTATACATTCAAACCATTTTGCAAATTCTGTTACAAAAATTTCAAATATAAACTGTTTATATCATCTTTACTTCACTGTTGAAGTTACATATCATTCAATTTGAACTCTCATTCCAATTCATTTGTTACTACTCCAATTTATTTATTCAAATTCGGTTTCAACTTCATTTACTACCAAATTCAAAAGAAGTTTAACATTCAGTTTTAATCTTATTCACTTCATTTAATAAGCTTCACTTACAAATTCAGATTTGCTTTCAACATTAAATTTCAATTCCAGTTTTATGCATTTTTGTTCATTTCCACAATTTGTTTTCAATTTACCCTTCGGTTAAATCTATTGTCATTTAAACTGGATTTCCAATTTGAATTCAATTTACTTTTCTTTTATAATCATTGAATTTAATTCGTTCATCTACTGTCATTTCACTTCCATTGCACTTACAGTTGCAATTTATCCATTCATTTGAAATTTATTTCTACTTACTTGAATTTATCTTCAATTTCGAACCACTCTTTTATTTAGTTCACAATTCAAGTTTAAATTTAACCAATTCAATTTCCATTTCGTGAATTAATTAATTATCAAAGTAGTTTATTCGGATTCAATCCTTATTCATTTTCCTTTTCCAAGTTAGGAATTTCCTATTCAACATGATTCAAATCAAATCACATTCCATTATTGAATTTTTTTCTTTTCATCTTTCATTTATAATTATTCAATTCAATTCATTGCTTACAAATTCAAAATGAATTTCAACTTTCAATTTCACTTCATTCAAATTTGTTCACTTATACTTACATTTATTTAACTCATTCTTTTAAGTTAAATTTATTTTACCAAAATTCAATTGGTATAAGTTATCAACTTATAATATTTCATAAATATCTTTATATAGTATTCCAGAACCCTTTCAAAAAAAAAATCATTTTGAAATCAATTCAAATTATCCTTTGAATTTCAAAACAAAACCCAAATTTTTCAAACAACTTCCTTTTAAAACAATTTGGCAGCAATCTCCCTTTTGGAAACCCGAAAATGAACACCGGTGATGTCGCGATCATCATCGGAATTATTTTCCAGCGACCGAAAAGAGTTTAGAGCTTTTCATTTCTCTTCAGAATACTTTTCAAACCTTTGAAATCCATTTTCAAATCAAAAAGGATTTAAACTTTTCAAATCTCCAAAATTTTCAGATTCTTTTCAAAACATTTCCAAATACTTCTCTGGAATTCCGTTTTAAATTATAATTCACATTTATGATCTACATTCTCAATTTCATTTGTATACGAATTCATTTCTTAAATTTGGAGTTACAATTTCAATTTCTTATCCAATTTCATATAATGATAACATTTCAACATTATCACTATCCTAACATCCATGCAACCATATACTATAATAATTCATAGAAAATCATTTCTTTTATATACAAAAATAACTTTGGGTAAAATTATTTCATTTACCCTATTTAAAACAATACTGTGCCGAATTGTTCTATTCAAGTGTTTAGAGATCCCTATCAATGATCGTTAATTACTCGTATTGACCAGAATCCATATACCACTCAATAAATCAATCATCACAATATAAAACAATTTTATATTCAAATAACAAATACGCGCTCATATCTATTATTACACTCAAACTCATTCTAGAGCACTGCTGACTCTATCTCTAATGAGAAACACCCAACAGAGCAGGGTTGTCGCTTAACCATATGCTCTGATACCAAATGTCATGGCCCGCAAATCCGTCCCTCTTGATTAACCACTAATCTCCATTGATTAACTCAAAATGAATGGGAATACGAACTATGATGGTTTAAGAAGAAGAAAAAGGCAGAAGAAGAAGAAGAAAAGAGAAGAAGAAGAAAAGAAACAGAACAACAACAGAAACAGATTACAATATCAGAATCTCACATATCGCAGCGGAACAATATATAATAGATAAATGAATATCATTTAAAAACAAAAGAATTATATCTGTTATTACATTACATCACATCATATCATCAGAGTCAATAAACAACAATGGACAGTTATATAACTTGTCCTCATACAGAATACACAGCGGGATAAATACTATCAGATACAAATACTACGTCTCGTCATCCAGCTCATCTCCAAGCTCCAGAATATCCAGAATATCCTGATAATATAACTCTAGGCTGCCCGTGTGGAAATTGGTGGGCACCCAGAGTTTAGAAGGGAAACAATAAACTCCGAGTCAGTCATGGTGACTGGTGTGAGATCGTAAAACAGTTTATCTATCTTTAAAATAGACAACAGAAAATTTTTAAAGTCAATTCGCAATGCTTTTGGAAATGAAACTACCATAAGACCTCCCACCACACACACAATGCAAACGCAGAATTGGAGGAGATTTCTTCTTATGATAGTCAAAGATGCTTACTACGCAAAATCAAATCATTTTGATATTATTATTAGTGCATAGTGTAGAAAACATTTCGAAAGTATAATATTAATCTTAGCCAGCATAGGCATTCCGCACTTATGCCTACTATAGCTACTATGTTCAATAGCAGGTTACCGCCACATTCCATAGCAGGTAATACAACTAAAACCGTACACGTCGCGTATTGTTTCTTTAGATTTCCAACAAATGGTCAGGCTAAGGAACTTCCTTTTCCACGATGGGTACGTCCCTGGAATAGACGACCCGAGAACCTAACCGGATCTCTGCCAACACAAGGCCGGGTTACCTCTGCAAAAATAGGTAACTACTGACACGCGTATGCCATCCCCCGATCGTCACCGATCTTCCCGAGGATCCCCGATTCGCAACAAACCACATAGATAATAATAATGCAGTAACCACAGAGGTTAAGTATCTGGGCTCCATACCATGATACCACCTTTATCCAGAAGGAATGACATACACTAAGGGGCGCTACTCCCTAGAACCTTGCTGCATCCTTCCTGTTTCGACCATTTCCGGGGTGTGAGGCTCGACGAAGTCTCGTCCACAAAGCTACGCTTTCTCAAAAAGCCCTGCTTCGGGTCAAACAAAATGATCAACCTATGATCACAAAGATATAAGATCAAACAAATGATCATATCACAAATGATCAAACACTGATCATTTCACAGCAACACTCAGTATGCCACGTTACCAAATTGGGATATATCGCTGATGAATTTTAACTACATAACCTCTGAGCTCGTACGTCTCAGAGAAGGGTGTTAAGCTAAGAGAATAAATTCTCCGCCACCAACAGAAATGTATTTGAAAGAAATCAGCTTTATATCTCAAATTGTAACGTCAGACACACAATCCATACAAGTCTGTTCCGGGATCGAACAGAACCGAAGGCACTTCTCACGAAGCCCTTGCATTTCCGGATAATTTTCAATCACGTCAGGACTTCCCGTCACTAAGGGTGATAAAACCTCTAAATCGAAGATCAGTCGATGTAGAGTAACTCGACGGTAATCCTTCCGTTTTCAAAAATATCCGGTCTTCAACACCGGTCTTCGAATGCGATTCATAACGACGTATCACATATTCGGAATGGGTTATACGACCCCATGGTCCTTTCCCGGTTAACCCGAATAGTGAGCGTTTATTTAAAAATAAGTGTGGCATTCAAATTCATCCAATTCACAACAAATACCTATCTAAAGGTAAATATTGATAGTCGGTTATTTAACTATCAATAAAGATGCGCAACATCATCAGATTCCAAATAATTTTCTCAAATTATTTTATCTTCAAAAATATCTTTTACTAGATATAAAATTTCCACACTTAACCATTTGAAAACAATTTCAAATCAATTTCCACATTTCATTTTATCTTTGAAGATAAAATCTCAAAACAGTTCATTTCATATTGGAAAAGCATTTCCATACTTATTTAAAAATAAGTATTTCATAAATCTATTTATTTTCAACATTTGAAAATATTCGTTATACTTAAATCAAATTAAGTATATATTTCATTCTTTAAGGAAATCTATTTTCTATAACAACATCAATTTGAGTCAAAACGAATGTTACGTAAAACATCGTTACGACGACTCAAAAATCACTAGTATAGGGATTCGAGATTAAAATAGATATGTAAATCCCAATACTATATAAAACATTTCCTTTCGGAAATCATTTACTATAACAACAGTGTTATAGTCCATCATCTCCTTATTTTCTCGAAAACGTCTATTCCAACAATAAATGTTGAAATCTATGATTTCGATATTTAACACGTTTTAAAACATCTTTTAAAACAATTACTTCATTTCATAATATCGTTTCTCCAGAACATATCCATTTTCCTTAAGAGTATATTCACTGTCAAAAATCGTGAATATAATTCACTTACCTAAATTTCAGCCATCTCTACACGTTTTATTTCAATAAAGATTCGCTATCAAAAATCGCGAATATATCTTCTTTAAATAATCTTCTACATTAAACTTATCACATTCAATCTATTTTCGAATTTATAAGCACGTTTATAAATTCTATTTCTCTTTTTAATAACAACTTCGACTTATAAACCTTCTTTCTTTACCAATTCAATTCACAATTCAATTTATATACCACAATCCATATTATAAGTTAAATACTTATAATTTCATTTATTTACAAAGATCATTCTTTTAAAACTTTACAACTGTAAAATTTACCCTTTTATAAACCCATTTTAACGTCATTTCCAAATACTACATCAATTACAGATTGATTTCCAAAATTTTATCATTTTCTAAATAATTTTCCTTATTCTTTCCAATTTATTCAATATTCTATTTTTAAAAGAATTCTTCAATTTGAAATCATTTTTACATTGATTTCCCAAGTTATTTCAATTCATAAATTTAATTTCTAATTGGACTTCCAACTTATTTCATTTTAAATAAATTCCTTTTGAAGAGAATAAATTTCTTTGTCTCTTTCAATCTATTTAAAAATCCAAATTTAAATTAAATTCTTCAATTTATAATCACTGTTTTATGAAATTCTTTTATTTCGCAATTTCACTTTATTCTGGAATTTATTCCATAAGATTATAAAAATTAACTTTTTATACTTTAAAAATTCCTTTCTTCAAAATTATTAAATTTCTAAAATTGATTCATTTAGAAATTCCTATTTTTGATTTCAAAAATCCAATTTCGTATATTTTGGAATCCAATGATATCAAACATCCATTCGGCCAATTTTTATTTTCAAACAATTCCCAATCATCAATATCATCGATCGTATCAATATAATCATTCACAGAATTATCGTATCACAATAAAATAAATTCACAACAATATTGAGGGGTCCAGTTGGATCCCTCCAACCTGTTTCCCTGCATCCAAAAATGTTAGCACAATACCAATTCCGCTCCAGTACGGAATTATCGCGGTATATAGGTTTTTATAAATCCGCTTACTAACGGCGCAATAGGGTCTCATCCGCTATACGAGGCGGGAAATCATCAATCCAATATATACATATGCCAATATGTATATACTGCTATATATATAGATATATCCTAAAATATCTAATATCACATCCAGATAACAATCAACAGTCAATAACTGCAAAGATTCCACATTTATTTTGAGTGAGAAGATCTCACCTTAGCTTTTATTTTGCCATCCACTTCGATTCCAGATTTGTTTTCTTCATTTTTTTACCTTGTATAAATATTCATACAATTATTAATATTCGAACAAATCAAATAATTAATTTCCGTTTAATAGTTTTTGATTAGTTGATAATTTCAATCCATCGTCAATATCATTTTAAATAAAAATTTAAATTTGATTTCCTTATGAAATAAACTTATAAATTAAAGAAAGTTTAAGTTAGAAATTTACCAGAATCAACTCGAACTCAGGCCGACCATCACTCTCGCGAACTTCACCGCGAACGCCATCGCGACCACCCCTTCAACGCTCGAACGTACGCCTCCACTCGCATCACCCTCGTCGCCGTCAATGTCCACGGTCCCCCCCTCTCTCTCGTACGCACGCGCGCGCCACGAAACCCCCCAACCATCGAGTCAAACTCGCGAGCTAGGTCGCCGCGAACCCCAATCGCGAATTCTCGCGAGCCTCCAGATCTTCGAACGCCTGCTGCCGTCATATTCGGAATGGGTTATACGACCCCATGGTCCTTTCCCGGTTAACCCGAATAGTGAGCGTTTATTTAAAAATAAGTGTGGCATTCAAATTCATCCAATTCACAACAAATACCTATCTAAAGGTAAATATTGATAGTCGGTTATTTAACTATCAATAAAGATGCGCAACATCATCAGATTCCAAATAATTTTCTCAAATTATTTTATCTTCAAAAATATCTTTTACTAGATATAAAATTTCCACACTTAACCATTTGAAAACAATTTCAAATCAATTTCCACATTTCATTTTATCTTTGAAGATAAAATCTCAAAACAGTTCATTTCATATTGGAAAAGCATTTCCATACTTATTTAAAAATAAGTATTTCATAAATCTATTTATTTTCAACATTTGAAAATATTCGTTATACTTAAATCAAATTAAGTATATATTTCATTCTTTAAGGAAATCTATTTTCTATAACAACATCAATTTGAGTCAAAACGAATGTTACGTAAAACATCGTTACGACGACTCAAAAATCACTAGTATAGGGATTCGAGATTAAAATAGATATGTAAATCCCAATACTATATAAAACATTTCCTTTCGGAAATCATTTACTATAACAACAGTGTTATAGTCCATCATCTCCTTATTTTCTCGAAAACGTCTATTCCAACAATAAATGTTGAAATCTATGATTTCGATATTTAACACGTTTTAAAACATCTTTTAAAACAATTACTTCATTTCATAATATCGTTTCTCCAGAACATATCCATTTTCCTTAAGAGTATATTCACTGTCAAAAATCGTGAATATAATTCACTTACCTAAATTTCAGCCATCTCTACACGTTTTATTTCAATAAAGATTCGCTATCAAAAATCGCGAATATATCTTCTTTAAATAATCTTCTACATTAAACTTATCACATTCAATCTATTTTCGAATTTATAAGCACGTTTATAAATTCTATTTCTCTTTTTAATAACAACTTCGACTTATAAACCTTCTTTCTTTACCAATTCAATTCACAATTCAATTTATATACCACAATCCATATTATAAGTTAAATACTTATAATTTCATTTATTTACAAAGATCATTCTTTTAAAACTTTACAACTGTAAAATTTACCCTTTTATAAACCCATTTTAACGTCATTTCCAAATACTACATCAATTACAGATTGATTTCCAAAATTTTATCATTTTCTAAATAATTTTCCTTATTCTTTCCAATTTATTCAATATTCTATTTTTAAAAGAATTCTTCAATTTGAAATCATTTTTACATTGATTTCCCAAGTTATTTCAATTCATAAATTTAATTTCTAATTGGACTTCCAACTTATTTCATTTTAAATAAATTCCTTTTGAAGAGAATAAATTTCTTTGTCTCTTTCAATCTATTTAAAAATCCAAATTTAAATTAAATTCTTCAATTTATAATCACTGTTTTATGAAATTCTTTTATTTCGCAATTTCACTTTATTCTGGAATTTATTCCATAAGATAATAAAAATTAACTTTTTATACTTTAAAAATTCCTTTCTTCAAAATTATTAAATTTCTAAAATTGATTCATTTAGAAATTCCTATTTTTGATTTCAAAAATCCAATTTCGTATATTTTGGAATCCAATGATATCAAACATCCATTCGGCCAATTTTTATTTTCAAACAATTCCCAATCATCAATATCATCGATCGTATCAATATAATCATTCACAGAATTATCATATCACAATAAAATAAATTCACAACAATATTGAGGGGTCCAGTTGGATCCCTCCAACCTGTTTCCCTGCATCCAAAAATGTTAGCACAATACCAATTCCGCTCCAGTACGGAATTATCGCGGTATATAGGTTTTTATAAATCCGCTTACTAACGGCGCAATAGGGTCTCATCCGCTATACGAGGCGGGAAATCATCAATCCAATATATACATATGCCAATATGTATATACTGCTATATATATAGATATATCCTAAAATATCTAATATCACATCCAGATAACAATCAACAGTCAATAACTGCAAAGATTCCACATTTATTTTGAGTGAGAAGATCTCACCTTAGCTTTTATTTTGCCATCCACTTCGATTCCAGATTTGTTTTCTTCATTTTTTTACCTTGTATAAATATTCATACAATTATTAATATTCGAACAAATCAAATAATTAATTTCCGTTTAATAGTTTTTGATTAGTTGATAATTTCAATCCATCGTCAATATCATTTTAAATAAAAATTTAAATTTGATTTCCTTATGAAATAAACTTATTTAACTAACCTTTTAATTTCAAACTAACAACTTATTTAAATAACTTAATTATTTAGTTCAAAAATCAATTTTTCTTTAATGATTTGTTTCATTAAAATTTTAAATTAAAACTAAATTCATTTTAACTCAAAAGTTTAAACCCTTACTGTTATATTTCCTAACCTATATGTGTATATTCAGTAAATCAAAACAAAACTGTTTTATCTTCTTCTCTTTTTTTTTTCTGAAAATTATATATATATATCTAATATAGATTTCTTTCAAAAACTAAGATTTAAATTAAAGAAAGTTTAAGTTAGAAATTTACCAGAATCAACTCGAACTCAGGCCGACCATCACTCTCGCGAACTTCACCGCGAACGCCATCGCGACCACCCCTTCAACGCTCGAACGCACGCCTCCACTCGCATCACCCTCGTCGCCGTCAATGTCCACGGTCCCCCCCTCTCTCTCGTACGCACGCGCGCGCCACGAAACCCCCCAACCATCGAGTCAAACTCGCGAGCTAGGTCGCCGCGAACCCCAATCGCGAATTCTCGCGAGCCTCCAGATCTTCGAACGCCTGCTGCCGTCGCCGCCCTATCGCCATCAGCCTAGACGAGCGCCTCCCAAGCCTCGCGACGCGCCTGCTCTACTCGCGATGCTCGCGAATCCCTGATACTCGCCCGCTAGCCTTCTTCAATGCCAACTCCTCCTACCTCGCAGTCATTCGCGATCTCGATCGCGATATCCACCACCGTTTTTTCTTTCTTTATTTAGGGGACTTCGATTTTTATCTGAAGAAAATGAGAAGCTCGGCTTTAAAGGAAGAGAAGGGAGTTGGATTTTATTTGAACGAGAAGAACAGTTTATTCATCTCGTTTGATTTTGATTTTTTTTTTCATTCGTTTTTTTTTTGTTTTGAACAGAGAGAGGGGCGGTATAAAACACGAAGGGGTAGCGTGATTTCTGGCTGAAAGAAGGGAGAGGGATGGGTTGCGTGTTTGAAGCAGTGTTTTGATTTGAGGCTAAACGTGCCGATGTTGATTAATATATATTTAAATTTTAATTTGAATCTCATTTTATTTTAACGCGTTAAATTTCCGTGTGCTCACATAATAACTCTGATCAATACAAAATTTGAAATCTGGCCATAATTCAATATTCCGGACCCAATGGAACTAGTTTCGTTGATTCAACGAGACTGTTTGAAAAACGACTATTTTTAAATATCGATTCGAACGACTTAATTTCAAAACTGAATAAATCGTTTTCAAATTCGTTTCTGAAGCTTCTGTTATCTTCAGTATAATCAATACGAATTTTAGAAGCTTTTTTTTTTTTTAAAAAAATATTTTTCTTCAGCTTAAAACTGAAAATACAAATTTTTTATTCGACCATCAATAGATTAAATTCTGTATTTTAACCGCAAATTTCAAAGTTTTATTCGGGATTCAAATTAAATTATCGTTCAAATATTTAAAATTAATTAAATATTTCCAATTTAATTCGTTCAAAATTCTGGGTCGTTACACCATTATTCCTCGATTGAACAGAGAACGGCTTCTGAGTAGACCATACTCTGTTGGCGTACCCTTCAAAAGTTTTAAGCCAAGGTTTATAACCAACAACATACAATAATATGCATAAGTCCCATCCACCCTCTGCTTCTTTGATAGCTTCGGATGAAAGAGAACCTATCCTTTTACCGTCAGATATTTTTGGTTCAATAAATTCACGATCTAGGTTTCCTAGATCACCTACAGCTCATATTTTAACTGCTTCACTGTAAAAAATTTTTTTCGCGTTCTCTGATACAGTGAATTTAATTTTCCCAATATTTCCTACTAGATTTACTTTCTGTTTTGAGGATTTCGAGAATTTTGATGAAGACCGCCCTTCATAAGCCTCCAGAACATTACCCCCCTGCTTACGAACCTGACTAGCTCCTGATTTGACCTGATTCCGCTCAGCGCCGGATGTGAAATGTCTGTGGCCTCCCAGATTTAACCTAGCTTAAGATCCAGTCGAGAAAGGAGCCTTGCCCCTTTTCCTTCTCACCTCTTCCCAGCCTTCTTCATCCCGCAGAGAGCCCATGATGTCTTAGTATTATGGAGAAAGGATTGAAGACAGAAATTAAGGATTGAGGAAGAGAGAAAGTAGAAAGAAAGAGGAGAGCTAGGGGAAACCCTAGTCTCCAGATCTGGACGCCATTTTTATTAAGGTGATTAATTAAAAGAGTTAAACTTTGGGGCCATGGATACTTTGTATTCCATAGCCTTTGGTTAAGCCGGTTTTATAAGTGGTCGTGCACTATGTCTCATTATTGTGGCCGCTGGGTATCGAACCGGTGCCACTACAACACAATGTAGCAACTCCACTATGTCTTAACCACTGGACCACTAGAACTTGACTTTTTCTTAGACCCCATAAACTTTGGGGCCATGGATACTTTGTATTCCATAGCCTTTGGTTAAGCCGGTTTTATAAGTCACCGTGCACTATGTCTCATTATTGTGGCTGCTGGGTATCGAACCGGTGCCACTACAGCACAATGTAGCAACTCCACTATGTCTTAACCACTGGACCACTAGAACTTGACATTAATTACTTAATTAAGTAAATTCTAATTACAAATAAATTAATCTCTAATCATTAATTTATCAATCATAATCATTAGTTAGTTAAATAAATTAATTGTCTTTAAGCAGTTAATTTAAAATCCTTAATTGCAAAGTAATTAACACTTAATCATTTGTTAATCAATCGTTAATAATAAATTCATAAATCTAAATTCACTTGGTCAATTACCATTATCAATGGATTAATATTCTTAATTATCTTCTTACTTAACATATTACAATTTTCTTTTATAACTTTGAAATCAAATCATTACTAACTTGAAAACTTTAATTACACTTAAAACTTGTCTTTCATTGATTACTTAATTAAAGTATTAATTGGATTTTTAAAATATTGTTAAGTATTTACTTAATTTAAAACTTGAAATTAAATTCTTAACTTAAACTTGTCAAACCTTTATTAAATCATCAATACTTAAAATTTGATTAAGATAATTAACTTTAAAAAAATTTCTTTCTTTTTAACAGGCTGCAAGTTGAAATCAAACCCGAGAATGCCTACAGTTTACTCGAGTAAACACTCGAGATTTCCTACCCATTTGCCCGAGTAAACTCATGTTTCCCTATTTTAAACTTTATTTTAACTTTAACTTTAAACTTATTAAAAACAGGTTAATCACTCATCTTCCCGGAACATCACTCGAGTCACCTCATCGTTTACCCGAGAGTAAACCCGAGACCAACTCGAGTTCCCCTCTCTTCCCCAAACACTACCACCCAGACCAGATACGAGTGCACACGCGTGCACGTGCACAGAGATTCCGGCCACCAACGATCAACGCTGCAACCCTCCTCATGTCGACGACCATCTCCTATGACGACCTGACCTCCAGTTTCGTCGATTCGATAGCGAAATCAAAATCAACCCATACGGCACACACTAGCAACCAAACAGATAACAAAACATCACCGCGACGACGAACCAAACCACCGGAGCCCACGTCGCCTTGACCAGAGCCACTCCACACCCTCACGCATTGATTCCCCCTAGACCGGCCTCGTCCGATCTCCCATTGGCGACGAAATCACCTCGAGAACAACTGCTACCCAACTGACAGTTAAACCCTAGTTTGTCGTCGCTACACCACAACGACGAACTATAAAATTATTCATCTTTTTTTTGACAACCACCAACACATCAGCCTCATTCACCATCAACCACGACGTCAAATTCATCGTCGATCACCGAAGATTGGCAAAAATGCAAATCTCGTTCAATATACGATTTCTCTCGATTTACAGAACTAAAATTTATGAAATGATTCTCTAAAATCATCATTTTCAAATTCGAACTTGGTTATGTAATCAAATTATAAAATTAAAATGTTTGATTTTTCTGTTGTTTCAAAAGTTACACTGTAATGTATTATTTTTGAAATATTCCTTGAATATTTTTATTTGCAATTATTTTTAAGAATGAGACTTCATAGTTATCAGCGTTTTCTTTTTAAATATCATGGCCTAAAACTGATCGAGGAAAAAGGATTTGAATTCTTTATGAACTCAAACCTATAGATGTTTTTAAACAAAAAAAATGCATGCTTGTAACAGACATGCACTCTAAACATTTGTATATATACAGATATATAGGCATCTTAACTTTTATACTAACAGCTTCAAGTATTAATCATAGCATCAAAATAGATTCAAATAAAATGGTAGTTTGCTCACCGAAGAAGGTGAAGAATAGAGCATCTTGAATTTGCAAACAGTTTTGAAAATGCAAGCTGAAAACCCCCCTTGATCTCTGATTTGAATGAAGTTGTATTGTTGTTGTTGATGTTTTAAATTGAAGATGATATATTTTAGTTTTTTTCTTTTCACAGTTTAGAATTGAACGAACTGATGTGAGAAAGTGATAAAGGAAATATACAAAGATATGTTTTGTATAGGTGATATAACATTGGTTTGTACAAGGTAATAAAATTTGTACAGGGTTATAAATTTTCTTTTGTACCAAGGTCAGTGATATTTGCTAGTAAATGGAGGCTGAGGTGATTTTTGTAGTGTACTAATGCTTCATGCATTTATTAGTTTGTACAATATACTTATTTTTTCTTCTTATCTCGGCTGATATGATAATATGGTGGCTGAAGTAATTTATGTTTTGCTTTGCTTTGTGTTTCTTTCTTTAGCCTTATACTTTGTTTGTTGACTTTACTTGGTAAGTGTACATATATATATATATATATTTATTTATTTAGTAAGTACATGCATATCTTTTCTTGCTTGAACCTGACGTTGTTACTCAGGTTTTAATTTGTTTTTGGCTTTCATTTTGTTGAAGTTGTTTGCTTTGTTTTGATTTGGTTTAAAGATGAAGAGTAAAAGGATTGAACTAAATAGGTTTCCCTCATTCTTAAACATGATGTTAGGATTTTAGTTAATGTGTCGTTTGAATTTTAACAAATTTGTTTAATGTGTTTATTTATATTTTTATAGTTTACGTAACCAAAATTTTAAGATATTTATTTTATTTTGTTTTAAACTTTATACTGAATTTCTATATTCAATATAGATTGTTTAATTTATGTAATTTGTTTACTATATAAATTTATCTTATGTATTTTTCTATAATTTATTTCTATCTCCATTATTTATTTCTAATTTTAATACTAATTATCTATATATTCATTTTATAATATAGGTGAATTTCTAGATTTAATTTGTTATTGGATTTTATCCAATGTATTTATTTTATACTTTATCTATCTTATATATTATCATTTTTAAACCGTTTATTTACAATTTAAATTCAAATTAAATATATATACTTATATTTATAATTCCAGATTTACTCATATATATATCCATTCACATATATATCCACATATATACAATATTTTAAAGTTACAAAATGATTTATACCAAATTTAGTTTAATTTGGGGAAACTCGCATTACTTTGTTAATTAATTTCATAGATTTAATTCAAAAATTCAATAAATTATCAATTGAAATTTAATCAAAATTCGAGGTCGTTACAGACTTCCCCCTTAAAAGAATTTCGTCCTCGAAATTGCCAAGGAGACACAAAGATGGATGAAGAATATTTCATCAAATCAATTGAATATCTATTCTGCATTTGGCTTACCAAATCAGAATATCGATAACAGATATAAGAACAAATCTGTTTGACACTTCACAAGATACTCGGGTTATCCAGATCTACGAAATATGCAGTGGCATCGGTTAGTTTGAAGTGATAACTAACCATTCGTAGAACATACTGAGACCCAACGAATAGATAGATATATGGATACAATTTCAAAACTTTTAGTTTAGAACTAAAGTATCTATCAACCATAGCAATCAAAGCAACCAATTCATCCATACACAATTTTGGTCCATCCGGAGTTTATGTCCCGTATTAATATATCGAATCTCTTCCTGGATCTACCAGGAACTATCGAAGAATTGAGGAGAAACGACGAACAAAAGAGATTGATAGAAAATATTTGTTTCCACTATTGTTGCAGGGTATTGACCATTTCATAGTGGTATACCCTGTCCCCTATCTCATCCTCTTCTTGCACTCATACTTACTATCAGTGGATAGCAAGAGAATTTACTGAGGCATACGGACATATATCTGAGAAATACTCATTCTAGGGTATACTTCACCCTATCTCTAATGAGCTACTTAATGTGTTATACTCCTGAGCTAAAGTTTTACCCTCTGCTCTGATACCAAATGTAAGAGACCCAAAACTCGGCATTCGAAAATCAACAACCGTACTTCACTGGTACTCAAAATGCTGCAGATTCAAACGCCGAATCTGGTTCTCCGGAGCTTATAACACCATTAAGTATAACAACACAGCGGAAGAAAAGAATATATCAATATATATAACATTGATACAATGACAGATACATAATCTGATACAATATGATATAACAGAATGATACAACAGATATCAATATACATCAGAGATATGATACAAGAAATAGCAGCAGAAAGAAAATAGATAACACCAGCAGCGGATATAATATCACCAATAGAATGCTCCAATCCATAGCTAGCGTAAAACAAGGTCAGTCGTCCAAGGACTGACTAGCTCCAGATAATCTACTCAACTTGAATATCTGAGAAAACCCAACTCTAGACTGCCCGTGTGGAAAATAGTGGGCACCCAGAGTTTAGGAAGGGAACAATAAACTCCGGATCAGTCATGGGACTAGTGTGAGCAACAAAAACAGTTTATCTTATAAAACGAACAACAAAAGAATTTTAAAGTCAATTCGCAATGCTTTTGGAAAATGAAACTACCATAAGACCTCCCGCCACACACACAATGCAAACACAGAATTGGAGGAGATTTCTTCTTATGATAGTCAAACATGCTTACTACGTAAACCAAACTCTTTTGATATTATTACTAGTGCATAGTGCAGAAACATTTCGAAAGTATAATATTAATCTTAGCCAGCATAGACATTCTGAACTATGCTTACTATAGCTACCATCTAAACAGTGGTGACCACCATAAGTAAATGGCAGGTTCTACAACTAATACCGTACAAGTTTTGTATTGGAAGATGGGTTTCCAACAAATGGTCGGGCTAAGGAACTTCCCACTGTCAATGGGATCGCCTCTGGATGGACATCCCGAGAACCTACCCGGCTCTCTGCCAACACAAGGCCGGGTTACCTCTGTAACTAGGTAACTACTACTCGAGTAAGTCATTCCCCGGTCCTTTGGGACCTTTATCTGAGCGCTCGGTAACCAACATCACACATAATAAATAAAGTGTGTCCACATGAGTAAGTATCAGGGCTCCATACCATAATACCACCCTTTTCCAGAAGGAAATGACATACCCTAAAGGGCGCGACCCTCATAACCTTGACGCATATTCCTGTTTCGACCATTTCCGGGTTGTGAGGTTCGACGAAGTCTCGTCCACAAAGCTACGCTTTGGCACAAAGCCATGCTTTGGGTCACAGATGATCAAAGTTATGATCACAAAGATAAATGATCAAACAAATGATCATATCACAAATGATCAAACGATGATCATCACACAGCAACACTCAGCATGTCACATTACCAAATTGGGAGTATATCGCTGATAAATTTCAACTACATAACATCTGATCTCGTACGTCTCAGAGAAGGGTGTTAAGCTAAGAGAATAAATTCTCCGCCACCAAACAGAAATGTATTTGAAAGAAATCTGCTTTATATCTCAAATTGTAATGTCAGACATGTAACCATACAAGTCAGTTCCGGGTTCGAACAGAACCGAAGGCACTTCCAAAGAAGCCCTTGCAAATCTGGGTAATCACAATCCAGATCGGACTTCCCATCACTTAGGGAATCTCTATACCGGGCGCTACTCGGTGCAGAGACAATCGATAGGTTATCCTATCGTTTTCGCAAACACCCGGTCTTCAACACCGGTCTTCGAATGCTATCCATATACGACGTATCACTTATTTGGAATGGGTTATGTGACACAAAGGTCCTCTCCCGGCTAAACCGAATAGTGAGCGCAATATTTAAAAATATATGGATATTGGGATTTCAGTTAAATCACAGCTTAAAACCCAAAACTTTTCATCCGAATGGTTAAAACAAATTACCATTTCCAACCTTTTAAACAAAAAGATTTATTTCAAAAGTTAACCCAGTTTCACAAAAATCCATTCACATATTTCAAAACAATTTCCGTTTCAATTGGATTAACTCGTTAAATCTTTAAAACAAAGATTCAACTTATAGCTTTCAAAACAATTTCATTTCGAATGGTTTAAACAAATCATTATTTTAAATCTGTTAAAAATAAACATATTCAATTCATAGTTTTCAAAAAGAATTCATTCATAACTGGAAAAACCATTTTCAATTCAAAACTTGAAATTCCTTTAATTAAACTGGAATTTCATTTCTTATCTGAAAGCTTTTATCATTTGAAAACAAACAGGTTTCATTCTGGAAATCTGATTCATTTATATGAGTTAAGGTTCTTGGGTTAAATACAAATTCTCAAGATTATACTTTAAAAACGGTTTAAATTCATACAAACACATTTATATCATCGTTATTCCCTAGTTTCAAATCATAGGATTCAATTTCAAACTTGAATTCAAATTTAAATCAAATTATTTGAATTTTCAAAACTTGATTAAGTTATTCAAAATAACTTTTATCGTTGAAATTCCATTTCAGAAGCTTTTCACTTTAAAAACCCAAATTTCCAATTTCAAAATCAATTGAAATTAAAATTTTAATTTCAAAAACATCAAATTTAAATTATCTGCGACTTAACCGATTTCCACGTGAAATCCATATTTGTGTGTGTAAAAGTGTAGTCCAGGGGTTTAACACAATAGTGCAACAACATTCAATCATCATTGATCAGAATACAGAAATATAGTTGATAAGCGGTATAAACTATAACGCTTATCTTCATTCACAGATCACAGATATATATAAATATTACAGATAATATATTACATTCATCCCAGATAAATAAACTACAGTACATATCACAAATCAGAATATATCACATAGCATCACAGATCAGGGATATCAAACAATTCACTCGTTCAATAAAATCCAAACATTCATAAGTAAGATTAGTTAATTGTCTGATTTATCCAAATCAAATTAATTTCTTATGAATTTCTAATCCTGGTTAATTAATTATTAATTTTAAACCATTTTGATTAATTTTTCTTAATTAGTTAATCACCTAATTAATTACCCTTTAATTAATTATTCTTCAAATTAATCACTTTAATTAATTAACCACAATAATTAAATATCCTTTGATTAATTATTCTTAAATTACATGATTAATCAACTTAAATCATAAATTAATTAACCTTAATTACTTAATTAAGTAAATTCTAATTACAAATAAATTAATCTCTAATCATTAATTTATCAATCATAATCATTAGTTAGTTAAATAAATTAATTGTCTTTAAGTAGTTAATTTAAAATCCTTAATTGCAAAGTAATTAACACTTAATCATTTGTTAATCAATCGTTAATAATAAATTCATAAATCTAAATTCACTTGGTTAATTACCATTATCAATGGATTAATATTATTAATTATCTTCTTACTTAACATATTACAATTTTCTTTTATAACTTTGAAATCAAATCATTACTAACTTGAAAACTTTAATTACACTTAAAACTTGTCTTTCATTGATTACTTAATTAAAGTATTAATTGGATTTTTAAAATATTGTTAAGTATTTACTTAATTTAAAACTTGAAATTAAATTCTTAACTTAAATTTGTCAAACCTTTATTAAATCATCAATACTTAAAATTTGATTAAGATAATTAACTTTAAAAAAAATTCTTTCTTTTTAACAGGCTGCAAGTTGAAATCAAACCCGAGAATGCCTACAGGTTTACTCGAGTAAACACTCGAGATTTCCTACCCATTTCCCCGAGTAAACTCCTGTTTCCCTATTTTAAACTTTGTTTTAACTTTAACTTTAAACTTATTAAAAACAGGTTAATCACTCATCTTCCCGGAACATCACTCGAGCCACCTCATCGTTTACCCGAGAGTAAACCCGAGACCAACTCGAGTTCCCCTCTCTTCCCCAAACACTACCACCCAGACCAGATACGAGTGCACACGCGTGCACGTGCATGGAGATTCCGGCCACCAACGATCAACGCTGCAACCCTCCTCATGTCGACGACCATCTCCTATGACGACCTGACCTCCAGTTTCGTCGATTCGATAGCGAAATCGAAATCAACCCATACGGCACACACTAGCAACCAAACAGATAACAAAACATCACCGCGACGACGAACCAAACCACCGGAGCCCACGTCGCCTTGACCAGAGCCACTCCACAGCCTCACGTATTGATTCCCCCTAGACCGGCCTCGTCCGATCTCCCATTGGCGACGAAATCACCTCGAGAACAACTGCTACCCAACTGACAGTTAAACCCTAGTTTGTCGTCGCTACACCACAATGACGAACTATAAAATTATTCATCATTTTTCTGACAACCACCAACACATCAGACTCATTCACCATCAACCACGACGTCAAATTCATCGTCGATCACCGGAGATTGGCAAAAATGCAAATCTCGTTCAATATACGATTTCTCTCGATTTACAAAACTAAAATTTATGAAATGATTCTCTAAAATCATCATTTTCAAATTCAAACTTGGTTATGTAATCAAAATATAAAATTAAAATGTTTGATTTTTCTGTTGTTTCAAAAGTTACACTGTAATGTATTATTTTTGAAATATTCCCTGAATATTTTTATTTGCAATTATTTTTAAGAATGAGACTTCATAGTTATCATCGTTTTCTTTTAAAAAATCATGGCCTAAAACTGATCGAGGAAAAAGGATTTAAATTCTTTATGAACTCAAACCTGTAGATGTTTTTAAACAAAAAAAATGCATGCTTGTAACAGACATGCACTCTAAACATTTGTATATATACAGATGTACAGGCATCTTAACATTTATACTAACAGCTTCAAGTATTAATCATAGCATCAAAATAGATTCAAATAAAATGGTAGTTTGCTCACCGAAGAAGGTGAAGAACAGAGCATACAGATTTTGCAAACAGTTTTGAAAATGCAAGCTTAAAACCCCCCTTGATCTCTGATTTGAATGAAGTTGTATTGTTGTTGTTGATGTTTTGAATTGAAGATGATATCGTTTAGTTTTTTTCTTTTCACAGTTTATAATTGAACGAACTGATGTGAGAAAGTGATAAAGGAAATATACAAAGATATGTTTTGTACAGGTGATATAACATTGGTTTGTACAAGGTAATAAAATTTGTACAGGGTTATAAATTTTCTTTTGTACCAAGGTCAGTGATATTTGCTAGTAAATGGAGGCTGAGGTGATTTTTGTAGTGTACTAATGCTTCATGCATTTATTAGTTTGTACAATATACTTATTTTTTCATCTTATCTCGGCTGATATGATAATATGGTGGCTGAAGTAATTTATGTTTTGCTTTGCTTTGTGTTTCTTTCTTTAGCCTTATACTTTGTTTGTTGACTTTACTTGTAAGTGTACATATATATATATATTTTTTATTTATTTAGTAAGTACATGCATATCTTTTCTTGCTTGAACCTGACGTTGTTACTCAGGTTTTAATTTGTTTTTGGCTTTCATTTTGTTGAAGTTGTTTGCTTTGTTTTGATTTGGTTTAAAGATGAAGAGTAAAAGGATTGAACTAAATAGGTTTCCCTCATTCTTAAAGATGATGTTAGGATTTTAGTTAATGTGTCGTTTGAATTTTAACAAATTTGTTTAATGTGTTTATTTATATTTTATAGTTTACGTAACCAAAATTTTAAGATATTTATTTTATTTTGTTTTAAACTTTATACTGAATTTCTATATTCAATATAGATTGTTTAATTTATGTAATTTGTTTACTATATAAATTTATCTTATGTATTTTTCTATAATTTATTTCTATCTCCATTATTTATTTCTAATTTTAATACTAATTATCTATATATTCATTTTATAATATAGGTGAATTTCTAGATTTAATTTGTTATTGGATTTTATCCAACGTATTTATTTTATACTTTATCTATCTTATATATTATCATTTTTAAACCATTTATTTACAATTTAAATTCAAATTAAATATATATACTTATATTTTTAATTCCAGATTTACTCATATATATATCCATTCACATATATATCCACATATATACAATATTTTAAAGTTACAAAATGATTTATACCAAATTTAATTTAATTCGGGGAAACTCGCATTACTTTATTAATTAATTTCATAGATTTAATTCAAAAATTCAATAAATTATCAATTTAAATTTAATCAAAATTCGGGGTCGTTACATCAACTGTGCTTTACGCATCGCCGGCACTCCATGGGTACTTCGAAGCCGGCTTGAAAATCTCAGCTCTAAGATATTTCCAACTCATAGGTGCTTTGTCCATTCCTTCGGAGTGGAACTACAACTACTTATATAGTTGGAACTCTTAGAATCTAATGTAAAATATAATATTACTAGATATGAAAGTACGAATATGTTCTCTCAATTTATTCTAATTCCTTTGATCTACTAACCTAGTGCTCTGATACCAAATGCAACAACTCGTGCCTCAATCGGACTAAATTTCGACAAAAATAGAAACGCAAGTCCATCAAAGAATAGATCGTGGGATTTTGTACCTATAAATAAGCAAGAGCATTATCAGAGATTGATAGAAATCTAAACTCACAGCGGAAACAATAATAGGATAAGAATACTGACTACAGCTACTAACTTGGAACTAAAGGTATTTATTGGATAGCAGATTGTCACATCAGCATCGAGCATGAGAGAAAGAAGACTCACCAACAACAAAGCATATCCAGATCTAGGGACTTTTCCTCTAAATTCTATCCTGTGGGTTGTAATGAGGAGGGGTCAAAACAACGTTCTGGTGACTGGAGAAATATAAACTGTCCATAACATAAACTAATGCCGATAGGTTTCCATTTAATTATTGTCCATTAAGATTAGCTATTCTAATCTAACCTTGTATTGCACACACGGTTACATACTTACCCCTTCCCAAGGTACGAAATACTAACGAAGCCATATCAACCACGCAATACTTCCAAACCCATTAGCCACATAATACTTCTAAATATGAAGCGGGCTTCTATGATACTTTTAAAAGAGAAATTGGTAGACTCTATCATTTACGACCTTAACTGAGGTGGACCCTGTCATTAAGACCTATTCCTAAGGTGGTTTTCCTATCAATGTTGTCAATGACCAGTGGGTCCTAGCTACAAGACCTCTAACCACTATTTAAGGTTTCGTATATTTAATGTCCAACCATTACTGTATATAACATCGATAAAATTGTAATCATATAATAAATAGTACCCAAACGACTTAATCCCTTTTTATAAGAAAATAGGCATACTCTAGTCAATTAAGGCCTTAACTAAGGAAAACCCTATTATTTAAGACCTATCCCCAAGGCATGCTCCTAAATAGTACTATTATTATTATGGCTTCAGTAGAGTAAGAGAGTGTACCCAAGCCACTTAATACTTCACAGTGGAAAATAGGCAGAACCCGTCATTTAAGACATACTTCCAAAAGCATGCTCCTCAATGGTACAATCTAGTTTTCATTGCTTGGAAATCTCATTGGGTTACTTAATACTTCTTTTATAGGAAAGAGAAGGACTTTATAGTCACTTAAGACCCCAAACATGAAGTGAACCCTTCCCGAGATATCCACTCTCATTGTTTAATTATAAATATGGCATCTCATTAGGTGCTTTTTTCAGTAGGGAGGCGGACCCTTCAGCCACTTAAAACCTCAACACTAAAGCAAACCCTTTTTAGAGACATCTTTATTTATTCATTTGGAATCTAACTAGTTTACTTAATACTTCCATTTAGGAGAGAGGCAGACCCTTCAGCAACTTAAGATCTAAAACCAGAAGAGAACTCCTATGGAGATATCCCTCACCGCTCCTAATTCCAAATTTGGATCATTTAATACTTTCCAATTAAGAAAGCAAGCCTAATCTCTCATGTCATCGTCAGTCGTTGGTGTAACGACCCGAGAATTTTAACGGATTTAATAATGTAATTAACTAAATTTTCTTGAAATTAAACAAATAGATTTTTGCAATGAAAATAAGATAATTGAGATACGTCTATTTAGACATAGAGAGTGTTAGATTTTCATTGGAAAATATGTAATTTTGTTCTGTTGTGTAATTTTCAATTTCAATTTTAATCAGTTAAATGGATGAAAATAAAATGTTTTCAAAATCTAAATATTTTTACATAATAAACATGTAAATCATTTTCTAAGTGAGACGTCATATTTAGTTTCACCAAATTTAGACTGCTTTAGCCATATTTTCTTATTTTTGGCATTTTAGTAGCAGTTTTGGTAGCGAATATCGGCTTTTGATAGGATGATCGTATCGCTGATATCTGTGTACCATTCTGTTCATCTCGTCGTGCTGATCTCTGTAGTATATTCATTTGTGTATTTCGATGTCCGGTACGTGACAAACCGCGAAACGGTAAGCCGTATCGGTACCCGTTTGAGTCCATTTGTTTCCTGTGACCATTCAATTATCTACCGTACAAAATCAATAGCCACTAGCCTTTTATATTCCCTAAATTCGGACTTTCACTATTCCGTATTTTATATTTATTTCATTGGTTCGTTTCTCATTCACTTCTCTCTACTGTTCATTCTATTCTAAAAGAATAATAATTATATTATATATATTTGTTGCATGTAGCTTGGTCCTCGTACCTTCTATTGCAACAGCCTACTCGATTCATTTTCTAGGCCATTGCTTTCAAGCACAAAATTCATCGCCGTACCCAACTTCTGTTACCCCCCTAGCCATCATTCCATAGTCCTCGTCTCCCTCACCTGCTTGTTCCATGGCCGAACCCACCTTCACTTGCCATTTACCCAAAAACCTGAAGCTTTGAACCACTGAGACTCCACCACCTCCAGCACCGAATTTCCATGAGCACTGCCGCGTCACCAGACCTTACATCCACACCTTCCCATTTCTGTTCGCATATAAGTTTTTATATATATAAGAATACGTGTAACACCCCGCATTTTTATATAATTAAAATGATACAAATAATGAGAATAATGAAAATAAACATTTTTGAGACTGTCGGAATATGGCCTCGAAATTTGTACCATTATGTCTGGGGCAATTTTTTGATCAGTTTCCATATATAACTTGTCAAAATTCAAGTCTATATGAAGAAGTTGCGGGAGAAATGAAAATGGGAAATAAAAGGAAAAGGAAAAAAAAACATATATGGGTCTACAGCTAGGTCGACCTAGCAAGCTCCAAAGTCGACCACCCGGTCGACCTAAGGAGTAGGTTGGTCGACACCATGGTCTACCCACCTTGCTACATGGACGATGTTTCGTCCAGGTACATGCCGAGTGATGTAAAAATTAATTTTCGCACGATCCGAGCCCTACGTTGATTAAGCTGATGGCTCCAAAAGATCCAGTGACGTCCACAGGGCTTCAGATTCAATCCAAGAATCCAACGGTCTGAGATCCCCAAACTCCCCTATAAATAAAACCCTAGGCCTAGCTCTTTTCTCACAATCAGATTTACTCCCAATGGGTTCATTGCCTGAGGCTAGACCCTAAATAGAAATATAACAACCCTGAGATTGCAATTATCGAATAATAAATTAAAATTATGATTTTAAATTGAAAAGGGAGCTAAACAAAATTTTGGGAATTTAAATTTGCAATTGGTTTGCAAATTAAAGTATTTTGGGTTTAAAATGGGGAAAATTAATTTTTGGAATTTAATATTTAAAAAAGGGAATTTTTAAATGTGATAATGGGTTTAATTGGCTAATGAGACAATTATATGGTTTTGATTAAAACTAGGTTACTACTTAGGATTTTTGTTCACATGATAACATTAGAAAATTTTTCTTTTAAATTTACATATGCACTTAAGTAATTGAACTAAGCCTTATTGGGTTGTAAAATCCTCATAACAAACCCATTAGCCTACCCACTTCTATATAATATCTCAAACCATTCCCTAAACCCTAACCCTCCTCTTCATAATTCTAAACTAAGATCTAACTCAAATTAATGGCCTCCCTTTGGTAGAGGATCCATCTCCTTCTCTACATGGCTAAACTGGTTTAATCCTAGCAAGGTAATGCAATCCTAGACCTAATTACCTTCTAATCTTTATTTTAATTTTTGAAATCTCTTTGTAATTCTTGGTTTTGTTCTCTTTTAATTTTGAAGCTCTCTAATCCTCATCCTCTTTGCTTTGGAAAGTTGCACATGAAGTGTTTGCTTATTTGCTTGATTGGTAGAGGTAATTACTAATAATTAGTGATTATTGCTAGTTAATTTTTGGTGAAAATTTGAAGCCAAAACTTGAAAAAAACACCCCTAAATCACTAAAAATCAACAAAATTGCTGGCTGGAATTGCATAGCCTGAAAACGGGCTGAAAAAATGAATCTGAGGGCCCAAACAGGCCTGGGTTGCACCCAGACACAGAAATAGCAGGCCAGCCCCTAGTGGGCTGGCAAACATCCCCCCCACCCAGCCCGCCCGGGCTGGGGCCTTGGAGGACCCAGCCCGCCCGGGCTGGGTAAGGACCCAGCCCGCCCGGGCTGGGTCAGGTCCCTAGCCCAGATGGGCTGGGTAAGGACCCAGCCCGCCCGGGCTGGGTCAGGTCCCCCGCCCAGGCGGGCTGGGGCCTTGGAGGACCCAGCTCGCCCGGGCTGGGTCAGGTCCCCAGCCCAGGCGGGCTGGGGCCTTGTGGAACCCAGCCCGCCCGGGCTGGGTCTGCTCCCCAGCCCAAGCGGGCTGGGGCCTTGAAGCACCCAGCCCGCCCGGGCTGGGTCTGTTCCCCAGCCCAGGTGGGTTGGGGCTGGACCTGGGCTGCACCATGTGGTGCAGCCCGAAAGAAAAAAAACCCCTGTTCCTCATTTTTTTTATCTCCACTTCGCGATGCCGCCACGATCGCATCCAAAGTCGGAATTCGACGTTTTTGGTCTCGTTAGAAAGGTGGAGTTTCGAATTCCATCTCTGTAAAATTTGGGCATCATCGGCATTCGTTTGGTACTTCGAATTTCGTGTCGAAGTTGAACTCTGGTCGCTGTTTGTAAACATTGTAAATCTTGTTCTGGGTCCAACTTTGAGACGTCCCTGCCACTTCGTCTCAACTCGGAATCCAGAAATTCTTTTTGCATCTTAAAGTAGGGATGTTGGACTACATGCCTGCAAATTTTCATGACATTTGGACAAAGTTTGCTGGTCCAAATAAATTGCCGAACTTGGGTTCGCAGCTGTTTTTTTTGAATGTTTACAAACACTTGGAATATTTTTCAGTGATTTTCTGGTTTTATTGATTTCTTTGAGATTTGTCTCTGGATTTCGTACACGGGTTTTATGAATCATTTTCAAAAGATTTTTCACTCCTAAATGGCTTTCGAAATTATTATATATAATATTATTTTTAATTATTAAATTAATTACTCCATAATATGAGAGTTTTCAAAAGCCGTTTTAAAGTGATTTCAAAATCAATTATAAATCCATTTCGCACCATTATTTTCTATAATAAAAATCTCACACTCACTTATTAGCACGTCGAGCGAAGTGGAAAGGTGCTTAAACGGTTAGGAAATCTCCGGCTTATGGAACCGTGTGTATTTTCTTTCCGGTTAATCCCCGACCTATTCGATTGTTCGTTTTGACCTTTGGGTCTAGTTTACCGATGATACGAGGTGGACTTTTTATTGTTTGGAGTGTGAGCTTGCTATTGGTTAGTAAACCGTTTAGTGCGAACGTGGGGTATGGGACCCATTGTTAACACTTTACGGGTTCCTCTCCAAGAAGTTAGTGACACATTAGCCTCTGGGCGGCCAGTACTGGACCTCTGGGTCACCACGCCTCTGGGCAACCATCTCTGGACACCTGTTCTATGGAGCAGTTTACTTTTCGGCGTGCGCCTCTGGGCCTTTATCCTTCTGGGAAGGATCTCGCCGTCTCGCGCATTCCGCAACTGTGCGAGTGATCGATCACAACTCTACAGTACTTGGCAACAACGACTCTGGTCGATGCACGTGCAATATTTGTATTATCTGATGATTTTTATATCCATTCGAGTACCGCCATTCGGTGTTGGTTCTATGGAACCATACGATGTAAGTGCGATTGCCTTGTGGATTCACAGTGTCTTTGGACACTGCTTTTCAGTGTTGGATTTCATTGACTTTTCAGTATATCCCCATTGCTCTTTGGAGCATCGATCTTTGCTTGGGAATTGATTACAGACTCTGGTCACTCTTGGGATTATTGCCTATGGGCATCTTTTTATAGCTTTGGCTACGCCGATGATATGAGGCGATTTTATTTATTCTACACTTTGGTGTTGATTTCTCTTTAGAGATTTTTATTGTTATTGATGATTAGGGATCGTCATTACATTCATGTAGTTCATAATATACTTCTCTTTGGATAAGTACTGTTTTATTTATGTATCGCATTATTATATATCTCAGTTATTACTAATTGTTTAGCTAGCCTGACCCGAGTGTTTTCGCTCGGGTCAGACCGGGTTGTTTCAGGTTAGGTCTCTAGACTTAGCTTCTGTGCTTCCGCTTGGACATTATCTGCTATGCTGATAGATAGCGCTTTTATTTGTCCACTATTCCGCTACTCTGTTATTATTCAGACTTTGATATGTACATATTTTTGACTCACATGTGTGAGCAGTGGCTTTGTACCCACTTATAGTATTTGGATCTGTATTGATGATGTATTGTTCTGGGATTTTATATCTGTTATGTGATTCTGTTCTGTGATGTTTTATCATTTATTATTATGCTTTGTCCTGATAGATCTTTAGCCATTTGTAATTTCGTTATAAATATTTATTGAATATGTCGAACCACTTGAAAAAAAATAGATACCACCCTTTCGACGTATTCAGTAGATAGTTATAGCTTGATTACAAATGGTCGCTTCCACTATACTCTATTCTCTGCTTTAACAGACAGTATTACACCCGTAATACTCTTTGTTACAGTGGGTCTCAGAGTGGGGCGTTACAGCTTGGTATCAGAGCCTGGTTTCAGGAATAAGCATAATAAACACAGAACAGATACACTTAGTACAATACATTTTAATTATATCCGAATTAAATCAAATCCCTTCCTTATGTTATTGATAGATAAGTTAGGAATATGTATAGGAATCCGTTATATTCTGTAGTATTCCTTAATTAATTATCTATCATTGAATCATGGCTACTCTGCTGGATTGGCTCGCTTAGTACGATGCCAAAATCATTTGTTCGGAGCGGATATTATTCATTCATCACCCTGACTCGTCCTCTCCGTTAGCTATTGTTCTTCAAGATGTTGGGCTTTCTGATGATTACTTTATTTTCTCTCGATTTACGAGATGAGGATTTAAACTTATCTCGTATTCCTGTTGTTCGGGATTTCCCCGACGTTTTCGAGCCAGTATCCGGACTGCCGCCAAAGCGAGCTATTGAGTTCCGCATCGATCTCATCCCAAGCTCTCATCTAGTTGGGCGTCCTCCCAAGAGGATGTCTACTAAAGAGAATGATGAACTCAGGAAGTAGTTAGTTGAGCTTGAAGCGAAGCAGTTCATCCGGTCCAGTTCTTCGCCATGGGGTGCTGCTGTGGTCTTCATTAAGAAGCCCGATGGCTCTCTTAGGCTTTGCATTGACTATCGCAAGCTTAATGAGTTGACCATCAGAAATCGTTATCCATTGCCACGGATAGACGACATGTTTGACCAATTGAGCGGTTTGAAGGTCTTCTCTCAGCTTGACCTTGCCACCGGATTCCATCAGCTACGAGTCGCGGAAGACAGCATTCGTCTTACAGCTTTTCGCACTCGTTATGGTTCTTTTGAGTGGTTGGTCATGCCGTTCGGCTTGACGAACGCTCCGGCTTTCTTTGTCGATCTTATGAATCGAGTATTCCGGGATTACATTGATAGATTCATTCTGGTTTTCATCGACGATATTCTTATTTATTCTAGATCCGGGGCAGAGCATGCTCATCATTTGCGGATCGTCTTGGAAACTCTTCGTCAGCATCAGCTTAAGGCCAAGCTCTCCAAGTGCCATTTTTGGGAGAGCAAGGTCAAGTTCTTGGGCCATATTGTATCATCCGAGGGTATTTCTGTCGATCCTGCCAAGATCGAAGCTATTCAGAATTGGAAGCAGCCCGAGAACGTTCATGATATTCGCAGCTTCCTTGGACTGGCGGGTTATTACCGTCAGTTTATCAAGGATTTCTCTCGAGTTGCACTTCCCCTCACGACGCTGACTCGTAAGGGGGTTCGTTTTATTTGGTCCGATAAGTGTGAAGCTTCCTTTCAGCGACTGAAGGAACTTCTCACCCATGCTCCTATTCTTGTGGTTCCTGAGAGTAACCAGGATCTTATTGTTTACACCGACGCTTGTGGTAGTGGCCTCGGTGCTGTGCTTCTGCAGAAGGATCGGGTATTTGCTTCCGCTTCTAGGCAGCTACGTCCGAATGAGGTTCGCTATCCTACTCATGATCTTGAGTTAGCAGCTATCGTCTTTGCCTTGAAGACGTGGCGTCATTATCTATTGGGCGAACGTTTCATTCTCTACACCGATCACAAGTAGCTGAAGTATCATTTCAGCCAGAGAGATCTCAACATAAGGCAGCAGCGATGACTTGAGTTTCTCGCCTCATATGACTTAGATATTCAGTATACCCCTGGCAAGGGTAATCGTGTGGCTGATGCACTCAGTCGCAAACACTCGGCAGTAGTCTCTATGATGATAGCCGAGTGGGATATTCTTGAGACTCTTTCTATGTGTGATATTCGAGATCGAGCTCCGTCTTCTGATCCTCAGATCTTGTTATTCAGCTTGGAAGCTCGACCTATTCTATTGGATCGCATTGCCCATGCTCAGCGGCACGATCCAGACTTGTTGCGATACATTCATCTCCTTGAGTCGGGATCTAGTGATGAGACATTGTTGGATTATTCTATTGATTCTCATCGGTGTCTTCGCAGGAAGAACCGTATTTTGGTACCATCTGATTTATCACTTAGGCATGACATTCTAGACGAGTGTCATCGCACTAAGTACACCATCCATCCCGGTTCGAGCAAGATGTATGCCGATATGTGTCGGGTATATTATTGGGAAGGCATGAAGAGTGATGTTGCAAGTTATGTAAGCCGTTGCATGACTTGTCAACAGATCAAAGCTGAGCACCAGCGTCCATCCGGTCTTCTTCAGCCGCTAGAGATTCCATTGTGGAAATGGGATCAGATATCCATGGATTTTATTGACGGTCTGCCTCGATCGAGGTCAGGCCATACTTCTATTTGGGTCATCGTCGATCGCTTGACCAAATCAGCTCATTTCATTCCTATTAAGTCCACTCGGACTGCTCCTCAGCTTGCCAAGTTATATGTGAAGGAAGTCGTTCGGCTTCATGGCATTCCTAGCTCTATCGTCTGTGATCGAGACACTATCTTTACTAGTCACTTGTGGAAGTGCCTACAGTCAGCTTTGGGCTCAAAGCTGAATTTCTCGACTGCTTATCATCCTCAGACTGACGGTCAGACAGAGAGGGTGAATCGTGTTTTAGAGGATCTTTTGCGCTGTTGTATTCTGGATTTCGAAGGTAGTTGGGAGGATCACTTACCACTTGTAGAGTTCTCCTACAACAACAGCTTTCAGCCTAGTATTGGCATGGCTCCTTTCGAGGCTCTTTATGGAAGGCCATGTCGTTCTCCTTCGTGTTGGTTAGAATCTGGCGAGTAGCTCTTTCTTGGTCCAGATTCAGTTCGGGAATCTTCTGAGAAGATTATTCTTATTCGTCAGAGAATGAAAGAGGCGCAGAACCGTCAGAAATCCTACGCGGACAACCGTAGGAAGCCTCTTGAGTTCTCCATTGGTGATCATGTCTTTATTCAGATATCTCCTATGAAAGGGGTTGTGCGTTTCAGCTCTACAGGGAAGTTGGCTCCTCGCTATGTTGGACCATTTCCTATTACGGAACGCATTGGCCCCGTTGCTTATCGTGTGGCTCTACCTGCTCACTTCTCTGGAATACATGATGTGTTCCATGTTTCTTAGCTTCGCACGTGTGTGCGCGACCCTGATTCTATTATCGAGCCTCATATCGTGCCCGATTTGGAGATCTCACCCGATCTATCTATAGAGCAGTAACCTCTTCGTGTGCTTGATTCGGAGATCAGACGTCTTCGAAACAAAGAGGTTCCGCTTGTGAAGATTCAATGGTCGTCTAATCCTAAGGACTGCACTTGGGAGACCAGAGAATTTATCGAGCGCACTTATCCTGATTTTCTTCCATCTTTTTCTGCGGGTGAGAATTCTCTATTTTATATATATCACTTCTTTTGTGGATTTGACATTATAGACGACATCTATCTTAAGGAATTGCGAGGACGCAATTTTCTTAAGGGAGGGAGTCTGTAACAATCCTGAGATTGCAATTATCGAATAATAAATTAAAATTATGATTTTAAATTGAAAAGGGAGTTAAACAAAATTTTGGGAATTTAAATTTGCAATTGGTTTGCAAATTAAAGTATTTTGGGTTTAAAATGGGGAAAATTAATTTTTGGAATTTAATATTTAAAAAAGGGAATTTTTAAATGTGATAATGGGTTTAATTGGCTAATGAGACAATTATATGGTTTTGATTAAAACTAGGTTACTACTTAGGATTTTTGTTCACATGATAACATTAGAAAATTTTTCTTTTAAATTTACATATGCACTTAAGTAATTGAACTAAGCCTTATTGGGTTGTAAAACCCTCATAACAAACCCATTAGCCTACCCACTTCTATATAATATCTCAAACCATTCCCTAAACCCTAACCCTCCTCTTCATAATTCTAAACTAAGATCTAACTCAAATTAATGGCCTCCCTTTGGTAGAGGATCCATCTCCTTCTCTACATGGCTAAACTTGTTTAATCCTAGCAAGGTAATGCAATCCTAGACCTAATTACCTTCTAATCTTTATTTTAATTTTTGAAATCTCTTTGTAATTCTTGGTTTTGTTCTCTTTTAATTTTGAAGCTCTCTAATCCTCATCCTCTTTGCTTTGGAAAGTTGCACACGAAGTGTTTGCTTATTTGCTTGATTGGTAGAGGTAATTACTAATAATTAGTGATTATTAATAGTTAATTTTTGGTGAAAATTTGATGCCAAAACTTGAAAAAAAACACCCCTAAATCACTAAAAATCAACAAAATTGCTGGCTGGAATTGCATAGCCTGAAAACGGGCTGAAAAAATGAATCTGAGGGCCCAAACAGGCCTGGGTTGCACCCAGGCACAGAAATAGCAGGCCAGCCCCTAGTGGGCTGGCACACATCCCCCCGCCCGGGCTGGGTCAGGACCCCAGCCCAGGTGGGCTGGGGCCTTGGAGGACCCAGCTCGCCCGGGCTGGGTAAGGACCCAGCCCGCCCGGGCTGGGTCAGGTCCCCAGCCCAGGTGGGCTGGTAAGGACCCAGCCCGCCCGGGCTGGGTCAAGTCCCCAGCCCAGGCGGGCTGGGGCCTTGGAGGACCCAGCTCGCCCGGGCTGGGTCAGGTCCCCAGCCCAGGCGGGCTGGGGCCTTGTGGAACCCAGCCCGCCCGGGCTGGGTCTGCTCCCCAGCACAGGCGGGCTGGGGCCTTGAAGCACCCAGCCCGCCCGGGCTGGGTCTGTTCCCCAGCCCAGGTGGGTTGGGGCGGGACCTGGGCTGCACCATGTGGTGCAGCCCGAAAGAAAAGAAAAAAAAAACCCCTGTTCCAAATTTTTTTTATCTCCACTTCGTGATACCGCCACGATCGCATCCGAAGTCGGAATTCGACATTTTTGGTCTCGTTGGAAAGGTGGAGTTTCGGCTTCCATCTCTGTAAAATTTGGGCATCATCGGCATTCGTTTGTTACTTCGAATTTCGTGTCGAAGTTGAACTCTGGTCGCTGTTTGTAAACAGTGTAAATCTTGTTCTGGGTCAAACTTTGAGACGTCGCTGCCACTTCGTCTCAACTCGGAATCCAGAAATTCTTTTTGCATCTTAAAGTAGGGATGTTGGACTACATGCCTGCAAATTTTCATAACATTTGGACAACGTTTGCTGGTCCAAATAAATTGCCGAACTTGGGTTCGCAGCTGTTTTTTTTGAATGTTTACAAACACTTGGGAATATTTTTCAGCGATTTTCTGGTTTTATTGATTTCTTTGAGATTTGTCTCTGGATTTCGTACACGGGTTTTATGAATCATTTTCAAAAGATTTTTCACTCCTAAATGGCTTTCGAAATTATTATATATAATATTATTTTTAATTATTAAATTAGTTACTCCATAATAGGAGAGTTTTCAAAAGCCGTTTTAAAGTGATTTCAAAATCAATTATAAATCCGTTTCGCACCATTATTTTCTATAATAAAAATCTCACACTCACTTTTTAGCACGTCGAGCGAAGTGGAAAGGTGCTTAAACGGTTAGGAAATCTCCGGCTTATGGAACCGTGTGTATTTTCTTTCCGGTTAATCCCCGACCTATTCGATTGATCGTTTTGACCTTTGGGTCTAGTTTACCGATGATACGAGGTGGACTTTTTATTGTTTGGAGTGTGAGCTTGCTATTGGTTAGTAAACCGTTTAGTGCGAATGTGGGGTATGGGACCCATTGTTAACACTTTACGGGTTCCTCTCCAAGAAGTTAGTGACACATTAGCCTCTGGGCGGCCAGTACTGGACCTCTGGGTCACCACGCCTCTGGGCAATCGTCTCTGGACACCTGCTCTATGGAGCAGTTTATTTTTCGGCGTGCGCCTCTAGGCCTTTATCCTTCTGGGAAGGATCTCGCCGTCTCGCGTGTTCCGCATCTATGCGAGTGATCGATCACAACTCTACAGTACTTGGCAACAACGACTCTGGTCGGTGCACGTGCAATATTTGTATTATCTGATGAAATTTATATCCATTCGAGTACCGCCATTCGGTGTTGGTTCTATGGAACCATACGATGTAAGTGTGATTGCCTTGTGGATTCACAGTGTCTCTGGACACTGCTTTTCAGTGTTGGATTTCATTGACTTTTCAGTATATCCCCATTGCTCTTTGGAGCATCGATCTTTGCTTGGGCATTGATTACAGACTCTGGTCACTCTGGTGTTATGAGGCGATTTTATTTATTCTACACTTTGGTGTTGATTTCTCTTTGGAGATTTTTATTGTTATTGATGATTAGGGATCGTCATTACATTCATGTAGTTCATAATATACTTCTCTTTGGATAAGTACTGTTTTATGTACCGCATTATTATATATCTCAGTTATTATTAATTGTTTAGCTAGCCTGACCCGAGTGTTTTCGCTCGGGTCAGACCGGGTTGTTTCAGGTTAGGTCTCTGGACTTAGCTTCTGTGCTTCCGCTTGGACATTATCTGCTATGCTGATAGATAGCGCTTTTATTTGTCCACTGTTCCGCTACTCTGTTATTATTCAGACTTTGATATGTACATATTTTTGACTCACATGTGTGAGCAGTGGCTTTGTACCCACTTATAGTATTTGGATCTGTATTGATGATGTATTGTTCTGGGATTTTATATCTGTTATGTGATTCTGTTCTGTGATGTTTTATCATTTATTATTATACTTTGTCCTGATAGATCTTTAGCCATTTGTAATTTCGTTATAAATATTTATTGAATATGTCGAACCACTTGAAAAAAAAATAGATACCACCCTTTCGACGTATTCAGTAGATAGTTATAGCTTGATTACAAATGGTCGCTTCCACTATACTCTATTCTCCGCTTTAACAGACAGTATTACACCCGTAATACTCTTTGTTACAGTGGGTCTCAGAGTGGGGCGTTACAAGAAAACATTTCTTTGGGTTCATTGCATAAGGCTGGACCCTAAAAAGAAAAAATTTCTAGGGAGGGGATCTTTTTAATTGAAATATTATGCACCAAAGAAGGGGATTCAAAAGGACCATGGAGCCAAGCTGAGCACAAGCAAAGCTAAGAATGATAGGTGAGTGGATTTAATTATATATCTTTTACGTTTATGATATATTATCGTTAGATTTCCGTTAAATAATTTTATTTGGTACTTCAGTAATTAATTCTGTCAATTAGTTATCCTGAAACAGTAAGAAATTTATAGTTATTTACATCTATTTTAAAGTTAAAATTAAGCCTAAATGCTAGCTTCTTTTTATTCCCGTTTTTACGCGAATGATATAGTTAAAAAAAAAAGAGAATTCGCAATCATGAATTAAAATGGGAAAATACTAGATTTTAGGAAATTAGTGTAAAATAAGAAAAGCTGGAATAAAGCAAGAAAAATAAAAATTATGCAGTAAATTATGCTAAAATGGGAGTAATAAATTAGAGAAAAATCTAATAAATTAATTTGGGAGTACGTGATAGATTAATTGGTTGGTTTAGAAAATAGGATATATTTCTATAGTTTAATATTTAAAAGGATAACGATAAACGTAACTGCAAGAATAAAAGAAAGAAAAGGGAAATTAGTGTAAAATAGAGAAATCGCTATATTTTACACTATCCGAAAAGTAAAGAAATAATAAAAGAAATATCTCGCAGTTACGACTTATTGTTTAATTTAGTATTAAAATATGAAAATGGATTTTTAGTACAGTTTTCGTAACCAACCAAATAGAATAGGACTACTTCCTAGAATAGAAGAATATAAAGCAAAGAATTGAAGGAATCAAGTTAATTATTAGATAAAAATATGATGCTGCAAACGACAATGAATCTAGATCTGCATTTACTGTGCAGACAATAAAATTAAGTAAAATAGTTATTATGATAAGTAAAGTGTATAAGATAAGAGAATTAAATTCAATATCATAATAAAAGAAGATGGACTAGAGTAGAAAAAGAGACGATTGTAATTATATAATATGCAGATTATAGAAGAAGATAAAAAGTGACAATTACATGTAAATTATAACATATGTTATAATTAAGTAGAAAGAACGTAAAGGCTTATTTTAAGACTTAGAATAAGTTAATAAGCAAATATAGTAACGATAACAGGCGAGGCTTATTTAAAAAGACTTATACTAAGTTAATATGCAGTAGAACAGAAATAATAGAAGATGCTTATTTTAATAAACTTAAGACTTAAATTAGGTTAATAAGCAAGATAATAGATGTGGCCTATACCAACAGTATTCCCTTTAGTCAAAAACTAATTGTCCCATAATAGTTAGGTGAGGCTGGGACAAGATTATGCTAATTAGGGTAAATAAGTAGCCAACAAAATAAGAAAAGTAAACTAAACGTAAATTAAAGAGATTAGACTTAGGGTCTAATAAAAGAGTGAGATGCGTTTGGAGCAGCTTAAAGGATGAAGAGCCTAACGAAGCAGCTCATCACAGATTTCAGCACAGAAGAAGCACGTCCAACTTTGTTATATTGGGCTAAAAGGAAGTACGAGACTTCAACGGGACGTGAGGATACTCTAGGATGGCCCTTTGGTGTAGGCGTAATGATGCGGTCCTTTAGAGGCGGGTATGTAGGTATTCCATCAAAAGAGTATGCCTTGATTGTTTTTTGCATGGCAGGACAATTTTAGGCAGTCAGAAGGGGTTGGTGTTTGGAGTAGGATATTCGTATGTCCCAGTACTTGCAAGTAAGTTTAGTGGGCAAGAATCAAAAGGATAGTCGCATGCGGATATCAGCCAGCATAAAAACCAAGAGCGAGTTCAGGAAAGACTAGAATTAAACAAACAGTCCAATGATACTTTCACTATCGAGTCATTGGATGAGGAGCACCGCCAATTGGATGTTAGATTGTTTGTAGTAAGGCACGACCACTTAACACTTTGGAGGTCTTTCGATTATTTGAGAGGTGGCTGCGTGGGGTCATAGCCACAATGAGAAAAGAGACAGACCAAGTAGAATATCTGTATTGTGGGCCTAACGAAGTTATCCTTTATAGATATAGAGAATCCCCAACTGAGTTCCGTACAAGGTAGACCTTGTTGGCGGGATTCGGGGAGTAGACAGAACAATTATGTATAGTCCTCAAGGTACACACTGGGTGGTACATTGTGGATGTCCGTGCATTAGTTTAGACTAGTGCATACACAGTTTTACGTTTTCATAGTAAACGACGAAACATCCATATTGTAGGCCTCACGGGGTGGTCCTTTATGGGTTTAGTCACAGAACGCCATGGAACAAAGACGATGGAGTCCTTTGCTAGGAGGATACGGAAGGTACTATGAGTAGTACCTAGGACTAATATGGTCATTGGGCATATAGCTACATATATATCAGTTATTAGGTTTTAATCTACTAAGGAGTAGATGGGTACGATTCACGCATAGAGGCAAGAGTATTATAAACCTAATGAACCTAATATAATAGTAAATGGAAATAAAATGGTATATGTAGAATTAAGCTTAGAAGTGTATAATTTATCCATTCACTAGAACTTTAGTTCTGACCCCCTCCTCATAACATCTTACAGGTTAGGTAGATGGCAGAGACTTCCCAACTTTAAGACACTTTTTTAGAAAGTGTTATTATATTGGTGAGTAATTACTTACTATTATATTTTAGTCAATTCCGCTGTGAGATATTTAATTGTCTCTGATATATTTGTCTTTGCCTATTTGCAGGATACTAGATACCAAACTGAGGCTTCTGTGGGCTTGGGTTTTAGCATTTTTGCGAAAAATCCGGACCCACTGAAATTCGGGTTGTTACAATATAGTTCGCATATTGTTTGCCTGAACCGGCCCCTTCCATTTGCTTGCCTCCCTACCAAACACTTCCTCCAGCATCGAGTCTCTGACTTTGAGCCGAGCACCCGAACCCATCCTCACCTGACCCGTCACCTTGTTCCGACCCGACTCCATGACTGCCTGAAGCAGCCATCCGCCACCTCCAGATCCTTTTGCCCTGGTCAGCAACCACCGCCCCTCCACATAACATCACTTCAGACCTGACAGTGCCCATCTCCAGCGCACAACTCTGACCCTTGCTTCGACCAGACCCGATCAGCCCATCGCCGAAGACAACATGCAACCTTATGTTGCCTTCCAATCGCCACATAATTCACCACCGACCCGTGCTTTCGCCTTCCTTCCTCCTCCACCATAGTCTACCACTGCCGTGTCCTTTATCAGCTACTACAACACTAATAGCAGCCGCATCGGCCACCATCACCAAAAACGCTGCAGTGCCACCTTGAACCCACTGTCGTTCACTTCTTTTGTCCTTGTTCTAAAAAAAGATGGAAAGTATATACATTATATATATATATATATTCGGTAGCCGTCCTATTTAGCTTTCTCTCCTTTTATAAAAAAAAAGAAATATATAGATATGTAACGACCCAGAATTTCGAACAAATTTAATTGAGAATATTTAATTAATTTTAAATATTTGAACGATGATTTAATTTGAATTCCCGAAATAACTTTGAAATTGGCGATTAAAATTTTAATTTAATCTAGTGTGAGTTGAATAAAATGTTGTATCTTCAATTTTAAGCTGAAGAAAAATATTTCAAACGCTTGTAAAATTCGTATTTATATCACTGAAGATAATAGAAGCTTCAGAATCGAATTTGAAAGTGAATTGTTCAGTTTGAAATGTATATCGTTCAACCGATATTTAAAAATATCCGTCCGAGGCGCAGTCTCGGAATTTGACGAAACCAGTTCCATTGGGTCCGTAATATTGAATTATTGTCGGATTTCAAATCTCGTAGCTTTCGGAGCTATCGTGTGATCGTACAAGATATAAACGCCGAGACAATAATTAACCGATTTGATTTAAAAAAAATAAATTTATACACTCTAATCAACATCAGCCGTTCTTCCTTCAAATCATTGTCCCCTTTTCTAGACTTAGTCGCAGAACGAAATCCTGCAAAAGAAAAAAAAATGGCGACAAAATCATTTCGTTCCTCCTCTTCAACTCTGAAAAGCAAATCGAGAAAAAGGAGGCAGCTTTAAAAATCAAACGCATTCATTTTTCTTTCGTTCAAAAAAAAAAAATTTAAACAGAAGCTACAAAATATAAATCAATGGCCGAGCCCTCCTATTCAAAAATCAAAATCCTCGTTCCAGATTTCATCTTCAAAAATCGCGAGTAGCCCAGCTCGTCTTGAAGGTGATGTCTGAAATCACGTCGAAGGGTAGTCTAGCAGCGCGCTCGAGGGGTGGAGCTGAGTGGGGTCGTGCGCGTATGTGTCAATTTGGGGCTGCGCGCGAGGGGATAATGGCGAAGCTGGTTCGTCGATTTCGCGTGGGCATGGGGGTTGCACGGTATTGATTGGGCTCGAGTTCGAGCTAGGAGAAATCGCGATGGCTGATGGTGATACTCACGACTTCGAGGGCAGCGAGTGTGATGGCGACAAGGAGGCTCGCGAATGCGGGTTCGATTTGGGGGTTGGTCTTCGTAGATGGTGGCAGCGATTCATGTCGCGACCGGAGGCACGCTGAACGATGGTGCGCGAGGTAATAGCGGCGAGGTTTGGGGTTGTTCGAACTCGATTAGGGCAAAGACGTGGTCGCGCACGCGGGGAGGAAGAGCTGGGAGGCCAGTGCTGCAGGCGATGGCGTCTGGGGTTTCTGGAGTCTCCGTGGCGATGTCGAGCGATTTAAGGTGAGGTTTTTCTCTATTTTATTTTTACATATATCAGTAGGAGATTAACAGTAAAGTTAATTAAAAATTTAAATTGCTGTAAAATAAAAATAAAATAAAAAAGGTGTTTGTTCTAATATTATTGGGTTAGTTTGTTAAACTAAACTGATAAATTTATTTACGTTGCAAAATGGTTTTAAAAGGAAAGTTAGTTTGAAAATTAAAATGTTTAGTTAAATCAATTATCTAACAGAGACTTGTTTAAAAAGGAAAATAATGATGAAGAAGAAAATTTGTTTAATTTAAAAGTGATTACTTTTAGAAATCAAAGTTGTAATTAATTTGTTAAAAGAAATTGGTTAATTGAGATAATGGAACTGGTAAATAAAATTTTTAAGTTGACCTGATTAATTTTTCTTAGTACCCAAAGGATTTTCAGAGGAAAGATAAATATGCAAGTATACACTTTTAATTTATTAGCTTGGTTTAAGTAAAACTATCAGTTAATTTAACTATTAAAAATGAAATCACCGATGAATCAAAATTTGCAAATGAAAATTTGTTATTCGATCTGTTCGAATATTAATAAAGGAATAAATTGTTTATACAAGGTCGAATACAACGAAGAAAATAAATTTGGATTTGGAGTGGAATGCAAAAATAAAAAGCTAAAGTGAGATTTTTCTCACTCAAAATTTTTGTTTGACAGTTATTGATTTGACTGATATGATTGCTATTGGATGTGATATTAGATATAATAGGATATATCTATGTATATAGCAATATACATATTGGCATATGTATATATTGGATTGATGATTTCCCGCCTCGTATAGCGGATGAGACCCTATTGCGCCGTTAGTAAGCGGATTTTTATAAAACCCATATACCGCGATAATTCCGTACTGGAGCGGAATTGGTATTGTGCTAACATCTTTGGATGCAGGGAAACAGGTTGGAGGGATCCAACTGGACCCCTCACATTGATTGAATTTATTTCTATTGTGATATGAATCTGTGAATGATTATAGTGATGCTATTAATCATATTGATATCTGGAAATTGTTTGAAAGCTAAAATTTAGCTGAATGGATGTTTTGACATCATTGGATTCCAAAGATAAACGAAGTTGAATTTTTGAAATTCAAGTAGAAAATTTCTAAGTGAATCAATTTTTGAAATTGAAGAAATTTTGAAGAAAGGAATTTTTAAAGTATAAAAAGTAAATTTTTATAATCGTATTGAATAAATTCCAGAATAAAGTGAAAATGCTAAATAAATGGATTTCATAAAACAGTGATTATAAATTGAAGAATTTAATTTAAATTTGGATTTTTAAATAGATTGAAAGAAACGATTGAAATTTATTTCCTTAAAAAGGAATTTATTTAAAAGGAGATAAGTTGGAAATCCAATTAGAAATTTAAATTGGTAAATTGAAATGATTTGGGAAATCAATGTAAAATGAGTTCAATTTAAAGAATCCATTTAAAAACAGGTTATTGAATGATTTGAAGGAAAATAAGGAATTTATTTTAGTAGAGATAAATAAAATTAGAAATCAATCTGTAATTGATTTAATATTTGGAAAAGAACTTTTGAGAAATCAGTATGGAATCTTTTATTTAAAGTTGAAAATAAATTCAGAAATCAATATTGAAATTAAATTGATATTGAAGTTTTGAAATTTATAAAAGTTGTTTAAAAATCTGAAATCACTTATTTTGATAAGTAAAATTTAGAAGTTAATAAAAAGAAGATTTATAAGTTGAAGTTGTTATTAAAACAGAAATAGAATTTATAAACGTTGTTTTATAAATTCAAAATCGATTGAATTTGATAAATTAAATATAGAAGATTATTAAAGGAGATATATTCGCGATTTTGGATAGCGAATTATTTTTGAAATAAAATGTGTAGAAAATAGTGGAAAGTAATTAGTGAATTATATTCACGATTTTGGACAGTGAATATATTATTGAATGAAATGGATTTATTTTTGAAGAAATGATATTAAAAATGAAGTTAAACATTTTAAAGATGTTTTAAAATGTATTGTGAATTGAAAGCATAGATTTCAACGTTCATTGTTGAAATAGACGTTTTCGAGAAATAAGGAAATGATGGACTATAACACTGTTGTTATAGAAAATGATTTTCGAAAGGAAATATTTTTTTAGTATTGGGATTCATATATTTATTTTAATTCCGAATCCCTATACTAGTGATTTTTGAGTCGTCGTAACGATGTTTTACGTAGCATTCGTTTTGACTCAAATAGATGTTAAAATAAATGATTTCCTTAAAGAACGAAATATATACTTAATTTGATTTAAGTATATCGAATATTTTCCAAGTGTTGAAAATAATAGTTTTGTGAATTACTTATTTTTAAATGAGTATGGGATTGCTTTTCCAATATGAAATGAAACGTTTTGAGATTTTATCTTCTTAAAGATAATTTGAAAGAGAATATTTAAATCGATTTGAAAATCGTATATCAGAAGATATTTTGAAATATAAATTCAATAGGGAATTTTATAAAAGAAATGGGAATTTGTTTAAAAATAAATATTGATTTAATTTTTTTTAGTGTGGAAATTTTATATCTAGTAAAGATATTTTTGAAGATGAAATAATTTGGAAAACTATTTGGAATCTGATGATGTTGCGCATCTTTATTGATAGTTAAATAACCGACTATCAATAATTACCTTTAGATAGGTATTTGTTGTGAATTGGATGAATTTGGATGCCACACTTATTTTTGAATAAGCGCTCACTATTCGGGTTAGCCGGGAAAGGACCATCGGGTCGTATAACCCATTCCGAATATGTGATACGTCGTTATGAATTGCATTCGAAGACCGGTGTTGAAGACCGGATATTTTTGAAAACGGAAGGATTACCGTCGAGTTACTCTACATCGGCTGATCTCTGATTTAGAGGTTTTATCACCCTTAGTGACGGGAAGTCCGGACGTGATTAGAAAATTATCCGGAAATGCAAGGGCTTCGTGAGAAGTGCCTTCGGTTCTGTTCGATCCCGAAACAGACTTGTATGGATTGTGTGTCTGACGTTACAATTTGAGATATAAAGTTGATTTCTTTCAAATACATTTCTGTTGGTGGCGGAGAATTTATTCTCTTAGCTTAACACCCTTCTCTGAGACGTACGAGCTCAGAGGTTATGTAGTTGAAATTTATCAGGGATATATCCCAGTTTGGTAACGTGGCATACTGAGTGTTGCTGTGAAATGATCAGTGTTTGATCATTTGTGATATGATCATTTGTTTGATCTTATATCTTTGTGATCATAGGTTGATCATTTTTGTTTGACCCGAAGCAGGGCTTTGTAGAAAGCGTAGCTTTGTGGACGAGACTTCATCGAGCCTCACACCCCGGAAATGGTCGAAACAGGAAGGATGCAGCAAGGTTCTATGGAGTAGCGCCCCTTAGTGTATGTCATTCCTTCTGGATAAAGGTGGTATCATGGTATGGAGCCCAGATACTTAACCTCTGTGGTTACTGCATTATTTTTACTATGTGGTTTGTTGGAAATCGGGGATCCTCGGGAAGATCGGTGACGATCGGGGGATGACATACGCGTGTCAGTAGTTACCTATTTTTGCAGAGGTAACCCGGCCTTGTGTTGGCAGAGATCCGGTTAGGTTCTCGGGTCGTCTATTCCAGGGACGTACCCATCGTGGATAGGAAGTTCCTTAGCCTGACCATTTGTTGGAAATCCAAAGAAACAATACGAGCCTTGTACGGTTTTAGTTGTAGAACCTGCCATCTAATATGGCAGCTATAGCAAGCATACTATAATGGTACCTATGCTGGCTAAGATTTATATTCTACTTTCGAAATGTTTTCTACACTATGCACTAATAATAATATCAAAAATGATTTGATTTTGCGTAGTAAGCATCTTTGACTATCATAAGAAGAAATCTCCTCCAATTCTGCGTTTGCATTGTGTGTGTGGCGGGAGGTCTTATGGTAGTTTCATTTTCCAAAAGCATTGCGAATTTGTTTTATTTTCTTTGTGAAAGAATAACTGTTTTACGATCTCACACCAGTCACCATGACTGACTCGGAGTTTATTGTTTCCCTTCTAAACTCTGGGTGCCCACCAATTTCCACACGGGCAGTCTAGAGTTAGATTATCAGGATATTCTGGATATTCTGGAGCTTGGAGATAAGCTGGATGACGAGACGTAGTATTTGTATCCGATAGTATTTATTCCGCTGTGTATTCTGTATGAGGACAAGTTATATAACTGTTCGTTGTTGTATATTGACTCTGATGATTGATGTATGTATAAACTGATATAGCTCTTTGTTTTAAAAGACTAGTGTTTATTTATTATATATTGTTCCGCTGCGATATGTGAGATTCTGATATTGTCTCTGTTCTGTATCTGTTGTTGTTTTGTTGTTCTTCTTCTCTTTTTCTTCTATCTTCTTCTTCTTCTACCTTTTTCTTCTTTCTAAAACCCTCACTACTGGAGTTTCCGGCACTCGATTGCTCGGCAGTCGATAAAGTGAGTATCGATGTCGAATTTTCGAAAGTCGAAAAAATCCGGTACGTGACAGCGTGGTATCAAAGCATATGGTTAAGCGACAACCCTGCTCTGTTGGGTGTTACTCATTAGAGATAGAGTCAGTAGTACTCTAGAATGAGTTGAGTGTAATAATAGATATGAGCGCGTATTTGTTAGTGAATATGAAGTTGTTTTGTATTGTGTTGACTTATCGGTTGATTGTTTATGGATTCTGGTCGGTGCAGTCTAGCTAACTGTAATCGATAGGGGTTTCTAAACTCTAAACAAGATAAACTGACACAATATTGATTTTAAAACGGGTAAATGAGATAATTTTACCCAAAACTATTTTTGTATATAAAAGAAATGATTTTTCTGTAAATTATTACAGTATATGGATGCATGGTTGTTAGGAAAGTAATAATATTGAATGTTATCAACATTATATGAAATTGAATAAGAAATTGAAATCGTAACTCCAAAGTTAAGAAATAAATTCACATATGAATGAAATTTAAGAATGTGAATTGTAAATGTGATTTATAATTTGAAACGGAATTCCAGAGAAGTTTTGGAAATGTTTTGAAAAGGATTTGAAAATTTTGGAGAGTTGGAAAGTTTAATTCCTTTTTGGGTTGAAAATGAAATTCGAAGGTTTTGAAAAATATTTTGAAGGAATGAAAAGCTCTAAACTCTTTTCGGTCGTTGGAAAATAACTTCGGTAATGACTGCAGCATCACTGATGTTCATTTTCGGGTTTCCAAAAGAGGAATTGCTGCCAAACTGTTTTAAATGGAAGAGTTTGGAAAATTTTGGTTTTGTTTTGGAAATTCAAAGGATAATTTGAATTGTTTTCAAAAAATGGTTTTGAAAAGGTTGAAAAAAACTCTGGAATGCTATATAAAAATATTTATGAAATATTGTAAGTTGATAACCTATACAAATTGAATTTTGATAAAATAAATTTAACCTAAAGATGAAGTTAAATAAATGTATGTACAAGTGAATTGATTGTGATTTAATGAAAGCGAAATTGAAAGTTAAATTAGTGAAATTAAACCTTGAATTGTGAACTAAATGAAAGAATGGTTCGAAATTGCAAATAAATTCAAGTAAGTAGAAATAAATTTTAAATGAATGGAATTCACAATTGTAAGTGAATAAAATTGAAACTGAATGTTGAAAACAAACTTGAATTTGTCCGTGGATTAGAATTTGTAATAAATTAGTAAATGAAACTAATTTGAAACAGTGCAGTTGTAAAAGAAAGCCGATGAAATTCAATATTCGGAAGTAAATTAAATTGAAAGAGTGAATAAAATTCAAATGAAATTAGAAATGTAAAATTGAATGGATATGAATATGTAACTTCAACAGTGAAGTAAGCTAAAGATATATAAGCAGTTGATATTGAAAATTTTGTAATAGAATTTGCAAAATGGTTTGGATATGTAACTAGATATTATGGCTAGTAGGATATACAGGTGTTATAAAAGGAATTGGAATTGAATTCCAAAGATAAATTTGAATTTGCTAAAAAAAAAGGTATGTATTTAAATTTGAATATGAGATTTGATGACTTATTTCGCTAGCCGCTTGGCTTTTTCTTTTTCTTTTTGAAATCTGAGAGTCCGTAGGGACGTTTTGTAGTCGTACCGTATTAGCCGCGCAAAGGGGACGCTGGCGAAATTTTTCGAAAATTTAGAGTGTTAGAAAATTTTTGAGAAATTTTGAAAGTTTAAATTTGAATTTCAGTTTAAAATGGAATTTTGAAGTAAAACAATGCTGTTGAAACTTATAATTGAAGTTGGAAAGTTAGTTGAATTAATAACGAATCTCTAGTAGAGAGATTGGTTTTGAAAATTTGATAAAACTATTAGATGTTGGAAAAATAGTAGACGAGTTAAGGACCACTTTTCCTAACTTGTAATTTCGAGGACGAAATTCTTTTAAGGGGGGAAGTCTGTAACGACCCAGAATTTCGAAAAAATTTAATTGAGAATATTTAATTAATTTTAAATATTTGTACGATGATTTAATTTGAATTCCCGAAATAACTTTGAAATTGGCGATTAAAATTTTAATTTAATCTAGTGTGAGTTGAATAAAATGTTGTATCTTCAATTTTAAGCTGAAGAAAAATATTTCAAACGCTTGTAAAATTCGTATTTATACCGCTGAAGATAATAGAAGCTTCAGAATCGAATTTGAAAGTGAATTGTTCAGTTTGAAATGTATATCGTTCAACCGATATTTAAAAATAGCCGTCTGAGGCGCAGTCTCGGAATTTGACGAAACCAGTTCCATTGGGTCCGTAATATTGAATTATTGTTGGATTTCAAATCTCGTAGCTTTCGGAGCTATCGTGTGATCGTACAAGATATAAACGCCGAGACAATAATTAACCGATTTGATTTAAAATAAATAAATTTATACACTCTAATCAACATCAGCCGTTCTTCCTTCAAATCATTGTCCCCTTTTCTAGACTTAGTCGCAGAACGAAATCCTGCAAAAGAAAAAAAAATGGCGACAAAATCATTTCGTTCCTCCTCTTCAACTCTGAAAAGCAAATCGAGAAAAAGGAGGCAGCTTTAAAAATCAAACGCATTCATTTTTCTTTCGTTAAAAAAAAAATTTAAACAGAAGCTACAAAATATAAATCAATGGCCGAGCCCTCCTATTCAAAAATCAAAATCCTCGTTCCAGATTTCATCTTCAAAAATCGCGAGTAGCCCAGCTCGTCTTGAAGGTGATGTCTGAAATCATGTCGAAGGGTAGTCTAGCAGCGCGCTCGAGGGGTGGAGCTGAGTGGGGTCGCGCGCGTATGTGTCAATTTGGGGCTGCGCGCGAGGGGATAATGGCGAAGCTGGTTCGTCGATTTCGCGTGGGCATGGGGGTTGCACGGTATTGATTGGGCTCGAGTTCGAGCTAGGAGAAATCGCGATGGCTGATGGTGATACTCACGACTTCGAGGGCAGCGAGTGTGATGGCGACAAGTAGGCTCGCGAATGCGGGTTCGATTTGGGGGTTGGTCTTCGTAGATGGTGGCAGCGATTCATGTCGCGACCGGAGGCGCGCTGAACGATGGTGCGCGAGGCAATAGCGGCGAGGTATGGGGTTGTTCGAACTCGATTAGGTCAAAGACGTGGTCGCGCACGCGGGGAGGAAGAGCTGGGAGGCCAGTGCTGCAGGCGATGGCGTCTGGGGTTTCTGGAGTCTCCGTGGCGATGTCGAGCGATTTAAGGTGAGGTTTTTCTCTATTTTATTTTTACATATATCAGTAGGAGATTAACAGTAAAGTTAATTAAAAATTTAAATTGCTGTAAAATAAAAATAAAATAAAAAAGGTGTTTGTTCTAATATTATTGGGTTAGTTTGTTAAACTAAACTGATAAATTTATTTACGTTGCAAAATGGTTTTAAAAGGAAAGTTAGTTTGAAAATTAAAATGTTTAGTTAAATCAATTATCTAACAGAGACTTGTTTAAAAAGGAAAATAATGATGAAGAAGAAAATTTGTTTAATTTAAAAGTGATGACTTTTAGAAATCAAAGTTGTAATTAATTTGTTAAAAGAAATTGGTTAATTGAGATAATGGAACTGGTAAATAAAATTTTTAAGTTGACCTGATTAATTTTTCTTAGTACCCAAAGGATTTTCAGAGGAAAGATAAATATGCAAGTATACACTTTTAATTTATTAGCTTGGTTTAAGTAAAACTATCAGTTAATTTAACTATTAAAAATGAAATCACCCATGAATCAAAATTTGCAAATGAAAATTTGTTATTTGATCTGTTCGAATATTAGTAAAGGAATAAATTGTTTATACAAGGTCGAATACAACGAAGAAAAATAAATCTGGATTTGGAGTGGAATGCAAAAATAAAAAGCTAAAGTGAGATTTTTCTCACTCAAAATTTTTGTTTGACAGTTATTGATTTGACTTATATGATTGCTATTGGATGTGATATTAGATATAATAGGATATATCTATATATATAGCAATATATACATATTGGCATATGTATATATTGGATTGATGATTTCCCGCCTCGTATAGCGGATGAGACCCTATTGCGCCGTTAGTAAGCGGATTTTTATAAAACCCATATACCGCGATAATTCCGTACTGGAGCGGAATTGGTATTGTGCTAACATCTTTGGATGCAGGGAAACAGGTTGGAGGGATCCAACTGGACCCCTCACATTGATTGAATTTATTTCTATTGTGATATGAATCTGTGAATGATTATAGTGATGCTATTAATCATATTGATATCTGGAAATTGTTTGAAAGCTAAAATTTAGTTGAATGGATGTTTTGACATCATTGGATTCCAAAGATAAACGAAGTTGAATTTTTGAAATTCAAGTAGAAAATTTCTAAGTGAATCAATTTTTGAAATTGAAGAAATTTTGAAGAAAGGAATTTTTAAAGTATAAAAAGTAAATTTTTATAATCGTATTGAATAAATTCCAGAATAAAGTGAAAATGCTAAATAAATGGATTTCATAAAACAGTGATTATAAATTGAAGAATTTAATTTAAATTTGGATTTTTAAATAGATTGAAAGAAACGATTGAAATTTATTTCCTTAAAAAGGAATTTATTTAAAAGGAGATAAGTTGGAAATCCAATTAGAAATTTAAATTGGTAAATTGAAATGATTTGGGAAATCAATGTAAAATGAGTTTAATTTAAAGAATACATTTAAAAACAGGTTATTGAATGATTTGAAGGAAAATAAGGAATTTATTTTAGTAGAGATAAATAAAATTAGAAATCAATCTGTAATTGATTTAATATTTGGAAAAGAACTTTTGAGAAATCAGTATGGAATCTTTTATTTAAAGTTGAAAATAAATTCAGAAATCAATATTGAAATTAAATTGATATTGAAGTTTTGAAATTTATAAAAGTTGTTTAAAAATCCGAAATCACTTATTTTGATAAGTAAAATTTAGAAGTTAATAAAAAGAAGATTTATAAGTTGAAGTTGTTATTAAAACAGAAATAGAATTTATAAACGTTGTTTTATAAATTCAAAATCGATTGAATTTGATAAATTAAATATAGAAGATTATTAAAGGAGATATATTCGCGATTTTGGATAGCGAATTATTTTTGAAATAAAATGTGTAGAAAATAGTGGAAAGTAATTAGTGAATTATATTCACGATTTTGGACAGTGAATATATTATTGAATGAAATGGATTTATTTTTGAAGAAATGATATTAAAAATGAAGTTAAACATTTTAAAGATGTTTTAAAATGTATTGTGAATTGAAAGCATAGATTTCAACGTTCATTGTTGAAATAGACGTTTTCGAGAAATAAGGAAATGATGGACTATAACACTGTTGTTATAGAAAATGATTTTCGAAAGGAAATATTTTTTATAGTATTGGGATTCATATATTTATTTTAATTCCGAATCCCTATACTAGTGATTTTTGAGTCGTCGTAACGATGTTTTACGTAGCATTCGTTTTGACTCAAATAGATGTTAAAATAAATGATTTCCTTAAAGAACGAAATATATACTTAATTTGATTTAAGTATATCGAATATTTTCCAAGTGTTGAAAATAATAGTTTTGTGAATTACTTATTTTTAAATGAGTATGGGTTTGCTTTTCCAATATGAAATGAAACGTTTTGAGATTTTATCTTCTTAAAGATAATTTGAAAGAGAATATTGAAATCGATTTGAAAATCGTATATCAGAAGATATTTTGAAATATAAATTCAATAGGGAATTTTATAAAAGAAATGGGAATTTGTTTAAAAATAAATATTGATTTATTTTTTTTTAGTGTGGAAATTTTATATCTAGTAAAGATATTTTTGAAGATGAAATAATTTGGAAAACTATTTGGAATCTGATGATGTTGCGCATCTTTATTGATAGTTAAATAACCGACTATCAATAATTACCTTTAGATAGGTATTTGTTGTGAATTGGATGAATTTGGATGCCACACTTATTTTTGAATAAGCGCTCACTATTCGGGTTAGCCGGGAAAGGACCATGGGGTCGTATAACCCATTCCGAATATGTGATACGTCGTTATGAATTGCATTCGAAGACCGGTGTTGAAGACCGGATATTTTTGAAAACGGAAGGATTACCGTCGAGTTACTCTACATCGGCTGATCTCCGATTTAGAGGTTTTATCACCCTTAGTGACGGGAAGTCCGGACGTGATTAGAAAATTATCCGGAAATGCAAGGGCTTCGTGAGAAGTGCCTTCGGTTCTGTTCGATCCCGGAACAGACTTGTATGGATTGTGTGTCTGACGTTACAATTTGAGATATAAAGTTGATTTCTTTCAAATACATTTCTGTTGGTGGCGGAGAATTTATTCTCTTAGCTTAACACCCTTCTCTGAGACGTACGAGCTCAGAGGTTATGTAGTTGAAATTTATCAGCGATATATCCCAGTTTGGTAACGTGGCATACTGAGTGTTGCTGTGAAATGATCAGTGTTTGATCATTTGTGATATGATCATTTGTTTGATCTTATATCTTTGTGATCATAGGTTGATCATTTTTGTTTGACCCGAAGCAGGGCTTTGTAGAAAGCGTAGCTTTGTGGACGAGACTTCATCGAGCCTCACACCCTGGAAATGGTCGAAACAGGAAGGATGAAGCAAGGTTCTAGGGAGTAGCGCCCCTTAGTGTATGTCATTCCTTCTGGATAAAGGTGGTATCATGGTATGGAGCCCAGATACTTAACCTCTGTGGTTACTGCATTATTTTTACTATGTGGTTTGTTGGAAATCGGGGATCCTCGGGAAGATCGGTGACGATCGGGGGATGACATACGCATGTCAGTAGTTACCTATTTTTGTAGAGGTAACCCGGCCTTGTGTTGGCAGAGATCCGGTTAGGTTCTCGGGTCGTCTATTCCAGGGACGTACCCATCGTGGATAGGAAGTTCCTTAGCCTGACCATTTGTTGGAAATCCAAAGAAACAATACGAGCCTTGTACGGTTTTAGTTGTAGAACCTGCCATCTAATATGGCAGCTATAGAAAGCATACTATAATGGTACCTATGCTGGCTAAGATTTATATTCTACTTTCGAAATGTTTTCTACACTATGCACTAATAATAATATCAAAAATGATTTGATTTTGCGTAGTAAGCATCTTTGACTATCATAAGAAGAAATCTCCTCCAATTCTGCGTTTGCATTGTGTGTGTGGCGGGAGGTCTTATGGTAGTTTCATTTTCCAAAAGCATTGCGAATTTGTTTTATTTTCTTTGTGAAAGAATAACTGTTTTACGATCTCACACCAGTCACCATGACTGACTCGGAGTTTATTGTTTCCCTTCTAAACTCTGGGTGCCCACCAATTTCCACACGGGCAGTCTAGAGTTAGATTATTAGGATATTCTGGATATTCTGGAGCTTGGAGATAAGCTGGATGACGAGACGTAGTATTTGTATCTGATAGTATTTATTCCGCTGTGTATTCTGTATGAGGACAAGTTATATAACTGTCCGTTGTTGTATATTGACTCTGATGATTGATGTATGTATAAACTGATATAGCTCTTTGTTTTAAAAGACTAGTGTTTATTTATTATTTATTGTTCCGCTGCGATATGTGAGATTCTGATATTGTCTCTGTTCTGTATCTGTTGTTGTTTTGTTGTTCTTCTTCTCTTTTCTTCTATCTTCTTCTTCTTCTACCTTTTTCTTCTTTCTAAAACCCTCACTACTGGAGTTTCCGGCACTCGATTGCTCCGCAGTCGATAAAGTGAGTATCGATGTCGAATTTTCGAAAGTCGAAAAAATCCGGTACGTGACAAGATACATATGTTGCTTATATTATTTTTTAGTTCAGCCTGTTCTTCTCCTCCTTTCTCTGATTTTTGAAAGATATAAATATATATAATTCTATATGTTGCCTATATATATATATTAGTTTGATCATGTTTCATGAGAGCCTGCTTGAGCTAGTCTATTTCTCTTTTGTTTATATATAAATATTATTTAAGTACGGTTTTTAAAAATATAATATACATAGATATTTTGAATTTTAAAGATATGATTAAATTAAATATTTATTTTTAAATATATATATATATATAAAGATTTTATTTTGATAAGTTAATTTGAATTGAATATCGATTTTAAATTTTAATATATATAAAGGTTTATATTAAATATGTGAGTAAATGTTAGATTTATAAATTTTTGGTTTTCATTGATCTCGGGTCCACCTTGCTTTGCTTTGGAAATTGTCATTTGTATTCGTCGATTGTCGAATTCGTGATCCAAAATCGTAGCTTGTGTGTTTTCTATCTTCTCTAGCCTTGAAAAATGAGCGATCAGTCATGATTAACATTCTTATATTTAGTAAATTAAATTCACGTGAAATGATGATTGAAATATGTTGTTATATTTGAAGTTATTAATAATTAAATCGTTAAATATGATATGCTATTATTTGAATTTGTTCGCCTATGCTAAGTGAAAGTATTGACACTGATAACCTGTTATATATATATTAAATTGTCAACTATGATATATGCCTGTTGTTGATGTTATATTATTATCATATTTGTTCTTACTCTGCAAGTTCCCTGTTATTTTGGAAATCCTTATGGGTTGAAATGATACATACCGGAACGATTTTATAATTAGGGAAAATCATTATGGGTTGAAATGATAAACCCAAGCAATTTTATTAAAACTTTAGGATTGCGGGTTGAAATGATATATACCCTTAAGTTATTTAAATTACAGATTGATACGATAAATATCCGTATCACTTGACCGTAGGATGGAAAATTTTATACGGACACCGTGGTCTATTTTTGAAAATGATTTCCAAAGTTTGAAGGAAATATATGGGTTTGATAACTATTGATTTTAAATTATAATATAAATATTTATTTTTAATATGTGTAAAATTTAAATTTTTTTAAAACTATACGTTTTGGAAATTTTAGATTTATAAGTTAAGTTTAAAATGCAAATAATAAAATTTTACTTAGAACTTTATTATTTTTAAATATATAAAATAAGATTTAAATAGATTTTATAATAATAGGATTTAATTTAATAATAGTTTAATATAATAAAGTTTATTGAGAATTTAATTTAACTAATAATATATATATTAAAAATAATTATTTAAAATTTATATTAATATTTCAAATAGATTTTGTAATAACTTTAATAAAGTATGGTTGGAAAGATAAATTGAAATTGATTTGAAATATTATTTGTTTAAGAATTGGATATAAACAAGAATTGATTTGAACTTATTGATTTTGAGATTTTAAGAATATGATTTTATAACTTTATAACTTTATTTTTGAGTAAGGTGATTAAATGAATATATTCAAATTTAAATAAAAATTGAAATTGAATTTTTAATTTAATTTAAGTTTGAATTTGGGGTTTTATTTAAATGTTCATAAAAATAATGATTAAACGAATATTTCAGAATTTAATATAATTGAAGTTAGATATTTAATTATTGATTTTATTTAAATTTGTAATTTTAGATTTCATTTAAATGTTATTAAAATGATTAGGTGAATATTTTCAAATTTAAATAAAATTAAAGTTGAATTTTGAAATATAAATGAGATTTATCAAATTGAGTTATTGTAAATTGTTAGAATTTTAAAACTTTAAAATCTATTGAAATTTGAGGTGGTTTTAAATTTGTAATTCAAACCTAGATTGAAATCGATATAAATTAAAATGATTTAATGAGAATTTGAATTGAACCTTTAAACTTTTCAATTGAAATTGTTAAACTGAAATTGAATTAAATTGAATTGTTGAATTAAAGTTGATTTGAATTAATGTGTGAGGTTGGAAAAAACAATTCTACTTTCAAACTATTTTAATATATAAACTATTTCAAGAAAGAAAAATTCCTTTTTCCTCTCATGTCCGCTCCCGTTGACCCTCTCCTCTCTCCTCCCATCAACTCACCTGTTCCTCCCTTACCTTTCTTCTCAGCCGTACCTACCCTCTCCTCAGAAGTCAACGCTGAAGTACCTTCAGTACTTTCTCCCCCTCCTCCCATCTTGTCAGCTCCACCTGTCGCCTCCAATGTCCCCTCCCCCCTCTTAGCTATCGTGTCTTTGAACACAATCCCAGTCACCTTGCCTCCATCAACCATCCCTCAACCTGACCCTCCAGACCCTCTGCCTTATCAAACCTCTTCTCTTTCTCTCCCTGATCAGCCAGGCAACATTATCGCTAGTGCGAGTGAACGGAAATGGACTTCACTGTTTAAAAGCAAACCGAAGAACGCAGGCAAGTACATACCCGTTGACATGTCACCAGTGTACGAAGAAGAAGCTTTGCTCCCTCCAATTGAAGTTATAGAAGCTGGCGCGGCTATCTGGAATGATACGATTGTTGGCTTCTTCCTTGACAAGCCATTGTCGTATACTGCGGTTGTCCAGAAGTTAAAGACTATATGGAAGCTTAAAGGTGCTGTCTCAGTAAAATCTGATGGAACCATCTTCTTATTCAAATTCACTTGTAGTGAAGATAGGAAAACAATCTTGCTGAGTGATCCTATTATCATGAATAAGAAACTATTCATAATAAAACCGTATGATGCTACTGTGAGTAATGTTACTGGCACAGTCTCTGCTGTTCCAGTTTGGGTTCACCTGTACAATCTGCCATTATTTGCTTGGTCTCCTTTAGGAATAAACTGGCTCTGTAGTCATTTAGGAAAAATGTTATGTATGGATGAGATGACTGAGAAGCAGGATAGGTTGAAATATGCTAAGTGCTTAATTGAAGTCCGGCCAGAAAAAGAATTAGATGACGAATTTCTGGTCAAATTAGTTGAGGGAGGGCAACAGAAAATTTATGTTGAGTACTTATGGAGGCCAGATGTATGCGTTGCGTGCAAGAAGTTTGGGCATAGAACATTGGATTGTGAGAACAATGATAGCAGTAAGACAAAGTGTGAAAAAGAAAATAGTAGAGCTGAAAGACAGGTAGGAAACTCGAAAACCACAGTGAATGTGCAAGGACATAAAGGTCTCGGACCTATCAGGAAGCAGAATATCAGAAAATGGCAAAGAGTCACAAGAAATAAAACAGTCAACATTGTCAAAGCGAGTCAAGTGGAACAAGTAGAAGATGGGAACGATGGAAAAGTTACGGCTACAGGTGATAAGGAAGAACATGAAACTGGGATTACAAGTGAAAGAGTGCAAACGAGTAAAAAGACTGAATCATACAGTGACGTGTCAGATGAATTACGAAAGGAGGAAGGGAAAGAAACTGAGACAGATAACACACCAGGAATCGCTACCAAAACGAAAGAGGAACCAACCAAAATAAGATCAGTAAAAAGTGGAGATGTTGAAGCACTTGATAGTTGTTTGCTATCCAACAAATTTGATCTTCTCTACGATCTGGATGATGAGGCTGATACTAGTAATAAAGTCATTGATAGTTTGAGAATCGATGACAACAATGGTAAAAATGGAGCTCAAAACGATAATAGCAAAGGAAAACTCAAAACTGGAACAACAGAACAAGTAGAGCAAAGTAAGATAAACAGCAAAGAACCTAAGCAAACAAGAGCTGAACATGCTAAGCAACTGAATGAGAAGGAAGAAAACATACAAGACAATACAGAAACAATAACTGGTAATAAAGAAGGCAAATTAAACATAGTAAACAAAAGTAACGAAGGACAAAAGCCAAAAGACAAGAATAGTAAAAAGAATAGGAAAAGTCTTTCTTCCTCCAGTAAAACTACAGAACTGAAAGCAGCTACATGCATGCACACCAATGCATGCACACCTCTACCACTACCTGCTTCTTGTATTGTTCTTGAACCATCTCCCCTCTCAGTATACTCCAACATTAAACCTCCAAATGCCTACAAGCAACCTACACAACCGATTCTCTCTCCACCTTCCACTCCAACTAATACTCCACTTCCTCTAAGCTCTGGTCTGACCACCCCTCCAACCAAAGATGGAATCAAAGAAGTCCCACCTCTTTCTGATGATATACCCAACTACTTATCCTCATCACAAGCTGTTACGAGGAGAATGAAAATTGAAATGATCAATGCCCGTGCTCTCCAATGATGTCTAATCTTGGAGCATGGAATATTCGTGGCGGTCATAATGTCATCAAACTTGACCAATGTAAACATCTTATTGCAACACATAATTTATCCATTTTAGCTATGCTGGAGACTAAGTTGAATAATGAGTTAACGCTCAAGGCTGCCAACTACATTAATCCCAATTGGAACTTTGTCCATAACTTGGAAGATGCTCCATATGGTAGGATATTAGTTCTATACAACCCCCGGCAAATCCAAATAACTCCTATCCTCTCTAACTCTCAAATGATACATTGCCATGCCCAGTCTACCTATGATAATTCCTCCTTTTATTTAACCTTTGTCTATGCCTTTAACTCAGCAACAGCCAGAGCTCCCCTATTTGATGTCTTTTCAGCGCTAAGGCAAAGCTCTCATCCATGGATAATTACAGGAGACTTCAACTGTAGTTATAAGCTTTCAGATAGAGCTGGTGGCAATCCCCTATCCCTGAATGAGATAAAACCTCTTGCTGAAATCCTCAATCACTCTGAATTAATTCCTGTTAGATCTGTAGGAATGCAATACTCTTGGAACAATAAGAGAAGGAATGGTTGTAGGACTTTCTCCAAGATCGACCACACCTTTTCCAATCATACTGCTCTTACCAAATGGCCCCTCCTCTTCAGCCTTCTTCCCCCGCCTCTGCTTTCGGACCACTCTCCTCAAATTACCCATTTACGTGGAGCTGACAAGAGAGGAAAATCAAATTTTAAATTTTTTAACTCTTGGATTAAAGAAGCAGACTTTAAAAATATTGTTTTAAATGCTTGGAGTAAAGAAAAGTTTGGTAACCACTTATTTATATTGCAGGAAAAATTAAGAGAAGTTAAAGATGTATTGAAGCAGTGGTCGTTCGAGAGATTTGGTAAAGGAGACAAATTGAGCTCTACAATTGGTGAGAAGCTTGCTGACGCACAAACGGAAATGATGGCCAACGTTACCAACTCTAACCTTTCTGCTGCTGAGTATGATTTAACCAAACAATACTGTGAAGCCTTATCTATAGAGAGTGACATGATCAAACAGAAGTCCAGGATTAAATGGCATGAACAAGGTGATAGAAACAGTGCGTACTTTCACGCTAGCCTCAGAAATAAACACCGTAGAGAGAATATTGCTACCATCATAGATAAAGATGATCAGCTCCATTCATCCTTTCCTGCTGTTCAGGATGCATTTGTGCAATACTTCTCTTCAATTTATGGTAATGCGAGCAACTTCAAACCCGGCATTGAAGATATTCCTCCTAACATTCTTCCAACTATATCTGGTGAAGACTATACCTTCCTATGCTCTGAAGTAACCTCTGACGAAATTGAGAAAGCAATGTTTTCGCTCAACAGCAACTCTTGCGGTGGCCCTGATGGTTTAAACGCCAAATTCTTCATAACTTGTTGGACTGTTGTCTCAACAGATGTCATCAATGCCATCAAGTTATTCTTTAAAAAATCTAAGCTTTTCAGGTCGTTCAACTACACTAACATAGCTCTTATCCCCAAGTTACAAAACGCACATCATGTCCATGAGTACCGGCCTATATCATGCTGCAACACCATATACAAATGCATCTCCAAAGTCATAGCTTCTAGATTGAAACTCATTCTTCCTTCCCTGGTCTCCAATAATCAAGCTGCGTTCATACCTGGTAGGAACATTCTTGACAATGTTCTACTTGCTCATGAGCTTCTAAAAGGTTACAACAGAAAGAATGTATCCCCAAAGGCTATGTTTAAACTTGATATCATGAAAGCCTTTGATACGTTGCAATGGGATAGCATTATTCGTATTATGAGTTACATGAACTTCCCGCCTCACTTTCTCGCCTGGATATATGAATGCATCTCAACACCAACTTATTCGGTCATTGTCAATGGTATTCCCTCTGGTTTTTTTCGCAGTAGGCAAGGAATAAGACAGGGAGACCCTATTTCGGCTTACATCTTCATTATTGTGATGGAGCTCCTAACTAGAATGATCAACAAACTTATTGATCGAGGAGAGTTCACGCGTCATCAAAAGTGTAGTCAACCGAATATCTCTGCTCTTATGTTTGCTGACGACCTTGTTGTTTTTTGTACGCCGGATATTAATACTGTCAACAACTTAATGAAAACTCTAGATCAGTTTTATTCTATGACAGGTCTGAAGGTGAATATTCATAAATCTGAACTAGTTCTCTCTGGTGTCAACTTGGAACAGGAAGTAGCAATATCTCAGGTCACTGGACTATATCATAACCCAAATACAATTTCATACTTGGGTCTTCCTCTGGCTTCCTCTAGAGTCACTACAAATCATTGCCTCCCATTATATGCAAGGATAACTACGAGACTAAACTGCTGGACTACGGTGAATCTTAGCCAAGCCGGTAGACTTACCTTAGTTAAGTCTGTGATATTTGCAATGCAGGTTTATTGGGCGAGAACCTATGTGTTGCCAATAAAGCTTATGAAAATGATCACTAGTGCATTTATGCGATTTCTTTGGACGGGAAGAACTTCTGGAAGATATATCGCTCCTGTTAATTTCAGAAGGGTTGAGCTTCCGTTGAATAGAGGGGGTCTGGGTATCATCAACTTACAGCAATGGAATAAGGCTGCTTTTGCGAAGCACGTTGATACCTTCTTCAACAACGCTGACAGCATATGGGCTAAATGGTCTCGACATAATGTTGTTAAAAACGGTAACTTTTGGAATATGAACAAAAGCAGAATCTGAGTTGGACTTGGCAAAGTATTCTCAAGATAAGGGAAATGATTCTCCCTCTCATACAAATGAGCATAAACAATGAGTTCGGTGTTAGCTTCTGGGACGATCCTTGGCACGATCTGGGCATGATTCTTAGAAGGCAACTTACGTACACTGAGATAATACAAACTGGCATTCATCAAGCTGCGAAGGTTAGGGATGTTCTCAATATTATTCAAAATTCTAATACCTTCTCCTCCAATCAGAGAATACAATGTATTTGGAACATGATAAGAAGAAATTATCCACTGTTTTCTTCCAACGTTAAGCTGGTGTGGGGTGACAAAAGGGCCAAGTTCAGAATTGGAATTGTTTATGAACATTTGATGAAGAACAATGCTCAGCCAAGGTGGATCTGGAGCAAGCGTACTTGGCATAAAGACAGTAGTATGCGACAAAATCTGTTACTCTGGAAAGTGCTCCATCGGGCAATTCTAACAAAAGCTAAACTGGTGTGCATGGGGATGGATGTCAATATTTCGTGCGCCTTCTGCACGGACCAGGTCGAGACTGCTGAACACTTGTTTTTCGAATGCACTAATATCAAGCGTGTATGGCGGCAAGTTAAGGCTAAACTCTGTCTGAATGAACCTTCCCAAGATAACTTGGATGAGTGGAAACTAATATACGCGAAAACTGGGCTTATGCGTAAAGACAAGAGATTATATCTTGCTGTCTTGAAAAGCTTTATAGCTACGGTTTGGAAGGAACGTAACACTAGGGTGTTCGAGCCGGCCAAAGCAAAATCTGAAGCAATATTTGAGACTTGGGTGATGCATGAAACCAAGAATGCTCTGAGTAAGCTCTCCTTTAGCATTGATCCAGGCATCTATAACTCATTCTAAGTGTGTGTTTTTCCTTTATATGTTTCTGTCTTTTTTCTTTTAGTTTCCAGTTTTTTTGTAGCGCTTGGTTTTCCTCTGTATTCTCTGAGCTTGCTCACTGTTATCTGTTTTGTAAACTTCGTGGTGCTGCAATAAAATGGTCGGGGTCCATCCAACCCCGTCGGCCTTGCCAAAAAAAAAATATATAAACTATTTAATCTCGAAACTATTTTAAAATATAAACTAGTTTTAATTTATAACAATTTCAATATATATAAACTATTTTCAATATTTAAACTTTTTAAGTTGGAACTGTTATAATTTAGATTTAATGGATTTAAATTTGAATATTTTGGTATGATGGTTTAAACTATTTATGGTTATGATTTTGAAAGTGACTATGATTTCGAAAGTGAATACGATTTCGAAGGTGATGGTTTTGAAATGAATATGATATTTTGATATAAAGTATAAACTATATGAAATATAAAATGACCACGCTGTGAAATAAGCATTTGGTTGTTAAAGAGACCGGGATCGGATATTGTCATACCCTCTGCCAATACCGAAAACCACATTAACAACTATGCACGCGGTGGAGATTCCAGAACGAAGTAGGATGATTTGGTGACGATTTTGTATGAGGTATTAACACAGCCCAGACTCCCACGAGTCAGCTTGATGTGGCTAATACATGAGCTATACCGAACCAAGTGAGGTCGCACCTCCGATCGGGCATATTTGTTCGATACCATTCTATTACTTTGTGATTTGATTGGGTGCACCTTTGATTTGGGAGTGTGTCTCGAGTTGGGTGGTAGTAGTTGCTATGCGTTACCACCAGTCCGGGAGTGCAAAAGGTTAGAATCCTACCCTAGGCATTGCCTCGCGTGCCTTGTCACATGCCTTATCGCGCTTTCTACAAGTTTCATTTGTACCGTACCTATGGAGTGCCCTCTGATAGCCCTCCAGTTTACGCAGGAATTACGGTACTATATAGACTACGGGAATATATAAAATGTGTTAAGTGGGATATGGGTAACGCCTTAACGCTATTTTAATAGTTTAATTTACTATAGACATATTATAATAGCGTATATTACTACATAGTAGATAGTTTCACGGCTCCTTAGGGGATGGAAATCCCAAACCTCCTTTAAGTTACTTGTATTGCAGTTGACATTTCACTTGAGTTGAAATTTACTGGTATAAGAATGTTAATCCTGACTCGAGTGTTTTGTGTTTGCTTTATGCTCGGGTCAGACTGAGTGTCACAACATTTAAGACTCACCTTTGGAGATTGGAGCTATGTTTGAAGATCTATCTATCCAGCTTTCAGTTATTTCAGTTTATTACAGCCATTTATGTTCAGACTTGTCAATTGCTTATGTATTAGAGATTCATTTGTATTTGAGATTCTGTTGTATTTGTTTCAGACTCTGACCCTTGCTTCGACCAGACCCGATCCGCCCATCGCCGAAAACAACATGCAACCTTATGCTGCCTTCCAATCGCCACATAATTCACCACCGACCCATGCTTTCGCCTTCCTTCCTCCTCCACCATAGTCTACCACTGCCGTGTCCTTTAGCAGCTACTACAACACTAATAGCAGCCGCATCGGCCACCATCACCAAAAATGCTGCAGTGCCACCTTGAACCCACTGTCGTTCACTTCTTTTGTCCTTGTTCTAAAAAAAGATGGAAAGTATATACATTATATATATATATATATTCGGTAGCCGTCCTATTTAGCTTTCTTTCCTTTTATAAAAAAAAGAAATATATAGATACATATGTTGCTTATATTATTTTTTAGTTCAGCATGTTCTTCTCCTCCTTTCTCTGATTTTTGAAAGATATAAATATATATAATTCTATATGTTGCCTATATATATATTAGTTTGATCATGTTTCATGAGAGCCTGCTTGAGCTAGTCTATTTCTCTTTTGTTTATATATAAATATTATTTAAGTACGGTTTTTAAAAATATAATATACATACATATTTTGAATTTTAAAGATATGATTAAATTAAATATTTATTTTTAAATATATATATATATATATATATATATATAAAAAGATTTTATTTTGATAAGTTAATTTGAATTGAATATCGATTTTAAATTTTAATATATATAAAGGTTTATTTTAAATACGTGAGTAAATGTTAGATTTTTAAATTTTTGGTTTTCATTGATCTCGGGTCCACCTTGCTTTTGTCACGTACCGAAATTTTCGACTTTCGAAAATTCGACATCGATACTCACTTTATCGACTGCCGAGAAATCGAGTGCCGGAAACTCCAATAGTGAGGGTTTTAGAAAGAAGAAATAGAAGAAAAGATAGAAGAAAAAGAGAAGAAGAAAGAAGAACAACAGAACAACATCAGAATGGAAAACAATATCAGAATCTCACATTCGCAGCGGAACAATATACAATAGATAATTACTAGTCTTTTAAAACAAAGAACTATATCATTTTATACATACATCAATCATCAGAGTCAATATACATCTCAATACAACAAATGGACAGTTATATAAACTTGTCCTCATACAGAATACACAGCGGAATAAATACTATCAGATACAAATACTACGTCTCGTCCTCCAGCTTATCTCCAAGCTCCAGAATATCCAGAATATCCTGATAATATAACTCTAGACTGCCCGTGTGGAAATTGGTGGGCACCCAGAGTTTAGAAGGGAAACAATAAACTCCGAGTCAGTCATGGTGACTGGTGTGAGATCGTAAAACAGTTATTCTTTAAAATAATCAACAGAAAATTTTTAAAGTAAATTCGCAATGCTTTTTGGAAAATGAGACTACCATAAGACCTCCCACCACACACACAATGCAAACGCAGACTTGGAGGAGATTTCTTCTTATGATAGTCAAAAATGCTTGATACGCAAAATCAAATCATTTTTGATATTATTATTAGTGCATAGTGTAGAAAACATTTCGAAAGTATAATATTAATCTTAGCCAGCATAGGCATTCCGCACTTATGCCTACTATAGCTACCATCCAAACAGTGGTGACCACCATAAGTGAATGATAGGTTCTACAACTAAAACCGTACAAGTCACGTATTGTTTCTTTGGATTTCCAACAAATGGTCAGGCTAAGGAACTTCCTATCCACGATGGGTACGTCCCTGGAATAGACGACCCGAGAACCTAACCGGATCTCTGCCAACACAAGGCCGGGTTACCTCTGCAAAAATAGGTAACTACTGACACGCGTATGCCATCCCCCGATCGTCACCGATCTTCCCGAGGATCCCCGATTTCCAACAAACCACATAGAAAAATAATGCAGTAACCACAGAGGTTAAGTATCTGGGCTCCATACCATGATACCACCTTTATCCAGAAGGAATGACATACACTAAGGGGCGCTACTCCCTAGAACCTTGCCGCATCCTTCCTGTTTTGACCATTTCCGGGGTGTGAGGCTCGATGAAGTCTCGTCCACAAAGCTACGCTTTCTCAAAAAGCCCTGCTTTGGGTCAAACAAAATGATCAACCTATGATCACAAAGATATAAGATCAAACAAATGATCATATCACAAATGATCAAACACTGATCATTTCACAGCAACACTCAGTATGCCACGTTACCAAATTGGGATATATCGCTGATAAAATTCAACTACATAACCTCTGAGCTCGTACGTCTCAGAGAAGGGTGTTAAGCTAAGAGAATAAATTCTCCGCCACCAACAGATATGTATTTGAAAGAAATCAGCTCAATATCTCAAATTGTAACGTCAGACACACAATCCATACAAGTCTGTTCCGGGATCGAACAGAACCGAAGGCACTTCTCACGAAGCCCTTGCATATCCGGATAATTTTCAATCACGTCAGGACTTCCCGTCACTAAGGGTGATAAAACCTCTAAACCGGAGATCAGCCGATGTAGAGTAACTCGACGGTAATCCTTCCGTTTTCAAAAATATCCGGTCTTCAACACCGGTCTTCGAATGCAATTCATAACGACGTATCACATATTCGGAATGGGTTATACGACCCCATGGTCCTTTCCCGGCTAACCCGAATAGTGAGCGATTATTTAAAAATAAGTGTGGCATTCAAATTCATCCAATTCACAACAAATACCTATCTAAAGGTAATTATTGATAGTCGGTTATTTAACTATCAATAAAGATGCGCAACATCATCAGATTCCAAATAATTTTCCAAATTATTTATTTTCCCAAAAATATCTTTAATAGATATAAAATTTCCACACTTCAAAAATAATTCAACGTTTATTTTTAAACAGATTCCCTTTCCTTTTTTATAAATTCCATGTGAATTTATATTTCAAAAATATCTACTGATATACGATTTCCAAATCGATTTCAATATTTAATTTCGATTTATCTTTAAGAAGATAAATCTCAAAAACGTTCATTTCATTTTGGAAAACATTCCATACTTATTTAATAATAAGTGTTTCACAAATCTTTTATTTTCAACATTTGAAAATACTCGATATACTTAAATCAATATTAAGTATATAATTCATTCTTTAAGGAAATCATTAATTTTTAACATCTATTTGAGTCAAAACGAATGTTGCGTAAAACATCGTTACAACGACTCAAAATCACTAGTATAGGGATTCGAAATTAAAATAAATATATAAATCCCAATACTACCTAAAAATATTTCCTTTCGGAAATCATTTACTATAACAACAGTGTTATAGTCCACCATTTCCTTAAATTACTCGAAAACGTCTATTTCAACAAGAACTGCGGAAATCTATGCTTTCGATTCATAATACATTTTAAGACATCTTTAAAATGTTTAACTTCATTTTTAAAATATTACTTCTTCAAAAATGAATCCATTTTACTAAACAATATATTCACTGTCCAAAATCGTGAATATAATTTACTTAACCCCATTTCAATCATTTCTACACATTTTTTATTTCAATAAAAATTCGCTATCCAAAATTGCGAATGTATTTTCTTTAATAATCTTCTATATTGAATTTATCAAATTCAATCGATTTCGAATTTATAAGCACGTTTATAAATTCTATTTCTCTTTTAATAACAACTTCGACTTATAAACCTTCTTTTATCAACTTCTATATTTAACTTATCAAAATAAGTGACTTTGGGTTTATAACAACTTTTATAAATTTTAATTCTATTTATAAAAGCTTCAATACCAAATCAATCTCAATATTGATTTCAAATTTTATTTTCAACGTTTGAATAAAATTTCCATATTGATTTCTCAAAAATCCATTTCTAAATATTAAATCAATTACAGATTGATTTCAAATTTTATTTATCACTACTAAAATAAATTCCTTATTTTTCTCAAATTATTCAATATTCTGTTTTGAAATGGATTCTTCAAATTGAAATCATTTTACATTGATTTCACAACTTATTTCAATTTACCAATTAAATTCCAAACTGAATTTCCAACTTATCTTCTTTTAAATAAATTCCTTTTTAAGAAAATAAATTTCAATCGTTTCTTTCAATCTATTTAAAAATCCAAATTTAAATTAATTTCTTCAATTTAAAATCACTGTTTTATGAAATCCATTTATTTAGCATTTTCACTTTATTCTGGAATCTATTCGATAAGATTATAAAAACAGCTTTTATACTTTTAAATTCTTTTCTTCAAAATTTCTTCAATTTCAAAAATTGATTCACATAGAAATTTTCTACTTGAATCTCAAAAATTCAATTTCGTTTATCTTTGGAATCCAATGATGTCAAAACATCCATTCAGCTAAATTTTAGCTTCAAATAATTTCCAGATATCAATATGATTAATAGCATCACTATAAAATCATTCACAGATTCATATCACAATAGAAATAAATTCAATCAATGTGAGGGGTCCAGTTGGATCCCCCCAACCTGTTTCCCTGCATCCAAAGACGTTAGCACAATACCAATTCCGCTCCAGTACGGAATTATCACGGTATATAGGTTTTTATAAATCCGCTTACTAACGGCGCAATAGGGTCTCATCCGCTATACGAGGCGGGAAATCAATCAATCCAATATATACATATGCCAATATGTATATATTGCTATATATATATAGATATATCCTATAATATCTAATACCACATCCCAACAACAATCAATAACTGCAATCAATTTTTAAATCTGAGTGAGAAGATCTCACCTTAGCTTTTTAATTTGCCATCCAATTTCCACCTTGACTCGATTTCTTGATTTATACCTTGTATAAACAATTTTATACAGTTTATCAATATTCGAATTAAATCGAATAATTTGAAGAATTTAAATTTCCATTTGATAATTCAATTAACCCATGATTTGTTTTTATTGTAAACAAATACCTTTAAATTTCAAACAAATTTCTTTTAACAATTTATTTAACTAAAATGAAATTTAAAACTAAGTTTCTTTTGATAAATATTTTTATATAATGACAATAATTAAATGAACCATTTAATCCAATCCATTTCTTAAACTCGAAAAATAAATTTCTATTCCAAAGTTATAACTTGCTAACTATTCAATTTTAAATATAAATTTTCCTTTCTTTAGCAAAATATTTGAACTAATTGAAAAATCACTTACCATAAAAATTAAATTTAACTGATACTTTACTTTTTAAATAAGTCTCTCTTTAACCATTTCTAAAATAATCAAACAAGTAAATTAGACTGATTTATCTCCCTTTTCGAATATATATATATATATATGTATATTTTTTTTTATCTTTTTAAACAGCAGACTGGTGTGTATATTTATGTATATATACTTACTGTAATTTGCTAAAATCTCATCTTTCGGTTAAATTAAATTAAAATAAATAAATAAAACAACGTTTATACCTTACGAACAAAATCCAAGCACGAGAAGAATCCCACCAATGCTGATGAACATCGCGACCCTCACCGTCGCCTACCGCGAGCTCCCAAGCGTCGCGCTCCTCTTCTCCTGTCATCGAGAAACCCTAGATTCGCCACGACCCTGAGCTCGACATCGCTCGAACTTATCTCTTTCTAATGCCAGACTCGTCACCACGAACCCCATCGCAACCCCCGATGAGATACTTCCACCAACCAAACACGTCGCCCTTCATGCCAAAGCTGCCGCCTTCGGAGTCCCAAATCGTCATGTGCCCTAGCTCCAGTTCGAACCCAAAGCCATCGCCACACTCTGCCTTTGAATCGCGTGAATGAGATCGTCATTCTCTGCCATTGATAACCGAGGCTGCTTCAAATTCCAATCGCGATACTTTCGCCTTCGAGCTTCCAGGCGAACCCCCCTCTAGTCGCGACTGAAATCGACTTCTACTAGATGTCGACATCGATTCACAACCCTAATTACCAAGTCGTCTCGGCCGAGCACCCTCACTTCAATTTGAATTCGAAATTTAAATGTTAGATAGCGGCCATGATTTTCGAACTGAGAGAGAGAGAGCGGCAATTTTAATTTGTTGTTTCAGATTTTCGAAAGAGGGAGAAGAATATAAAGCTCGGCTGTTTTTATTTATTGAACGAATTCGATCTGTTTTGAGACGAACAGCCATTTTTCTTTTGATTTGTTCTGTGAGGAAATGATGTTTGCGTGAGAATTGTAAAGGGGTGGGGGAACAAAGAGTACGTGATTTACAGAGGGTAGGTCTGCTAAGAAAACTAGAGTGGCTGATGTTGACCAAATTCAGATTTTAAATTTAAGTTGAATTTGGTTAAATCTCAACGCGTTTACTTACCGTATGATCACACAACAACTCTGAAAAATACGAAAATTGGAATCCGGTAATAATTCAATATTACGGACCCAATGGAACTGGTTTCATCGAATTCCGAGACTGTACCCCGGAACGCTATTTTCAAATATCGATACGAACGATAAAATTTTCAAAACTGAACGAATTATTTCCAAACTTAATTCTGAAGCTTCTGTTATCTTTAGTATTATCAATACGAATTTTAAAAGCTTCCGAAATAATTTTCTTCGGCTTAAAATTGAAGATTCAAATTTTTATCCAGTTCAATAGATTAAATTTTATGATTTAATCGCCAAATTCAAATTAATATTGGGGGTTCAAATTAAATCATCGTTCAAATATTTAAAATTAATTAAATATTCTCAATTTAATTTGTTCGAAATTCTGGGTCGTTACAGCTTTGCTTTGGAAATTGTCATTTGTATTCGTCGATTGTCGAATTCGTGATCCAAAATCGTAGCTTGTGTGTTGTCTATCTTCTCTAGCCTTGAAAAATGAGCGATCAGTCATGATTAACATTCTTATATTTAGTAAATTAAATTCACGTGAAATGATGATTGAAATATGTTGTTATATTTGAAGTTATTAATAATTAAATCGTTAAATATGATATGCTATTATTTGAATTTGTTCGCCTATGATAAGTGAAAGTATTGACACTGATAACCTGTTATATATATTAAATTGTCAACTATGATATATTCCTGTTGTTGATGTTATATTATTATCATATTTGTTCTTACTCTACAAGTTCCCTGTTATTTTGGAAATCCTTATGGGTTGAAATGATACATACCCGAACGATTTTATAATTAGGGAAAATCATTATAGGTTGAAATGATAAACCCAAGCAATTTTATTAAAACTTTAGGATTGCGAGTTGAAATGATATATACCCTTAAGTTATTTAAATTACAGATTGATACGATAAATATCCGTATCACTTGACCGTAGGATGGAAAATTTTATACGGACACCGTGGTCTATTTTTGAAAATGATTTCCAAAGTTTGAAGGAAATATATGGGTTTGATAACTATTGATTTTAAATTATAATATAAATATTTATTTTTAATATGTGTAAAATTTAAATTTTTTTAAAACTATACGTTTTGGAAATTTTAAATTTATAAGTTAAGTTTAAAATGCAAATAATAAAATTTTACTTAGAACTTTATTAATTTTAAATATATAAAATAAGATTTAAATAGATTTTATAATAATAGGATTTAATTTAATAATAGTTTAATATAATAAAGTTTATTGAGAATTTAATTTAACTAATAATATATATATTAAAAATAATTATTTAAAATTTATATTAATATTTCAAATAGATTTTGTAATAACTTTAATAAAGTATGGTTGGAAAGATAAATTGAAATTGATTTGAAATATTATTTGTTTAAGAATTGGATGTAAACAAGAATTGATTTGAACTTATTGATTTTGAGATTTTAAGAATATGATTTTATAACTTTATAACTTTATTTTTGAGTAAGGTGATTAAATGAATATATTCAAATTTAAATAAAAATTGAAATTGAAAATTTAAATTTAATTTAAGTTTGAATTTGGGGTTTTATTTAAATGTTCATAAAAATAATGATTAAACGAATATTTCAGAATTTAATATAATTGAAGTTAGATATTTAATTATTGATTTTATTTAAATTTGTAATTTTAGATTTCATTTAAATGTTATTAAAATGATTAGGTGAATATTTTCAAATTTAAATAAAATTAAAGTTGAATTTTGAAATATAAATGAGATTTATCAAATTGAGTTATTGTAAATTATTGGAATTTTAAAACTTTAAAATCTATTGAAATTTGAGATGGTTTTAAATTTGTAATTCAAACCTAGATTGAAATCGATATAAATTAAAATGATTTAATGAGAATTTGAATTGAACCTTTAAACTTTTCAATTGAAATTGTTAAACTGAAATTGAATTAAATTGAATTGTTGAATTAAAGTTGATTTGAATTAATGTGTGAGGTTGGAAAAAAACAATTCTACTTTCAAACTATTTTAATATATAAACTATTTTTAATATATAAACTATTTAATCTCGAAACTATTTTAAAATATAAACTAGTTTTAATTTATAACAATTTCAATATATATAAACTATTTTCAATATTTAAACTTTTTAAGTTGGAACTGTTATAATTTAGATTTAATGGATTTAAATTCGAATATTTTGGTATGATGGTTTAAACTATATATGGTTATGATTTTGAAAGTGACTATGATTTCAAAAGTGAATACGATTTCGAAGGTGATGGTTTTTGAAATGAATATGATATTTTGATATAAAGTATAAACTATATGAAATATAAAATGACCACGCTGTGAAATAAGCATTTGGTTGTTAAAGAGACCGGGATCAGATATTGTCATACCCTCTGCCAATACCGAAAACCCCATTAACAACTATGCACGCGGTGGAGATTCCTGAACATAGTAGGATGGTTTGGTGACGATTCTGTATGAGGTATTAACGCAGCCCAGACTCCCATGAGTCAGCTTGATGTGGCTAATACAGGAGCTATACCGGACCAAGTGAGGTCGCACCTCCGATCGGGCATATTTGTTCGATACCATTCTATTACTTTGTGATTTGATTGGTTGCACCTTTGATTTGGGAGTGTGTCTCGAGTTGGGTGGTAGTAGTTGCTATGCGTTACCACCAGTCCGGGAGTGCAAAAGGTTAGAATCCTACCCTAGGCATTGCCTCGCGTGCCTTGTCACATGCCTTATCGCGCTTTCTACGAGTTTCATTTGTACCGTACCTATGGAGTGCCCTCTGATAGCCCTCCAGTTTACGCAGGAATTACGGTACTATATATACTACGGGAATATATAAAATGTGTTAAGTGGGATATGGGTAACGCCTTAACGCTATTTTAATAGTTTAATTTACTATAGACATATTATAATAGCGTATATTACTACATAGTAGATAGTTTCACGGCTCCTTAGGGGATGGAAATCCCAAACCTCCTTTAAGTTACTTGTATTGCAGTTGACATTTCACTTGAGTTGAAATTTACTGGTATAAGAATGTTAATCCTGACTCGAGTGTTTTGTGTTTGCTTTATGCTCGGGTCAGACTGAGTGTCACAACATTTAAGACTCACCTTTGGAGATTGGAGCTATGTTTGAAGATCTATCTATCCAGCTTTCAGTTATTTCAGTTTATTCCAGCCATTTATGTTCAGACTTGTCAATTGCTTATGTATTAGAGATTCATTTGTATTTGAGGTTCTGTTGTATTTGTTTCAGACTCTGATGTTTATATAGTAGCTTCATGAACTACTATTTATCTATTATGCTGCGTATTGTTATATTACCCTTGGTCTGTGATTGTGATTGATTTATTTACTATATATGCTAAGTTTTGCCAAATATAAATTAACAATATGTTGGTTTGAGCAATTCAAGTTTGACATGAGTGGATGATTGTCGATTTGAATGGTTCGAAATGTCAGGTCGTTACAAGTGGTATCAGAGCTCTGGTTTAGGCAAAACTTAGCATATGGAGTAAAATTTAATAACAGAATCATCTTCTTTCGGGCTTGAAATTCTTCGTTAGGATCCTCTTTGATTTGGATTTCTTTTGAATTTTGGAACCTTCCCCTTTATTCTGAAATCCATTCGCATCTTTTCCTGTTCGTGTTCTTCTTGATAGTCGAGCATCCCATAGCTCTATTTCTGTTGATCTCTGTAATAAAATTTAGCACTTAGCTTCAACCTCAATTTACAACTTCATCCTTTTGTGTGACTACTCCCCATTGGCGGTCCCGCCAAACTTGGTATGATTTGTAAAGGAGCGAAACTCCTTTACAACCGGCGTTGATTCACTGGAGATTTATATGTCCTCGGTTTACGATGCTGTTATTTCTTGCAAAGCCCGAACCGTTCTCTAGTAGACAACCCGAGAAAAATCTCTTGTTATCGAATGTCGAATGCCTTAGGTTATGCAGGCAGTTCTATCTTTCGTATGATACTCAGCCTAATGATCTTGACTCCACCCCGATAGTAAAGGATTATTCTGATGTTTCGGTAAAGTCATTTCACTTCCTCCTAAGCAGGAAATTGAATTCTGCATCGACCTTATTCTTGGAGCTCGATCTTGCTACCGGTTTTCATCAGCTTCGTGTAGCCAAGGAAAGCATTTCCAAGACAGCTTTCAGAACAGAGAATGGTTTCTACGAATGGTTAGTCATGCCTTTTGGATTAACCAATGCTCATGTCTTCATCGTTGATCTCAAGAATCACGATTTTTCACGATGTTCTCAGCCACTTTGTCCCATTTTCGTTGATGATATTCTCATCTTTTCCAAGTCTGAGAAGGAGCATGAATCTTAGTTGAGCTATGTGCTCCACACTCTTAGGGTCATCAGTTGAAAGCCATATTTTCTAAATGCCATGTCTGGAGGGATGAATTCCGAGTCCCTGGGCACATTGTTTCTGAAATGGAGTCTCGGTTGACTCGGTTAAGGTCTCCACAATTAATATAAGTCTATCCCTCTTTTCTCTTTAGTAATTTAATTATCTTATCTTCCCTACGAGCCTATCTTCGTAGTTAGGATTCTCTTTGATTAGGGTTCCTTTAAATTGAATCTCTATTCTTTTTTTAAAACCCATTCTTGAATCATCCTATGATAAAACGTACTTGTAGTTGATATAAAATGTTTTATATTATGTTGCTTGAGTTGTTAAGTTTGAATTTTAGGTTTCGATCGATTCATCTGGCCAATGCTATTGATAGGAATTTCAAAACACTTGAATAGAACAAACCAACACAATATTGTTTTCGAAATTGGGAAATGAAATAATTTTATGTATGACTATATGTTATATATAAAAGTATAATTTTCTGAAATGAGATAGTTAATGAATTGGTTGTTAGAAATGATAATACTAGATTATCATTTATTGATCTACAAATGAAATGAAATTTAAATTAAAGATTTGAGAATTAAATTTTCGTTGCTTTTTAAATTTTGGTTTTCAAAGTTTGGAAAAGTATATTATTTGTAAGTATTTTTGAATGGAAATTGTTTTTCTAGAATTTTTAAAAGAAGTAAGTCAGTACTTTCCTATTTTGTCGCTGGAAAATAATTTCAGTGATGACTGCAGCATCATCGACATTCATTTTCGAGTTTCAGAGTGAAGAGACCACTTAGTAGCTTTGCTACACTTTTGTTTTGGAAAATGCATTGGATTTTAATTTCTTGACTATGATTTGATGTACAAAATATATATATGTATATATTTATTCCAAATGGTTTGAAGTGAAAACGGAAATTTAACTCTTAAATTCTATGTTAAGTGATGATTTTCAACGATTGAAATAAAGGAGAATTTTTGAATAATTTGAGTGTCTGAATTTTCTTTGTATGAAACTCAATTGCATTCTAAAACATACATATATAACCTACCTGAATTATTAAAAAATTAAATGTTAATGAGAATATGTAATTGAGTAATATATAATATAAATTTAAGCAATAAGATATCCAAAAATGAATTCTGACAAGGAAATTTATAAATGAAAATTTGCTGTTATAATAAATGTTTATACACTTAAGTTGTGTTATAAGAAATGTAAGTGAAATAAATTGAATGATAAACAGAGAATGTTATTTAAGTAAATAAATACAAACATAAGAAACTAAATTGGTAATAAATAAATTGTATTTTGTAAACTGTTTGTGATACAAATGTAAATTAACAAGAATAGTTGAAATTGAATTTTTTTAAGTGAAATCAACTTAACTGAAGTCAAATGGATTTAATAAATGAGTTAAATAAAAAATAAAAAAATTTTTGAAAGAATTTTTTTTGCAAATGTTAATAAATTGAAATCAAATCAATTAATTTAAAAATCATGAATTGAAATCAACAAAATATGAATACAATGAATATTTATTGATTGAATAAATTGAATTGAAACCAAATTTGAGGAATATAAATCAATTTAAAAAATTAATGAAATCTATATGGTTTTTAATTTTATTATTGTATCTGTTAATATGTATTTCTAATCTATCTTTCTTTCTGGTTGCTTCTATTCTCTTATCTCGTTCCTTTTCTAGGGCGAAAAGTTTTGAGTGGGGGAGGGTGTAACGACCCGGGAATTTTAACGGATTTGATAACATAGTTAACTAAATTTTCTTGAAATTAAACAAATAGTTTTTGCAATGAAAATTAGATAATTGAGATACGTCTATTTAGAAGTAGAGAGTGTCACTCATTGGAAAATATGTAATTTTGTTCTGTTGTGTAATTTTCAATTTCAATTTTAATTAGTTAAATGGATGAAAATAAAATGTTTTCAAAATCCAAATATTTTTCATAATAAAAATGTAAATGATTTTCTGAGTGAGACGTCATATTTTGTTTCACCAAATTTGGACTGCTTTAGCCCCATTTATCTTATTTTAGCGTTTTAACAGTAGTTTTGGCAGTGAATATCGACTTTTGATAGGATGATCGTATCGCCCATATCTGTGTACCATTTTGGTCGTCTCGTCGTGCTGATCTCCATAGTATAATCATTTGTGTATTTAGGTGTTCGGTACGTGGCGAAAACAGCGAAACGGTCAGCCTTATCAGTAACCCTTCGAGTCCATTTGTTTCCGTGGCCATTCAATTATCTACCGTACAAATTCAATAACCACTAGCCTTTTATATTCCCTAAATTCAGACTTTCACTATTCCGTATTTTATATTTATTTCATTGGTTCGTTTCTCATTCACTACTCTCTACTATTCACTCTGTGCTAAAAGAATAATAATTATATTGTATACATTTGTTGCCTGTAGCTTGATCGTCCTGCCTTCTTTTGCAACAACCTGCTCGATTCTTTTTCTTGACCATTGCTTTCAAGCTCACAACTCATCGCCGTACCCAACTTCCGTTACCCCCTAGCCGTCATTCCATGGTCCTCATCTCCCTCACCTGCTTGTTCCATGGCGAACCCACCTTCACTTGCCATTCACCCAAAAACCCGAAGCTTTGAACCACCGAGACTCCACTTCCTCCAGCACCGAATACCCATGCGCACTGTCACGTCATAGACCTTAAATCCGCACCTTCCCATTTCTGTTCGCATATAAGTTTTTAAATGTATAAGAATATAGTTCGCATATTGTTTGCCTGAACCCGCCCCTTCCATTTGCTCACCTCCCTGCCAAACGCCAAATGCTAAACCCTCCGCACCTGGCCTTTGACCAGGCCACTTCCTCATAGTTTGCTCTTTCCCTATAAACACCACCTCCTCATAATAACTTGGGCCAAGCACCCGAACCTATCCTCACCTGACCCGCCACCTTGCTCCAAATTGACCCCCGACCGCTTGAAGCAGCCATCCGCCACCTCCAGATCCTCTTGCCCCAGTCAGCAACCACCGCCCGTCCACATAACATCACTTCAGCCCTGACAGTGCCCATCTTCAGTGCACAACTCTGACCCTTGCTTTGACTAGACCCGCTCAGCCCATCACCAAAGACAACACATAGCCTTATGTCACCTTCCAGTCACCACATAATTCATCACCGACCTGTGCTTTCGCCTTCCTCCTCCACCATAGTCTGCCACTGCCGTGTCCTTTAGGAGCCACTACACCACCAATAGCAGCTGCATTGGCCACCATCACCTAAAACACCGCAACGCCATCTATAACCCACTGTCGTTCTCTTCTTTTGTCCTTGTTCTAAAAAAAGATGGAAAGTATATATATTTTGTATATATATTCGTTTGTTGTCCTATTTAGCTTTCTCTCCTTTTATAAAAAAAGAAATATATAGATACATATGCTGCTTATATTATTATTTAGTTCAGCCTCTTCTTCTCCACCTTTCTCTGATTTTTTTTTGAAACTGGGTTAATTAATTATAAAGTGGGCTTTGCGGCCCAAATCAGCATAATACATGTTCGAAAGATAATACACAATAGAAAATCTCCTTCGACAATCAAGTCCAGACAAAACAAACACCCGCAACTGAAAACTTCCATTTTTAGGGTTATGGCGACTCCCAATTCTCTAATTGAACTCGTTCGTTCAATTTCTTCATCATCAACATCTCCATTAGTTGTTCTTCCTGTTCTATTGCCATGGTAAGAGTTTTCTTCGGTATCCTCCCAATTATTAGACTAATATCTCGGTTTATCTGTTTCGTGAGAGCTAATACATCATGTTGTTTATTTTCAAAAGCCCGACAGTTCCTCTCCCTCCAGATGTGCCACAGGGAGGTTGTGAGTCCAATTTTGCCAGTCTCCTTCATCAGCTTCGTGAGATTACTTCCTCCGTGCAAGTAATCGACTTCTTCTGTTAAGTTTCGAACATCGTTAGTGCGTAGACATCTTAGTTTTTGTATGCTCCAGACTCTTTTGGAATATTCACATTCAAAGAATAAGTGTTCATGCGTTTCCTCTGCATTATGACAAAGATTACAAATTGTGTCGTTTAAAACTCCCCATTTATGTAATATATCCTTAGTTGGTAGCTTTCCGAGGATTGCCTTGTAAAGAGTATGCGCCATTTTAGGGCTATTAGATCTGCTCCAAACTACTATAGACCAATTGACCAAAGGATGCTTGTTCCTTGATTCTTCCCATACTTCTCGGAACCTAAAGTTACTATTAGAGTTCCTCTTCCAAGTCCATACGTCCTCCAGATTGTCTCAGTGAATGACTTTATCTCGAATCTCTTCTTTATAGTTTAGGGTTAGCAATTTGTTGTATTGCCATTCTCCATTGTCTATTTTGTTAGCCACTTTAAAATTTGGAGCTCCGTATGCTGAGAAAGTATCCCATCCTAACCTGTCAATATAGCTTTTAGAATTTAGCCAGGGGTCTCTCCAGAGGTCAGTGTTTCTACCATTTGCAATTTCCCTGTCTAGATGCTTCTGTAGTTCATCCCTTAATTTCAGAATATTCTTCCAAGTAACAGATGCATTATTGTCAATTTTAATTGTCCAAAAATTGTCTTTAAGATATCAAGACCTCATCCATGTAGCCCATAAATTATTAGAAGTTAGAACTTCCAGGCTAATTTCAAACCATATACTTTTTTCAGTTCAAAAAGATTCTTCAGGCCAACACCTCCTTCCTCCTTTTTCCTACATAAGTCATAGTATTTGACTTTATGCATCCCTCCTCTCCATATGAAGTCCGCACAGACTGCATTAATTTTTGTAATCGAGCAATCTGGAATTTGATAAGATTGTAACCAAAATCTGACTTTAGAAGTGATAACTGTGTGCACCAATTCTACTCTGCTTGCAAATGATAATAGCTTTGATCTCCATCCTTGCAATTTGTCTCTTATATCATCCACCAACTTGCCACACTCAGCATCTGTGATAGTGTTATTGGAAAGAGGAACTCCTAAATATTTAATTGGAAGTTGTCCCTTCGATAATCCCAATCTTTCTAACATGACATGCTTGTTAAGGCAGAACTTATTAAAGTAACACTTAGTTTTAGATTCATTTAGTTTCAGCCCAGCAAGATGCTCTAGTTCTGTAAATATCTCCTTAATTTTATCAATTGCTTTCAAATTACCTTTTACCACCACTAGCAGATCATCTGCAGATAATAAATGTGTGATCCTTGGGAGGTTATTGTATATTGGAAGTATGTAATCATGGAAACATGCCAGTTCCATTTGCAGAGTGAACCACTCCATAGCTACTGCAAATAAGTATGGGGATAATGGGTCACCTTGTCTAATTCCTCGATTGCTCCGGATATATCCTTTAGGGATTCCATTTATCATGATTGAGTAAGTAGGAATGTGTAGAGAGTATTTTATTAGTTCTAGTAGCTTCATTGGAACCCCCATAGATTCAAGCATATGTATTATAAATCCTCTGTTCACTTTGTCATAGGCTTTTTGCAGATCCACTTTAATGCACATTTTATTAGCCCCCTGTTTATTAAAATTCCTGATTAGTTCATGAGCCATCAAAGAGTTTTCTGATATGAGCCTGCCTTTTAGAAATGCACTTTGACACTGGGAGATTAGATCTGGGAGGACTTTATTCAATCTCATACAAATAATTTTACTTAGAATTTTATAGCTGACATTGCAACATGCAATTGGACTGTAGTATTCAACTCTCTCTGGTTTCTTTGTTTTTGGGATGAGGGAGATGAATGTGTGGTTAATTTCTTGTATGAATTCACCAGTTTCTAGAGCTTCATTGTAAGCTTTTAGCATGAAATCTTTCAGGTGTATCCAATACATTTTGAAGAAGGCTGCCCTTATTCCATCAGGCCCCGGGGAGGAACCACTGTGGATGGAGGAGACAACATTCCTCAATTCCTTTTCCAGGATTGGAGCGGTCAGCATGCTGGCCCCCTCAGCAGAGACTTTCCTTCTGCATTTGATATGAGGTAACTGATTGTTATACTCTCCATTGTAAAGGTTTGAGAAATATGAGATGGCCTGATCTTCTATGACCTTGATAGGCCTGGAAGCATTGCCCTGCTCATTTAAAACATTATACAGTTTATTATGATGTTGTCTTAAGGACATTTTAGTATAAAAAAATTTATTGCATTCATCTCCTTGTTGTAGCCATTTCTCTTTAGCTTTTTGTTTCAGCTCCACTACCTGCTTGTGTAGCTCTTCTTTTAGTTGTTTTTGAAGTAAGTAGAAATCTGCATTTAGGCCTTCATGTAGAGGGTCATCATCCAGTCTATGTTGTATGCTTTCTAAATGTTGTTGGATTTCTGTGATTTTGTCAGTGGTTTTTGGTTTGCACTTGTTCCAGTCTTTTAGTCTGTTTTTCATGATTTTGATGAGCATTACAAGTCGAAACATATGATTGCCTGGAGGAATACTTACTGTGTTAAAGTTCACTACATCATCAAATCCTTCTATCAAAGGCCAATGATTTGCATATCGAAAGGTTTTCCTTTATGCATTTCTTCATCTTCATTGAATTGTAACAAGAGGGGGCAATGATCGCTTGTGGAGCAAGGTAGAACAGTTACTCTAAAATTTGGAATTTTGTTGAATAGCTCTGAATTTCCGAGGAATTCTGTCTAATCTTGATGTAATTTTCTTTGACTCACCACTTTTCCATGTGAATTTCAGACCAGAGTGTTGTGCTTCATCAAGTCCACTGGATAGAACACAATTATTGAATTCTGCTACCTGTGCTACCCTCAATGTAAGTCCCCCTTTTTTCTCATTAATTTTTAAAACAACATTAAAATCTCCAGTAACTATCCAAGGAATATTGATATTTTTTGAGTTATCAGTTATTTGTTTCCATAACTCAATTCTTTCAGAAGCTAGGTTTTTCGCATACACAAAAGTTATAACTATCTCCATCCCTCCAATGTTTTGAAATTTTATGGTCATTTGTTGATCACTCATATTAGTAATGTTGCCATTCCATTAATTACTCTCCCAACCAACTATAATTCTACCTTTAGCTTGTGTTGTTGAGAAAGTCCATTGATTTCCAAAATGGTTTCTAATCATCTCTATGTTTTTATTATTTAACTTGTTTTCCAAAAGAGCTAAAATAGTAGGCTTATATTTAGCCTTAATATTGTGGAGGTCTAAAATACGTGTGTCATTATTTAGACCTCTCACATTCCAACATATGATAGACATTTATGAGTTTTTGGTAGATTTGCTCCGAGTAACTGGAGCAGTACCTAGCTACCATAACTGATCTAGCAGTTCTTTAATGGTGAATTGATTATCATATTCTAAATGTATTCAGTACACTTACTAATATCCTCTGACAAATCTTCTTCTTCCTCATCACTAGACGAATCCAGTTCAATGCCCAACTTGTGGATGTCCTCTAGGGAACCCGGCAGCTCCTCTCCCGCCTCCTTGTGAACAACAGTCAATGATCCAATGTCTGCGAGGCCTCTGGAGGATTTACAGTCTGTGCAGGTGGAGTCACTAGATCAGAACTATCCAAGTGATCCCCTATATAAGGTGTCTTCTCTGACTGAGCAGGAGCTAGACGAGATGCTTGCTTTGATCCGCAGTCCAACTCCATAGGACACTTGTGTTGATTTTGTTGTTCTGTAGTAGGGGAGATATTTTGTATATTTTTTGTAATCTCCTCTTCATTTTTTGGGATTCCAGTCTCAAGTAATTCTTCTATGGGGTCTGTAATAATTTTTCGTACCCATACTTTCTTCTGCCTATCTGCCATGCTAAGTTGACATTGCTAGTTTGTATGACCAAAGCACATACATTCCCCACACTTAGGTGGTACAGATTCGTACTCCACCTCCTGTTCATACACGTTACCTTTTTTATCTATGGCTTTAACTATTTTTGGCAACACAGTGTTGGTTGAGTCTCAACCAAAACCATAGCATATTTAATGCGTTTAACTTTTCTTGTATTTTCATCAATGTCAGTAGGCCTACCTATTAGAATTGCAAGTTTACTAATGCATCTCATATTCCATAAAGCAAGATCCAAGTTATTAAATTTTACCCAAATAAGATAAGTTGTTAACATAGCACGTTCAAAATTGAAATCTGCCTCCCATTTTCGCAGTAGAATTAGTTCGCTGCCATGAACCACGGTCCGCCGTTAATGATTCGTTGATAGTCTTCCTCCAGTTCAAATTTAATCAGGTAGAAACCATTGTCTCAAGGGAAGACATCCCAAGATCCTTTTGGATTCCATGTTCTTTTAATATAGGCATTAAAGTGTAGGAAATATGGGCGTTTGCCTGCCATATAGGCATAAATTGAGTGTTGCCAAAGCCGTTTAGATTCAGCATAATCCTCTTCATTAATTATTTGATATGTATCCTCTCCATTAGATTGCGGTTCAAAGTAATTTGCATTACCTTTGAGTTCAATTCTGGAACCAACTGCCTCAATCCACGATTTTGCTTTTTGAGTCCCTTTATTAGATTTAAGAGCATCAACGAACGAGATCTTAGCCTTTCCCTTATGATTAACCTCCTTTCATCCGCCGCCGTCATCATCTTCTTCCGTGCCTAGGGTTTTGGGAATTCCAGATCCAGATCCAGTCGCCATTATCACCTTTCTCTGATTTTTGAAAGATATAAATATATATAATTTTATATGTTGCCTATATATATATTATATATATATATATATATATATATATATATATATATTAGTGATAATGTTTGATGAGAGCCTGCTTGAGCTAGTCTATTTCTCTTTTGTTTATATATAAATATGGTTTAAGTATTGTTTTTAAAATATAATATACACAAATATTTTAAATTTTAAAGATGTGTTTAAATTAAATATTGGTTTATATCTATATATAGATTTTATTTTGATAAGTTAATTTGAATTGAATATTGATTTTAAATTTTAATATATATAAAGGTTTATTTTAAATACATGAGTAAATGTTAGATTTTTAAATTTTTGGTTTTCATTGACCTTGGGTCCATCTTGCTTTGCTTTGGAAATTGTCGTTTGGATTGGTCGATTGTCGAGTTCGTGATCCAAAATCGTAGCTTGTGTGTTGTCTATCTTCTCTAGCCTCGAAAGGTGAGCGATCACTCATGATTAACATTCTTATATTTAGTAAATTAAATTCACATGAAATGACGATTGTAATATGTTATTATATTTGAAGTTATTAATAATTAAATCGTTAAATATGATATGTTATTATTTGCATTTGTTCACCTATGCTAATTGACAGTATTGACACCGATAACCTGTTATATATATATATATATATATATATATATATATATTAAATTGCCAATTATGATATATGCATGTTATTGATATGTTATATTATTATCATATTCGTTCTCACTCTGAAAGTTCCCTATTAGTTTAGAAATCCCTATGGGTTGAAATGATACATACCCGAATGATTTTATAGATTAGGGAAAATAGCTATGGGTTGAAATGATAAAACCAAGCGATTTTATTAAAACTTTGGGATTGCGGGTTGAAATGATATATACCCGTAAATTATTTAATTTGCGGATTGAAATGGTAAATATCTGTATCACTTGACCATAGGATAGAAAATTTTATACGGACACCGTGGTCTATTTTTGAAAAATGATTTCCAAAGTTTGAAGGAAATATATGGGTTTGATAACTATTGATTTTAAATTATAATATAAATATTTATTTTTAATATGTGTAAAATTTAGATTTTTTTTTAAAATTATATGTTTTGGAAATTTAAATTTATAAGTTATGTTTTAAATGTAAATTATAAAATTGTACTTATAACTTTATTATTTTTAAATATATAAAATAAGATTTAAAATAGATTTTATAACAATAGGATTTAATTTAATATAATTTAATATAATAAAATTTATTGAGAATTTAATTTAACTAATAATATATATATTAAAAATAATTATTTAAAATTTATATTAATATTTAAAATAGATTTTGTAATAACTTTAATAAAGTATGGTTGGAAAGATAAATTGAAATTGATTTGAAATATTATTTGTTTAAGAATTGGATATAAATAAGAATTGATTTGAACTTATTGATTTTGAGATTTTAAGAATATGATTTTATAACTTTATAACTTTATTTTTGAATAAGGTGATTAAATGAATATATTCAAATTTAAATAAAAATTGAAATTGAATATTTAAATTTAATTTAAGTTTGAATTTGGGATTTTATTTAAATGTTCATAAAAAATTTGATTAAACGAATATTTCATAATTTAATATAGTCGAAGTTAGATATTTAATTATTGATTTTATTTAAATTTGTAATTTGAGATTTCATTTAAATGTTATTAAAACGATTAAGTGAATATTTTCAAATTTAAATAAAATTAAAGTTAAATTTTGAAATATAAAAGAGATTTATCAAATTGAGTTATTGTAAATTGTTTGAATATTTAAACTTTAAAATCTATTGAAATTTGAGGTGGTTTTAAATTTGTAATTCAAACCTAGATTTGAAATCGATATAAATTAATGGTTTAATGAGATTTGAATTGAACCTTTAACCATTTCAATTGAAATTGTTAAACTGAAATTGATTTAAATTGAATTATGTAATTAAAGTTGATTTGAGTTAATGTGTGAGGTTGGAAAAAAACAATTCTACTTTGAAACTATTTTAATATATAAACTATTTTTAATATATAAACTATTTTTAATATATAAACTATTTAATCTCTAAACTATTTTAAATTATAAACTAGTTTTAATTTATAACTATTTCAATATATATAAACTATTTTAAATATTTAAACTATTTAAGTTGGAACTATTATAATTTAGATTTATTGGATTTAAATTTGAATACATATGATGGTTTAAACTGTTTGTGGTTATGATTTTGAAAGTGACTATGATTTAGAAAGAGAATATGATTTCGAAGGTGATGGTTTTTGAAATGAACATGATATTTTGATATGAAGTATAAACTGTTTGAAATATAAAATGACCATGGTGTGAAATAAGCGTTTGGTTGTTAAAAAGACCGAGATCGGATATTGTCATACTCTCTGCCAATACCGAAAACCACTTTAACAACTGTGCACGTGGTGGAGATTCCAGAATAAACTAGGATGGTTTGGCGATGATTCTGTATGAGGTATTAACGTAGCACTGACTCCCGCGAGTCGGCTTGATGTGGTTAAAATAAGAGCTATACCAGGCCTAGTGAGACCGCACCTCCGATCGGGCACATTTCTTCGATATCATTCTATTACTTTATGATTTGATTGGGTGCACCTTTGATTTAGGAGTGTGTCTCGAGGTGGGCGGTAGTAGCTGCTATGCGTTACCACCAGTCCGGGGGTGCAAAACGGTAGAATCCTACCCTAGGCATTGCCTCGCGGGCCTTGTCACATGCCTTATCGCTCCTTCTATGTGTTTGGTTTGTACCATATCTATGGAGTTCCCTTTGATAGCCCTTATGTTTATGGAGGAATTACGGTACTGTATAGACTACGAGAATATATAAAATGTGTTAAGGGGGATATGAGTAATGCCTTATGCTATTTTAATAGCGTATATTACTACATAGTAAATAGTTCCACGGATCCTTAGAGGATGGAAATCCCAAACCTCCTTTAAGTTACTTGTATTGTAGTTGACATTTCACTTGAGTTGAAATTTACTGGTATAAGAATGTTAATTCTAACTCGAGTGTTTTGTGTTTTGCTTTTTTCTCGGGTCAGACTGAGTGTCACAACATTTCAGACTCGCCTTTGAAGATTGGAGCTTTGTGTGATCTATCCAGCTTTCAGTTATTTCAGCTTATTCCTGTCATTTATGTTCAGACTTGTCAGTTGCTTATGTATTAGAGATTCATTTGTATTTTAGATTCTGTTGTATTTGTTTCAGACTCTGATGTTTATGTAGTAGCTTTATGAACTATTATTTATCTATTCCACTGCCTATTGTTATATTACTCTGTGTCTGTGATTCTGTGATTGATTTATTTACTGTATATGCTAAGTTTTTCCAAATATAAATTAACAATCTGTTGTTTTGAGCAATTCAAGTCTGACATGAGTGGACGATTGTCGATTTGAATGGTTCGAAATGCTAGGTCGTTACAGTTGGATTAGTGATATCTCACATCAGTAGTAAGTACACCCGACTATTGTTAGCCTCAAAGTGAAGGGCAGTCTTCCATCGAGTGACTCTACTAACCTCGCATCACAAACCCACCAAGGCTAATTAACCATCCTAGGTCTTTATTTATATTACCTTAGGTGGGCATTGGACTTAGCTTGCGAATTCCATTATTATTTAATGCAATAAGATTTACCTTAAGTATTTTTCTACCCATAAATCCCCGAGTAATGCTTTTAAATGTCAATTTGTCCATAAAATCCTAATGGACATTTCCTAAAACATTTATGCATGAGTACATAATTTCCAATCAGTAACCTTTTATAGCTATTTTATTTCTACCAGTCCCATTAATCCATTTATCCTATTAATTTATTGCAACTCCCATGTTTATTACCGTTTATTGGGGTTACAAAATTTTAAATTATTTTGTCATTTGTAATTATCCTAAGCGCAAATATTACATGCAAGCCTCGCTATTGGCATTTTATTTAATTATTATAAGCGCGGTAATTACGTATAAATATTTACTTTTATCAAACCTGTTCTAATTATATCTTTACAAAAATATACTTTTCCATGTTATATTGTTAGAATCATATCTAAAATGATTATCCGCTATAATTTCCATAAATTAGTTTGAAACAAAAGATTTATCTTTAAAATATAAACGATTGTATTGTTTGAAATAACAAGGAACAATCATTTCTTTTTATTACTAAAATAGACAGTGTAAACTACAACGAATTCATACTTTACGCATCTCTTTCTCCTTCTATTTGTACCTATTACATGTTAGATCAAATGTTTTATCTTTCTAAGAAAAGAAATTAAACTAATTTACAAATATTAGACGAATCTAAATTCCAAAAATTCCAAATATAGAAAAGTTTGTATTTCTAACAAGATTAGGGTAACAATCCAAATTTATAACATTGTTATACAACCTATTTCAGATCCGAATTTTTTTTCATTTGAATCAATATTCTAAATTCATATTTTTGGGACTGTTTTTCAGATCTGGTTGTATACAACGCTAGATCAATTCATAGACAAGAATATATATGCGATATTTATTGTATTTAGATCGTATTCAATTCATTGCCTATAACTCATATACAATTATTCATTTAGGCATAAAAATCAAATAAACACCAATAGGTTTGTTTCATATAATAAAAATTTATAAAAATTCCCAATCACCTTTTAAAAGCGATCCAAATCCCTAGATATGAAGTAGAACCTTTGATTCATCTCAAAATTCTATTAATTCAAGAGATATGTATAAAAGGGTATATACATACATTAGAATTACAGATCTGAGAAGAGATTTGGGATTGGTAGAGAAAGTAGATACAAATATAAATTACCACAAATACGCATATGGTTGATCCTCTTCTCTTCTCCTTTTTATTAGATTTCTACTTTTCTTCGATTTATATGAATATAGATACAAATATCTAATATTTTATATTTTATAAAGAAAATGAAGAGGTAGAAATGGCACAGCTTCGCTACTGCCTCCATAAAAATATGAGAAGAGAAGGGAGGGTTAGGCCTGAATTTAAAGGCGCTAGAATCAATCAGAACTTTTGTTGCAGCGTAGGTTTATTGGAGCCGCAAGGTTGCCATCGGTCGACCGCCCTTGGATGACCGGTCAACCGCTAAGGGTCAACCATCCCCAAAATGGATCGACCTGTCGGCCCAAGTAATTAATATGAAAACTTTAATTATTTTTTATTTAATTATTTTTATTTCGAATTTTTTTTTCGTTCGTAACTTCTTCATTTGGACTCCGATCACAAAATTCCAAATATGAAAGTTGCTCAGAATTTCACCATGGATGCAACAGTGCTAGTTTCATGGCCAAATTCCATAGTTTGCACAAATTCTATTTTTGGAACCTAATTAACTAACTAAATAACTAATTAAATAACTAACGCCAAATTACGGGGTGTCTGACAAGGCAGCACCTCCTCTCGCCATCCAAATCTAACCCTGTAAGGGATTGCCTAGCTCCAAGGTGATGAAGAAAAGATTAAAGGCTACGAGGTAGTGGTGATGTAACATCCCTCATTTTCAGACCTAAAAAATAAGAGCTCCTGATTCTACAATAATCAACAATATTATTTTCCAATGATAAAATGGGATCAGTTAATTATATCTATAACATCAAGAGCACATGAATATGAGAAATTTCAAAACATATTTCATCGATGACTTTCATATTTATTACATTCCATTACATAATCCCATCGATTCTATGTTTAGAGAAAATATATTAATTACAGATATAGTCCTAGAGCGATATATGAAAATGCCTCTTTGGAAGCTAACTATTTGACAGTTATAACTTCTGCCATTATGTCCATTCAAACATAGTATAAAATTTAACTAACACAACAGAAATAAACTTCTAATATTAGCTAGCTTGCCTCTTGGATGTCCTTGGAAGCTTATTCGTCTAACATGAAAATCCCTACTCCCGACCTACTCAAATGAGTACCTGAATGTTTAGGAGTAAAATGAAATTTGAGTCAAACACTGGTGTGAATAATAATACACCATCTCGAACAAAAATAGATATCTAGTAGGATCATGCCAGTGAGCGGAACGGGTTTTCCCCTCATTAGTATCTAGTTATGTCAATCGTAAATCATGCACTTGCAACCATAATAATTAGAAAAACATAACATGATCATATGCATGCATGCAACATGGGTAAGTCTGACTAGTCTGTCATCCTAGGGTTATGCGCACCCAAGGTTTACCCTTCCCAAAAACAGACCCTCAGTCCCAAATCATAGTTTTCCTAAGGTCACCATGTACCTAATGGTTTTGTAGGCCAACCAATAACCTATCAGGCTGAATCGGGCTTAAAATTTTAACAATATATTCAAAAATCTCCAAATACGATTGGGAGTAGAACTGGACTATCTATCCTTGTATCATAGTTTTCCTAGGGTTACTACGAATCTACTGGTTTTTGCAGGTAACTAAACAATCTTATCCAAATTCATATGGATTATCTATCTCATATGTCATAGTTCCTAGGTTACTATGAACCTACTAGTTTTCACAGGTAACCAATCAACCATATCCGGAATCATATGGGCTATATGTCTCATATGCCATAGTTTTCCTAGGGTTACTATGAACCTACTAGTTTACATAGGTAACTAATTAACCTATTTGGCCAATAATTCCATGAGTCATATCTTTTTGATCAATTCAAGGAATCCTAACACTTGATCTATTTGATCTCCTGGATGCAATTCTACTCACTTAGGAGTTTAGACGAACCATACTCACTACTTCAACAACCTAACTTGTAATTCTATTTCTAAGTCCCATTATACAATGTTGGGTTATGAAAATGTGAGCATGACAATAATAAATATGCAAATTTAACAAATAAATTGTCACCAAGAACATATAACATCATTCATTAAAATATGTTCAATCAATAGTCATAGTCATCACAAAATTACTTCATTTAATAATTATTTTGGAAAAATCCATATAAAACTTATTTAAAACACCATTTAATTTCATAGAAAAACGTTTATCTTTATACTTGGTAAATCACTTGAATTCATTCATAAAAACAATGAAAACATAGGCTAAACACATGGCCAAAATCTTGTGCCAAATCATTATCATTTACATAGCTTTTAAAACATTTGTAATCAAAATAAGAATGTTGAACATCATGCAAATATGGGCTATCAAGCCTCTAAAACATAGTTGTTTGGTTTATAAAATATTTGGCTATTATGCCGCTAAAACATGGTTGCCAAACCCTTAAAAAGTTGGAGTTAACTCACTGAAAAAAGGAAAGAAACCTTTCATATTTTGAAGGAACTCAACATACACAAAAGAACCGATCTAGGAGATTGCATTGAAAAAATATGAGGATGGTCTAAGTGCTCAGTTTCTGATATTGCATAAATTTTCATTTATGTGGCATCGGAGCTTTCATTTGCTTCATCATGCAGTATTTTCAGTTTAAAAAACATAGGTGTCAAGCATTTAAAACATGGTGATTTGGTTTGCAAAACGTAAGGCTTCCGAGCCTCAAATTATAGTTATCGAGTTTGTAAACATTCGGCTAATATGCCGTTGAAAACATTGGTGTCAAACTAATAGGGGATAAGAGGCTTTGGGTTTAAAATATTTAAGGTTGACGAACCCTTAAAATCTAAGGGGGGCGAACTTCTAAAACTTATTGATGTCAAATCGTAAAAGCTTATGGGAATCGAACCCATAAAATAACGAAGGTGCCGAACTTTTAAAAAGAATAGTATTGAGTCTTAAAACTATAGGTTGCCGAGCCTCTACAACATTGAGATATCGAACCCTTACACTTGGTGCTAAACTGCTATATAAGCGGGTACATCACATATCTACTAGGTAGATATTGCATGCATCAACCCACATAGATGCTGAACCTTTAAATTTGATACCTCATATAACTATAAATTAGTTATTCCAAGTATAATCTATTATAAATGTCAGATATCAATATAATAGGGGTGTTGAGTATCTATAATGGCATTTCAATAAATAAGTTTAAAACTGTTTTATTTCCTATTTAAGTTAATACTTTCCACAAACTTTTGCATCTTGTAAAAATTTCATTGGATAACAAATTACTTCACATTTTCTTTTCTGAAATTACTGGCGATCAAGTTCTACCTTTCCAAGATAATTTGCAAACTTTTGAAATTAACATTATTAATTATTATTAATTAAAAACTTTTCTACCATTATAAATTTATAGAAAATCACAACCACTCCGGAAAAATCTCCAAAAATCTACAAAAATATGAATTTCCATCTTCTTCCTTACATAAAAATTTTAGATCCAAAATATTAGCTTAATTATTTTAATATTTAAAATCCAAAATATACATTTTTACCTCTTAGGAAATTCATAAAATATTTATATAAAATTGAAAAATTATGAAATTAAAATCCTATCTCCAAAATAATTTTTTAATTTCAAATAAATTGGAGAATAAAAACATAGATTTTGCATTTAAAACCTATTAAATCAATTCTATAAAAATTCCAATAAATCGTCAATCAATCCAAAAATGATAATCATCAATCAAGCATGACGTATATTCATAATCAATTCAATAATCAAACATAGATCCAAAAAAGCAAAAATAAATGAGATGGATACTATTATCCACCTTAGATTGGATAAGAGAGATTGAGATTTGGGGTAGAATAGTTCCCCTAAGCTTTTCCTTTTGAATTCTTTAGATTTCCCTTCTTTTCTTCCTAGGGAATGACCAGCCTTCTCTTATGTTTTATTTTTGATTTGTAAAATGAAAGGAGATTTAATAAGAGAGGAAGGGTTTAAGGAATGGATAAAAGGAGTTATTCTCATTATGCCCTTCTCATTAAATTCATCCTATTTATATTCATATTAATTTTTTTAATTGATTATTTAAGAAATGACTCATATTAGTTAAAAAATATCATTCTCCTTATCACGCCATACGCTATTCTATTTAATTTATCTAACTAAATTTCCTGAATAATGTTAAACAAAGATTAGGAATGTAAATGGGTGAACACTACATTTTTGCAAGGGAGATCGGTGAAGTTTGGGGACTTCGCGGCTTATGGTTTAGAGGATTGGTTTGCAGCTACAACATTGTTGCTAATCCTTAGCCATGCGTTGTTGGCATGAGGATGCTACTTGCGATGTATGCGTCTATTTAACGCTAATTTGGAGTATGTGTTTGAAGAGCACATCAACAGTTTTTGAAAGAGACAAAGATTCAGATGACGGATGAACAGTTTAGAAGCATTCTGTTATCTCCGTAGCAAAAGAAGAGTTGTAGGATATTAAGACCTTCGACCCGGTGATTCTACAGTAGATCTTCCATAAGGGAGTTGGTGTCTACCGTGCAGAAAATATGCGAGACCAAGTCCGTTTGGTCACTCTCTTAATCCAGCACAACATCATCCCCAAGACGGGGTGTAACAACCCAGGTTTGGAGATTGCCTTTCAATATTGAATTATAATGATAATTATAATTTAATATTGTGAATTTAATTAAATTTGGAGAAATGAAATTGTTTATTTATTATAAACAATGAATTTGGGAAATAATTGTTGAAAATAAAGCATAAAGCTTTATTTTAATGGTTTGGGTGATAATAAATGTGAGAATAATTTTATTTAAGTGAAAATGCAATAATTTTTTTAATTATTGCATTGTGGCTTCTTTTAATATTTTTTAAAAGAAGTAAGCTCTTTTTAATATGTGTTTAATGAAATAAAAAGGAGAAAATGCGATTAAAAATAAGTTTTGAGTGTAAATAATATCTGTAAATGAATTGGAACATTTTTACAAGTAAGAAAATGTAATTTGTTGAATTTTAAAAGTAATAAACGTGGTATGTTAAAATTAAATGAACAACAAGTGCATTTTATTCAAAATAAAGGAAATTAACAATAAAAATATTTAAAAAGAGTAAATTATCATTTTAAATGATATAAAATATTTTATTTTATATGTATACAAGTTTTCACATTTATCTTATGTAAAACTTGAGAGAAATGTTTTTTTATGTGTATATGTGATATGTACACATTAATTTGTTTAAGTGTTGATTTTATTCCTTAGGCTAAAATTAATTCTCTTTAATACTAGGGTCCAAAGCCCATTAGCCAACCTAAACCAGAAATAAGAAATGAGAAAACTTCACTGTACTTACATAGCTTATCTCACCTTCTTCCTCAACAACCTGAAATAAGAAATTCACCATTTTTCTTCAATACAAAGCTTTCAAATTTCAATCTCTTCAAACAAGTTGCTAATTTTCTCAATCTAAAGTGAAATTCAAAGGTAATATAATCCAAACCTTAATAATTTCATCAAAATCCAAGTTTGAGAAATTGGTTTTGTGATTACAGTAAATTCTTTTGTAGCATGCATCTATTTCTTCCCGTACAGGTTCCTGAAGGTCTAATTCAAGCAAAAGCTCCAAAGCTTCTACATTAATTCGAGTTTTTGCATTCCTATAGTAAGGTGAGACTAAAATATAACATCTACTGGCCAAAAATATTGAATTAGTAGCTAAATTCGTTGGTTTTATAAGTTTTTGTTCATCGCTGTTCTTGTTTTCGTTTCTGGCCTCAAGTGCCAACTTTGGCTGTCCATAACTTTCATCTCCGGCAACGAAATGTTGCCGGATCTTTTTCTGGGTCAAGTTTATATGTTGAACTTTGTTACTGCAAAATGTGGTTGAAAAATATTGCCATTTGACTGTCCAAACCGTTGCTTCAAAATCAACAAAACACAGTTTTTCTGCCTGTAGAAATTGTGTTCTCTAAGTTGCTGCAAACATGGCATGAGTACAGGTTTGAGATGGCATAACTATTTCTGTAACGACCCAGAATTTTGAACAAATTAAATTGAGAATATTTAATTAATTTTAAATATTTGAACGATGATTTAATTTGTATCCCGAATATAACTTTTAATTTTGCGATTAAATTATAAAATTTAATCTGTTGATAGTCGAATAAAAATTTGAGTCTTCAATTTTAAGTTGAAGAAAAATATTTCAGAAAGCTTTTGAAATTTATATTGATGATACTGAAGATAACAGCAGCTTCAGAATTGAAATTTAAACTGTTCTGTTCAGTTTTGAAATTTATATCGTTCAACTGATATTTGAAAATAGCCGTCCGAGGCATAGTCTCGGAATTCGACGAAACCAGTTCCATTGGGTCTGGAATATTGGATTATTACCGGATTTCAAAGTTCGTATTTTTTGGAGTTGTTCTGTGAACATACGACGAATAAACGCATTGGAATTTAATCAAAGTCAATTTAAATTTAAAATTTAAATTTTTGGTCAACGACACCACGTTATTTCCTTTGATCACGCCAGGAATCAAGGAACAACATCATGTAAAGCATGACTGTGCTCGTTTAAAATACTCCTCCCCCTCACTTCGATTCACAGAAGAAAATAAATAATGGCCGAACTCATCTCCCCTCTTTTATTCATTTTAAACGACGAAACTCTCTCCCTTCAATATTCTTCATGAATTCAAAACCCAGTTCGAAGCTAAAATAAAAGAAATATGGCCGAAGTCTTCCTCCATCTCTAATTTCGTTCGACATCACAACATTCACAGCGAACTAGGGTTGGCTCACGATTCAACCTCGAAGTCGATTCGATTCATTCAAAAAAGGATGGTGGCCGTGATCGAACCTGACTTCGACTGAGGGGCGGAAATCAGTGTCGAGGGCGAAGCTCGAATTAGCCGCGACGTCGTTCGATTTGGGCAAAGCAGCGGCAAACTTTGGTGAAGGCGTGATGCGACAGTGAGAAGGCATGCTCGCATTCGTCTTCGTGGAGCGTGGAGTTCACTCAGCCTAGGAAGACGGCGACGACTATGGTTCGTTCAGATGGTGGAGTTTGAGTCGTGTTGTTCAGGCCTGTGTTTTTCTTAACTGAGGTAATTGATTTAATTACTGAGAGTTTAATTTAGTTGGTTATATAAAAATTTTAAATAAATATATATGTTACAGTGAAGAAAATATCCATTTGTTAAAAGGAATTGGTTTAAATTTACCCATTTAATTATTAAAAGAAATTTTGGTTAAGATAAATTATTGGGAATTTAAATTGTTAAATGGGAAATTGAATTGTTCGATTTAATTCAAATATTGATGAAGTGTATGAATTATTTATACAAGGTTAAGAATCGAGAAAATCGAGTCAAGATGGAAAATGGGATTACAAAAATAAAAAGCCAAGGTGAGATCTTCTCACTCAAAATATATTTGGATTGCAGTTATTGTTTTTTTAACTGTTTGGATGTGATATTAGATATAGTAGGATATATCTATATATATAGCAATATATACATATTGGCATATGTATATATTGGATTGATTGATTTCCCGCCTCGTATAGCGGATGAGACCCTATTGCGCCGTTAGTAAGCGGATTTTTTATAAAACCTATATACCGCGATATTCCACCTCGAAGTGGAATTGGTATTGTGCTAACGTCTTTGGATGCAGGGAAACAGGTTGGAGGGATCCAACTGGACCCCTCATATTGATTGAATTTATTTATACTGTGATATAAATCTGTGAATGATTATATTGATGTTATTAATCATATTGATATCTGGAAATTGTTTGAAAGCTAAAAAATTTAACCGAATGGATGTTTGATATCATTGGATTCCAAAAATAAATGAAATTGAATTTTTGAAATCAAAATAGAAATTTTTAAGTAAATAAATTTTTAGAAATTGAATAAATTCGAAGAAAAGAATTTAAAAGTATAAAAGTTGATTTTTATAATCTTATTGAATAAATTCCAGAATAAAGTGAAAATGTTAAATAAATGAATTTCGTATAATAGTGATTTCAAATTGAAGAATTTAATTAAAATTTGGATTTCTAAATAGTTTGAAAAAGATAAAGAGATTTATTTTCTTTAAGAGGAATTTATTTAAAAAGGAAATGAGTTGGAAGTCCAACTATAAATTTAATTGGCAAATTGAAACGAATTTGGAAAGTCAATATAAAATGAGTTGGGATGGAAAATAAATCTAGAAATCAATATTGAAATAGATTTGGTATTGAAGTTTTTATAAATAGAATTGGAATTTATAAAAGTTGTTTATAAATCCGAATCACTTATTTTGATAAGTAAAATATAGAAGTTAATAAAAAGAAGATTTATAAGTCGAGGTTGTTATTAAAATAGAATTTATAAACGTGTTTATAAATTCGAAATAGATTGAATTTGATAAATTAAATATTGAAGATTTTCAAAGAAGATATATTCGCAATTTTGGATAGCGAATCTCTATTGAAATAAATGTATAGAAAAGGCTGAAATTTGGTTAGTATATTCACGATTTTGGGACAGTGAATATATTGTTAAGTAAAATGGATTTATTTTTGAAGAAGTGACATTAAAAATGAAGTAAACATTTTAAAGATGTTTTTAAAATGTATTATGAATCGAAAGCATAGATTTCAACGTTCATTGTTGAAATAGACGTTTTCGAGAAATAAGGAAATGATGGACTATAGCACTGTTGTTATAGTAAATGATTTCCGAAAGGAAATGTTTTTATCTAGTATTGGGATTTACATATCTATCTTAATTTCGAATCCCTATACTAGTGATTTTGAGTCGTCGTAACGATGTTTTACGTAACATTCGTTTTGACTCAAATTGATGTTGTTATAGAAAATAGATTTCCTTAAAGAATGAAATATATACTTAATTTGATTTAAGTATATCGAATATTTTCAAATGTTGAAAATAAAAGATTTGTGAAACACTCATTATTAAATAAGTATGGAATGTTTTCCAAAATGAAATTGTTTGCACAAAAAATGGACAAACACCTCAAAGTCGTATGATTTAGTAGAGCTTATGTTGTTCTTAGCGATTTTGGAGGTTTATGCAAATATATGAAAAGCAGGGACTAAACTGTAAAAAGACACGCAAGTTTATAGTGGTTCAGCCAGAATGTGCCTACGTCCACTTTATATGTTATTTCACTTCTCTAGTTTTGATTACAAGTACAAAGCTTTGATACGAGTAAAAGAAAGTTGTTTGAAGAGTTCCTTCCGTGCTTGAGCTCTCAAAACTTCTCCCCCATTGTCGTACCCCTGCCCCTCTATTTATAGAGTGAGGGTAGGAGCAGGGGTCTTGGATGTATATAGCTGCTGGTGGGCCTAGGCTGATGTGATCTGGCCTGGCACGTTTTGGTCCGGCAGCGTTTGGTCCGGTGTGGGGATGGTTCGGCAGGAGGTGGTTCGGTGGGAGATGGTTCGGCAGGAGGTGGTTCGGTGGGAGTTGGTTCGGCAGGAGGTGGTTCGGTGGGAGTTGGGAAGGTTGGTTTGGTTGGTTCGGCAGGAGGTGGTTCGGTGGGAGTTGGTTCGGCAGGAGGTGGTTCGGTGGGAGTTGGGAAGGTTGGTTTGGTTGGTTCGGCAGGAGGTGGTTCGGGTGAGGTCTGCCGAATGGTGCCTGCCGAATGGGGTCTGCCGAATGGGGCTGCCGAATGAAGTAAGTTTCTCGGTCTCCATGTCTTCTGGGTGAGAACACGCCCAACATTTGCCCCCCAAAGTGGGGCATATTCTTGAATATGGCGTGCTTTGTTTTTGGTTGTTTACTGTAGTTGAGGTAGGTTCGTTCGGCGAGGAATGCCGAACCGGCTGATCCGGTTGCCTTTCGCTTGTCTATATATAGGGGCTATACCCCCTTTGCTTTTCCTTACCGAACAACAGAACCAGAGAGACGAGTTTAGCCGAATCAATTCTTTGCCGAATCAAGCTCGTACCGAACCAGGTATACGTCCTTTCGCCAAATGAACATGATAGGTTTCTAAAGCCGAATGCTTCCTGTATCGCACTACCGAATGAGAATAGGGCTTAGTGCCGAACGAGTTTTGGTCCTGATTTACCGAACGAACTTGGTTCTTTGGGCACCGAATGAAAACTTATATTATACTACCGAATGAACCATTGAAGTGCTGCATCTGTTCGCCGAATGAACTATTGTACCGAGTGAACATGTGTTTCATACTTCGAACTTTTAAGTGAAATTCCATATCATATGCTTACTTGTTTACATCCTTTGTTCTAACACTATGCTTTTCCGATGTTGTAGATAATGTCTCGCAAAGTGGAAACTCGATCAGACAAGAAAAAATCTGGGGGTGAAGGAGAGTCCTCGGCCGTGCCCCCAGCTCAATCAGGATCGGAGCGTCATGGGCCCGCCCCAAGGTCATTAGTGGATGGATATGGTCCCCAGGAGCTGCTGGATTCCCCGCCTGACTGCTTTCCTAGCTCTCTCAAAGAGGAGCAGCTCGATGTTATATCTCATTCCTTTGGGATCGATAGAGCCCTCATGCTGCTGCCGGGCCCAGGAGTCATGCCATACAATCCTCCCGAAGGGTACTTTGCTTATAGTAGGTACCATTGTATGTGTGGTGCTATCCCGCCTCTCAATGCTTGGGTAGTCAGCTTCCTTACGTATCTAAAGGTGGCCCCATTCCAGCTTCAGCCCAACTCTTATGCCATACTGGTGAGCTTTTTCGTTATTTTTCGGAGGAAGTATGGTCGTGCTCCCTCCAACCGGGAGATCCGGTACTTGTATAATTTAAGGGGCTATAAGAAGGGGTCCCCATACATTAGCTTGGAGTCAGCTGTGACCTTCAAGCCGGTCTTGGACCTGTACTCTAAATTCAGCATGTTCAAGAAAGAGTGGTTCTTTGTTAGGGACGACTCCGTCTCAATCCGGCGCTTTACCTCTGGATGTAAGTTGATGCTTTTACTTATAATTTCTATTCCGATTGCGATGCTTCTTCTCATACTTTCTCATTTTTGCTAGCGACAGGTGGCTTTCCGGTTGTGGAGACTGACCGCCTGGTTCAGACGGCGGCTGAGATAGAAGCCATTCTTGGGAAATATAGATCATCTGCCTTCTTGATTAGAAATGCGATTCTTCTGGAATATAACTTAATCCTTCCGCAGCAGTCTGTAGTTAAGCTGAGGGAAACGGCGGAGGAGAGGGCGGCTGCTCAGACCAAGGAAGATGTTACGGCAGAGAGTAGCAAGAGGAAACCTTTCACAAAACCTCCAGCTGTCGGAGGTAAGAAACTCAAGAAATCGGACGGTCCCTCCCCCAGCAATTGTCCACTTACCCGGGAGGAGGAAGACATAGAGGAGGAAAGAGGCGAGGGTGGAGATGGTCGGGATGGTGACAAAGGTGGCGATGGCATCGGGGCCCTACTTCCTGGGCAAGCGGGCGAGATTCAGGAGTGGACGGATGATGCGTTCCACCAGGCTTTTGAGGGGTTGGATGAGGATCCGGCTTTGGCAGAGAAGACCGGGAAGGCGGACAAAGCCGGGACTGGTGCAAGTGAGTCTTCTCCGACCATTCCAGCCAAGGTGGCTCCGACGACTCAAGGTGAACTCTTGACTCCTGCATGCTTCATTAATGATAGGGACTTAGGAATATTTTATGACCCGCTCCCGTCCTGGAATGAAATCCAGGACTTATTGCAGTATCCCACTCCTCCCCAGGGTTTGTACAACCACAACTTTGTTTCTTTTCCTTTTTTAACTTGTAATTTACCGCGTTTCTCGAATCGTATAGTAATGTAAGTTTGTGACACTTGTTCTTTATATCAGGAGCAGGCAAGACGTCCAAAGCTTCAGACCTTCGACACAGGCTTGAGCAATATAAACTTTCCAAAATTTCTGCTAAGCCGAAGCCCTCAACCCAACGCTCCGGGGATGTAGTCGGCTACCGTCCTCTTCTTGGGGTCATCGAAGAGGGTATTCAGCAGAGGAAGAGGAGTCATCCTTTATCCGAAACTTCGCCCGATCCTCAGCCTCCGGCTCAGCCTATTCATGATATTACTGAGGAGGGTAGCGAGTTCGCACCTTCTCCGCACCCGTCCGGAAACCCTTCTGTTATTCATATCGACCGTCCCGACTTGGCTCGTAATCCATTTGCGGGTCATCCTGATCTGGATCCAAGCTCTCATGATATTACTTTTGACGAAGTCACTGGTGAACACCTTCTCCCCCGTAACCCCATGGTACGAGTACTTGATGAAGCCAAGTCCTTAGATCTCGATCTACTCACTACTCGTATAGTCACTATGGGAGACGAGGCCAAGGCTAATATTGATCGGGTGGCAGAGGAGACCAAGAAGCTGATGGGGCATCATGCTCGGCTGGTTAAGGCCGGAGAGGAGATTGGGAGCGCCAATATCCGACTTCGATTGGTGGTTTCGGATCAGGCCAAACAGCTTGCGGATCAGGCTATTCAGATTTCTCAGCATGAGGCTGCTACTGGGCGACTAAGGAAAACCATGGAAGAGGCCAGTCGGGCCGAATTGCGGAAAATGGAAGCTACTTGCAAAGAGCGGATTGACATGGCTATTGCCACGGTGGATGAGGTTCGGAGAGCGGATCTCGAGCAGGTGGAGGAATTGTCCGAGAAACTTGAGGCTGCAGAGCTTGCTCAAGCTAAGTTGAGGGAAGAGATGGAGGTGATGCGGAGGTCCCTTCAGGCTGATTGCTCGAGATACAGATTGGAGAGAGATGCTGCCGTCGAAAGGTTGTCGGCTTCCGAGGCCCGGATGAGGGAGTTTGAGGAGAATGAGGGAATGATGGATGACATGCTCCAGGACATGTATTTCCGAACTTGGAAGCAGGGCAATCTCTCTTGGATGGATGATTATCCCAGGGTCATGGCTAAGATCTATCTTTGGGCTTTGGAGGAGGCTAAGGCTGATGCAGATAAAGAGGGTGGAACGGTCTTCAGTATGGATGTGGTCACTGCCCAGTTCACCAAGGAGGAGAAAGTGGCGGTAAAGGAGGGTATGCGGCTGCTTGCTGCTGAGGAGGCAGGTGTGCAGGTAGAGGATGACGACCAGGATGGTCAAGAAGCAGGTGCTGGTAAGTCTTCCTCTCTAGTCTTTCCGTTAACTTGGTTACTTATCGCTAATGAATTCTTTTTACGACCGGACAGGTGGGCAACAGAGCAAGGACAAGACTCCGACGCAACCGGCTCCCTGATTAGACCTGGAAAATTCTTTTTGTAGACTTGACATGGTTGTATACGTTAGTCTTAAGACAGTAGAGTAACTTCTAAGTTGTAATTCTTGCTACTTGTAACAATCAACATTATTCTTGACGTGTAATTTTTTAACTTAAGCTGATTTTGTCGTTTCTTGAATATTTGTTGATGTTTCGACATATCGTATGAGAAATGTAGCTATGTATATTCTTGTAATTAAATTGTGTTTGATGTCAGGTTCTTGTTTAAAACATAATTTTATGACTTGCAACGTTGGCGTGAGGTGTGAATAAATTATAGTCATGTGTTTACATATGAAAGGAGGAAATACCGTCCTTTATATCTTTCTTGTAGATGGCAGCTTTGAATATCCTGTGTGACCGAGTAAGGGATGCGGTCCAGTATCTTGCTGTGAATATCCGTGTCTATTAGTGAGTGTCTCCTGTTCTGTGTCCTTTACTTCAAGAATTGTTACAGAGGATAGGAGAAAGGTTTCTCAAGTAAAATTGAAATATGTGAAAGAGTAAAACTTCCAATCATGGAAGGCCTTCGGTGTGCTTAAGTTCGTGGCAAACGGGTTTTGTAGTCACTTTCCCTAGCTGTGGGTCTTGGAGACATTCGTCACCCATCTTACGCCTCCGCGGGGAGTTAATTCTTTTTTACCACAGCCGCACTTAAGACACATCAGAGCCGAGATCGCGCACAGTAACTACCCGGGCCATTATGGCCCGTAATCGTGGGTATTATTCGATTTACTGTGGCCGGCTAGCGTGGGTGCCGATCGTCAACCGTGAACTGCCCCTGGCTGGCCACACCTTATGTTGGGGCTTATAATCGGTTCACAGTTGCCGGCGAGCCGAACGCCGTAATGAGCTGCCTCGGCTATAGTCGGCCTTCTCGGTGGCTTATAATCGGCTCATTACAGTTGGCTTTAAGGGCCGTCGCGAGCAATGAGTTAACTCGCAGCAGAGGGATGCCAGAGCGAAAGTGTCTCATTGGCGAGGGCATAGATTCGCATAGTACCTGTTAGGTCTTGTCCAGGTGAAGTTGCACTGTGGAGTGCCTTGCATAGGATTTCGTTCAACAGAAAAGGATAAAGTTAACAAGCAGCCAAGATATGAAGGAACAAGTTAAAAAAGAGACAAGGTTTTTTAAAGTGGTTCGGCACGAAAATGCCTACGTCCACTGATTCTCTTTGTTAATTCGCTTCATATGGGCAGTACAAGTTAAGAAAAGTATCGACGGAGGTGTTGGATGTTCCATGCCCTCTGGAACACCTCTCCATCCACTGTTGACAAAATATAAGCTCCGTTCTTGTAAGGTGCGATGCTTGACTTCGGAGTTGTACTGTGCTGCCACTTTTTGTTTGTGGGCTGCTGCTTTAAGGACTGCATCATTTCTTCTTTCCTCAATTAGATCCAAAGACATGAGGAGGAACTCTTCATTCTCTTCTGGGTTGTAGTGGATCCTACGGTGGGAAGGCACTATAGTTTCAACTGGGAGCATAGCCTCCGATCCGTATGCCAAAGAGAAAGGAGTATGCCCCGTTGATGTTCTGAAAGATGTGCGATAGACCCACAGTGCCGTAGGAAGTTCATCCACCCGAGCGCCCTTTGACTTTTCGAGTTTCTCTTTGATTAGAGTTTTGAGAATTTTGTTGACGGCTTCGACTTGTCCGTTTGCCTAGGGATAAGCTACGGATGAGAAGCTTTTGTGAATTTCGTGCCCTCGGCACCAGTTGGCGTACTCCTCGCTGTCAAACTGAAGTCCATTGTCCGATGTGATTTTGAATGGGACTCCGTACCTGCATAGAACATTTTTGATCAAGATGTTAATAACTTTGCTAAATATACTTTATTTAGGGGTTCTGCTTCCCGAGGGATGTGTTTGATTAAATAGTGATCTAATCGATTGAGGAGCAACTTGGTCTTCTTTAAATATGCTATGAGTCGTTCTTCTCGAGCCTGGACTTCTACTAGTATCAGATTTCTGAGGCAAGTTCTAATCCAGCTATCACTGCTTCATACTCTGCATCGTTGTTGGTGGCAGCGAATCCCAACCTTATAGCATAGTGTAGTTTATTTCCCTTGGGAGTGATTATTACCACACCTGCCCCCGAGCCTTGTTCGTTTGACGCACCATTTAAGGAGTGGCCCAGAAGCATCGGGACGATGGAGTACCTGCCTTAGTGGTTGATCGGTCAGAACTCTGATGGAATGAGATTGAAAATAGTGACGCAGTTTCCGTGATGTGATTAGTAGGCAATAGGCTAGCTTCTCAAGTTTAGGATATCTGGTTTCTTCTTGTGCGGGGGGGCGTTTGTATTTAACTTCGTCTTGAGTGGCCAGGAAGATGTTTTCGATCGTTTCATTTAAAAGGGTGTAAGCGTCAAATCTCGGTCCTGGACGATATAGACACTTTGCTTCTTTCTTGCCCCCAGCATTGTCTCTAGAATCATTTCTTCGAATGTCCTTTGCTACAGCGGGCGCGTCGCTGTGAGCTGCCTTATTTTATTGTCCTGTCTGCCTCTCAGCGGCAGCGTCTTCAAGTCTTATATATTTTCCAGCTTCATGGAAGAAATCGGGTAAAGTAGTTGGTTTTTCTTTGGTCAATCTTCTAGCAAATTTAGTATCCGGATGCACACCACTACAGAGGGCCATTAAGATAAGCTTCTCATCGGCATCTTGGATTGCGGCCGCTGCGGCATTGAATCGGGTTAAATATTGCTGCACCTTCTCTCCAGGTTTCTGTTTGACGCTGGATAAGGAATAAGCGTCCTTAGGTTGTTCCACATGGATGCGGAACTGACTGATAAACTTTTCTTTCAACATTTCCCACGAGCTGATGGATCCTTGGGGTAGATGGCAGAACCAGGAGGTAGCTAGATCTGCTAAGAATAGTGGAAAGCATTTGCACAACACTCCTTCTGTCGCTCCACTCATGAGCATATGCTGTGTGTATCTCTGTAAGTGTACAACGGGGTCAGAGGTTCCTTTGTAAGGTTCCATTGTTGGCATTTTCCATTCTCGGGGGGTGATGGCAATTTCGATATTGCGGGCGAAAGGGCTGGTTTCCCTAGCGCCTATCCCTCGATCTCTTTGTTCCCGTTGGATGCACTCTCTGAATAAGCGTGCCATCCTTTCATCAGAATTTGGAGCAGATAGAAAGGAGTTTGGTTCTGTTCTATGGGATTGATTCCGTCCAGATGACCTGTAGGGATGGTATCGTCTATCGTTCCTCATATTTTCCAGCGGCTGCCTTTGATCTTCTGGGAGCATGCTAGGGTCAGCTACAGTTGGCCCTTGCCTTGATCTTCCTCTGCTGGGTTCTGATCTAAGCACTTCCTCGGGTCCAACTTCGGGCTGGACTCTAGCTCGGCCCCGTTCACCGGCGTTTCCGTGGTTAGGCAGTATGACAGGCTCAGCTACAGTTGACCTCCGTCCGGTACCTCCCCCGTTGGGTTCTGTACCAAACGTTTCCTCAGGCCTAACTTCGGACTGTGCTCGGTCTCGGCTCCTACCATGGCTACTTCTGCCGTTAGCTCCTTCGAAGAAGGAAGATCTTTGTTGTCTCTGAGATCCTCCAGACTGGGACTCGCCCAATGTTCCAGTGTTGCGGTTGGATTCTTCAGCATCCCTTAAGCGTGACATGAGATGGTCCACCAAGGCTTCCTGTTGGGACGTGAAGCGGTTAGTTACTTCAACCACAACTCTGTCCAAATCTGCCCTAGTAATTGCTGCAGGCTGTTCTGTGGCAGGAGTGGTCGGATTAGCCTGTCCTTCATTTGGTACTACTGGAGGAGGATGATTTACTTGATTCGTGACAGCTAGATCTGGAAGACTGCTGGATGCGATGTTTTTTCCTTTGTTAACATCTTTTCTCTGTTTGGGAGGCATGTTTTCCAAGTGGCGGACGATGCCGTTAGGAAAACTTGTTAAGTGGATGAAGCTGAAGCTTCGAACTTCTAGCTCTCAATGAAAGCACCAAAAATGTTTGCACAAAAAATGGACAAACACCTCAAAGTCGTATGATTTAGTAGAGCTTATGTTGTTCTTAGCGATTTTGGAGGTTTATGCAAATATATGAAAAGCAGGGACTAAACTGTAAAAAGACACGCAAGTTTATAGTGGTTCAGCCAGAATGTGCCTACGTCCACTTTATATGTTATTTCACTTCTCTAGTTTTGATTACAAGTACAAAGCTTTGATACGAGTAAAAGAAAGTTGTTTGAAGAGTTCCTTCCGTGCTTGAGCTCTCAAAACTTCTCCCCCATTGTCGTACCCCTGCCCCTCTATTTATAGAGTGAGGGTAGGAGCAGGGGTCTTGGATGTATATAGCTGCTGGTGGGCCTGGGCTGATGTGATCTGGCCTGGCACGTTTTGGTCCGGCAGCGTTTGGTCCGGTGTGGGGATGGTTCGGCAGGAGGTGGTTCGGTGGGAGATGGTTCGGCAGGAGGTGGTTCGGTGGGAGTTGGTTCGGCAGGAGGTGGTTCGGTGGGAGTTGGGAAGGTTGGTTTGGTTGGTTCGGCAGGAGGTGGTTCGGTGGGAGTTGGTTCGGCAGGAGGTGGTTCGGTGGGAGTTGGGAAGGTTGGTTTGGTTGGTTCGGCAGGAGGTGGTTCGGGTGAGGTCTGCCGAATGGTGCCTGCCGAATGAGGTCTGCCGAATGGGGCTGCCGAATGAAGTAAGTTTCTCGGTCTCCATGTCTTCTGGGTGAGAACACGCCCAACAGAAATGAAACGTTTTGAGATTTTATCTTCTTAAAGATAAAATGAAATTGAATATTTGAAATCGATTTGAGAATCGTATATCAGTAGATATTTTGAAAATATAAATTCAATATGGAATTTATAAAGGAAAGGGGAACTGTTTAGAAAAATAAATGTTGATTTATTTTTGAATGGTGGAAATTTTATATCTAGTAAAGATATTTTGGGAAATAAATAATTTGGAAAATTATTTGGAATCTGATGATGTTGCGCATCTTTATTAATAGTTAAATAACCGACTATCAATAATTACCTTGAATGGTATTTGTTGTGAATTGGATAAATTTGAATGCCACACTTATTTTTGAATAATCGCTCACTATTCGGGTTAGCCGGGAAAGGACCATGGGGTCTTATAACCCATTCCGAATATGTGATACGTCGTTATGAATTGCATTCGAAGACCGGTGTTGAAGACCGGATATTTTTGAAAACGGAAGGATTACCGTCGAGTTACTCTACATCGGCTGATCTCCGGTTTAGAGGTTTTTTATCACCCTTAGTGACGGGAAGTCCTGACGTGATTGAAAATTATCCGGAATTGCAAGGGCTTAGTGAGAAGTGCCTTCGGTTCTGTTCGATCCCGGAACAGACTTGTATGGATTGTGTGTCTGACGTTACAATTTGAGATATAAAGCTGATTTCTTTCAAATACATTTCTGTTGGTGGCGGAGAATTTATTCTCTTAGCTTAACACCCTTCTCTGAGACGTACGAGCTCAGAGGTTATGTAGTTGAAATTTATCAGCGATATATCCCAATTTGGTAACGTGGCATACTGAGTGTTGCTGTGAAATGATCAGTGTTTGATCATTTGTGATATGATCATTTGTTTGATCTTATATCTTTGTGATCATAGGTTGATCATTTTGTTTGACCCGAAGCATGGCTTTGTAGAAAGCGTAACTTTGTGGACGAGACTTCATCGAGCCTCACACCCCGGAAGTGGTCGAAACAGGAAGGATGCGGCAAGGTTCTAGGGAGTAGCGCCCCTTAGTGTATGTCATTCCTTCTGGATAGAGGTGGTATCATGGTATGGAGCCCAGATACTTAACCTATGTGGTTGCTGCATTTTTACTATGTGGTTTGTTGGAAAATCGGGGATCCTCGGGAAGATCGGTGACGATCGGGGGATGACATACGCGTGTCAGTAGTTACCTACTTTTGAAGAGGTAACCCGGCCTTGTGTTGGCAGAGATCTAACCGTAATGTTAGGTTATTTCTCGGGTCGTCTATTCCAGGGACGTACCCATCGTGGAAAAGGAAGTTCCTTAGCCTGACCATTTGTTGGAAATCCAAAGAAACAATACGAGCCTTGTACGGTTTTAGTTGTAGAACCTGCCATTTAATATGGTAGCTATAGCAAGCATACTATAATGGTACCTATGCTGGCTAAGATTTATATTCTACTTTCGAAATCTTTTCTACACTATGCACTAATAATAATATCAATAATGATTTGATTTTTGCGTAGTAAGCATCTTTGACTATCATAAGAAGAAATCTCCTCCAATTCTGCGTTTGCATTGTGTGTGTGGCGGGAGGTCTTATGGTAGTTTCATTTTCCAAAAGCATTTCGAATTGACTTAAAAATTATTTTGTTGTTACAAAGTATAACTGTTTTACGATCTCACACCAGTCACCATGACTGACTCGGAGTTTATTGTTTCCCTTCTAAACTCTGGGTGCCCACCAATTTCCACACGGGCAGCCTAGAGTTATATTATCAGGATATTCTGGATATTCTGGAGCTTTGGAAGAAAGTTGGATGACGAGACGTAGTATTTGTATCTAATAATATTTATTCCGCTGTGTATTCTGTATGAGGACAAGTTTATATAACTGTCCATTGTTGTATATTGACTCTGATTGATGTATGTATAAAATGATATAGTTCTTTGTTTTAAAGATTATTCATTTATCTATTATATATTGTTCCGCTGCGATGTGTAAGATTCTGATATTGTTTTCTGTTCTGATGTTGTTCCTCTTTCTTCTTCTGCTTTCTTCTTCTTCTCTTTTTCTTCTATCTTTTCTTCTATTTCTTTTTCTTAAACCCTCACTATTGGAGTTTCCGGCACTCGATTGCTCAACAGTCGATAAAGTGAGTATCGATGTCGAATTTTCGAAAGTCGAAAATTTCGGTACGTGACAACGTGGTATCAGAGCATATGGTTAAGCGACAACCCTGCTCTGTTGGGTGTTACTCATTAGAGATAGAGTCAGTAGTACTCTAGAATGAGTTGAGTGTAATAATAGATATGAGCGCGTTTTTGTTAGTGAATATAAAATTGTTTTATATTGTGATGATTGGTTTGTTGAGTGGTATATGGATTCTGGTCGGTATTGTCCGTACAACTCTATCGATAGGGATCTCTAAACACTTACATAGAACAATTCAGCATGATATTGTTTTTAAATTGGGTAAATGGAATAATTTTACCTTGATTATATTTTGTATATAAAAGAAATGATTTTTCTGTAAATTATTACAGTATATGGTTGCATGGATGTTAGGAAGTAATAATTGTGAATTATCATCACTAAAATTGAATAAGAAATTGGAATTATAACTCCAAAGTTAAGAAATTAATTCACATACAAATGAAATTTAAGAATGTAAATTATAAATGTAACTTATAATTTAAACGGAATTCCAGAGAAGTTTTTGAAAATGTTTTGAAAAGAATTTGAAAATTTTGGAGATTTGGAAGTTTAAATCTGTTCGATTTGAAAATGAATTTCAAAGGTTTTGAAAAGTATTTTGAAGAGATGAAAGCTCTAAACTCTTTTCGGTCGCTGGAAAATAATTCCGATGATGATCGCGACATCACCGGTGTTCATTTTCGGGTTTCCAAAAGAGGAATTGCTGCCAAATTAGTTTAAATGGAAGTTGTTGGAAAATTGGGTTTTGTTTGGAAATTCAAAAGATAAATTTGAATTGTTTTCAAAAATGGTTTTGAAAAGGTTGAAAAGACTCTGCAATTGAGTATTGAATTATGAAAATAAACAGTGAATGAATGAATCAATTTGCAATTGCAAGTACATGAATGTAAATTGAATTCGAATTAAAATCCAGTTTAATATAAGTGGTTATAAACCAAAATAGTAAAATATAATGTGTATATGGAATATTTATTGAACCTAAGGAATGAAGAGTGAAATTCTTAAGTAAAATTTGATATTGAAATTATTCTAAGTTGATGATTGAATGAAGATAAAACTGGAATTGAAACTGAATGTTGAAAACAAATTTGAATAAAAAAAAATTGGAATCTGTGATGAATTAGTAAATGAAACTAATTTAAAATGGTGCAGTTGAATAAAAGAAAGCTGATAAAATTCAATATTCAGAAGCTAATAGAATCCAAATTGAATTAAAATTGTGAATTGAATTCAAATGAATTTGAAATGCAAAATTGAATGAAAAGAATATATAACTTCAACAGTGAAGTAAAAATGTATAAGCAGTTTATGTTGAAAATTTTGTAATTGAAGGTGCGAAATAGTTTGAATAGTATAACTAGATATTATGGCTAGTAGGTATACAGGTTATAAAGGAATTGGAAAAATTGATTTCGAAGATAATTTTGAATTGCTCGACAAAATGGTATGTATTTAAATTTGAATATGAGATTTGATGACTTATTTCTCTAGCCGCTTGGCTTTTTCTTTTTCTTTTTGAAATCTGAGAGTCCATAGGGACGTTTTGTAGTCGTACCGTATTAGCCGCGCAAAGGAGACGCTGGCAAAAAATTTCGAAAATTTCGAGTGTTAGAAAATTTTCGAGAAAATTTTGAAGTTAAAATTTGAATTTAAACTCGAATTTGAATTTAGAAGTTAAACAATGTTGTTTAAAACTTAGAATTGAAGTTGGAAATTTAGTTGAATGATAACGAATCTTTAGTAGGAAGATTTGTTTTGAAAAATTGATAAAATTATTTAATTTGAGAAAAATAGTAGACGAGTTAAGGACCATTTTTCCTAACTTGTAATTTCGAGGACGAAATTCTTTTAAGGGGGGAAGTCTGTAACGACCCAGAATTTTGAACAAATTAAATTGAGAATATTTAATTAATTTTAAATATTTGAACGATGATTTAATTTGAATCTCGAATATAACTTTTAATTTTGCGATTAAATTATAAAATTGAATCTGTTGATAGTCGAATAAAAATTTGAGTCTTCAATTTTAAGTTGAAGAAAAATATTTCAAAAAGCTTTTGAAATTTATATTGATGATACTGAAGATAACAGCAGCTTCAGAATTGAAATTTAAACTGTTCTGTTCAGTTTTGAAATTTATATCGTTCAACTGATATTTGAAAATAGCCGTCCGAGGCACAGTCTCGGAATTCGACGAAACCAGTTCCATTGGGTCTGGAATATTGGATTATTACCGGATTTCAAAGTTCGTATTTTTCGGAGTTGTTCTGTGAACATATGACGAATAAACGCATTGGAATTTAATCAAAGTCAATTTAAATTTAAAATTTAAATTTTTGGTCAACGACACCACGTTATTTCCTTTGATCACGCCAGGAATCAAGGAACAACATCGTGTAAAGCATGACTGTGCTCGTTTAAAATACTCCTCCCCCTCACTTCGATTCACAGAAGAAAATAAATAATGGCCGAACTCGTCTCCCCTCTTTTATTCATTTTAAACGACGAAACTCTCTCCCTTCAATATTCTTCAAGAATCCAAAACCCAGTTCGAAGCTAAAATAAAAGAAATATGGCCGAAGTCTTCCTCCATCTCTAATTTCGTTCGACATCACAACATTCACAGCGAACTAGGGTTGGCTCGCGATTCAACCTCGAAGTCGATTCGATTCATTCGAAAAAGGATGGTGGCCGTGATCGAACCTGACTTCGACTGAGGGGCGGAAATCAGTGTCGAGGGCGAAGCTCGAATTAGCCGCGACGTCGTTCGATTTGGGCAAAGCAGCGGCAAACTTGGGTGAAGGCGTGATGCGACAGTGAGAAGGCATGCTCGCATTCGTCTTCGTGGAGCGTGGAGTTCACTCAGCCTAGGAAGACGGCGACGACTATGGTTCGTTCAGATGGTGGAGTTTGAGTCGTGTTGTTCAGGCCTGTGTTTTTCTTAACTGAGGTAATTGATTTAATTACTGAGAGTTTAATTTAGTTGGTTATATAAAAATTTTAAATAAATATATATGTTACAGTGAAGAAAATATCCATTTGTTAAAAGGAATTGGTTTAAATTTACCCATTTAATTATTAAAGGAAAATTTGGTTAAGATAAATTATTGGGAATTTAAATTGTTAAATGGGAAATTGAATTGTTCGATTTAATTCAAATATTGATGAAGTGTATGAATTATTTATACAAGGTTAAGAATCGAGAAAATCGAGTCAAGATGGAAAATGGGATTACAAAAATAAAAAGCCAAGGTGAGATCTTCTCACTCAAAATATATTTGGATTGCAGTTATTGTTTTTTTAACTGTTTGGATGTGATATTAGATATAGTAGGATATATCTATATATATAGCAATATATACATATTGGCATATGTATATATTGGATTGAATTATTTCCCGCCTCGTATAGCGGATGAGACCCTATTGCGCCGTTAGTAAGCGGATTTTTTATAAAACCTATATACCGCGATATTCCACCTCGAAGTGGAATTGGTATTGTGCTAACGTCTTTGGATGCAGGGAAACAGGTTGGAGGGATCCAACTGGACCCCTCATATTGATTGAATTTATTTATACTATGATATAAATCTGTGAATGATTATATTGATGTTATTAATCATATTGATATCTGGAAATTGTTTGAAAGCTAAAAAATTTAACCGAATGGATGTTTGATACCATTGGATTCCAAAAATAAATGAAATTGAATTTTTGAAATCAAAATAGAAATTTTTAAGTAAATAAATTTTTAGAAATTGAATAAATTCGAAGAAAAGAATTTAAAAGTATAAAAGTTGATTTTTATAATCTTATTGAATAAATTCCAGAATAAAGTGAAAATGTTAAATAAATGAATTTCGTATAATAGTGATTTCAAATTGAAGAATTTAATTAAAATTTGGATTTCTAAATAGTTTGAAAAAGATAAAGAGATTTATTTTCTTTAAGAGGAATTTATTTAAAAAGGAAATGAGTTGGAAGTCCAACTATAAATTTAATTGGCAAATTGAAACGAATTTGGAAAGTCAATATAAAATGAGTTGGGATGGAAAATAAATCTAGAAATCAATATTGAAATTGATTTGGTGTTGAAGTTTTTATAAATAGAATTGGAATTTATAAAAGTTGTTTATAAATCCGAATCACTTATTTTGATAAGTAAAATATAGAAGTTAATAAAAAGAAGATTTATAAGTCGAGGTTGTTATTAAAATAGAATTTATAAACGTGTTTATAAATTCGAAATAGATTGAATTTGATAAATTAAATATAGAAGATTTTTAAAGAAGATATATTCGCAATTTTGGATAGCGAATCTCTATTGAAATAAATGTATAGAAAAGGCTGAAATTTGGTTAGTATATTCACGATTTTGGGACAGTGAATATATTGTTAAGTAAAATGGATTTATTTTTGAAGAAGTGACATTAAAAATGAAGTAAACATTTTAAAGATGTTTTTAAAATGTATTATGAATCGAAAGCATAGATTTCAACGTTCATTGTTGAAATAGACGTTTTCGAGAAATAAGGAAATGATGGACTATAACACTGTTGTTATAGTAAATGATTTCCGAAAGGAAATGTTTTTATCTAGTATTGGGATTTACATATCTATCTTAATTTCGAATCCCTATACTAGTGATTTGAGTCGTCGTAATGATGTTTTACATAACATTCGTTTTGACTCAAATTGATGTTGTTATAGAAAATAGATTTCCTTAAAGAATGAAATATATACTTAATTTGATTTAAGTATATCGAATATTTTCAAATGTTGAAAATAAAAGATTTGTGAAACACTCATTATTAAATAAGTATGGAATGTTTTCCAAAATGAAATGAAACGTTTTGAGATTTTATCTTCTTAAAGATAAAATGAAATTGAATATTTGAAATCGATTTGAGAATCGTATATCAGTAGATATTTTGAAAATATAAATTCAATATGGAATTTATAAAGGAAAGGGGAACTGTTTAGAAAAATAAATGTTGATTTATTTTTGAAGGGTGGAAATTTTATATCTAGTAAAGATATTTTGGGAAATAAATAATTTGGAAAATTATTTGGAATCTGATGATGTTGCGCATCTTTATTGATAGTTAAATAACCGACTATCAATAATTACCTTGAATGGTATTTGTTGTGAATTGGATAAATTTGAATGCCACACTTATTTTTGAATAATCGCTCACTATTCGGGTTAGCCGGGAAAGGACCATGGGGTCTTATAACCCATTCCGAATATGTGATACGTCGTTATGAATTGCATTCGAAGACCGGTGTTGAAGACTGGATATTTTTGAAAACGGAAGGATTACCGTCGAGTTACTCTACATCGGCTGATCTCCGGTTTAGAGGTTTTTTATCACCCTTAGTGACGGGAAGTCCTGACGTGATTGAAAATTATCCGGAATTGCAAGGGCTTAGTGAGAAGTGCCTTCGGTTCTGTTCGATCCCGGAACAGACTTGTATGGATTGTGTGTCTGACGTTACAATTTGAGATATAAAGCTGATTTCTTTCAAATACATTTCTGTTGGTGGCGGAGAATTTATTCTCTTAGCTTAACACCCTTCTCTGAGACGTACGAGCTCAGAGGTTATGTAGTTGAAATTTATCAGCGATATATCCCAATTTGGTAACGTGGCATACTGAGTGTTGCTGTGAAATGATCAGTGTTTGATCATTTGTGATATGATCATTTGTTTGATCTTATATCTTTGTGATCATAGGTTGATCATTTTGTTTGACCCGAAGCATGGCTTTGTAGAAAGCGTAACTTTGTGGACGAGACTTCATCGAGCCTCACACCCCGGAAGTGGTCGAAACAGGAAGGATGCGGCAAGGTTCTAGGGAGTAGCGCCCCTTAGTGTATGTCATTCCTTCTGGATAGAGGTGGTATCATGGTATAGAGCCCAGATACTTAACCTATGTGGTTGCTGCATTTTTACTATGTGGTTTGTTGGAAAATCGGGGATCCTCGGGAAGATCGGTGACGATCGGGGGATGGCATACGCGTGTCAGTAGTTACCTACTTTTGAAGAGGTAACCCGGCCTTGTGTTGGCAGAGATCTAACCGTAATGTTAGGTTATTTCTCGGGTCGTCTATTCCAGGGACGTACCCATCGTGGAAAAGGAAGTTCCTTAGCCTGACCATTTGTTGGAAATCCAAAGAAACAATACGAGCCTTGTACGGTTTTAGTTGTAGAACCTGCCATTTAATATGGTAGCTATAGCAAGCATACTATAATGGTACCTATGCTGGCTAAGATTTATATTCTACTTTCGAAATCTTTTCTACACTATGCACTAATAATAATATCAATAATGATTTGATTTTTGCGTAGTAAGCATCTTTGACTATCATAAGAAGAAATCTCCTCCAATTCTGCGTTTGCATTGTGTATGTGGCGGGAGGTCTTATGGTAGTTTCATTTTCCAAAAGCATTTCGAATTGACTTAAAAATTATTTTGTTGTTACAAAGTATAACTGTTTTACGATCTCACACCAGTCACCATGACTGACTCGGAGTTTATTGTTTCCCTTCTAAACTCTGGGTGCCCACCAATTTCCACACGGGCAGCCTAGAGTTATATTATCAGGATATTCTGGATATTCTGGAGCTTTGGAAGAAAGTTGGATGACGAGACGTAGTATTTGTATCTAATAATATTTATTCCGCTGTGTATTCTGTATGAGGACAAGTTTATATAACTGTCCATTGTTGTATATTGACTCTGATTGATGTATGTATAAAATGATATAGTTCTTTGTTTTAAAGATTATTCATTTATCTATTATATATTGTTCCGCTGCGATGTGTAAGATTCTGATATTGTTTTCTGTTCTGATGTTGTTCCTCTTTCTTCTTCTGCTTTCTTCTTCTTCTCTTTTTCTTCTATCTTTTCTTCTATTTCTTTTTCTTAAACCCTCACTATTGGAGTTTCCGGCACTCGATTGCTCGACAGTCGATAAAGTGAGTATCGATGTCGAATTTTCGAAAGTCGAAAATTTCGGTACGTGACAATTTCATTTCTAACTGAAATTGCATGATTCATTTTTTTTGAAAGATAAAGTTTTTTACTATAAGCATACTAAATTTCATGTCATTTCGACCTATATAGCTTATAGAAATATATTGCCGAACTTTGATCCGGAGCAAGTTTTTGCCTAGATTTTTACAGTGAAAACACTGCCTAGGTTCAATTTTGAGACATCATAACTTTCTCATACTTTATCCAAATTGCATGATTCATTTTTTTGTTTGAAAGACAAAATTATCTATTATAGGAATAACAATTTTCAGCTCAATCCGAGATAATTTGATCCTCTATTTTATGCCTGGAAGTTGAACCAAAGATCGTTTTCAGGCCTGAGCATGTTTGTTTTTGAACTGTTTCAATCATGGCCTGAGTTCATGTTTGAGACAGTGTAACCTTTTCATTTCTACTCGGAATCCATTGTTTCTTTTTTATTTGAAAGATAAAGTTTTCTACTATATGTCTACCAATTTTGAGCTCAATATGATATAGTTTGGTGCTCTGTTTTATGCCTGGAAGTTGAACCCAGAGAAGATTTCAGACCTGCGTATTATTTTGTCCAAGTATTTTTATGTTCATTTTCCATCCGATTTTTGACTTTTACATCATGTTTTGTGATATTTCAGATAAGTTTTGAGGGCTATAATGCCTATCAATAGGCTAGCTAAGTTTTGATGAATTTGAAATTCAAATTTGAATTGAATTTGAATGACAGTTTTGAGTGATTTCTTTGATTTCTAGCACAGTTTTTTCCAAACAATTTTGAAATAATTTTTAAAATAAGTTTGCATTTAAAATAATTATTGTGTAATATTTTCAAATTATTTTAAGCTATAAATCTATTATTCTCTATAATAAGGGAATTTTCAAATATCGTCTTCAAAATTGATTTCGGAAAATGGTTTTAAAAGCTTGTTTTCTCAAATAAATTATTTTATATATAAAATACACGTTTTTGCACTATTCGAGTGAATGAGAAGGAGAATTAAACGGTTTGGTAAAACACGTGGTATAGGACACGTGCGTTTATCTTATCGGTTAATTCCTGACTTGTCCGTTTGATAGTTTTGACCTTCGGGTCGAGTTTACCAATGAGATGAGGTAAACTTTTCACTGCTTTGAGTGTGAAATTTACTAGCGATTAGTAAACCGTTTAGTGCGAACGTGTGGTATGGGACACACTTTAACACTATTCGGGTTACTATTTGAGAGTTTGTGACACATTTGCCATTGTGGCGTGCCAGTACTGGACCTTCGGGTCATTGTCATTGCGGCATTTGCCATTACGGCGTATTTTTCCATTGCGGCGTATTTGTCTTCGAGACGTTTGCCATTGCAGTGTATTTGCCATTGCGGCGTTTTTGCAATTGCGGCGTATTTGTCATTGTGACGTTTTGCCTTCGCGAGGTACCTATTCGAGTTAACAGTACTTGGCAAGGCTTCGGTCACATGCACATGCAAACACTTTTGAGATGGTTTCTTTGACTATTTTCCCTAGTGTATCGCCCCTTTCCGGAATTAGTCCTTTGAACCATTCCATATATATTTGTGGCGATTACTTTTTGGGAATTTGAACTCTTGGAAGTTCTATTTTTGAGATTTGAATTGCCTACACTGGCGTTATATGAGATTTGCCTTTTGGCGGTTACTTGAGATTTTATTCTCCTCTTTGGAGATATATTTGCCTTATGGCGTGTTTGAGATGAGATCTCTTTATGCATGTTTTGGGTTTGCCAAGATGGCGGGTTTAGGTTTTCCCCTAAACCATATTTGATGTTTTATGAATGCCGATGATATGAGGCTCGCTACTTTTAGCGTTTTATGGGTTATTTTATCTCTTTTGAGATTATATGTTTGTGTAGTGATACCATACTATCACTCGATGTAATCATGCACTTTAGTTATCCCTTCTCACTTGAGAATATTATCACATTATCCTTATTCTCATATTATCGTTTATTCTTGTAAACTGATTTGTTTAGCTAGACTGACCCGCGTATTTTATACTCGGGTCAGAACGAGGTGTTTCAGGTTAGGTACATTTGGACTTAGCCTATTCTGCTTCTGCATGGACTATTCTGCTAGCTTCTTTTGTTATAGCTTTTTGTGTAGTCCTTTTTGGTTGTAACTCTGATATGTATATTCTTTTGACTCGCCTATATATTATGGTTGCTATACCACTTGACATGTATCATTTTGTATACTCTATGATGTATCTGTTTATGTGAATATGTATGTGATGATCTATTGTTCTGTGATGTGTTTTGCATTCGCTTTGTTGTATTTTGTTATGATAGATCCTATAGCCACCTATGGATTTGTATTAAGTATTTATTGGATATGTCGATCCACTTGAGATAGAAAAAAAATGGCATTTGTCGACATATTCAATAGATATTTAAGACAATGCTATAGAGGGTCGCTCCTATCCAGCCCTATTCTCAACATTAGCAAACAGTATTACCCAGTAATACTCTTTGTTAATGTAGGTCTCGGGGTGGGGCATCACAGCTTGGTATCAGAGCTGAGTTTAGAATAAAATATGATAAACACAAAACATAAACACATATTACGGTACATCAAAGTGTAATACAAATGTTACGAATCCCTGAATCATTATGCCTTTGTTCTTTCCGTGTCTTTTGGGGTAGATAGAAGTTTGGGAATACGTCTAGGAATGTATTTTAATTCCGTAGTATTTAATATTTTAATTAATGATATCTACTATGTGAATAATCTTTATCTTATCTTAACTTTCAGCTAATGGCTGGAAGAGGCAGAGGACGACGCTCGGATGCTGGGCAATCCAGCGGCTCGCATCCGGACGATGTTTATATGTCTGTCGATCAGCTTATGGAGTTATTTAGGAGCACTCAGCCTCCAGCTCCTACTCGAGCATCTCCTCCATGCAAGTCTGTCTTTGCATGCTTGTGTAGTGATTTCTCTCATCTCGAAGGAAAGCCGTTCAAAGGCTCCGAGTCTGTTCTTGAGGTCCAAGCTTGGATTCGTACGTGCGAGCGTATCTTCTCTCGCATGGATCTTTCTGACCACGAAAGAATTTTGTAGCATCTAGCCTATTGCAAGAGCGTGCCCTTGATTGGTACGAGCTTCTTATAGCCGAGCTCGATGAGTCTACTCTTTCTTGGACTCAGTTTCGGGAATGATTCGAGCTAAAATTCATTCCTGAATCTGAGAAAGCTTTATTGTCCCGTCGCTTCCTTGAGTTGACGCAATGGAAGTCCTTCGTCTTTGAGTATGTTTCATCATTCGAGGCCTTTTCTAAGTATGGTCTTGAATACATTAGCACCTCTTATAAGAAGAATATGAAGTTTGTCTCTGGCCTTAAGAAGTATTTGAAGAAGTCTTTGATGCTCCAGCTCAAGCTTTCTTTCGAGGACTTGGTTGACTTGGCACTTCATCTCGAAGCCGTCGAGATGGAGTGCGAGAGTGGTGATGATGTTGAGGTTCACATGAACCCTAATAAGAAGAAGTTCCCATTTCATAAGCGGAAGTTTTTCCATTCCAAGAAGAAGAAGCCCGTTGGATCCGGTCCTAATTCCAAGCCTAGTGGAGCACCTCCTACTCGGAAGGGGTGTTTCAATTGTGGTTCTCCTGGCCATATGATTCGAGATTGTCCTAAGCCTCTCTTCTGCCGCTATTGCAAGAAGGAAGGCCATCGTATTTCCACTTGTCCTATTTCTCTGAATAATTCTAAATCTGGCAAGCTGAATGTAGCGGATGCTTCTGGAGATTCTTCTCTGCTCAGAGGTACTTCTCCTTCTATTCTTGAAGGTTCATTGTTGTTTCGTGATCATTCTATTCGAGTCCTCTTTGATACGGGTGCGCCCCATTCATTCGTATCGAAGAAGCTCATCGATGATTTGTCTTTGAATGTTTCTTGTATGGTTACTTCATTGAGGATTGCGAATCCTATCGATGGATCCGCAACCCTTAGCATGCTTTGTGATGATGTTGAGATTATTTTATGTGGCTTTTATTTTCGTGCGAATCTGCACGTTATTTCTTATTTGGGATTTGATATGATTTTGCGTATGGACTGGCTAGTGTGATACTATGCCAGGATTATTTGTTCTAAGAGAATTTTATATCTTCGACATCCAGATTCGTCTCCTCAGCTATCACTTGTTCTTCTGAATTTGGATAATTCTGAAATGGCTTTATATTCTCTAGACTCACGAGATGCTGATGATATATCTCGTATTCCTATTGTTTGTGACATCTCTGATGTATTTGAGCCTGTTTCGGGTTTGCCACCTAAGCGAGCAATTGAGTTTCACATTGATCTCATTCCAGGCGCGCAACTAGTTAGTCGTCCTCCTACGAGGATGTCTACAAAAGAAAATGAGGAACTCAAGAAGCAGCTTTTAGAGCTTGAGTACAAGAAGTTGATTCGGTCTAATTTTTTCACCGTGGGGTGCCATGGCCGTCTTCGTGAAGAAGTCCGATGGAACTCTTAGGCTTTGCATCGACTATCGCAAGCTTAACGAGTTGACCATCAAGAATAGGTATCCATTACCTAGGATCGATGATATGTTCGATCGAAAGTGGCGCCAAGGTCTTCTCTCAGCTCGACCTTGCCACTGGTTTTCATCAGCTCCGAGTTGTGGAAGATAGCATTCCACTTACAGCTTTCCACACTCGATATGGATCTTACGAGTGGCTCGTTATGCCGTTCGGTTTGACAAACGCTCCTGCTTTCTTTGTCGATCTTATGAATCGAGTATTCCGGGAATATCTCGATAAGTTCGTCCTTATGTTCATCGACGACATCCTTGTCTATTCAAAATCTGAAGCCGAGCATGCTAATCACTTGAGAATTGTCTTGAGCACTCTTCGTCACCATCAGCTTAAAGCCAAATTCTCTAAGTGCCATTTCTGGGAGAATAAGGTTAAGTTCTTAGGCCACGTTGTTTCTTTCAAAGGCATTTCGGTCGATCCTTCGAAGATAGAATCCATCCAGAATTGGAAGAGGCCTAAGAATTTTCATGAGATTCGTAGCTTCCTTGGATTGGCGGGTTATTACCACCGGTTCATTAAGGATTTCTCTCGTATTGTGCTTCCTGTCACCAGCCTTACTCGAAAAGGCATTTGATTTATTTGGTCCGACAAGTGTGAAGCTTCTATTTAGCAGTTGAAGGAGCTTCTCACTAATGCTCTTATTCTAGTGGTTCCCGAAGGGAATCAAGATCTTGCTGTCTACACCGATGCTAGTCATTGTGGCCTCGGTGCCATGCTTATGCAGAAGGATCGGGTAGTTGCTTATGCTTCTAGGCAACTGCGACCGAATGAAGTACGCTATGCAACTCATGACATCGAGTTAGCCACCATTGTCTTCGCCTTGAAGATTTGGCGCCATTATCTATTAGGCGAGCACTTCATTCTATACACCGATCACAAGTCCTTGAAATATCTGTTCACACAGAAGGAACTCAACATGAGGCAACAGCGTTGGCTTGAGTTTCTTACTTCCTATGACTTCGATATCCAGTATACCCCTGGTAAGGGTAAACGTGTTGCTGATGCACTTAGTCACAAACATTCGGCTGTCGTTTCTATGATGCTTACTGAGTGGGATATTCTTGAGACTCTATCTTTTTGTGATATTCATGATCGAGCTCCATCTTCTAATTCTCCGATATTATTATTCAGTTTGGAAGCTCGACCTTCTCTATTTGATCGTATTGCTGATGCTTAGCGGCGTGATCCTGATTTGTTGCACCTTATTCAGCTTTGTGAGTCCGAGTCTCGTGATGAGGAGTTTCGGGAATTCAGCATTGATTCTCATGGTTGTCTTCGCAAGAAGAATTGTCTTGTTGTGCCTTTTGATTCTGCACTTAGGCGTGACATTCTCGATGACTGTCATCGTTCTAAGTATACCATTCATCCTGGTAGTAGTAAGATGTATGCAGGTATGCATCGCCTTTATTATTGGGAAGGCATGAAGCGCGATATGGCGAGTTATGTAAGTAATTGCATGACTTGTCAACGTATCAAAGCTGAACATCAGCGCCCTTCTGGTCTCCTTCAACCTCTAGAGATTCCATTATGGAAATGGGATCAGATTTCGATGGATTTCATTGATGGCCTACCTCGTTCAAGATCGGGCCATTCTAGCATTTGGGTTATTGTTGATCGCCTCACCAAGTCTGCTCATTTTATTCCTATTAAATCTAATAGGACTGCTTCTCATTTAGCTAAGCTATATATTAAGGAAATCGTACGACTTCACGATGTTCCTACTTCTATTGTCTGCGACCGTGATCCTTTATTCACAAGTCATTTCTGGTCCAGCCTTCAGCAAGCTTTGGGGACAAAACTTAACTTTAGCACAGCTTATCATCCGCAGCCTGGCGGACAGGCTGAACGGGTGAATCGTATTCTTGAGGATTTGCTCCGTGCTTGCATCTTAGATTTTGGTGGTAGTTGGGAGGATCGCCTACCTCTTGTGGAATTCTCCTACAATAATAGCTTCCAGTCCAGTATCGGTATGGCTCCTTTCGAAGCTCTTTAAGGAAGGCTATGTTGATCACCTTCATGTTGGTTGGAATCTAGAGAGAAGCATGTTCTTGGCCCAGATTATATTCGTGATTCTTCTGAGTAGCTTATTCTTTATTCGACAGAGGATGAAAGAGGCACAGAGCCGCCAAAAATCCTACATGGACAACCGTAGGAAGCCTCTCGAGTTCTCTGTTGGTGATATGGTTTTCATTCGGGTTTCTCCTCTGAAGGGGGTTATGCGATTTAGTATGACTGGGAAATTTGCTCCTCGCTTTATATGACCGTTTTCTATTATTGAGCCCATAGGCCCAGTAGCTTATCGAGTTTCGCTTCTAGCACATTTATCTGGCATTCATGACGTGTTTCACATCTCTCAGCTTCAGAAGTGTCTTCGAGAGTCAGATTCTATTATCGATTCTCTTGATTTGCAAGAGCTTGAGATCTCACCAGACCTATCTGTTGCGCAGCAGCTTATTCGCGTACTTGCTTCAGAGGTGAGACGCCTTCAAAACAAGGATGTACCGCTCGTTAACATTCAATGGTCCGCTACCCAATGACTGCACTTGGGAAACCAGAGAGTTTATCGAGCGATCCTATCCCAGTTTTCTATCTTCGCACAGCGATGGTGAGAATATCTCTTTATCTCAAGCTTATTTTCTTTTCTTTTTGAGTCATGACATTAAATAGTTGAATACAAATTCTTCTTTAGGAATTGCAAGGACACAATTTTGTTAAAAGGGGAAGTCTGTAACAACCCTGGTTTGGAGATTGCCTTTCAATATTGAATTATAATGATAATTATAATTTAATATTGTGAATTTAATTAAATTTGGAGAAATTAAATTGTTTATTTATTATAAACAATGAATTTGGGAAATAATTGTTGAAAATAAAGCATAAAGCTTTATTTTAATGGTTTGGGTGATAATAAATGCAAAAATAATTTTATTTGAGTGAAAATGCAATAATTTTATTATTTATTGCATTGTGGCTTCTTTTAAAAAAATTTAAAAGAAGTAAGCTCTTTTTAATATGTGTTTAATGAAATAAAAAGGAGAAAATGTGATTAAAAATAAGTTTTGAGTGTAAATAATATTTGTAAATGAATTGGAACATTTTTACAAGTAAGAAAATGTAATTTGTTGAATTTTAAAAGTAATAAACGTGGTATGTTAAAATTAAATGAACAAAAAGTGCATTTTATTCAAAATAAAGGAAATTAACAATAAAAATGTTTAAAAAGAGTAAATTATCATTTTAAATGATAGAAAATATTTTATTTTATATGTATACAAGTTTTCACATTTGTCTTATGTAAAACTTGAGAGAAATGTTTTTTTATGTGTATATGTGATATGTATACATTAATTTGTTTAAGTGTTGATTTTATTCCTTAGGCTAAAATTAATTCTCTTTGATACTAGGGTCCAAAGCCCATTAGCCAACCTAAACCAGAAATAAGAAATGAGAAAACTTCACTGTACGTACATAACTTATCTCACCTTCTTCCTCAACAACCTGAAGTAAGAAATTCACCATCTTTCTTCAATACAAAGCTTTCAAACTTCAATCTCTTTAAACAAGTTGCTATTTTTCTCAATCTAAAGTGAAATTCAAAGATAATCTAATCCAAAACCTTAATAATTTCATCAAAATCCAAGTTTGAGAAATGGGTTTTCTGATTACAGTAAATTCTTTTGTTGCATGCATCTATTTCTTCCCGTACAGGTTCCTGAAGGTCTAATTCAAGGAAAAGCTCCAAGCTTCTACATTAATTTGAGTTTTTGCATTCCTATAGCAAGGTGAGACTAAAATCTCACATCTTCTGGCCAAAAATATTGAATTAGTAGCCAAATTCGTTGGTTTTATAAGTTTTTGTTCATCGCTGTTCTAGTTTTCGTTTCTGGCCTCAAGTGCCAACTTTGGATGTCCATAACTTTCATCTCCGGCAACGAAATGCTGCCGGATCTTTTTCTGAGTCAAGTTTATATGTTGTACTTTGTTTCTGCAAAATTTGGTTGAAAAATATTGCAATTTGGCTGTCCAAACCGTTGCTTCAAAATCAACAAAACACAGTTTTTCTACCTGTAGAAACTGTGTTCTCTGAGTTGCTGCAAACATGGCCTGAGTCCATGTTTGAGATGACATAACTCTTTCATTTCTTACTGAAATTGCATTATTCATTTTTTGTTTGAAAGATAAAGTTTTGTAGTATAAACATACTAAATTTCAGATTATAGAAATATGTTGCCGAACTTTGATCCGGAGCATGTTTTTGCCCAGATTTTTACAGTGAAAACACTGCCTGGGTTCAATTTTGAGACATCATAACTTTCTCTCACTTTATCCAAATTGCATGATTCTTTTTTTGTTTGAAAGCTGAAATTATCTATTATAGGAATAACAATTTTCAACTCAATCTGAAATAATTTGATCCTCTATTTGATGCTTGGAAGTTGAACCCAAGAGGGTTTTCAGGCCTGGGCATGTTTGTTTTAGAACTGTTGCAAACATGGCCTGAGTTCATGTTTGAGACGGTGTAACTTTTTCATTTCTAGTCGAATTCATTGTTTCTTTTTTTTGAAAGATAAAGTTTTCTACTATAGGCATACCAATTTTGAGCTCAATCCAATATAGTTTGGTGCTCTGTTTTATGCCTAGAAGTTGAGCCTAGAGAAGATTTCAGATCTGGGTATTATTTTGTCCAAGCGTTTTTATGTTAATTTTCCATCCGATTTTTGACTTTTACTTCATGTTTTCTGATATTCCAGATATGTTTTGAGGGCTATGATGCCTATCAATAGGCTAGCTAAGTTTTGATGAATTTGAAATTCAAGTTTGAATTGAATTTGAATTAAAGTTTTGAGTGAATTCTTTGATTTCGAGCACAGATTTTGAAATAATTTTTAAAATAATTATTTTGTAATATTTTTAAATTATTTTAAGCTATAAAATCTATTTATTCTCTATAATAATGGAATTTTCAAATATCGTCTTCAAAATTGATTTCGGAAAATGGTTTTAAAAGCTTGTTTCTCAAATAAATTATTTTATATATAAAATACACATTTTTGCACTATTCGAGCGAATGAGAAGGAGAATTAAACGGTTTAGTAAAACACGTGGTATGGGACACGTGCGTTTATCTTATTGGTTAATTCCTGACTTGTTCGTTTGATAGTTTTGACCTTCGGGTCGAGTTTACCGATGAGATGAGGTAAACTTTTCACTGCTTTGAGTGTGAAATTTACTAGCGATTAGTAAACCGTTTAGTGCGAACGTGTGATATGGGACACACGTTAACACTATTCGGGTTACTATTTGAGAGTTTGTGACACATTTGCCATTGCAACGTGCCAGTACTAGACCTTCGGATCATTGCCATTGCGGCATTTGCCATTGCGATGTATTTTTCCACTGCGGTATTTGTCTTCGAGACGTTTTCCATTGCGGCGTATTTGCCATTGCGGCGTATTTGCCATTGCGGTGTATTTTTCATTGTGATGTTTTGCCTTCGGGCGAGGTACCTATTCGAGTTAATAGTACTTGGCAAGGCTTCGGCCACATGCACGTGCAAACACTTTTGAGATGGTTTCTTTGACTATTTTCCCTAGTGTATCGCCCCTTTTCGGAATTGGTCCTTTGGACCATTCGATATATATTTGAGGCGATTACCTTTTGGGAATTTGAACTCTTGGAAGTTCTATTTTTGAGATTTGAATTGCCTACACTGGCGTTATATGAGATTTGCCTTTTAGCATTTACTTGAGATTTTATTCTTCTCTTTGGAGATATATTTGCCTTATGGTGTGTTTGAGATGAGATCTCTTTATGCATGTTTTGGGTTTGCCAAGATGGCGGGTTTAGGTTTTCCCCTAAACCATATTTGATGTTTTATGAATGCCGATGATATGAGGCTTGCTACTTTTAGCGTTTTATGGGTTATTTTATCTCTTTTGAGATTATATGTTTGTGTAGTGATACCATACTATCACTCGATGTAATCATACACATTAGTTGTCCCTTCTCACTCGAGAATATTATCACATTATCCTTATTCTCATATTATCGCTTATTCTTGTAAACTGATTTGTTTAGCTAGACTGACCCGCGTATTTTATACCCGGGTCAGACCGAGGTGTTTCAGGTTAGGTACATTTGGACTTAGCCTATTCTGCTTCTGCATGGACTATTCTGCTAGCTTCTTTTGTTATAGCTTTTTGTGTAGTCCCTTTTTGTTGTAACTCTGATATGTATATTCTTTTGACTCGCCTATATATAATGGTTGCTATACCACTTGACATGTATCATTTTGTATACTCTATGATGTATCTGTTTATGTGAATATGTATGTGATGATCTACTGTTCTGTGATGTGTTTTGCATTCGAGTTGTTGTATTTTGTTATGATAGATCCTATAGCCACCTATGGATTTGTATTAAGTATTTATTGGATATGTCGATCCACTTGAGATAGAAAAAAAAATATGGCATTTGTCGACATATTCAATAGATATTTAAGACAATGCTATAGAGGGTCGCTCCTATCCAGCCCTATTCTCTACATTAGCATATAGTATTACCCAGTAATACTCTTTGTTAATGTAGGTCTCGGGGTGGGGCGTCACATGGGGAGTTTTGAGTAGATCTACCCTTGGTATAGAAGGCCACCCATGCCATTATAGGTGGTATTTATGTAAACTAGGCTAAGGCCATTATGTGCCATCAGATAGGCCCTAGAGTTAGGACTTCGAAGAGCTACATTCTGTATTTTCATCTTTTCACTAGTGTCTTCAAACCGTATGGAGTGATTTTCCAAAGAGAGCAGGTGTAGATGAAGACCCTTGCACCATTGGATAGGTCCTCCCTTTATAGGTAGGGATTAGAGAGGAGCCTATAGAGGCTGGAGCGGAGGAGGATGTCGGGAAGGCACAGTGTGCTACATTGCTAGCTCGGGAGGCAACAGGGCAACATGGCCCTTAGTATACATCGATCCGAGACTCTCAGCTCCGGATCAAGCCAAGCTATAGAAGATACGGGCTAATCTGAAGGGCCAGGGTTGCGAGCTTGGGTGCATAGCTGCCATGCACCAATCATTCAGAGGTCACGACAATGGCTTGAGCTCCCAGAGAGGATTAGGGCCATCCCGCAGCTCGTAGGTAGTATTTAGGATTAGTAGTAATAGTCATTATTTTTCTTCCAACATTTGTTTTACTTTTAGGCTTTGGTTTGTAAGCATTAGTTATCTCTATTGTATAAAACAAGTGTGATATTTTATGAGAAAAATTCCTTTTTATTACTTTATTAATTTCTAGATTGACCGATATATTGATTGGAAAAACAATATAAATAAGAATATCCCATAAAGATACTTAACTCCTGTAAATTAAGACTGGAAGGTTATAAAATAAATTTGGAAATTTATTAAGCTACAAAAAGTAAATAATGTTAAGTTCGCAAGCACTAAAATTTTAGAAAAATAATTTTTAGCAAGTGAAGGATAGGGAAAGGTTGTTGTGGAACCACGGATCATTATTCCTGTGCATTAAAGATGAAATTTATAAATATACATGTATGCTTATTGTTGTTCTAAAATAAAAGGAAAAAATTTGAAACTAAAAATTTACTGTGTAATAGGCTAAGCTCAATCATACGCATTAACTCATTGACTATATCCCGATTACATCATGAAGTGGTTTGATTTGTTTCAAAAAGTAAAAATAATACGTTTAAAAATTTTGTGCAAAAATCTCCAATTTTAAAATATAATAAGCATTTGAAAAAGCTTTGAAAAATGGGTTTTATTTTAATATTTTCTAACTATTAAAAAAATTTAAATAAAAAATGATGGAAAGGGAAAATTTCTTATTTCTGAAATGCCACATAGCGTAGGAAAGTCGACGGGTAGCTAATATGAATTTTACTATTTACTATAAGTGACAGTATGTAAAATATAGTTAATGATGAGGAAAAAAGCTGTTTTAGATTTGGATTTCTTTTTCCATACCTCGTTGATAGTAAAACAAAACCTTGTTCAAAAAATAATCCAGTTCTAAAATTTAAAAATAAATTTCCTTACGCGAACTAGAAAAAGTTGGAAAAGATTATGGGGTGAAAGAGAAGGTTCCAACGTACATTGGAGTGGATAAACAAGTGAAGGTTGGAAATATGAAATTTTTCATCTAAATTTTTTTCTGGCAAAATTGTATACCTTTAGGAAAATAGGATTTTTAAAATTTTGGATGTTAGAAACTGTGTGTTAGGTATTGGGTGGTAGGGATTGGATACAAAATTGGTTGAACCATACCCATATTCATGGGAGTTGGCAAATTGTCGTGTGAAAAAAGGATTTTTGATTTTTGAAAATTTGCATACATAAAGAACTACCAGTGTATGTAGGTTGTTTTCAACATACTTTCAAAATTGCTATAAAGAAAGCATCCATATATCAGGCGCCAATTTAGTATTGTTCGGCACACATATCATATTTGATGATATACCATGCATTTGTGCACGATTGGCTGCAAAATTGGTTGTACTTTAATTGGAAGGATAGCTCAGAATGGTTGCGTGCTATATTACGTGATTCAATCCTTAAGGAATTTCGAAGACGAAATTATTTTGAGGAAGGAAGAATGTAACACCTAGTAAATTAAATAGTAGTTAATAAATAATTGTCAAAGCCCAAATAATTTTTTTTGAAATTGTCAGAGCTTGGCTACGAAAACTTGCATCGCTGTGTTTGTGCTGATTTTATAATCAATTTTCATATAAAATTATTTTCGATAACATGACACTAAGTAATTTAGACGTTAGTTAATTCAAAGGATTAGTAAATAGTTATTAAAGTCCAAAAATAGAATTTTTAAAAACATCAAAATTTGACTATGAAACTTGCATGGTTGTGTTCGGGGCATTTTGATCAATTTTCATACATAAAGTTTTACAATCGGAGTTCAAATGGAGAAGTTATTAACGTTTAATGATTTTGGATCAGAAATAACTAAAAATGTATTAAGTAAACAAATATCATTAACTTGACATTAAAGTAAAAATTAAACGGAGACTCAACCTTAAAGTAACCATTACTGTTAAATCAAACTAAACTGATCGCAGAAGGAAATAAAGCAAACGAAATCAACAATTAACGTAAACATGGATCGGTCGACCCTTGGGTTCAACCGGTTGACCACCGGCGATCGACCGGTAGATGAAGAGCGATTTACCGACCGAAGGCTGGCTACTGGTAATGAATTAGGTCGAATGGCCTGGATTTAATAAAACATATCTAATGGATATAATTGATTCAAACTCTTATAAATACAGGCTTAGCCTCTTACTTTTTCTTCTCATATTTTTTGAATCAAAGAGTGAAGCTTTGCCATTTTCTCTTATCCACGGATTCTAAGGTTGAAGAAATTATGTGTGTATATGTGTGTGTGCGGAGAATAGCGAAAAGAAAATGAGAAGAAGAATAAGGTCAAATCGATTCTCTAAAAAAAGTAAATTATAAATCTAAGTCTACATCAAAACTCTTCTTAGGTCTATTACCCTAATAAATATGTATATAATTGTGATATATACTATGGTAGAAATATAGGGAGTCAATCGGGAATAACAGATTTAGATTTGGTGATTTGGAAGCTTAGAGATGAGTGGGAAATTACATATTTTTATATAATATTGAATTTTTATCCTTGTGAATCTATTCCTTTTATGCCTAAAATGTAGATTTTGGAATTATTGCCTTAAATTAGCTTACGCACACACACAAACTCATACACACACTCAAAAAATGTACTTAAGATCCTTGCCTACATGTTTTGTAAATTGTTTACTTTGATTATATATTGTATACACGTAAATCTGGAATGTATGGATTAAAATAGTCCCTAAAAGCAATGAAATAAGTCATTAATATGATTGTAGGTTAGTTCCAGATTTTTTTAGTTGAATGTTAATAGTTGTTAAACTTGAATTGAATATTGTTTCTAATTTGATTGGGATTTAAGTTTATATTTTAATTCATTAGAATGAAAAATGTTTCTATGTGAATTGGTATAAATTATCCAAATTTACAATTATATATGAAAATGTTTCGCTTGGAATAACAAGGAATATGCCTCAAAGAAAGAGATGTGCTAAAAAGGGATGTTTAGCATATCTTATACTATCTATTTCAGTAAAAACAGAAAAAATAATTCCTTATAATTCCAAACGCAACACAAACCCTCTTTTAGATAATTTATAGGAAACTACAGCTTTAACATTTCATTTTGGGAATATATAGTAGATCTAATGGATTAAAATTTAGAAATCCCTTGTAAAACCAAAGTATTGTAAAAGGTAATGATAACAATAATCCCGTTATTGATCTAATATACGCGGTTTAAGATAAGTTAGGAAATAAACAATAAGTAATGAAGGTATGAATAAGACAACATAATAAAGAAGTAAGAAGTTACACTAATCAAGATAGTTATTAATTAGAAGGAACAGTGAATTATACTTAATTGTAGTAATTGTAAAGGAGCAGTAAATCATGGCTAATTATATTAATTGAAAATAAAGAAGTAAAAGATATTTAATCGATTAAATTAGAAAAATGAAGTAAATGATTTAATGGCATTAATAAAATAAGAAGTAATTTCATGTAGAACTAAATGAATACTAATAACTGAACTAAGAAGGCGTGATAATTTTCCATTGAAAATTACATAGACTCGAGAATATGTTTATGATGGGTGTGAATTATTGGATCTAGCCAATATTTTGATTAACTATAAATGACGTGGTCGCTAGTAATGGTTGGAATGAGAAGTCGATAATGTTACAAAACAGAAATCTTCCTTTACAAGGGGCTACCAGCAGTCGTGTAAACATTATACTAATGTGAGACATCTCCAATTATGGAATCCGTGGGAATATACGTTCGCGTATAGGTGTAGGGAATATACAATGGGGGGTTCAACTCGGGTTTGAAGCCTTAAATAGCCAATTAGGGTCTACTTCAATCCCAACATAGGATACTAAGTAACTAGGTGGACATTTCCTTGATTTGCATTAAACAATCTTAATTGGATGGTGGGTGTAAGCTTGGCGCTTTGTTGGCACTGTTGGTACCATACATTTGAGGTGTAGGTTTGTATACATTAGGTGGAAAGCCCCATCGGTACTATAATGGTATTAAAAAGCTGGGTTATGCCTAGAGATGGACTACACCACCACTAGTGTTGGTTCCGTATGGGATGTGCCTTAACGTTAGTTTGTTAGTTAGTTTATTATTAGGAGGCAGACTAGATAACCCCTAGATAAGTCTTTAGGAAAAATTAGAATACAGCTACATAGTTGTATTACCATTATTTGGCACTTATGGGAAGTTCCTCGATGTATGTGGACAATTTGGCCTAGACTCTATTGGTGGATGCCCGGTGCGGTGCAAAGTCACAGATACTAGCGGTGAGTGTATCCTAGTCCATTGGGGGATGTGTTACTTATATATATATATATATATATATATATATATATATTAACACACACGTGTATAGCTATACCTCCAGCATGAAGTCAAAATGACTAAGCTTTGAATAATAGACATAACATGTAATGGAAAACAATCTGCATAAACTCGTGTTATGGATAATGTGTGTAATTTTGAAGTCACCAGAACATTGTTTTACCCCCTTCTCATTACAACCTATAGGATAGATTTAGAAGTATGGGTACTGGTACAAGGTGGGAACGGTGGTAGAACAGATTTCCTCATGGATGCTTTGCATTGACAAAGGCACGAGAAAACCCTAGATCCTTGCATTGGTAAGTGTGTTTGTGTGTCTGTATATATGTTTTATTATACTTTATTATTTCGCTATGAGTTATTATCAATAGCTCTCTAGTATACCTTTGTTTATTTACAGGATACCAACACCGACGATCCGTACACTGGTTGTAACGACCTGGTATTTCAAACCATTCGCATCCGCATATGTCAGACTTGAATTGCTCAAAACAACAGATTGTTAATTTATAATTGGCAAAACTTACCATATACAGTAAATAAATCAATCACAGAATCACAAACACAGAGTAATAACAATAAGCAGTGGAATAAATTAATAGTAGTTCATGAAGCTACTATAAAACATCAAAGTCTAAAACAAAATACAACAGAATCTCAAATACAAATGAATCTCTAATACATAAGCAACTGACGAGTCTGAACATAAATGACTGAAATAAACTGAAATAACTGAAAGCTAGATAGATGGAGGATCTCCAAGCGAAGCTCCAAACTCCAAAGGTGAGTGTCAAATGCTGTGTCACTTAGTCTGACCCGAGCATAAAGCAAAGCACAAAACATTCGAGTCAGGATTAACATTCTTATATTAATAAATTCAACTCAAGTGAAATGTCAACTGAAATACAAGTAACTTAAAGGATATTTGGGATTTCCATCGTCTAGGGATCCGTGGAACTATCTACTATGTAATAATATACGCTATTATACTATTTCTATAGTAAAGTAAACTATTAAAATAGCGTTAAGGCGTTACCCATATCCCCCTTAACACATTTTATATATTCCAGTAGTCTATACAATGCCGTACGCTCCACCAAACCGGTGGTTTACCCTGAGGACACCATATAAGTATGGTACCAAACAAACTCGTAGAAGGCGCGATGGGGCATGTGACAAGACACTCGAGGCAATGCCTAGGTAGATATACCGTTTGTGGATCCGGACTGGTGGTAACGCATAGCAGCTACTACCGCCCACCTCGTGACACACTTCCAAATCAAATGTGGACCCAATCAAATCACAAAGTAATAGAATGGTATCGAAGAAATGTGTCTAATAGGAGGAATGACCTCACTTGGCCCAGCATGGCTCCTGTTTTAGCCACAACAAGCTGACTCACGGGAGTCAGGGCTATGTTAATACCTCATATAGAATTGTCGCCAAACCATCCTACTTCATTCTATAATCTCCACCACGTACAAAGTTGTTAAAGTGGTTTTCGGTATTGGAAGAGAGTACGACAATATCCGATCTCGGTCTCTTTAACAACCAAACGCTTATTTCACACCGTGGTCATTTCATTTCAAATAGTTCATACTTCATATCAAAATATCATATTCATTTCGAAACCATATCAATTCGATATCATTAATCTCTTTAAATAATATTCTTTTCCAGAATCGCAACACTTTCAAATTTATAACACTTTCGAAATCATAATACTTTGAAATCACAACACTTTTGAAATCATAACACTTTGAAATCATAACACCTTGAAATCATAACACTTTCGACTTAAACTGTTTAGATATTGAAAATAGTATTAAAATAGTTATAAATTTAAATAGTTTATATATTAAAATAATTTATATATTAAAATAGTTTATATATATTAAAATAGTTTATATATATTATAAATACTTTATATAATAAAAATAGTTTCCTCCAATTTCACAACTTGTTCAAATAAGCTTAACCAAAATTCAATTTAAATCAATCCCTGTTCAACACTTTAAATTTTAAAAGGTTAAGGTTCAATTCAAATTCTCAATAAACCATTTCAATTTTTATCAGTTTCAAATCCAGGTTTGAACTATCATTTCAAATCCAATAAGATCCGAAGTTTAAATATTCAAACATTTACAATATAGGTTTCTTTTATATTTCAACATTGAACTTTAATTTTATTCAAATTGGAAAATACTCACTTAATCATTTTTAATAACAATTTATTAAAATCTCAAATCAATGATAAATATTCAATCTCAATTTTATTTAAAGTTCAGAATATTCATTTAATTGTTTTTATCAAATCAAGTTATAAATCATACCTTTCAAAACCTCCAAAATCAATAAGTTTATATCAATTCTTATTTAAATTCAATTATTAACCAATTTTAAATTCTAAGTCAACATTAAGTTATCTTCCCAACCTCTATTTTTAAAGTTATTGAAAATCTATTTTTAAAATATTAACATAAATATAAATAAACACTTAAACATGTTATGTAACAACCCGCATATTTATCGATTTTTATATTTAAATATTTTATTTAAATATTTCGTCGTTCGTCGGATTTTGGTCCGAAAAGCTACTTTTTGCAAATAGTCGAGTTAGGACTCGAGACCACCTCCATTGAGTTCAAAATGTCGTTTGCGATCTTTTTGAGTGTAAGCTTCGATATGTTTGGAGTTAGTGGATTTTTTGCTACTTTTCACTTTGGACTTGGGTTTGGATTCAGCCCTTAACCCCACTTAACCCCCTAGCTCTCTATCTCTTCATCCATTCACTCCCATTTCATTTCATTTCCTCAAGCAAACTGAAAATGGTGGAGAGGAAGAGGAATTAGAAATTACAAAACCCTAGTTCCATTTGCAAACTCTTGTTCTAGCTCCAAATTCAAAGAGAACCCATTGGTAAGCTTCATCTCCTTCTTCTCCAACACATTCTCTCTTTGATTTTAGAAATTCCTAAACCTAACTTTGGGAATGTTCTTCTTTTTAAGCTTTGAATTCAAGCTTGTTGAGTTGGAATTGAAGAGTAATTGCTCTTGCCATTGCTCCATAGCATCTTCTTCATTCATTTGGGTTCAAAGGTGAGATTTTTATCTCACATCTTAAACTATAATTATCTTCGATTGTTAGGTATGAATTCCTAACACTTATTCTTGTGCAATTGCTTTTGGTTTGGATTGATTTGGTGAATATTCCAATTTTTAGTGTTTTGAGTTCAATTCTTTTAAAATCCAAACTTTGATCTTTGATCATGATTTTTGTGATGCATTGAAGAGCATATAGGGCCGGGTAGTCGATTGGCATAAACCCTTAGCGCCATTGCTCGAGCGGTTGCAAATTGGTCGAGATTGGCCATTGTATTAGGTAGGCAGGGAAGGGCTGGAAACAGGGTCCGGCCGACCGAGCTCTGTAGCCGGTCGACCGACCTGCTTCCAAAGTGCAAGCACTTCTCTGTTTTCTAGTTTGGTCGACCGACTACAGATTCCGGTCGACCGACCTGCTTCCAAAGTGCAAAGCACTTCTCTGTTTTCTAGTCCGGTCGACCGACTACAAATTCCGGTCGACCGACCTGCTTCCAAAAGTGCTAAGCACTTCTCTGTTTGGGTTTGGTCGACCGGCTGCAGAGCTCAGTCGACCGACCTGCTTCTCGAACTATTTTCCAGAATAGGGTTCGGTCGACCGAGCCCTGATGCCGGCCGACCGACCTGATGTTGTTTTGCCTATTCGCCTATTTTGTGTGATTTCCAACTTTAATCGATTCATGTTGTCTCCTATTTGTTGTTATCATTTCTTAAGACTTTGATGACTCCTCTTTCGGGATGGTACCTCGTTAGGTCGCTCGACCCTATCCCCCTTAGGTCGTTAGTCCTCATTTTGTCCTCTCTAGGTCGAACCACGTACAACTCTGCGTAAGCAATCTTATCCGAAAAACATTCAACAGAACTTCTTACTTTGATGGTTTTGGGAATTGATTTCTTTGGATATTATTCACGTCTTCGAAAGTGAATTTTAATGCTTGATTGTTTCTACAATCATTTCTATGATTTGTCACTTTAAAATATAAAGGTTTTCTATACTAGTAGTAAATATCAAAACCCTTTCATTAAAACGATTTCAACTCTATTTTCAATATCAAAGCTCGTTTCTTAAAACCATTTTCCAATCTATCAGTATATACAAACCTTTACCTCATTCGTATGAGAAAATCTAATTAAACGGCTTAGCAAAACAAGTGGTATGAAACGCTTGCGTTTACTTCGTCGGTTAATTTATGGACTTGTTCGATTGAAACTCTTGTGACAATTTTCTAGTGGAGATCTATAATCTGTTCGTAAATATTTGAGTTAAGCAAGTGGTTATGGGACATGAAGCTAAACTCTTATATTTACTAGCTTAGTGTAGTCGACACTTCCTTATGATCATGACGATCATTCTTGTGATTTAGACTAGCAATGTGGGATGTCTCTTTGATTCGGTCCATCGGACGTTACGCTGTACGACGTCGTTGATCCGTTTTATCGTGATTTGGTTCATCGGACGTTACGCTATGTTAACCCGCCTCTTGGCAAGATCGCGGACAGACGGGTTTAACTTAATCAACTGCATGTTCGTCGAGGCTAGGGTACGATGGATACAGTCGACTGGATGGAAGAATGATGCAATGTGGTTGGGAGATGGAAATATGATTGGATAAAGATGAATCAACTATAATTTGGGTCTAGGAAACATGGTTCGGCATTAAACATGGTTCGGCATTAAACATGGTTCGGCATGGTGGAGGTTCGGCACAAATAGTTCGTCTGGCATTCACTATTCACGTTCGAATAGCATTCAAGAGTACTCGGCATGCATAGAGCATTCAACAGACATGAGTGGTTCGGCATTCCAGGAGCACTCGTCATTCAGTAGCGTTTGGCATTGGATGGATCGTTCGGCATCTGGAGACGTTCGGCATTGGATGGATCGTTCGGCATCTGGAGACGTTCGGCATTGGATGGGTCGTTCGGCATCTAGAGACGTTCGGCATGATGGAGGTTCGATACTAAGGATCGTTCGGCATTGGATGGAGCGCTCGGCATCAGGGAGCGTTCGGCATTGGATGGGTCGTTCGGCATACCTCACCTCGCTCGACATTGCACCTCGCACCTCCATATCTCGCACCTCTATACTCCACACCTCCATACCTCGCACCTCCATATCTTGGTACCTCGCACCTCCATATCTTGGTACCTCGCACCTCCATGTCTTGGTACCTCGCTCCTCCATACCTCGGTACCTCGCACCTCCATACCTCGGTACCTCGCACCTCCATACCTCGGTACCTCGCACCTCCGTACCTCGGTACCTCGCACCTCCGTACCTCGATACCTCGCACCTCCGTACCTCGATACCTCGGTACCTCGCACCTCCCAACGTTCGGCATGAGGAGATCGTTCGGCATTCACACCATGTTCGGCATTCAGCGTTCGGCATCTATGGTTCGGCATATGGAGACCACTCCATTTGGGCTGAGGTACTCGGCTACCAGGCCCACCAGGGAAGTCCAACCCATCTTTGCCTATAAATAGAGAGGCAGGGGCACAGTAAAAGAGGATCTTCTTTCTACTCTCTTACTTTCTCTTTTCTAAGGCTAAGGCAACTCTGCCATTTTGTAACTGTAATCGATTATTACAGCAATAAAAAGCAAACTTCTGGAGTGGACGTAGGCCGGAGTTAGCCGAACCACTATAAAATCTGTTGTTCTTTACTGCTTTCATTTCAGTTTTAACTGTTCTTCACATTATTACTCTCTACATACATTCTATCTCTGAGCTGTGATTGGTATTTGGTGCTTTCATCTGGATTTGGGGGTTAGTGACCAATTTTGGCGCTAACACTTTGGTGCTTTCACTGAGAACTGAAACACTCAGGAATTTTGGAGTTAGGAACTTGGATCTTAGAAAGCAATGGCAAGACCACCAACGAAGAGGCAAGCAGTGGGAAGGAGCAATCAGGAAGGAAGTCAAGCGACATCTTCTGGAGCTGGAGAGGGTCATGCATCCATCTACATAACTCGAGACGAGATGCAAGTGATGATGAATTCTATGCAAGAGCAGATGATGAAACGGCAAGAGGAGATGATGCAGGCTCTTCTCAGGCAATTTGAACAACCAAGAACCGCAGGAGCTCAAGTTCGTGGAACTGGACCAGAGGGACTCAACCAGCGGACAGATGGAGTGATTCAACAGGAGGCAGCTCCCAATCAACAAACAGCTAACAATCTAGATGGACCTAGACTCGGGGGCACACCACCAGGGAATGCTGGACCAGTTCATGGAGGGATACCGGATGACACTACGCGGCCTGGCGTCAATAGGAATACAGGAGTACGTGATGAAGAATATGTGCTAGAATTTCCTTGGGGACTTGGGGGCAGTTTGGATTAGTTGGAAACACTGGATTGGCTGACATTATCAGGCGGACTATTCGCGGAGGTCTAACAAACAGGGATTCAGAGGGAGTTAACAGAAGTCCGTTTACCCGGAACATCAGGACAGCTAGGAATCCGTCCGATTTCAAACTATCCACTCTGGAAGTATACAATGGAAAGACGGATCCCACCGACCACTTGATGAGGTACACTAGGCATATGGAAGTGCTGGGGGCAACGGAGGAGGTTATGGCCCGATGTTTCCCCCTGTACTTGACTGAAATTGCTGCTATGTGGTTCAGACAGCTGGAGGATGGATCCATTGGAACATGGACAGAACTGGTGGACAAGTTCTTAAGTCAATTTCGAGTTCACATAAAAAGGCCAAAGAACGTGATGACACTAACATCAGTCAAACAGGGGGCAGATGAATCGCTCAGGACATTCTTAACTCGATTTAATGCAGCAGTTGCTTCGGTGGATCGGCCAGATCCATCAATGGTTCTGATGGCTGCGGTATCAGGAGTCAGAGATAATTCAGAGTTCAAAGTATCGTTGGTACGGGACCCACCGTTGGATATTGGGGAATTCTTTCATGAAGCTGAAAGATTTCTTCGATAAGAGGATGCATGTTTGGACATGAGGTCACAGGAAGTAAACATGACTAAGGATGGAAGATTACTCGGCGAAAGCTCAGGTGGGGACAAGGATAAAGGGAAAAGGAAGCGCTGGGGAGAACCAAAGTTCTCCACTTACACAGGATTGAACGCAACGTTGGAGCGGATTTTCTTAGATACTCGAGATCGTCTTCCCTATCGAAGGCCATCAAGGAGGGAACCCACAGAACGTGAAAGGGCATCAGGAAGGCACTGCCTCTTTCATGACCTGGACGGGCATGATACTAACAGCTGCCGACATCTAAAGGATATAATCGAGGAGCATATAAGGAATGGTCAGTTGCGATAGTATGTCGGAACTCGGAATGCGGCGGTGGAACATGAACAGCCTCCGCCTACCTTGAACGACGAGGGCGCGAGGCCCAGGAATGGTGACCGATTGGTCATCAACTAATCTTGATGGTTTGGAATAAGTAACAAACTCCGGGCAAACGGTTGAATCACTTACTCATGTACAGGGTCGGAGATAACCCTCAGGCATACTCTGAGATGATGGCTTACCGAAACGCCCAGGTTTGTGAAATCTGTTTTTTCCTTTAACTTGGACATTTGCTTTTTCTGGTTTGGTTTTGGAGTTTGGTTTGAACTCCCTGTTTTGCTCGTTTTCTGGTTTGAATTCTGGTTTGAATGTTTGTTTTTCGGATTGGATTTTGGTTGGATTTTCTCTGGATTTTGGCTTAAAGGTCGTCGAGTATGGACTATGCTCGGCAAGGTGCCGGAGCGACCAGGATTCGGCTTAGGACTTAAGCCACGGCATTACCTGCGCCCAGGGACACTGGGCCACGGTCGTCAAGTGTGGATTGCGCTTGGCAAGAACCCGGAGAGGTTAGCTCAGCGTCCAGGGACACTGGACCACGGTCGTCAAGTGTGGATTGCGCTTGGCAAGAACCCGGAGAGGTTAGCTCAACGTCCAGGGACACTGGACCACGGTCGTCAAGTATGGATTGCTCTTGGCAAGAACCCGGAGAGGTTAGCTCAACGCCCAGGGACACTGGGCCACGGTCGTCAAGTATGGATTGCGCTTGACAAGAGCTCGGAGAGGTTATGAATTTGGATATCGACCCGAAGAGGTCCTAAAGTCGGTTATTGGTTATTGGATATGGATGAAACATGGACTTTGGATATTGGACTTGAGGCTATTCAAAACACACCTTTCAAAGCAAGGCATGTTTTGGGGGGCAAGTGTTAACCCGCCTTTTGGCAAGATCGCGGACAAACGGGTTTAACTTAATCAACTGCATGTTCGTCGAGGCTAGGGTATGATGGATACAGTCGACTGGATGGAAGAATGATGCAATGTGCTTGGGAGATGGAAATATGATTGGATAAAGATGAATCAACTATAATTTGGGTCTAGGAAACATGGTTCGGCATTAAACATGGTTCGGCATGGTGGAGGTTCGGCACAAATAGTTCGTCTGGCATTCACTATTCACGTTCGAATAGCATTCAAGAGTACTCGGCATGCATAGAGCATTCAACAGACATGAGTGGTTCGGCATTCCAAGAGCACTCGTCATTCAGTAGCGTTCGGCATTGGATGGATCGTTCGGCATCTGGAGACGTTCGGCATTGGATGGATCGTTCGGCATCTGGAGACGTTCGGCATTGGATGGGTCGTTCGGCATCTAGAGACGTTCGGCATGATGGAGGTTCGATACTAAGGATCGTTCGGCATTGGATGGAGCGCTCGGCATCAGGGAGCGTTCGGCATTGGATGGGTCGTTCGGCATACCTCACCTCGCTCGACATTGCACCTCGCACCTCCATATCTCGCACCTCTATACTCCACACCTCCATACCTCGCACCTCCATATCTTGGTACCTCGCACCTCCATATCTTGGTACCTCGCACCTCCATGTCTTGGTACCTCGCTCCTCCATACCTCGGTACCTCGCACCTCCATACCTCGGTACCTTGCACCTCCATACCTCGGTACCTCGCACCTCGGTACCTCGATACCTCGGTACCTCGCACCTCCCAACGTTCGGCATGAGGAGATCGTTCGGCATTAACACCGTGTTCGGCATTCAGCGTTCGGCATCTATGGTTCGGCATATGGAGACCACTCCATTTGGGCTGAGGTACTCGGCTACCAGGCCCACTAGGGAAGTCCAACCCATCTTTGCCTATAAATAGAGAGGCAGGGGCACAGTAAAAGAGGATCTTCTTTCTGCTCTCTTACTTTCTCTTTTCTAAAGCTAAGGTAACTCTGCCATTTTGTAACTGTAATCGATTATTACAGCAATAAAAAGCAAACTTCTGGAGTGGACGTAGGCCGGAGTTAGCCGAACCACTATAAAATCTGTTGTTCTTTACTGCTTTCATTTCAGTTTTAACTGTTCTTCACATTATTACTCTCTACATACATTCTATCTCTGAGCTGTGATTGGTATTTGGTGCTTTCATCTGGATTTGGGGGTTAGTGACCAATTTTGGCGCTAACACGCTGTACGAAGTCGTTGTTCCATTTTACTACGTATTGGTTCATCGGATGTTACGCTGTACGACATCGTTGTTCCTTTTCTTTTTATGGTGATTTGGTTCATCGGACGTTACGCTGTACGACGTCGTTGTTCCATTTTACTACGTGTTGGTTCATCGGATGTTACGATGTACGACATCGTTGTTCCTTTTCTTTTTATTGTGTTTTGGTTCATCGGACGTTACGCTGTACGACGTCATTGTTCCATTTTCCTATGCTTTGGTTCATCGGATGTTACGCTGTACGACATCGTTGTTCCTTTTATTTGTGCTTTGGTTCATCGGACGTTACGCTATACGACGTCGTTGTTCCTATTTATTTTTTGTCTCTTAATCATCGGACGTTACGCTGTACGACGTCGTTGCTTCGGATTATTTGATTTCTGGATATTGATTTATGGAATTTATGTTTCACCAGCATTTACGATGGGCATTGATATGTATGTCATTTATTGTGGCTTGGTGAATTAAATAAAGAATATGACATTCTTTTTAATCTTTGAGAAGATTCTTGTGATATTGATTAATCTCTTGTTGATTTTCAATCACATACTTATCACAGTACGGTATTATGGTTATGATACGTTTTTGTCATACCTCTTATTCTATATCACTTTATCTGATATTTTAGCTGATCCATTTATTATTTTCTTCTTAAATAATACTCGGGTCAGACTGAGATTTTACAGGTGCTTCCTCATGACTTCTTATCTGGAGCCATCTTCTGACTTTTGGCTAACTACTCTAGTTTAGTAGTTTTTGTTTGTATACATTTGAGATTAGACTCCTTGATGTATACATATTCTTTTGGTTAGCACTTGTATCTATTCTTTTATGTTATTGTGGATCTTATTTGACCACTACTCTGATGTACACTTTCATGTGTTATATTCATATCTATTTCCGCCTTTGTGATATGAACTGTCTGTGACTGATTTGTGTTATGTTTATTTCTATATTTTTCCGAAGATTATATATAGCCACTGTGTGATCGCTTTGAGTTTGTATCGGTATGTCGGATTTCCTCCTTAAATGATATGCATTCTATTCTATCTGACATATCGGTGCTCGCACAAAGATGTTACATGGATGGTCGCTCCTCAACAGCCTTATCTCCGTGCTAATTGACAGCACTACATCGTAGTGTTCTTGGTTAGCGTGGGTATAGAGGTGGGGCGTCACATGTTATAAACCAATTAAATTAAATTTTATTAAATTAAATTTTATTATTAAATGAATTTTGCATTAAATCTTATTTTATATATATTTAAAATAATAAAATTATAAGAAAAATCTTAAAAATTATATTTTCAAAACTAACTTATAAATTTAAAATTGCCAAAACATATAATTTTTAAAATCTAAAATTTTCACATATACTAAAATAAATCCTTTATATTTTAATTTAAAAATCAATATTTAATAAATCTATATATTTCCTTCCAAACTCTGGAAACCATTTTCCAAACTAGACCAACGGTGTCCATATATAATTTTCTATCCTATGGTCAAGTGATACAGATATTTATCATTTCAATCCGCAATAATTTAATATTTATGGGTGTATATCATTTTAACCCGCAATCCCACAAATTCACAGTTAATAAAAATCGCTTGGGTTTATCATTTCAACCCATAACAATTTTCCTTAATCTATAATATCGTTTGGGTATGTATAATTTCAATCCATAGGGATTTCTAAACTAACAGGGAACTTGCAGAGTGAGAACAAATATGATAATAATGTAACATATCAACAACAGGCATATATCATCAGTAATAAATTTAATCCTAATATAAATAACAGGTTATGGTGTCATATGTCATAGGTGAACAGTTACAAATAATGACATATCATATATAGCAATTATATAGTTAACTATTCAAATTTAGCAGCATATTTCAATTTTTATTTCAATGTTAAATTAATTTACTACATATAAGAATGTTAATCGTGAGTGATTGCTCACCTTTCCAGGTTAAAAAACAAGAAGATAACATGGAACACACACGGATATGGACACAGACACGACTAGAGGGACAACGACAAGCTAGGAATTGCTGCGACAAATTCGATATTGAGAAGGTAAGTCAAGATGGACTAGAGATCGATGAAACATATATATATAGCTATATTTTTAAAATTCTAAAATTTTAACCACGTATAAATTTTTAAATATAAAACAAATATAGAACAACTTGTATAAACCTATATTTTTTTATGTTACCAGATCATACAACTTTTATATATAACTTATACGTATATAACGAGATGGTTGAGATATATAACATACTGACTTATATATATACACATACAATAGACTTGTGTATATATATATAAACAAACCGATTTTACACGTAAAATCTATATACATTTCAAAAATCCAAATATCCATATATTAAAAAAATCAAACACGTTTTAAAATCAAAATCTATATATATAATATATTTTCAATACTTAAACAGTAATCAAATATCAATATACGCTATGTATATACCCAAGCTTATAAAATTATAAATGAGAAAGAGTATAAAAAAGTACATATATAATCGAATATATGTAGTATAACATTAAAAAAAATCGGGAGAACATACTCGGCAGTCTAAATGTTGAACAAGGACTTTATCTCGGCAAACAAGGTTCTCGGCAAACAAAATATGTGCTTTTATATTGTATATATATATATATATTAGAAGAGGCCGAACTGCTCGGGTGGTTGATGGATGCTGAGCGGAGTTTGACGCTTGGATTTGGTGGGGCTGTTGACTGTGTGTATGGCCTGACTGGAAGGCTAAGGTGACAAAGAGGGAAGCAAGCAGGTGGTGGGGTTATTGGTGTGGAAGGGATCAGCTGCATTAGTGGTGAGCTAGCATCGGAGAGAGACGATGCGGTTGCTTGCTGAGGAGGGTGCAGGTCTAGCGGTGATGAAGTAGAGGGGAAGCTCGATGATGAAAAGGGAGATGAGCAAGGAGGGTTACGTGAAAGAAGTTGAGCAGGCATGGAGAGGTCGAGAGGTGGTTGTGTTGTTCGGTGGAAGTGAAATCTGGTTGGGGAGAAGGCTACAATGGGTGGTTGGTCGGATGTTGAGCTCAGCAATAATGGAGATGGCCGTTGTTGTATGGCTTTTAAGGATGGTGGTCGGATCGAAGGGCGGAGGTGAGATTTTTGGTGGATGAGCAAGACTAGGTTTTTGACGATAAACGAGCATTAGGTTTCAAATATAAAACTTTATAGATTATATTATTTTCTTCAAAGCTATAGAACGAGATAAAAGAGTAGATGGAGCGGCAGTGTTCAAAAATATATACATGCGAACTGTATGCTCTCCACTTTATAATTATTATTATATATATTTTTCTAGATAAAGAAGACCAAAGGGAAGAGGATATTAAACAGCAAAAGAAAGTAAAACCAAAAGGACGCAACATATAGATTTAACCAGTGAATTGCAAAAGTCAAACGTTTTGATTTCTAAAATTATTAAAGGCAAATGACTATACGAATTATACAGTAGATAATGGAAAGACACAAGGAAACCAAAATACTTCGAAAATGGATACCGATACGGTTAACCGTTTCGCGGTTTCGCCGCATACCGGACGTCGAAATACAGGAATGAATATACCATGGAGATCAGCACGACGAGATGAACAAAATGGTACATAGATATCAGCGATACGACTATCCTATCAAAAGTTGATATTTCGCTGCTAAACTGCTGCAAATTCGTCGAAAATAAGATAAACTAGGCTATAGAAGTCCAATTTTGATGAAACGAATTTTGACGTCTCCCTAAGAAAATGATCTACATTTTTATTATACAAAAATATTCAGATTTCTAAAATATTTTGTTTTCAACAATTTAACTTATTTAAATTGAAATTGAAATTACACAACAAAACTAAATTCCATATTTATCAACGAAAATCTGCCATTTGTTATGTTTGAAAAGATGCATACCAAATACCAAACTTTCATTGCTAAATTTAATTATTTAATTTCAAGCAAAATTTCAGTTAATTACGTTAATAAAACCATTAAAATTACCGGGTCGTTACACTCTCCCCCACTCAAAACTTTTCGTCCCCGAAAAGGAACGAGATAGGAGAATAGTAATAACCAGGAGAAAAGATAGATTTGAAATATAAAATACCAGATACCATAATTAATTCCAAAACCATATAAATTTCATTTATTTTTAAATTGGCTTATATTCAACTAATTGATTTCAATCATTTTATTTAATCAATAAAATTTATTGTGTTCACATTTGATTGATTTCAATTCAATATATTTTCATTCAGTTGATTTGTTTTCAATTTGTGACATTTATTACAAAAATTTTCACAACAAATTTTTTATTATTTCTTATTTGTTTAATCAATTCGACCTCACTAATCTTCTGTTAAGTTGATTTCCCTAAAAATTCAATTTCAACTATTCATAAGTTCATATTTATTTACCTAAATAGCATTCTCTATTTTTTATTCATTTTATTTCACTGATATATCCTACAATATAGATTAAGTGTATAACATTTATTATAATCACCTAAATTTTTATTCATAAATTTCCTAACAAAATTCATTTTGGACATCTTATTTATTATTGTATGTTACCCGGCACTTTGGCCCGGCAACATGGCGATAGTCGTAGAGCCTATGGTTGAACCTGGATGGGACTCAAGCTAAGAGAGGATCGAAAATATAAGAGACTGATGCAACTCAAGTCTGGTTCGGCCTATAAACATAAGCTAGTGTATTTGACACTGGCTCGGCCAGAGGGGGTCGGTATTAGGATGTAGCCAGGATGGTTCAGCCAAGATAGGCCAGACATGGTGGTTCGGTTGAGAAGGGCTCGGCCCTAGTCGCTCGGTGTGGATGAGTTCGAACCTGATGGGTCGGCTGATCGTGGTCCGGCCTTAGTAGTACTAAGTCATGCATCACTCGGCCAAGGGAGTTGTGATAGCTCGGCACGCATCGCTCGTTCAAGGTAGGATAGCTAAATAGGTCGGTCAATTGTGGTTCAGCGTTCGTGGTTCGGCCTTGATGGTTCGGCATGCGTGATTCGGCAGACTTGGTTCGGTGAACCTTGTGGAAGTTAGTGAATTCTTCGACCTACAACAGAGTGACGCGGATGACATTTCTTTGCTTCGAGTCATACTAACACTTGCTTCGATTTCCTTGAGGGTCCACTTCGATTCAGCAACAAGGCAGCCTCTGGGTCGGCATAGGTGGTTCGGTGAATGTGGGTCGGTATGACTCATTCGGTCAACTTGACCTACAACTATGGGCCGAGCTACCATTGTCTTGGGCCTATGCAGGGAATCCAGCCTATCTTCATCTATAAATAGACGGGCAGAGGTACAGTTGAGGGGACCTTATCCGGGAACTCCAGAGAGAATCTGCCATTTTCTGTACTTGCTTTCTTTATTCAAGTATTTGAAAAGGCAATAAAGATTACATTAAAAGTGGACGTAGGCAGTTACCTCGAACCACTATAATTCCGGTGTTCTTGTTTCTGTTGTTAGTTTTGCATATATTCCTCTAATTTAATTTACTATCTTAATTAATCTCTCTACACAAATCTATTCTAGGGTGTTGGTGACCAATTCTAGTGCTAACATTTTGATGCTTTCACCGAGAATGTGCATTCTCATGCTGCTAGGATCTACTTTGTCGCTACTGGATTGAAGAAATCCCCCGAAGGAGATCCAAGTTCATTCTCAAGAGTTCGTAGATTCTATTCAGAGTTAAGACGGAAAACTCTAAGATGGGAAGACCATGTACCAGATCAGTCTCCCATAATGCGGATGTCAATGAGACCGCCAGTATCCAACAAGTGGGACCCAGCAATCAACAAGTGAACCCAGGTGTAGGAACCGCCACCTTCCTAAACCAATCAGAAGTTGTTACCAGGGCAGAGTTCAATGAGATGATAAGAGAACTCGTGGAAAGCAGGAGACAGCTTAACGAGCAAATTTAAGCTAACGCCAATCTCATAACCTAGATTGCTCAACAACAGCATCAGAATGCTGGAGGAAGCCCCGCTTCCTACTCATCATCTGACAGCTCCGCTTCGTCAAATGAACATCACAGGCGTAGATGCCGTAGGATTGAAATGGCACAAACAGGTGCAGCAGAACAATCCAACAGAAATGGTCCAGACTCTCTACCTAGAATCGCGGCCCCTCACTTGCACCGGGAAAATCGCACTCAAACTGGAGTGGGAAACTTAAGATTTGGAGCACAGGTGGAAGCTGGTCCACCACCTTGCCAGGGTCGTAGCGAAGCGGGTCCCCGGGACATGCATTTTGGAGATCACCTACCGAGGAGGCATCAACCGGAGCAATCACGCGGGATGGGTTCCAACTTGCCACCTTCAATCTAGACCCCGGATTTATTAGCTATGCTCAGACAGCTGATGAGGGAAAATCAAGGCTTACCCAACGATGATTGGGGCATATCTAGGAGTCATACTCCATTCACAGATGCTATCCTACAGATAGAGTACCCGTGGAAGTTTTGTATGCCGACTATTCTAGCTTATGAAGGGAAAACTGATCCCCGACAGTATATAATGAGATACGAGTGGATGATGGAATCGGCTAGGGAAATTGATGCGACTTAATGTAGATGTTTCCCAATAACCTTATCCGGAATTACCACCATGTGGTTCACCAGACTTCCTCTGTGATCGATCTCCAGGTTTGATGAGTTAGCGACGAAATTTGTGGAGCAGTTCAGGATCCATACCACTTGTCCGAAGGACATAATGTCTTTATCCAGTGTGAAACAAGCCCTAGGGGAATCGTTAAAGCAATATTTGCAAAGATTTCACGTTGCTGCTACCGAATTTAGCAACCCGAATGACTATGCTATTCTTATGGACATGATGTGAGGGGTAGATCCGGACTCTGAGTTTGGTGATTGGCTGGCAGAAAAACCACCGACTACCCTGGAACGTTTTTATTCAAAGGTGAACCAATTAATGCGGAGAGAAGAGGCCAGGTGGATGAGGCGAAGCAGCGCGCCAGGGCCAAGCAAGGAAGCGGTGCAAAGCAATATCGCCGTGAAACAATCTGGTGAAAATTCTGGCAAGGTCCAAGTCAATGTTCAGAATAAGCTGGAGCAGTCTAAAGAATCCGGAGGAGGAAATTCTGGAAGAAAGAGGGAAGCAGGAAAGTGGAAACCAAGGATCCCAACCTATAACGAATACACTCCTCTGAACACATCTCTGGAGAATATTTATTTATTAACTTGTAATACATTCCAATACCGAAAGCCGCGCCCAAAAGAATCCACTGAGGAACAAAAGCAGACTGGGAAGTATTGTCCTTCCATGAGACTTACGGGCACAATACCGAAGAATGTAGACACCTCCATGACGCTATAGAAAAGCTGATTCGACAGAAGAAGTTATAGCAGTTTGTTAAGAATCCGCAAGAATGCAGACATGGGACCTCCGACCCCAATCGCGGGCAGACTCTACATCGACCTGAGGTACCCACTTGGACCGGAGGTAGAATGGTTATAAACACAATAGTTGGTGGGCCTCACCCGGCAGACAAGAGTTGGCAGGAAATGGAACGCTATGCTAGTTCCTTAAAGCATGCGGATTTCGAATGCTGCTCGAACATAGAAGATGGGACCTCAGCGAAATAGCAGCAGATGATGACGGATGATATTGTATTCATGAGTAGGGATGCTAACCAGGTGGAGGCACCTACCATCGACCCAATGGTCATCTCAGCCACGATTGGGCTGGCGTTTCTGAGAAGGATACTGATTGATTGCAGGAGTTCTGTTAACATTATCTTTAAGAAGGCATATTACCAAATGAAGATAGAGGCGAAGGATCTAAAACCATCTAAAGCCTGTATTCACGGCTTTAATGGTGCAGCCGCTGATGCGATAGGTTTTGATGAATTGTCGGTTGAGTTAAGAGAAGGTGAACATAGGAGGGTACTAATCCTGCCATTCATTGTTTTGGATGTCGATTCCCTATATAATGTTTTTCTGGGCCGACCGGCCTTGGCGGAGTTTAGGGTAGCTTTGGCCCCATGGTGTTTAACCTTGAAATTTCCGACGGATAGAGGAGTTGGTGTAGTGCATGGCGATCAAGCAACTGGTCGCACATGTTATGTGGCTGAGCTGAGGGAGGCCCAGCGAAGAGAGAAGGGAAAGATTGTGGACAACTTCGTCCACATCCGTGTTGCTGAAAATTGACAAGTAATGCCTGAGTCTTGGCTCGGGCAACAGAGTCAGATATATAGAGACATAGATCCGAGAGACGATGATGAAGAACCCAAGGAGACAAAAGCAATACCAGCTGAACTAACGATTGACATTCCAATCAGCCATGATAACCCATCACAGGTGCTTAAGTTGGATCACAACTCAACCCCTCGATGACTGAGTATCTTACTGATTTCCTCCGAGCGAATCTGGATGTTTTCGCTTGGACCCACTCCGATATGTGAGGGATTTCTCCCGCCATCGCAAGTCATATGTTGAACATTGACCCAAAGTATGTGCCATTGAAGCAAAAAAGGAGAGGCATGGACCCGTAGAGGTCCGCTGCTCTCAGGGAGGAGGTGGATAAACTCAAGGCCAATGGGTTCGTCCATGACGCACTTTATCCTAAATGGGTATCTAATCCCGTACTAGTGAGAAAGACGAATGGAAAGTGGAGAGCATGTGTTGATTAATCAGACCTGAACAAGGTGTGCCTTAAGGATAGTTTCCCTTTACCTAGAATTGATTAGCTGGTCGACTCGACGGCAGGACATGAATTATTATTTATGGATGCATATTCTGGGTACAATCAGATCCCGATGCATGTTCTAGATCAGGAACATACTAGTTTTGTTACAGATGGTGGACTATACTGTTATGTAGTGATGCCTTACGGGTTGAAGAACGTAGGAGCAACTTATCAACGTTTGGTGAATCGGGTGTTTAAAGACCAAATTGGTAGAACGATGGAAGTCTATATGGATGACATGCTCGTGAAGTCACGGTAGTCAAATGACCACATTCGAGACTTAGCGTAGATGTTTGATATACTCAGGTACTACAGAATGAAAATCAATCCACTGAAATGTTCCTTTGGCGTTGCATCGGGAAAGTTTTTGGGTTTTATTATCGATGCACGGGGAATTGAAGCCAACCCAGAAAAGATTCAGGCTATTCGAGACATACAAGCGCCCAAAACTATAAAAAAAGTACAAAGCCTGAATGGAAAAGTCGCCGCGTTGAGTCGATTCATATCTAGAGCGAATGACAAGTGTATTCCATTCTTTGATGTGATTAAAAACGGGAAGAGAAATTTTGAATGGACGACGGACTTTGAGGATGCATTCCGAGCTCTGGTGAGACACTTGGAGAGGCCCCTGGTTCTGTCAAAGCCAGTAGACCACGAGGAGTTGTATGTTTACTTGGCCGTATCTCAGCACGCCATCAGTACAGCCTTGGTTTGCAAATAGGACCGAGTCAAGAAGCCAGTGTACTATGTTAGTAAACATTTAACGGGGGAAAATAGAAATTATCCTAAGATTGAGAAGCTAGCCTACTACTTGGTGATTGCATCACGCAAGCTCCGTCCATATTTTTAGGCACACCCGGTCGGTGTTTATACCAATTAACCCCTACGGCAGGTGCTCCAATGACCAGAAACTTCTGGAAGGCTACTCAAATGGAACATTGAGTTGAGTCAGTTCGATATCACTTACCTGCCGTGGAGGGCTATCCAAGCGCAAGCGCTAGCAGACTTCATTGCAAAATTTACCACATCAGACGAGTCAAGTAGTAGTGATGTAGTCCCCACCGTTCAATGGAAACTATATACCGATGGGGCATCCATCGACCGTTTCTCTAGGGTTGGTGTTATTCTTGTAACTCCCGAAAACTGATCAATTTGTTATGCTTTGAAACTCGATTTCCCAGCTACGAATAACGAAGCCGAATATGAAGCATTGATTGCTGGTTTGAAACTTACCAAGGAACTCGGAGTAAAATCGGTTGAAATCTTTTGTGACTCACAATTGGTGGTGTACCAAGTACGGGGAGACTATCAAGCAAAGAGGCAGAGACTTGCCCCATACCTTGCTCGAGTGCAAGAACTGTTGGCGGACCTGGAATATTACAATATTTCACATATCCCACGTGAACAAAATAGGGAAGCCGACTTATTGGCAAAATTTGCAAATACTGGTGATGCACAACAAATAGGCTTGGTTGCCATCGAAACCTTACATGCTTCGAGTATAAACGAAATGGAAGTAGATTTTGTCTTAGAAACGAAAACTGAAAGGGAGTCATGGATGACCCCGTTCAAACAATACCTGCTACATGGGACTTTGCCTGAGAGAAAGAAAGAGAGACGACAAGTCCTTCGCAAGGCATCGCGGTATATAATGTAGGATGGAATAATGTATCGAAAAGGATTTTCTGTTCCCTTACTTCGGTGCATCGCCTACTGCGAAATAAAGTAGGTCTTAGAGGAAGTTCATGAAGGAGAATGTAGCGACCATACTACGGGGCAGACGCTAGCCAAAAAGATCCTCCGTTATGGATACTATTGGCCGACCGTGAATCGAGACGTCGCGGACTATGTAAGAAGATGCGAAAAATGTCAAAAGTATGCAAAGATCCCAAGAGCCCCGCCGACGGAACTCACACCAATGGTTAGTCCATGGCCATTTTCAATATGGGGGATCAATATAATCGGCTCCTTGCCGATCTCCAAAGGTGGTGCGAAATATGCAATTGTTGCGGTCGATTATTTCACCAAGTGGGCGGAAGTAGAGCCCTTAGCTACGATCACCACCAAAAAGGTCATTAATTTCGTTGTGCGGAACATTATATGCCATTTTGGCCTCCCACGAACTATCGTTACGGACAACGGAACTCAATTTGAGAGTAGGGAGTTTAAGGAATTCTACCAAAAATATTGCATTGAGAAAATATATACGTCTGTCGCTCACCCTAAAGCCAATGGTCAAGTTGAAGCCGTAAATAAAATAATCAAGTCCATATTGAAAAAACGTTTGGAGAAGGCTAGAGGCAAGTGGGTGGATGAGCTTCCAACAGCACTCTGGCCTTACAGAACCACCCACAAGTCCACGACTGGCAACACTCCATTCACCTTGGCATACGACACTGAAGCTGTTATACTCGTGGGACTTGAAGTTCTCTCTTACCGGGTAACTCATTATGATCCTAAGAAGAATCAGGATCTTTTACTAGAATCATTGGACTTTGTCGACGAGAAACGTGAAGAAGCTGATTTAAGGGTGGCTGCATATCGGCACCGAGTCGCCTGATATTACAACGAAAAAGTTCGACCAAGAATTTCAATGGGGGTGAACTTGATTTAAAGCGAGTTTTTCCAGTCCCGTCACATATGAATCCCACATGGGAAGGTCCGTACATCATCGAACGGAAGCTTGGAGAAGGAACCTTCAAGCTAGTGACTTTTGATGGCGTGACACTCCCTAGAGCATGGAATAGCAAGCATTTGCGTCGTTATTACAATTAGTTTATTTCTTTTGCATTGTAGTAGCAATTATTTCCAGAATTCGTTTTCTTTTGTTGTTCTTTGTTTCCGACATGTAATAAGACAATTCAGTTTGTCCTTATTTTCTACAATCAATAAAGGCTTGAAGCTGTTTTTCTATGTGCTATTAGTGTTTTGTATTTTGTAATTCCATGGCAAAATAGAGTTGCATTAATCTGTCTAGCGTACGAATGTGCACGCAAAACGAAAAGTCGATCGGCTCACGATTCAAAAATCTCTAAGTCCCCGGAGTGCAGACTAGAGTACTCTGAGTCCCCGGAGCATGGACTAGAGTACTCCGAGTCCCTGGAGCGCGGACTAGAGTATAAACGATTCAAAAATCTCTAAGTCCCCGAAGCGCGGACTAGAGTACTCTGAGTCCCCGGAGTGCGGACTAGAGTATAAATGATTCAAAAATCTCTAAGTCCCCGGAGCATGGACTAGAGTACTCTGAGTCCCCGGAATGTGGACTAGAGTATAAACGATTCAAAAATCTCTAAGTCCCTGGAGCGCAGACTAGAGTACTCTGAGCCTCTGGAGTGCGGACTAGAGTATAAACGATTCAAAAATCTCTAATTCCCCTGAGCGCGGACTAAAGTATAAATAATTCAAAAATCTCCAAGTCATGTGGAAGTGGACTGGAACTTGCATAACCCACAAGAATTTGAATTTCAACTACTAGTCAAGTGATAAGCTAAATGATGAGAGTCTATGAACGCAAAAGAAACAAAATTTTATTCATTAATCAAAAATTAAGTTCCATTACTAATTTTTCGAGGTCCGGAACCAAAATCTATCTACGACGACTATAAAAGAGAAAAAATAAACAACTATCGACTTAGGTTTATTCAGGCTGAACGAGGTATGACAAGATGATAACTACTTCTTTGACTTTTTCCCCCTTTTTGGCTTCTCCGTAGGCTCCTCAGTCGATTGCTTCTTCCTGGACCCTCTACTTCCCAATGAGGTGGTATCCGGGGAGGAAGAGGCACATCTAGAGGTGTAGTCCCCTCGGGGAGAATTAACTTCAGGGGCCTATTTAGAGGTCATCAAGTTCCACCACCTGAGGTTCAACCTTAACTTCGGCTTTCTTTTTCTCCTCTTCCATGATTTGTTCCTCCATGCTAAGTTTTGAAGTATGTTCGGAGGCTCCTGTGATTTCGACCTCGTCATGTTCATCTCTAGGCGAGGGATTTTCAAGTTTATCATCATCTAGCGCTTCGATCACTTGAGCATCGGGTCTAGGGGTATCCCCAGCGTGGAGTGTCTTAATCACTTTCTCTTCCCTCTCTGTGGCGACGTCGCTCCTTGGAGTTGGTTCGGGATCAGAATGGCCTACATGAAGTCATGAAAGACAAATGTTATAATACATCTATTACTTGCCAAAAGCGATGATTTCTTGAGCACTGGAAGGAAAAGCTACATACCGGCTTCCAATTGACTCTCAGCTGTCTTGGGAGTCTTACCCTCAAGAATTGGGGATAGATTGTGGACACTGAGCCCAGGCTTCTCCGAATCATAACCAACATGCTGCTCGGGAGGATTGGGTAACGAGCTATCGCCCAGCTGAGCGGGAGGACGAACTGGAGACTCAGTATCGGATGGGCCAATAATATCATCCTTACCCTTTGATGACGAGGAGTCTCTATCGAAGAGGGCTTTTGCTGCAGACAAGTCTGAAGGCTCGTTTCCTCGAAGCACTTCCCTCACGAGAGCTCCCTCATCGACCTCTTTGACGCCCAGCTCAACCTTTCTAATTTTTATCAAAGTATCCCATGCTTCGGCAAATGATTCGAGTTAACCCTCACCCTGGAAAGATAGGTCGCGGTGCATGAGAACTCGCGCGTTATACTCGGCAATGAGCGGATCAAATAAGCATTTAATTTCCTTTCTACCGGCCTCAGTAGCAGCCACAAGACGAGAGTCGACTTCGGCGAGCGCCATTTTCTTACCCTCCTCCTGAGCTACCTCCTTTAGCGCTTCAACCTTGGAAAGTTCCTCATCGAGCTTCGTCTTTAAGAGTCATGTTGTGACAATTTCATTGCAATATCGTTGTGACTCTTCCTGCGCGGTAGTTTTCTCTTCTTTCTCTTTGGCAAGCAGCTCCTCCAGTTCTTTAACTTGTCGAGCGAGAATATCATTTTCTTTCTGGATAGAATCTTTCTCGAAAGCTAAAGCACCACTGCATTGGACTGCCTCATCGATTTCCTTCTTGTGAGCGACCTCCAAACGACTATCTGCCTCGGCCGTTTCCTTGGCATTTTTCTGGGCGGCCTCAAGTTGAGATTTGTACAAGGATAGCTCTTTATCTTGGGCTTTGATGATATCTTTGTCATGAATGGCTTCAAGTTTCAGGCGATCGATTTCGTGTTGACGTTCCATGGAAACCTCTGAAACTTTCTCCGCCAAATGTACAAATGCATCATGATGGACATAAACGTCGTTGTTGCAGGCGATGGCGCTTTGTTTGACATGTCCGGGAATAGGATGAATCACAGGGAGAAATTTCAATCCATCGAAACATATCTTCGGGAATGTGGCTTTGAGCTCGGCTAATTTTTTTGCCGTCGATGGATCGTGTGCAGAGAATGGGGAGGTATGCTTAGCTGGAGTCACAGACTTCTTATGGGGCTCACAAGATTGCTTGGTGCTCGACGAGCCAGAGTGTTGGTCGTGGGGAGTTTCGAATAAGGATCCCATCTGAGCAGATTTTTCCCTACTGTGCTCTGACTGAGGGGGAGGATCATTTGGGTATGAGGAATGACTGTAAGTTTTTATTTTAGAAGACGATGAATCTCTGGGACTGTAGTCTCTATCGCCGATGGCATCCCTATCTCGGCGTCTACCTGATCCTGAATCCTGACTGGAATGGTAGAAGATAGAGGATCCGTGAAGATGGTCAATGCCTTGTGTACGCCCCATATCACCTGAACAGAAACCAAGTACGGACGAGTTAGTGGGAATCATATGATAACTAAAATTTAAGTGTAAGGTAAAGTGTAAGTGTTTGTGTGTGTCCTAGTGCTTCCCCCCGATGGACCAGTGTTTTTTGCTTTACTTAGTGGAGTTTTCTCTCCTTGATGACGAGCCTGATCACCTTCATCGCTTCTCGCGGGAGAATTAAGTCCCATAGCCTCTGGGTCGTTGAAGCCATAATTTAGTAAGTCATCAGGGATGGTCAAGTCTGATAGACCTTTTAGTGAACCCTCTAAATTTTGGAGAGACGACTCTCTTTCAACTAGAGTAATTGTAACTTTTGATGTTCCGCCTACTATTTTCTTTTTCAGTTTGTAGGCTAGGCTCTTTTTCCTCTTTTAAGGGGAGGCGGTTCATCGATGCCGGGTGCGTTAGTTATCGGTGCTATGCTGGAACTTATATTCTCGTCAGTCGCTTCTGGCACTCCTGTCTCCTTAATTTCACCTTCCTCGATTGTATTGGGGGCCCCTTCTACAGGGGCACCGAAGGTTCGGCCTGCTCTTCACCTTTTTCCGCAGCGGATCCGGTTGTAGTAGCGCCAATTGGAAGGCTAGTTCGGCGACCCTCCACCATTAATCCAAACCTCGAAAGCAATTCGTTGGAAATAACGGATTTAATGTCCTAGTCTCTCACGAGAATAGCTCGAATGGCCTCGACGGCCTCAGAATACCCAGTGCCTTCAGGTCGGGGGAGAATACCTATAAAAGTCGAAAGAACTTTAGAAAGGATACACCTTGAGCCTTAGATAAATATTAGTCTAAGAATGAAACTTACTCCCTTCCAACCATCTTCTCGCAAAACCAGGGGGCAACGTACGTAAAACCACTCTTGCTTATATTAGGAAAATTTACTCCACGCCCCCGTCAGGATTTGACATTTGGTATGTGGCTCGAGAAATATGAAGGATGGACCGTCGGACCGTCTTTTGAAGCGGTAGATATAACAGATATCCTCAAGAGTGGGGAGTCTGAATAAGGTGCTCATAAAGAGGACACAGGTGCCATGAATGAACGCATGACTATTAGGGTGTAGCTGTGCCGGAGCAATCTCGATATACCGTAACACTACACGGAGAAATGAATTGAAAGGTGGCACACTTCTAACCCAGTACATAAATTTACTACATGCTGTATACCTGGCTGGGGGCAGGTGAGGCCGATCTTGTCCTGACGGAACTAAAACGTCATCAAAAGGGATTCCATGAATTAAGCATAACCAACGAAGAGCGGCTCCACCGATTTTTGAAGTTTGTGAATCAATAGGATTATCCAGAATAATGGCTCCGTCAATAATATCGGGAGCCAGGCCTATAACTATAGCAGATGGATTCGGAATACCCTGTGTAGAGGTTGTCGGTGGATTCGAAGTTCCTACTACCTCCTACCGAGAACTTAGCTCAGGCTTACCAGAAACTGTAGCGGAGCTTGATCTTTTGGACATCTTCAATGAGAATTTAGTATGGGTAGATACCTATTTAAACTATACTTGAAAGACAATTGATATCACATATAACGATAATAATATTTCCCCCCGTGTTGTGTGTGAACTAGTGCGACGACTCAAACGTGAGTGCAGAAAAAACTAAAGTTTTAAACACAAGTGTGGTGTGATAGAGCTTTAAGTTGTTGTCCTTGGAGACCGTCATCGCTGACCGTCTCCTGCACTTTGTCAATTGATTGGTAGTAGAAGTCTTGGAATCGAACATTGGCATCGTAGATTGTGAAGGCTGTTGTTCGCATTTGTTGAATTAAATTTGAGTTTAAGATTGTTCAAGCTATGGGGGAGTTAGTTCAAATTGAGTCCTTGGGCTTATGTGCTTTGTTAATTATCATTGTCCGATATGCTATGATTGATTGTGGAGGTAAGTTACCTAGATGTGTATTATGTTCGAGTTAAAACACTTTTGATTGCCAATGCCGATCCACTCACTCGCTATCTCCCCCTAACTACCGAACATCCTCACTCGGACTTCTACCGACCTACAGCACTTCACCAGATGCCGAGCCATACTCACTATACTTCTCTCCTCCACCTATCTCAATCTATACCGAGCCACTACCCTAGACTCCTGCCGAACCATAACAACTCTCTCAATGCCGAGCGACACACACTCCTAAATATGTACTGACCAACCCACACTCTCTCCCACTTTCGCTCGGAAACAAACGACACTACCTCTCAGAGTGCTGAGTCTCTCTATAGCATAACTCCTACCAAAAATACACCGCTCTCATACAAAATATCGATTCACACTTTCTCTAATAACCGACTTGCTCCGACCAAATATTTACCGACCCAGTTCCACTTTAAAAGCTCAACGACTCCACTTCCTTGCTCTCCACGTCGCTGGCCTTGAAGTTAATACTACACTACTTCATCTAGTAATCCTAAACCACATTCCTATATCCCTTTCGACTGACTCCTCACCACCATCTCCTACCGAACCGATGTACTCGGATTTTGAACGAGACTCCGAACTAAGGGGGTGGGTTGAATGAGGAATATGTACCTATAAGAGAAGCTGGAAGCTTTTGAGGATTGTGGGACTGCGAGTTGAGAATTGGTCAGATTTGATGGCGGCTGGAGTTATAAAGTAGGAGGTTTGAGTTTAAAAGGAGGAAGGACAAGTGTAATGGTAAATAAGGGTTGAAGAAAAACGGGTTAGTAAGCTTGTAAAAATGGAAGTGAGAAGAAAACACAGGAGTGTGGGCCTTTATATGTGGCAAAGGGGAGGCGAACAAGCCTTACCCTGTGGAACCAGTCATAGCACCTTAGTGGGTCGGTGAGTGAACATGACGAGTGACACTGAGTACACCGGACGCATGGCTCGGTGTTCGTATGCTGAGCTATCCATTTTATGTTACGTGTGCACATGTTATGTTACGAAAATCCACCATGTTTCGACCTACGAGAGGTTGTATACGCCCAACTTTTGACAAATTAAAAACAGGATTTAAATGATAGATGATTATCATTTCGAATGAAATTGCTCCTAAAAGCAGGGATTTATTATTGGTTCAAATCACATCGTGTTAATTCACATGCCGCACTTTGGGGGCTAATGTTACCCGGCACTTTGGCCCGGCTACATGGCGTGAGCCGCAGAGCCTATGGTTGAACCTGGATGGGACTCAAGCTAAGAGAGGATCGAAAATATAAGAGACTGATGCAACTCAAGTCTGGTTTGGCCTATAAACATGAGCTAGTGTATTAGACACTGGCTCCGCCAGAGGGGGTCCGTATTAGGATGTAGCCAGGATGGTTCGGCCAAGATAGGCAAGACATGGTGGTTCGGTCGAGAAGGGCTCGGCCCTAGTCGCTCGGTGTGGATGAGTTCGAACCTGATGGGACGGCTGATCATGGTCCGGCCTTAGGAGTACTAAGTCATGCATCGCTCGGCCAAGGGAGTTGTGGTAGCTCGTCATGCATCGCTCTGTCAAGGGAGGATAGTTAAAATAGGTCGCTCAATTGTGGTTTAGAGTTCGTGGTTCGGCCTTGATGGTTCGACTTGCGTGATTCGGTAGACCTGGTTCGGTGAACCTTGTGGAAGTTAGTGAATTCTTCGACCTGCAACAGAGTGACGTGGATGACATTTCTTTGCTTCGAGTCATACTAACGCTTGCTATGATTTTCTTGAGAGTCCACTTCGAGTCAGCAACAAGGCAGCCTCTGGGTCGGCATAGGTGGCTCGGTGAAAGTGGGTCGGTGTGACTCGTTCGGTCAGCTTGACCTACAACTATGGGCCGAGCTACCTTGGTCTTGGGCCTGCGCAGGGAATCTAGCATATCTTCATCTATAAATAGAGGGGCAGAGGTACAGTTGAGGGGACCTTTTCCGGGAAATCCAAAGAGACTCTGTCATTTTCTGTACTCGCTATCTTTTGGCTCAAACTGTTATTCAAGTTGTTTGTTTATGGATTGTATCTGTATTCAAGTATTTGAAAAGGAAATAAAGATTACATTAAAAGTGGACGAAGGCAGTTACGCCGAACCACTATAATTTTGGTGTTCCTGTTTCTGTTGTTAGTTTTGCATATATTCCTCTATTTTAATTTACTATCTTCATTAATCTCTCTACACAAATCTATTCTAGGGTGTTGGTGACCAATTCTGACGCTAACATTGTATATTATTCAATTACATTCAAAACCTTCCAGGTAAGTTTATTAATGTCTTTGAATATAATTGAATACTATACAAATTTACCTGTTATTTACAACATTTTTATTAAGCAAGATTTTAGTTTGAACAATTTATTACTTAAGTTTTCTCTTATATAACCTTTAATTATATATTCACCCTAACATTTTAAATTTTTGAATAATTTAGGTAAGTTATATATATTAGAATGCAATTGAGTATTATACAAATAAGCTTTATTCAAATTCAACTATTTCAAGTTGGTTTAATTTCATTTATCATTTTAGATATTCCAATTATTCAAAAATTTCACTTTATTCAATAATTGAAACCATTTCTTAATATAAAACTTAAGATTCAAATTTTCGGTTTCACTTCAAACTTTTTTGAAATATATATATATATATTTATATTTTGTAAATCAAATCATACTCAAGAAATTCAAATCAAATAAATTTTCCAATACAAAAGTGTAACAAAGATACAGAGTGGTCTCTCCACTTTGAGACTCGAAAAATGAATGTCAATGATGTTGCAGTCATCACCGAAATTATTTTCCAGCGACAAAATAGGAGAGTTCTGACTTACTTCTTTTAAAAATTCTGGAAAAACAATTTCCATTCGAAAATACTTACAAATAATATACTCTTTCAAACTATGAAACCCATTTTTTTTAAAAGCACCGGAAATTAAATTGTTAAATCCTTAATTTAAATTTATTTTAAATTTTAAATCAAATAAACCATTTTATCAAATTCATCCCTTATAACAACAATAGTTAATGGTTTAGGAAATGTTGACAAAGCAATAAATGATAATCTAGATTATCATTTACTAACAACAAATTCATTTAACTATCTAATTTCAAAAAAATTATACCTTTATATATATATATATAATATAATTATACACAACTATTTCATTTTTAATTTTGAAAACAATATTGTGTCGGTTTGCTCTGTTCAAGTGTTTTGGAATTCCTATGATAGCGTTGGCCAGACGAATCGATCAAAACCCCAAATCAAACTTAACAATTAAAACAACACAAAATAAAACATTGTATATTAATTTCAAATACGCTCCCTCATACGATGATTCATGAATGGATTCCAGAACAGGGATAGAGATTCAATTTAGAGGAACCCTAATCAAAGAGAATTTCTAACTAAAAGATAGGTTCGAAGGGAAGATAAGTAATTGGAATATAAAAGAGGAAAGATGGATATACTTATATTAATCGCAGCGACTTTAACCGGGTCAACCGAAATTCCAGGAATAAGGTCGATGCGTAATTAAATTTCCCGAATGGGAGGAAGAGAAGTGACTTCACCAAATATCAGGATAATCTCTGATTATCGGAGTAGAGTCAAGATTACAAGGAAATTACCCTGATCATCTACTAGAGATGGTTCAGGCTTTGCAAGAAATAATAGCATCTAAACCGAGGACGTAGAAATCTCCGGTGGATCGATGCTTGTTGTAAAGGAGTTTCACCACTTTACAAATCATATAATATTTTTGGGACCGCCGATGGGATTAGTCATACAAAGGATGAAGTTGATAGTTGAGGTTGGGGCTATGGGATGCTCCAGTATCAAGAAGAACACGAATAGGGAGAGACAAGAATGAATTTTCAAAACAAAAGGGAAGGTTCCAAAATTCAAAAGGTATCCGAATCAAAGAGGAGAAATTCAAGCTCGAACAAAGGTGATTCTGCAATTAATTTTTATTTCATATGCTAAGTTTTGCCTAAACCAGAGCTCTGATACCACTTGTAACGACCTGGTATCTCGAACCATTCGCATCCGCATATGTCGGACTTGAATTACTCAAAACAACAGATTGTTAATTTATAATTGGCAAAACTTAGCATATACAGTAAATAAATCAATCACAGAATCACAAACATAGAGTAATAACAATAAGCAACGGAATAAATAAATAGTAGTTCATGAAGCTACTATAAAACATCAAAGTCTAAAACAAAATACAACAGAATCTAAAATACAAATGAATCTGTAATACATAAGCAACTGACGAGTCTGAACATAAATGACTGAAATAAACAGAAATAACTGAAAGCTGGATAGATGGATGGATCTCCAAGCGAAGCTCCAAACTCCAAAGGCGAGTCTCAAATGTTGTGACACTCAGTCTGATCCGAGCATAAAGCAAAGCACAAAATACTCGAGTCAGGATTAACATTCTTATATTAATAAATTCAACTCAAGTGAAATGTCAACTGAAATACAAGTAACTTAAAGGATGTTTGGGATTTCCATCCTCTATGGATACGTGGAACTATCTACTATGTAATAATATACGCTATTATACTATGTCTATAGTAAAGTAAACTATTAAAATAGCGTTAAGGTGTTACCCATATCCCCCTTAACACATTTTATATATTTCCGTAGTCTATACAATGTCATACACTCCACCTAACCGGTGGTTTACCCAGATGACACCACATAGGAACGATACAAAACAAATCCGTAGAAGGCGTGATAGGGCATGTGACAAGACACTCGAGGCAATGCCAGGGTAGATATACCGTTTGCGGATCCGGACCGGTGGTAACGCATAGCAGCTACTACCGCCCACCTCGTGACACACTCCAAAATCAAAGGTGCACCCAATCAAATCATGAAGTAATAGAATGGTATCGAAGAAATGTGTCTGATAGGAGGAATGAGCTCACTTGGCCCGGCATGGCTCCTGTTTAAGCCACATCAAGCTGACTCACGGGAGTCCAGGCTACGTTAATACCATATACAGAATCGTCGCCAAACCATCCTACTTCGTTCTGGAATCTCCACCATGTATATAGTTGTTAAAGTGGTTTTCGGTATTGGCAGAGATTATGACAATATCTGATCCTGGTCTCTTTAACAACCAAACGCTTATTTCACACCGTGGTCATTTCATTTCAAATAGTTCATACTTCATATCAAATTATCATATTCATTTCGAAACCATATCAATTCGATATCATTAATCACTTTAAATAATATTCTTTTCTAGAATCGTAACACTTTCAAATTTATAACTTCGAAATCATAATACTTTGAAATCATAATACTTTGAAATCATAACACTTTTGAAATCATAACACTTTGAAATCATAAAATTTTGAAATCATAACACTTTCGACTTAAACAGTTTAGATATTGAAAATAGTATTAAAATAGTTATAAATTAAAATAGTTTATATATTAAAATAATTTATATATCAAAATAGTTTTTATATATTAAAATAGTTTATATATATGAAAATAGTTTATATATATATTAAAAATACTTTATATAATAAAAATAGTTTCCTCCAATTTCACAAATCGATTCAAATCGGCTTAACCAAAATTCAATTTAAATCAATCCCTGTTCAACACTTTCAATTTTAAAAGGTTAAGGTTCAATTCAAATTCTCAATAAACCATTTCAATTTTTGTCGATTTCAAATCCAGGTTTGAACTATCATTTCAAATCCAATAAGATCCAAAGTTTAAATATTAAAACATTTACAATATAGGTTTCATTTATGTTTCAACATTTAACTTTAATTTTATTCCAATTGGAAAAAATATTCACTTAATCATTTTTAATAACAGTTTATTAAAATCTCAAATCAATATTAAATATTCGGTCTCAGTTTTATTTAAAGTTCAAAATATTCATTTAATTGTTTTTATCAAATCAATTTATAAATCATACCTTTAAAAACATCCAAAATCAATAAATTTATATCAATTCTTATTTAAATTCAATTATTAAACAATTTAAAATTCCAAGTCAACATTAAGTTATCTTCCTAACCTCTATTATTAAAGTTATTGAAAATCAATTTTTAAAATATTAATATAAATTTAAATAAACACTTAAACATATTATAAAACAATTAAATTAATTTTTATTAAATTAAATTTTATTATTAAATCTTATTTTATATGTATTTAAAATAATAAAATTATAAGAAAAATCTAAAAAAATTATATTTTCCAAACTAACTTATAAACTAAAAATTTCCAAAACATACAATTTTTAAAATCTAAAATTTTCACATATATTAAAATAAATCCTTTATATTATAATTTAAAAATCAATATTTAATAAATCCATATATTTCCTTCCAAACTTTGGCAATCATTTTCCAAAATTGACCAACAGTGTCTGTATATAATTTTCTATCCTATGGTCAAGTGATACAGATATTTATCATTTCAATCCGCAATAATTTAATATTTACGAGCGTATATCATTTCAACCCGCAATCCCACAATTTCACAATAAATAAAAATCGCTTGGGTTTAGCATTTCAACCCATAACGATTTTCCCTTATTCTATAATATCGTTCGGTTATGTATCATTTCAACCCATAGGGATTTCTAAACTAACAGGGAACTTGCAATGTGAGAACAAATATGATAATAATTTAACATATCAACAACATGCATATATCATAAGTAATAAATTTAATCCTAATATAAATAATAGGTTATGGTGTCATATGTCACAGGTGAACAGTTACGAATAATGGCATATCATATATAGCAATTATATAGTTAACAGTTCAAATTTAAGAGCAATTTCAATTGTTATTTCAATGTGAAATTAATTTACTACATATAAGAATGTTAATCGTGAGTGATTGCTCATCTTTCGAGAAAGAAGATGACACGGAACGCACACGGATACGGATACAAACACGACTTGCGGGACAGTGACAAGATAGGAATTGCTGCAACAAATTCGATATTAAGAAGGTAAGTCAAGATGGACTAGATATCGATGAAACAAATATATATATATATAACTATATTTTTAAAAGTCTAAAATTTAAAACGCGTATTTTAAAATAATCTTTATAATATATATATATATATATATATATATATATATATATATTAAATCAATATAACATATATACATATATCAAAATCAACATCTATATATATTTCAAGATCATTATTAAATTTAACACATATATTTTAAAATATATATCTTATATTTTAAAATCAGTACTCATATATATATATATATATATATTTATTTATTTATTAAAAATCAACCTACTTATATGTTTTATATCCACAATCTACGCTGACAATATGCCTATACTGCCATATATATATATATATATATAAAGTTAAAATTTTTAATATAAAACAAATATAGAACAACTTGTATAAATCTATATTTTTTTATGTTACCAGATCATACAACTTTTATATATAACTTATACGTATATAACGAGATGGCTTAGATATATAACATACCGACTTATATATAAACATAAAATAGACTTATTGTTAACCCTTAAGTTTCTACGACTCATGGTCTTACGAGATAAGGAGTATACGACTCATGGTCTTACGAGATAAGGAGTATACGACTCATGGAGTATTACGACTCATGGGGACTTACGACCCATGAGGTCTTACGACTCATGGGGTTTACGAATCACAAGGTCTTACGACTCATTGGATCTATGACTCATCAGGTTCATGAATCATGAAGTCTTACGACTCATCAGGTTCAACGAGTCATGGAGATTTACGACTCATGAAGTCTTACGACTCATCAGGTTCAACGAGTCATGGAGATTTATGACTCATGAGAACTGGCGACTCATGAGGTCCTACGACTCATCACTCTTACGACTCATGAGGATCTGCGACTCATGAGAACTGACGACTCAGGAGGTCTTACGACTCATCAAGTTTACGACTTAAGGGCTATCAAACTGGAATCCAAGGCCTTGGCCTGTGCTACTTTGATCTGATGAGTCGACTACGACTTAGCACTTCTCTTCCAACTGAGCCGCAAGATGGACCATAAGGCGCCCACGAGACATCATAAGTCGAATACGAGTCACGACTTACCATGAGTCGGTCACGACTCATGACTTGGCCAAATTGAAAGCTCAGAAATCTGCTCTTATAAATACCCCATCACTTCCAACATTGAGGGGACTTTTGGCAAATCATTTCTACAGCGCTGTAACTCCATCAAACTCTTGATTCATTCAGCAATCAAGGATCCTTCAAGCATTCGCGACACTACAACAAGCTTCGAGAGAAATTCCTTACATCCGACATGGATTCATCGAGTTTCACCGTTGAAGATTGAGCTAGTAGTCAAGATTGTTTCTTGTGATCGAATTGTACTTTTTCTTAAAGAGATTTGTATCAAATTGTAACCAAATCAGCAATAAGAGACTATAAAGTGGACGTAGGCTCAATTACGGGCCGAACCACTATAAATCTGTTGTTCATTTACTGCATTTCTGCTATTTTCCTGCTTTGATTCCTGTTCCCGTCACACGGGTGGTGCTTTCACAATCCTATTACACACACCGGGTGTTAGCGTTCATATTTTAACGTCAACATTTTGGTGCTTTCACTGAGAACCCAACTCAGGCTACCATCCATCATTGCTTCACACAAGTTTGTTGAAAAGATTTTCTACAGAACTAGAAGTCTATCAGACATAATGGCTCCTGGAAGGAAACGAAAGGTTGTCAGATCTGAAAATGTTCATGATGATACCGCCACCTCTGCTTCACCAAGTCAAGCAGCTCCAAGCGTCGGGGTGACGCGAGAGGAGCTAGACGCTGCTGTATCCGGACTATACCAGCAGATTGAGACTCAAAACAATCTGATGATGGAAAAACTGAACGCTCTGCTTGGTGCCAACCAAAGACCAGTGGGTAATGAAGAAAACACCGCTGATGCCCTTCGCAACTCCGAAGGGAGGAATATTCCTCAGGGGGGATCAGGTGCTGCTGAAGGGGCACCCCTCCGAGCTGAAGGATCTAGACCATCGCCAATTTTCCACGAAAATCTGCACGGGCAAACATCTGAGAAAATGGCAGAAGTCTACTCCGCAAAATCTTTGAACAATGAGGAATATCTTTCTGGCATGATCAAGCAAATAATGAAAGAAAGCATGCAGAGAGGTGAAGATGAGAGTGAATGGGGATTCGCGCCAAGCAAGACTCCATTTACCGAGAAGATTCTAAAGGCTGAATTTCCTAGAAAATTTGTTCCCCCCACCATTCCTGCTTATCGGGGAACAAGTGATCCAAACTAATTCTTGTATAAGTATGATTGGCACATGACCGGTGCGAGAGCAACTGATGAAATCAAGTGCCGGTATTTCCCAGTATATTTGGAAGGAGTGGCACTTCTCTGGTTCACCAAACTTCCTGTCCGATCAGTAGATCAGTTTTCCGATTTGACTAGATGGTTTAAAGAGCAATTCAGGCTATACGCTTCAAAGGCAAAGGACATAATGTCATTATCCAGTCTTGAACAGAATCCGGGAGAACCTATTAAATCATTCCTGAACCGTTTCAATATAGCTCTGGCGAAAGTTGATAACGCAGAGCCACGGATGATCTTGACCTATTTGATGCGTGCTATCGACAAATCGAACGAATTTGGAAAATGGCTGAAGATGAAGGAGCCAAATTCTCTCGAGAAATTCTACAAGAAAGCTGATGAATTCATACGCTTGGAAAATCTTCCAGCATCAATGAAGGTGGTGGCAACAAAGGTGGAAAATAATACTGCCGCTTCGGAAAAGAAAGATTCCGGAGGTCAGAAAAGGGAAAATCACGAGGGGAAGAAACAAAAGGATATAAAGAAACCTCGCTTCTTCAAACCCTCAGATTTCACTCCATTGACCGACACTCTGGAAAATATCTTCTTCGCCACCAAAGATGCTGTGGATTATCCCAAACCGGCTGAGATAAAACCGGGAAAGGGCGCTATGAGAAATGGAAAGTTCCGTCGTTTTCACAACCAACCTGGTCATAATATGACTGTCGTCACTTAAAGAGCTTAATTGAAGAATTATTGAGAGAAAACAAGCTGCAACAATATGTCAAGAAAAACAGAAGTGATCCATCTTCGTCTACTCAGAGACAACAACCCTCTAATCAGCCGTCAGGCTCAAGTAAAGGTGCTGTGGCACAAGAATCTGAGAGGCCCGTTATCAACGTCATTTTAGGGGGCCCACACCCAGCAGGCAAAAGCTGGGGTGAGATGGAACGATATGCTCACGCTTTGAAGTATATCCCGGCAGAAGAAGATGTTTTTGCTGTAGAAAATACAGTACCCCTAAAACAGCAAAAGATTTCAGATAATGATATTTTGTTCAAGGCTAGGGATTCTATTGGTATTGAAGCTCCCACCATAGACCCCTTAGTTATCTCTGCAGGAATTGGGCCAGCAATAGTAAGACGAGTACTCATTGATTGCGGTGCTTCCTGCAATATACTTTTCAAGAAAACATTTGACCAGATGAAGATCCCAATGACCGACGTTCAGGCTTCATCACAAAAGATCGTTGGTTTCACTGGGGAACCACAGCAACCAATCGGAACTGTCGATTTGTTCGTGGAACTTGGTGAAGGGCAGAAAAGGGTAACTCGAAAACAAACCTTTGTGATTGTTGATGGATTTTCTGCCTACAATGCTTTCCTAGGCAGGCCAGCTCTAGCTGCATTCAAGGCCATTTTGGCCCCGTGGTGCTTAACTATGAAGTTTCCTACAGAAAATGGTGTTGGTGTCATCAAGGGAGATCAAAATGCTGGACGTGAATGTTATCTTATAGAGCTTCGAGAAGCCAGGAAGAGAGAGATGGGTAAAGATGCGGCAGCTCCCCTCCGCATCAAAAACCCAACCTTATAGCAAATACAGGGTGGCCCCTGCACTGGTGAGCATAGTGGTGCAAGGCGAGAAATGGACCCCAGAAAATCCAGTGCAGAGGAAAATATAGTGGTGCCTGTGGAAGTTACGGTACCAATACCTGTCGACTCCAAAGACCCAAATAAAGTACTTAATGTGGGTTCGCAACTAAGTACAACAGTTCAAAATACACTGATATCATTTCTAAAAGCAAATCTGGACGTGTTCGCTTGGTGTCATGCTGATATGTGCGGAATCTCTCCAACAATTGCTGTTCACACTCTGAATGTCGATCCGAAATTCACACCAGTAAAACAGAAAAGAAGAACTCAAGGTCCAGAAAGGTCAGCAGCTTTAAAGGAAGAAGTAGATCGCCTCTTAGAGAATAATTTCATCAATGAATCCACTTATCCAAATTGGGTTTCAAATCCAGTACTGGTTAAGAAGGCAAATGGAAAGTGGAGAGTATGCATTGATTTCTCAGATCTGAACAAAGCTTGCCCCCAAAGACTGCTTCCCGTTGCCTAGAATCGATCAACTAGTAGATGGGACGGCTGGACATGAGTTGTTATCTTTTATGGATGCCTATTCCGGATACAATCAGATTATGATGAATGAACCAGATCAGGAGGACACAAGCTTTATTACAGATGTGGGACTCTACTGTTACAAAGTCATGCCATTCGGGTTAAAGAATGCAGGGGCAACATACCAAAGACTTGTCAACGCTATGTTCAAGCCACAGATCGGCAAAACAATGGAAGTCTATGTTGATGATATGTTAGTAAAGTCAAAGAAAGCAGTAGACCACATGGATCACTTGGCAGAGATGTTCTCAATTCTTCGGAAGTACGGAATGAAGCTCATTCCATTGAAATGTTCATTCGGAGTAGAGTCTGGGAAATTCCTGGGTTTCATTGTGAGCGCTAGGGGCATCGAGGCCAATCCTGCTCAAATCACAGCTCTAAGAGAAGTTAAAGCCCCTAGAACAAAGAAAGAACTGCAAAGTCTCAATGGAAAGGTTGCCGCTCTTAGTCGCTTCATTTCCAAGGCCACAGACAAATGCATTCCCTTCTTTGATGCTCTAAAGAAAGGAAAGAAAAATTTCGAATGGACTCCTGAATGTCAGAATGCTTTCGATCAACTGATTCATCATATGAGAACTCCTCCGGTCCTCTCCAAGCCTAGTGATGGTGAAGACCTCTTCATCTATCTGGCAATTTCATCCCATGCTTTAAGTGCAGCACTCGTACGAGAAGATATGAAAATACAACGTCCGGTTTACTACATCAGCAAACGGTTCGCTGGGGCTGAGATGAATTATTCAAAGATAGAAAAACTTGCTTATTGTCTGCTAATCGCTTCCAGGAAATTGAGGCCCTATTTTCAATCTCATCCTATCAAGGTCCTGACTGATCAGCCTTTGAAGCAAGTCCTGTATCGTCCTGAAACTTCGGGTCGTCTCTTGAAGTGGAACATAGAACTCAACCAATATGACATCACTTACCATCCCCGAAGAGCAATTAACGGACAAGCTTTAGCAGATTTCATTGCGGAATCCACTGAAAAAGGTGACAGTAAGGAAGAAACAACTGACTGCATTCCGATACAGTGGAAGTTGTATGTTGATGGCTCGAGAAATGACTATTGTTCTGGGGCAGGAGTTGTGCTCGAAACTCCCGAAGGACGATCACTATGTTATGCATTGAGACTGGAATTTCCTTCGACAAACAATGAAGCAGAATATGAAGCCCTTATTGCCGGGTTGAAAATCGCCAAGGAATTGAATATCAAAGTGATACAGATTTTCAGTGATTCTCAGCTTATTGTCTGCCAGGTGAAGAAGGAATTTCAAGCCAGAGGAGGGAATTTGCCTGCATATTTGACAAAAACTTCCGAACTCCTCAATGATTTAGATCACTACTCAATAAGCCACATACCCCGAGAGGAAAATATGAAGGCAGATTCTTTAGCAAAGTACTCAAGTTCCGGAGAAGCTCAATTGCTGGGATTAGTTCCTGTAGAAGTTCTGTCAGCTCCAAGCATTGATGAAATGGATATTGATTGGATTATGACTACGTCTCAAGAGCATGAATCATGGATGACTCCAATCAAAGAATACTTACTCAGTGGTTCTCTGCCAGAAAGTTCTAAGGAACGTCGAAAATTATTGAGAAAAGCGTCAAGGTATATAATTCAAGATGGCCGATTATACAGGCGGGGATTTTCAATCCCACTACTCCGATGTGTAACTAAAGAAGAAGCCAAGACAATCTTAGCAGAGGTACACGGAGGAGAATGTGGAGACCATTCAGGTGGTCAAACACTTGCAAAGAAAATTCTCCGATATGGGTATTTCTGGCCGGATATTAATCGAGATGCTGCAGCTTACTCCAGGAAGTGTGACAAATGCCAAAGATTTGCAAAAATCCCAAGAGCACCTTCCACCGAACTCACACAAATGGTCAGCCCATGGCCATTTGCCATTTGGGGAATAGACCTAATTGGACCATTACCGATCGCTAAATCAGGAATTAAATATGCTATTGTCGCCGTTGACTATTTCACCAAATGGGCCGAAGTTGAACCTTTGGCCACCATCACTTCTAAAAAGATGATAAATTTTGTAACGAAGAATATCATTTGCAGATATGGTGTGCCGCAGAAGATAATCACCGACAATGGCACTCAATTTGAAAGTGAAGAATTCCAGGATTTTTGCAAACGGTTCAGAATTCGAAAAAGCTTCTCAGCAGTGGCTCATCCGCAGGCAAACGGGCAAGTGGAAGCAGTTAACAAGATCATCAAGTCAACTATCAAAAAGCAACTTGAAAAAGCAAAAGGTGGTTGGGTTGATAGGCTTCCATTAGCACTATGGGCGTACAGAACTACTCACAAAACTGCGACTGGGCACACTCCATTTTCACTGGCATACGGATCTGAGGCAATGATTCCAGTAGAAGTAGAGGTTCCTTCGCATAGAAGAGTTCATTTCAATGAAACCGAAAATGAAAAACTGCAACTTAAAGCGCTTGATTTTCTTGATGAGAAAAGAGAGGAAGCTAGGCTCAGAGTTTCAGCTCATCAGCAGAGAATAGCCAGGCATTTCAACTCCAAAGTTCGCCAACGCAGCTTTGAAATCGGAGACTTGGTTTTGAAAAGGATCATGACAGCAACTGGTGTGTTTGGGCCAAACTGGGAAGGGCCATATGTCATAGGCACTAAACTTCTTGATGGCACTTTCAAACTCATAACTGTTGAAGGAGATCCAATTCCAAGGGCCTGGAACAGCAACCATTTGCGCCCTTATTTTACTTGAAAAGAGCTCTGCTCAAAATTGTAAAATGATGATGAATGTATCAGTTGTATTGTGAAACCTTGTAAATCAGTGTAAATGAATGAAAGCTATAAAGTGGACGTAGGCCCGATTCTTGGCCAAACCACTATAAATCTTGTGTTTTTTACTATTTCATAATGCCTGTTTTATTTCGATATGTAAATACTTTAATTTTATCGCTAAAATATCGATTCAAAATTGCAGGACATTATAACAAGGCTTGCTCATCACAAAGCTAAGCAACCTCTATAAATCAGCTATTGCACAAAAACCAAACAACAAAAATTCCAAACTCAAATCCTATGCAAGGAAAACTTCACATAAAGAGTTGGCGACTTCACTGGGACAAACCTTTGTTCACTAGTTGAGATTGTCGTTATGAACGGGCATCCAACTAGATAACTCGCGTTTGTCTCGTGAAGTCATTCAACGGTGAAGTACACTCCTTCGGATGAAGCAATTTACTCGCAAAAGGAAAAAAGATGTGCTTGGAAATGATGATAAGAGATCACTAATGGGCAAATGATGAGAGAAAATTGCCAAGCAAACAAAGAAGCAGACAAAGGGAGGTATGCCTCTCAACAGGAAGGCCGAGAGATCCACTAAAGGGACGCCTTCCCAATCGGAAGGAACAAGACCCTCGCTAACTGGTCGTGATGCATCCGACCAGATAGCGTATGTCCGCCCCGTGGATCCACTCGCCCCTGAGACGCAACCTACCTGGCACACCAACCAACCAAAGCCCTCTAACGAGGCACGCCAATAAATGGGAGTGCTTTACTCAATCAAAAAGATCGGTGGGACTACCAAAGGGGCACCTTGTTAGTTAATTGCGATCGTTTGTGCAAGCAAACATCCAATCAAGCAACTTGCGTTCTCCCCGTAGACCTCTGACCATGAGAAAGTAACTTCCAGGCAATCACAAGCCCTCTTCGGAGGCACAAGCCATCTTCGGAGGCAAAAGCCCTCTTCGGAGGCACAAGCCCTCTTCGGAGGCACAAGCCCTCTTCGGAGGCACGAGCCATCTTCGGAGGTAAAAGCCCTTTTCGGAGGCACATTTCACCAGGGTAAAAGTGCAAAATGCTTCTCTTCGGAGACCCACTTCACTCGAGTAGAAATACAAAAATTGCTTCTCTTCGGAGACCAACATTGCTTCTCTTCGGAGACCAAAATCAAGACTTCTTTGGAAGCACAAGACCTCTCTGGAGGCACAACAATACTCCACAAAGCATAATGCTACTCTTCGGAGTCCACATGCTACTCCTCAAAAAATACCAAAATAAAGCCCTCCTTAGAGGCACACTTCGGTTCTTAAGGAAGACCTACTTGTTCATCTTTAAAAAAAAAAAACTCTTCCCCAGAAATCGAAGTGCTAAGTAATATCTTCTTCTGAGATTCGCTTCAACCTTCTAAGTAGAATAATCATTCCCTCAAAGACGGAATAGTTATTCTATGAAAAATAAGAGTACAGTTCTCACCAAAAGCAAAAGATATTGTAATGCACTTGTGGTATAGGGGCAATATCATATGATACGGCTACAACAATAAAAAGCAGTATTCAAGCAACATACCACAAGCACATAACAATATCACGCGAAAAAGCTGTGGGATAAATGCATTCTTAAACACAAACAGAAAGTTTGTACAAGTGAAAAGAATCGTCTGTTCTATACTAAAAATAAAAAGAAAACAAATGCATTCTCGCATACACAAGAGTTTGTACAAGTAAAATAATTGTTTTATTTAGTACTATAAAAATTCTTTACATGTGCAGATATCTCGAACAAGCAAAAGCGGGGACCGGTACCCGCACAATCCCCGGTCAATACATGCAAAGAGCAAAAATAATAAGTAAAAAATCCAGCTTGATTATTCCTTCTTCTCAACACCTTTGGAGCCCTTTCCCGGCCTAATGATTAGCTTTTGAAGTCGTTGTGAACGGGTAGGGGCAGAAGGAGAAAGCGGTACGGCCAGATCAACTACTGCTTCCTCTTCAGTGGAAGTCTTCATCTTTTTCCTTACAGCACGCTTCCCCTTCCTCTTTGAAGAAGACTCGCTCCCCGGAGTAGCAAGCAATGTTGAAAGCTTCGTATCGTCATCAAGAGACCGCTCCGGGGTCTTCTCAATGTCTTCAAAATCCTCCGCCTTCTGCTTCTAAGAAGCAACCGGATCATCCAAGCCTTGAAGAGCTTCGATTTTCTCTGCCTGTGATCCCGGTTGGGAAGCGGAAGGAGGAGTAATTTGGGAAGACGGAGGAACGGCAACCGAAGGAGTGAAAGCTTGTGCAGTGCTTGGTGCCTCCGCTGTAGAAGAAAAGAAGTTAAAATCAACATCCCCCGAAAATAAAGAAGGCATCGGTTCACCAAAGTTTAAGTAACAAGTAAGAAGGTCATCAAACTCGGTTAAATCAAGTAGCTGGTCCATTAGACCCGGAACTTCGCCAAAGTTACCTAGAGGAGTTGGTTTCGCAAGCTCGATTTCATATTTATCAGCTTCAGTTTCTTCCTGGCTCTTCTCTTCAATTTGGGAAAGAGGAGTCTCGGAAGTATCGAGTTTAGCTTCAGCATCTTTTGCAGCAAGTGGAGATTGAGAGCTAGAACCGATGATATCAACATCAGTCAAAGTTGAAGTATGGACAGGGGCAGGTAGTGATGTTGTCTTTTCTGGGTATTCTTCTACCGCTGCCCCGGCTCTAGCTCCGGCAAGTTGTTCTTTGCCTCTAATAAGCGCATCACGTGCTTCATCGTCTAGATAAAGCGCTGCAAGGTCTGCTTCCGCATAGCTAGAAAATGTGTCAAGTATAGTCTCCCAGACTTCAGCAAGTGTAATCTCATATTTGGGACCCAAAAAGGAAAGGCTGCCACGGCCCAAAACGCTGTGCATATAGAAGTCAAATAGAGTAGAATCGATGCTAGCTCTAGTGGCATCATGAGACTCTTCGGCCGCAACCTGACCGGCGACCGCGTCATCACGCTCCTTCTCAACTTTAAGGAGCTTAGCTTTCAGCATCTCAATCTCTGCATTTTGGGACACAATTGTCCCCCGTAGCTCAGCATTTTCTGTGCGATATTTCTCAGTAATGTGCTGCTCAGCTGCAAGTTTCATTTCGGCGTCTCTTTGTGCAGCATGTGCATCCCGTACCTGCTTCTGAAAGACTTCTTCCTTTTGGGAATGCGATGCAGAAGACGAGGCGAGATCTTCCTTAAGTTGCTTGACTTCAGATGCAAGCTTTGCGTTGTCGTCTGCGATACTCGTCATCTCCGCATCATGCTGCCTGCGCCATTTGTCCCATTCTGATTTATCGTTCTCCATGGTCATCATTGCCTCAAGATTCAAGTGATTAACCCTTTGGAGTTCGTCGACAAGTTTCTGCCATTGCGACATCCTCTCGATATTGAGCCTGACTGCGTCAAGACCTTTAAGCATGTCTTGCTTGTCAATCGGAACCAAATCCAAATCGAAGCGCACTCCTTTTAGGCACCAATTGGGAAAGCGGATCTGAAGCATTGGAGGGCCATCTTTAACTTGATATTGTGGCCTGTTAATAATTGTTTGAATGTCAGACTTCTTTAGAGGAGGAGAGCCGGCCAGGGTATCAGAAGGGATAGGAGCGTCAGCCTTTTCAGAAATTTCAGACGCGTTCTTCTCATCGAGTTTAACCCGTTTACTTGGGTCATCAATAGCATACTTCTTCCCTTTATCATCGTGATATTTTCTTTTATGAGAGTCATCATCTCTCCTTCTTTGCTGCTCTTCATAAGCACGCCTTTCTTGAGCTTTTCTAGCTGCACGCTCTTCATCAGATTCTTTGCGGGAGGGAAGATAACGTCCATAATCGTAAGAATCGCGCCCTCCGTAGCGCCGGAAGTTATCGAAGTATGAGCCGGAGCGTCCCATCGGAGAATCTGAAAAACGGAAAAGAAGTAAAGTTTAGAGATTTCCAGAAAAAGAGAATAAATGCTTATAAGTGCTGAAAAATCCTAAATGTGTGTGGCGTGCAAGCTACATGCGTCAAACTACAGACCACGCTTTAGTGTAGAAACAGAAACGACTGGCGTGGTAGGCGTCAGGGTTTGTTTTAGGGAGGAAGTCGCTTCAACAGCAGGAGAAGTCACTTTCGGATTATTATCCCCGAAAAGCTCTTGAGAAGTTATCATGATATCGCTCAAGCCATCGAAAGTGTCATCACCCAGGAACTCAGCAGACTTCTCTTTTCCAACTTCCGTATCGATTGATTTCTCAAAAACTCGGGGATTCTCTTCCTCCTCAATAATTGGGGCAAGTGCCGACTTGCTGGCTGACCCTACAACATCAGTAAATGTAGAACATTTTATCAAGGCAACTTCAGCAGCGGGTGCTTCCGATGCAACTTCTTCTACAGAAGCTGGGGCATTCGAGGTCTCTGCTCGAGAATCTGAAGCAGCTAACGTTTCCGCATCAGAACTCGAGACTTCATGAATTTGAGTCGATCTAGAAGGATGTAAAAGTCCAAACTGGTGGAGAAACTCATCTTTCAATAGAAATTTCACATCCCGTTCTTCAATCGGAACAGCCATGAGCTCCTCTAGAGTTTGCTTATGACTGGGATCCCTAGAGGGAGAGAGGAGCGCTGAAATGAGAAAGCAAAGTTAAACACTTAGTGATTCGGACTGTAAGATACTCAGAGAACAAGGAGAAGAAAGGATAGGCATTCTTACTTCCTTCTCTCCACACGGCATAAAAACCAGGGGGACAGCGAACATAAAAATACTGGGTCAAAAACCCATGAGCAGTATCTGGGAGGCCGACAACCAGTTTGCGATTCCTGGCACTTCTTATAACGATGATCGAAGGATGATCTTTGATTCTGACAAAAGAGCACAGGTAACAGATTTCGTCAACACTGGGAAGACGGTTAAGCGTTCTGCTGAATAATACGCATAGCCCCATTAGAACAGCATAACCATTGGGATGTAATTGGAATGGAGCGATTGCCAGTTGGCGGAGAAGATGTTGAAGAAAATTGTTGAAAGGAGGAATGGCTCCGCTCGAGCACATTTGTCGGTTGACCGCCATAAAGCCAGGAGGTGCTACATCGGCAGTGTTGTTCTTTTCAGGAAGGATAGCGTCATCCTCAGCAATGCCAAATTGAGTACACAATTGCCGAAAAGTTTTGTACAATAAAGTGGAAGGGGCTCTTTCTGGAGGATTGACTAAAGGAGCTGGAATGAAAATGGACTCTCCGGTCTGAATTGTTACATCTCCTTGTTGAGAAGCCATTCTACACAAGCAACTGGATATTCAAATATGAAGGTGCACGTTTCCTAAATAGTGTGAAGTGTTGTGCAAAATTAACAAAGATAACAAATAAATACAAACTGGAATTAAGTTAGTCGGTAACCGATCGATTATCAAATTTCAGGACTTGTTAATTTAAGAGTTCAGGTACAGTATTAAGTGCAAACCGGACATTTTCAGTTGACTATTTCAATGTTGTTTTAATACTTTGCTTGAACTTGTTGGTTTAAAGCACTTCATACACACAATCTGTTTATGTTGATTATCTGTTATTAACTAATCTGTCATTTGATGTGGGCAGTCGGTGACAGTATATTCATCCCAATTTCTTTGTGGATATTTTATTAGACAGGTTATTAGTCTGCAAGTTAGAGTGATCTGTGGGGAAATGCAGCAGTTCATAGTTCAGCAGTTCAAAATGCAGCAGTTCAAAGTTCGTTCAAAGCCCAAGTCATGAGTTGCCAACGACTTATGTATTGACTCGTCCACGACTGATGTTCTGACTCGTCCACGATTTAAGGGTTACAAGGCAAGTCGGTCGTACTTCAGGTCTTAAGTCGTGAAAATAAGAGACTCCAGTCCAAAGCGGCATACAACCCAAGTCCTAAGTCGTCTACGACTCAAGAACTATGTCATCTACGACTCAAAAACTAAGTCATCTACGACTCAAAAGGAGGCTACAGTCCAAAGCGGCATGAAATCCTAAGTCCTGAGTCGTCTACGACTCAAGAATTATGTCATAAGAGACTTGACTCGTGAGTCGTACAAAGCTACTGAACCATGGCCCTGCTAGCATCTCACTCGATTTGAACCCATTGACTTTTCTTCTAACCCATTATCTTCCAAACCCAGTAACCTCTCAATCAAATTACGATCCCCATCCTAATTCCACGACACCATTGAACCATCCAAAGAATTAAGTTCAGATCACCAAAGCCTCATCAACCTAATCAGTTAAAGCCTGAAGCGCAGTACCCCTGCATTTCCATCGCCTCATTCATCCAAATATGAAATCAAGCAAAATCGGGCTCACGAACTACCGGTACGGTGGAATTCACAACAAAGCGTTGTACGAGGGGATGGATTAAGTATAGGGGGAAGAATTCACGAATCAATGATGATTAAAGGTCGAGGATGGATCAGAAACACTTACGCAGTAAAGAATGGAGAATCAAATTGGTAGATTGTTAGAAAAGGAAGGTATTGCCCCGAGAAAGCTTGGAGGAATAGTAATGGCGGATACGACTCAGGAGATAGGTAATGAGTAGAAGGGACGACTCAAGCATTTTATACCTTTGGGCAGTGGAACACGAAAAGGCATACACGGGATAAGATGAGTCGAAGCACACGACCTACGACTTAGGCGTGTACTTCGAGGGGCAAATGTTAACCCTTAAGTTTCTACGACTCATGGTCTTACGAGATAAGGAGTATACGACTCATGGTCTTACGAGATAAGGAGTATACGACTCATGGAGTATTACGACTCATGGGGACTTACGACCCATGAGGTCTTACGACTCATGGGGTTTACGAATCACAAGGTCTTACGACTCATTGGATCTATGACTCATCAGGTTCATGACTCATGAAGTCTTACGACTCATCAGGTTCAACGAGTCATGGAGATTTACGACTCATGAAGTCTTACGACTCATCAGGTTCAACGAGTCATCGAGATTTATGACTCATGAGAACTGGCGACTCATGAGGTCCTACGACTCATCACTCTTACGACTCATGAGGATCTGCGACTCATGAGAACTGACGACTCAGGAGGTCTTACGACTCATCAAGTTTACGACTTAAAGGCTATCAAACTGGAATCCAAGGCCCTGGCCTGTGCTACTTTGATCTGATGAGTCGACTACGACTTAGCACTTCTCTTCCAACTGAGCCGCAAGATGGACCATAAGGCGCCCACGAGACATCATAAGTCGAATACGAGTCACGACTTACCATGAGTCGGTCACGACTCATGACTTGGCCAAATTGAAAGCTCAGAAATCTGCTCCTATAAATACCCCATCACTTCCAACATTGAGGGGACTTTTGGCAAATCATTTCTACAGCGCTGTAACTCCGTCAAACTCTTGATTCATTCAGCAATCAAGGATCCTTCAAGCATTCGCGACACTACAACAAGCTTCGAGAGAAATTCCTTACATCCGACATGGATTCATCGAGTTTCACCGTCGAAGATTGAGCTAGTAGTCAAGATTGTTTCTTGTGATCGAATTATACTTTTTCTTGAAGAGATTTGTATCAAATTGTAACCAAATCAGCAATAAGAGACTATAAAGTGGACGTAGGCTCAATTACGGGCCGAACCACTATAAATCTGTTGTTCATTTACTGCATTTCTGCTATTTTCCTGCTTTGATTCCTGTTCCCGTCACACGGGTGGTGCTTTCACAATCCTATTACACACACCGGGTGTTAGCGTTCATATTTTAACGTCAACACTTATGTATATATATATATATAAACAAACTGATTTTATACGTAAATCTATATACGTTTCAAAAATTCAAATATCCATATATTAAAAAAATCAAACACGTTTTAAAATCAAATCTATATATATAATATATTTTCAATACTTAAACAGTAATCAAATATCAATATACGTTATGTATATACCCAAGCTTATAAAATTATAAATGAGAAAGAGTATAAACAAGTACATATATAATCGAATATATGTAGGATAATGTAAAAAAACAAGAATCAGGAGAACATACTTAGCAGTCTAAACGTGGAACAAGGACTTTAGCTCAAGGTTCTCGGAAAACAAAGTATGTGCTTTCATATTGTATATATATATTAGAAGAGGCCGAACTGATCTGGTGGTTGATGGATACTGAGCGGAGTTTGACGCTTGGATTCGGTGGGGCTGTTGACTGCGTGTATGGCTTGACTTGAAGGCTAAGATGACACGGAGGAAAGCAAGTGGGTGGCGGGGTTATTGGTGTGGAAGGGATCAGCTGCATGAGTGGTGAGCTGGCATCGGTGGGAGGCGATGCGGTTGCTTGCTGAGGAGGGTGCAGGTCTGACGGTGATGAAGTAGAGGGGCAGCTCGGTGATAAAGAGGGAGATGAGCAAGCAGGGTTACGTGAAAGAAGGTGAGAATGCGTGGAGAGGCCGAGAGGTGGTCGTGTAGTTCGGTGGAAGTGAGATCTGGTTAGGGAGAAGGCTACAACGTGTGGTTGGTTGAATGTTGAGCTCAGCAGTGATGGAGGTGGCCACTGCTGTATGGCGTTTAAGGATGGTGGGCGGATCAAAGGGCGGAGGTGAGATTTTTGGTGGACGACCAAGACTCAGTTTTCGACGACAAACGAGCATCAGGTTTCAAATATAAAACTTTATAGATTATATTATTTTCTTCAAAGCTACATAACGAAAGAGAAGAGTAGATGGAGCGGAAGTGTTCAAAAATATATACATGCGAACTGTATGCTCTCCACTTTATAATAATTATTATATATATATATATTTCCAAATGAAGAAGACCAAAGGGAAGAGGATATTAACCAGAGAAAGAAAGTAAAACCCAAAGGACGCAACATATAGATTTAACCAGTGAATTGCAAAAGTCAAATGTTTTGATTTCTGAAATTATTAAAGGCAAATGACTATATGAATTATACGTTAGATAATGGAAAGACACAAGGAAACCAAAAGGCTTCGAAAATGGATACCGATACGTTTAACCGTTTCGCGGTTTCGCCGCGTACCGGATGTCGAAATACTGGAATGAATATACCATGGAGATCAGCATGACGAGACGAACATAATGGTACACAGATATCAGCGATACGACTATCCTATCAAAAGTCGATATTTCGCTGCTAAACTGCTGCAAATTCATCGAAAATAAGATAAACGGGGCTAGAGAAGTCCAATTTTGACGAAACGAATTTTGACGTCTCAATCAGAAAATGATCTACATTTTTATTATATAAAATATTCAGATTTCGAAAATATTTTGTTTTCAATAATTTAACTGATTTAAATTGAAATTGAAATTACACAACAAAACTAACTTCCATATTTATCAACGAAAATCTACCATTTGTTATGTTTGAAAAGACGCATACCAATACCAAATTTTCATTGCTAAATTTAATTACTTAATTTCAAGCAAAATTTCAGTTAATTACGTTAATAAAACCGTTAAAATTACCAGGTCGTTAACTGGTCGACTTAGATTTTCGATTTAGCGAAAATTCAGACCCATTATGGTGAGGATTGTTGCAAATTAACTTTTAATTAATTTATTTCATTAAACAATTTTGATTAAATTTTATTAATTTCGAAAACTGTTTTATATAGATATGTATACTCCTATTGTCTTAAATAATTTAAGACAACATAACATATATCATTATATATGTTATATTTGCATATATAAATATTTAATTAATTGACTTATTTACTTAGTTTATTTATTTTATTAATCTTATTAATAAATAATATTTTCGAAACTAATTTTATAATATTTTCAAAAATTATATTATTACTTTAATAATATGTATTTTATTTAAAATTTAATATTTAAAATTTAAAACTTTATTTTAATTTTTAAAATAATTTGAAAATAAATATTATAACATTTATAATATTTTTCTTTTTTTATATTTAACTTTTAAAGTTAAAACTTTTATTTTTTATTTCAAAACAATTTTGAAATCAGACCAAATCCCAATTCAAATTGGGCCTTTTCTATTAGGGGCAACCTTTGGGCTCCCATAATTGTTCGGGCCAGGTCGGTAGTCAAATAGGACAGTGTATTTGACTACCTAACAATCCAACCTATAACTACCTTTCTTAGACACCTTACTAACTGGGTTGTAAGACTAATTAGTTAGCCCTAATATGACTACTTCAGATCGCAAAGACTATTGGGCTCCGATACCATTGTTGAAACTAGGCCAACACATAGCAGAAGAGATTGGTGAATTTCAATTTTTTTTACCATTTTAGCTCTTTATTGGGCCTATGAAGTCTATTTTATTTAGAACTTTTCTAGATTTCTTTTAAATAAAATCACTATTTTATATAATATTATAAATAAAATTTCACTTAATATTATTTAATATTATATTTGAATATGTGTATCATATACAAATATGTGTGTACGTGCACGTGCAACATATAAAGTGTACATGGCTTGACATGCTCATGTATAAGTGTTGGCATTTACACTGCAACAAACATGTTATTCCCTCTAGTATTCTATGTGATGTCTAAAATAATTATATATATATATGCAAAATTGTACTTATGTAAAATATAATCATATACACACACAAATATATAGAAATAATAATTATAAATATATATATAATATTTTAAAATATATTTGAACAAATGCTTATTTATATGAAATAACAAATCATTTTATAGCTAATATAATTTTTTTTTGAGTTGCTACTGTAAAGTCGTGTATAAAATTAAATTTTTTTAATATTTAATTTTTAATATTTATAAATATATATATATATCTGTGTGTGTGTGTGTGCGCTTAAATATATAATTTGTTTTTTATAATTCCTGACTTTGACCTTATAGAAGAGAAATTATTATTTTTTAAATTTTTCAAAATTTAAAATGATTTTTTATTAAACAATTATAAAATAATTTTAAAACCAATTTTTTAAGTTAATTAAAATTACAAAAATTTATTTCTGAGATGTAAAAATTATGTAATATTTTTATGTAATGTTTTATAATTAACTTTAAACTATATTATATATACGTATAATTAATTTAAAGGTAAATAAATAGTTATATCATTAATTAAATATGAAATACATATGAAATATATTAAAATTGAACATTCATTGCTACCAATAATATTGTATAGAAATTTTTTTTATAAATTTTAAAATATTTCTTATTTGATTTTTTTTAAGATATAATATATTAATTAATAAAATCATATATATGATATTATTGAATTAAAATATTTTTTATTTTTATTTTAGGCCATGAGTTTAATGCTAGTGTGTATATAATTTTTTAACTAACCTATATGTAGATGCAGTAACATATTTAACCATCTAATATGCGAAAGAACATAGATACACTAGATTAGTACTGTAATGTAATAACCTACAATATATTAGTATAACATATACTAATATTAAATTAATTAGTAAACATGTTGAATACCTTTCACCAAGGCCTAAATATCTCACTTTGAAATGATGAAATGTCTTATTGAAAAAAATTCCAAGTTCAAGAATTGCGAGCTCCCAAATTGCTTTACCATCCACGATCGAACCAAAGAATTTTGATATGATTTGAGCTTGGATTTCTTTTGGGTTTAAATGGGGTTAGCTAGTCAAAATTTATAGAGGGATAAGAGAGAAAAGGTATAAAAAAATAGTGTAGAGAGTGGCATATAAATATGAAGTCAAATAGATAGAAAAGTGGATCTTATCATTATCTCTCTCTTGCCAGTTCCACTCTTTTAAACCATTCAAAACCTCCTTCTTCTACCAACATTTGGCTGGCTTTTCGAAGAAATTTTGGAAAAAATTTGCATGTCCCATATTTGTCCCTATATCATAGTTTTCATAGGGTTACTATGAATCTACTAGATTTCGTAGGTAACTAATCAACCATATCCGAAATGATACGGACTATATGTCTCATATGTAATTGTTTTCCTAGGGTTACTATGAACCTACTAGTTTTTAAAGGTAATTAATCAATCTTATCCGTAATCATATGGACTATCTGTCTCATATGTCATAGTTTTCCTAGGTTTACTATGAACCTACAAATTTTCACAGGTAACTAATCAACCTATCTAGCTGTTAAGTCCATGAGTCATATCTTTTTGATCAGTTCATGGTCCTAACACATTTGATCTGTCCAATCCCCTAGATGCAACTTTACTCACTCAATAGCTTAGTCTGACCATAGTCACTACCGGAATAGCCTAACTAGTAATTCTGTTCCTAAGTGATAAATATGACAATTTAACTGATCAATTGATAAAAAAAACATATAACATCATTTATTAAAATATGTTCAATCAATAGTTATAGCCATCACAAAATTACTTAATTTAAGTAATAATTATTTTGGCAAAATCCATATAAAACTTGGGCTAGAAGACCACTTAATTTCCTTGAAAAACATTTATCTTTATACTTGATAAATCACTTAAACTCGTTCTTTAAAACAAGGAAAACATAGCCTAAAAACATAGCCAAAATCTTCTCCAAAATCATTATCATTTACATATATAGCATTTTAAAACATTTGCTATCAAAATAAGGATGTCGAATGTCAAGCAAATAGGGGCTATCACGCCTCTAAAACACTTGGCTATTATGCTGCTATAACATGGTTGCCGAACCCATAAAAACATATGTGTCGAGCATTTAAAACATGGTGATTTGGTTTGCAAAACATAAGGCATACGAGCCTCAAATTATAGTTATCGAGTCTGTAAACATTCGATGACTATGCTTCTGAAGACATTGGTTTCAAGATGATAGGAGATAAGAATTTCAGGGTAAAAATATTAATTTAATTATTTTTAATGATTAAAACCCGAAATAAATATCTTTTATCTCTTAGGAAATTCATAAAATATTCATATGAAATTGGAAAACTATGAAATGGAAAACCCATCTCTAAAATAATGTTTTACATTATGTATTCAAATTTCAATTCGATTGGAGATTAAAAACTTAGGTTTTGCCTTAAAACTTATTAAAACAATTTCATAAAAATTCCAATAAATCATCATGCAATCCAAAAATGATAATCATCAATCAAGCATGACATATATCACAATCAATTTGGAAATCAAACATATATCAAAAAACAAGCGTAAATAAATGAGATGGATACTATTATTCATCTTAGATTGGATAAGATAGATTGAGATTTGGGGTAGATTATTTACCTTAAGCTTTTCCTTTTGAATTCTTTAAATTTCCCCTTCTTTTCTTCCTAGATAATGACCCTCCTTCTCTTGTGTTTTTTTAAATTTGTAAAATGAAAGGAGAATGAATGAGAGAGGAAGGGTTTAAGGAATGGATAAAAGGAGTTATTCGCATTATGCCCTTCTCATTAGTTTCTTTCTATTTTATGTTCAAATTAATCTTTTTAATTAATTACTTATGGAAGGACCCATATTAGTTAACTAATCTCATTCTCCTTATAACACCATACGTTATTTTATTTAATTTATCTAACTAAATTTCCTAAATAATGTTAAATAAAGATTAGAGGTGTTAGAGGTGAATTCCACATTTTTCAAGGGAGATTGATAAAGTTTGTGGAATTCGCTGCTTATGGTTTGGAAGAGTTGTTTGCGACTATAGGATTATTGCCAATCCTTAGCCATGATAATTTTGCATGGGGATGCTATCCACGATGTATGCATCTATTTGATGCTAATTTGGAGTATGTGTTTGAAGGACACCCCAACAGTTTCACGTCCATGGTGAAAGTGATAGAGATTCGGATGATTGATGAGTAGTTTGGAGGCATTCTTCATGTCTCTTAGCAAAAGAAGATATGGAGGATATTAAGGTCTCTGCCCTGATGACTACATCAGATCTTCCATAGGGAAGTTAGTGTCTAGAGAGTAGAAAATATGCAAGATCAAGCCCGTTTGGTCACTCTCATAATCCAGAACAACATCATCCTCAAGACGGGGAGTTTTGACTTGATCTACCCCTGGCACACAAGGCCACTTATGCCATTATAGGTTATATCGAAGTAAACTGGGCCAAGGCCATTATGTACCATCACATAGGCCCTATAGTTGGGACATCAAGGAGCTATATTCCATATTATAATCTTTTCGCTTATGTCTTCAAATAGCATGGAGTGATTCTCCGAGGAGAGCAGGTGCAGACGTAGGCCCTTTGTAACGACCTGCCTTTTTGGCCATTTTAAATAGACACACATGTCAAACACAAACCATTCAAAAGGGCATATTGTTATGGGGTAAATAAGAAAAGCAGAGAAAAAAAGAAAACAAATATAGAATCTCGTAGCGGAATGACAAAGTATAAAAATCAAATAACAGTTCACGAAGCTGTTTACAAATAAATTTGATTATACTTATACAATACATAATCAGAGTTACCGACAACAAGGATAAATAAATAAATGCAGCGAAACAACATGATGCGGTGGAATATAATAAATAATACCGGTACAAATCTTCGTCTTCGTCCTCCAGAAACAAGGTCTTCAACCATGAAATGCTCAGGCTGACCTGAGCGAATTGAAAAGACAAAACACATGATTCAAAACTAAAAAATCTTATGTAAGTTAAATCAACGGCAAAATATGAGTGTGATGGCGTCAGAGATGTTTACCGGGTTTGACATCTTCTATCCAGTGTCTAACGTGAGTGCAATAACTTAAGAAATGTTCGGGATTTCCATCTCCTAAGGATCCGTTAAACTATCAACTATGTAGTACAATACGCTATTATAATACGTATACAGTAAAGTAAAAGTATTAAAATAGCGTTAAGGTGTTACGCATATCCCCCTTAACACATTTTATATATTCCCATAGTCTATACAGTACTGTAACTCCTCCGTAAATTGGAGGCTATCAGAGGGCACTCCATAGGTATGGTACAAAACAAACTTTTAGAAGGCGCTCTACGGCATGTGAACACAGCACTCGAGGCAATTACAGGGTGGATATACCAATTACGTTTCCAGACTAGTGGTAACGCATAGCAGCTACTACCGCCCGCCTCGGACACACTCCCAAATCAAAATCAAGGGTGGCCACCAATCAATCACAAAGTCAGAATATAGTATCGAAGAAGTGTGCCCAATAGGAGGAATGACCTCACTTGGCCCGGCATAGCTCCTGTTTTAGTCACATCTAAGCCGACTCACGGGAGTCAGGGACACGTGATCCCTTTACAGAAACCGTTCAACAAACCATCCTTCTTCATTTCTGGAATCTCCACCACGTACATAGTTGTTAAAGTGGTTTTCGGCATTGGCAGAGAGTATGAAAATATCTGATCCCAGTCTCTTGAACAACCAAGCGCTTATTTCACACCTGATGGTTCATTTAAATTTCAAAAGTCAATTCATAATTTATATCAAAATATCATATTCGATTTCAAATCATCTCTCTTTCAAAATCATATTCACTTCCAAACTATATTCACTTTTCAAAATTATAATCACTTTCAAATCATATTCACTTTGAAGTTATCGATAAGTTATATTAATTAATTCTTAATTTCAAACGATCTTATTTCCTCAAATATGTCATTTCACAAAAAGGTATAAATTTCAATTTCCAACTTAGTTTTTATCATCATCAAGGATTTAAATATTAATACTTCAACTTTACACAATCTGGAATTTTAGAAAATAGTTTAGGTAGTCATAAATAGTTGTACTAGTTTAAAAATAGTTTAAAACAGATTTAAAATAGTTTAAATAGGAAAAATGGTTTTAAATAGATTTAAATTGATTCGATTTGGTTTAAAATGATTTAAATAGGTTTAAAGTAGATTAAATAGGTTTAATTCATAATAAATAGATTTAAAATAGATTAGATAAATTTAATTAGTTTAAAATAGATAAAATAGGTTAAATTGTATTAAATACATTGTAATAGATTAATATAAATTAAAATAGTTTTAAATTGGATAAAATAGTTAATTTTAATAAAATAGTTTAAATTAGTTTAAATAGATTTCAATGTTATATTCAAACATTTCAATAACTCAATTCAAATAAATTCATTTATATCTGACACTTCAACTTTGAAATTCAAATTAAAATGAATCCCAATTCATTCTAATTTCACCATTTAACACTTGGATTATCGAAAATAATTCAGTTTATACAAACCAATTTCCATTTCAAAATACCAGTTAACTGAATTTAAAATTTAAAGATTCAAAATCATTTAATTTAACCAATCCGGTGTCCGTATATAATATTCTACCCTAGGGTCAAGTGATACGGATATTTATCATTTTAATCTGCAATTTACAATTTTACAGTTATATGTCATTTCAAACCGCAATCCCGAATCAAATAAAAATCCATAAAATCGCTCGAGTCTATCATTTCAACTCATAACGATTTTTCTCAAATCTATAGATCATTCGGGTATGTATCATTTCAACCCATAGGGAACTTGCAGTGTTATAACAATATAAAATACAACGTCCAGTCATCCAATTATCAACAATCAAACATACACCACAAACATCATTTAAATCAATCCATAACATCAATAGATAACTGATAATCAATATAGGTATTAAATTGATAATTTATCTTCAATACTAAATTGAATGATGATTAAATGTAATAAAAGTCAAATTTAACTAGAATGACAATTTAAATATACCAAACATCGAACAATAAATTTCTAATCACATCATAAATTTAATTTAACTAACATAAGAAATTTTAGAAGTTGTGAGTGGGTTAAAACACTCACCTTTGATTTTAAATCTAATTAAAATCCAATTAAAGGCCCAAATTTAAATAGTCTCAGAATTCGTCCAAACCTGCATCAAAATGTCTGGAATTTCGATACGATCCCAGCGGAACAAACTGCGCATGAATCGGACCTCGTATGTAAAAGTTATACGAGTTATAAGATTTGAAAACGAAATTTAAATAAAAAAATAAAAAAAAAGATACCCAGTTTTAGTCACATTTGTATGTTTGTTATCTACACACAAATGTTATAGTTATTCACACAACATTCATTTTTCCAATTTACAATTTATTACATACTATTTAATTAATACAACATCTAAATTATCAATTGTTCTTTTTGTTCAGTTATCAATTAATACATTAATTATTACAATAAATTTACAATTTATAACCAATTATAACCATTTAATCATTTTAATAAATCAGGATTTACACTCAAGGCAATTATAAATTACCCTAAATTAATACTATTACACTGCATTCTCGTTATACTCTTATTAGAAAATCACAAATTTTCTTTATTTCTTCCAACATTAAATCACAAAACCTTATTAAATTAACTAATTTTAATTATCAAAAATTTACGGGTCGTTACACTCTCCCCCACTTAAAACATTTTGTCCTCGAAAAGGAAAAAGAAGGGAAAAGAAGTCAATATATCTTATTCAAAATATTAAATTTATAAACAATCAATTTACATAATTAAATAATTTTAAATAAAATATATCAGTTTATAACAATTTAATCCTTTATACTCAAGTTAATACAAGTTTAAAATTCATTTCATAAAAAAATTTCTAAGTCCAAAATTCACAGAAAATTTCGATAGAGTCTCCTTTGTACGAAGAGTTCTGGGGAAAAATAATAATATCAATAATAATAATATATATCATATTTTCAAAATAATATATCCCAAACCACGGGAAAACAATATAATATCGCTAGAAAGCCGTAATCCGAGAACGTACCTATTTGTCGGCCAAATAACGCTTATTTTATGAAATCAAAAGTAGTAGAAATTGCTTCCATAAACTTGTATTTCACTTATATAATCCAAAGATGTTAATAATTATATAAAGAGAAATATTTAAGTTGTTTTCAACAAATAACAAAACAAATCATTACAGCATAACAACAATCACTTGCAAACAACCAGTAACCATTATTTCAACAAAGAAAACTATCATTCATTCATTTCAACCAAAACAAATGGTTTGTTCGGGTTTAGAACTTATAATCATATAAAATGATAAATAAACTATGAAGTAAACCATACACACAACAGTCGTAGATAACTTTATAGATTATTTATACATCTTTATACAAAATAGAATATCCTTTCCCAACCAATCCATAAGCCAAACAAACAATAATTTCCAATAATATTTAAGTTTTATTCTTATTACTTTTTTCTTCACATTATTTATCTTTCTTCTGTTTCATTCATATAATGATTATTTCATTCATTCATATTCATTTATTTACATATGTTATTTACATTTCTTACATATGTTATTCATATACAATTATTCAAAAATCTGTACATCAACTTTCAAAAATCTCATATTCATTACTTACAAAATTTAGATTCATGTAAGGCTTACTTCATTAATTTATATTCTTTACTTACATAGTTATATCCATTTCATTTATTTCGATCATAATTGAATTCATTATTGAAGTATTGTATACTTTTTATTTTAGTTTACTTCACATTTACAATTTAGTTTTACTTTCTTCTTTTTTCTTCATCATTTACTTTTTTTTATATAATGTTTATTTTCAGTAATTTACATTCGTTATTACTTACAAAAGTTCATTTCTCCTTTATCCATACAGTGCCATTTTCTTTCATTTTATTACTTTACATTCATTGCTTAAGTAGTTATTTTTATTGCAATTATTGGATTATACATTTTTAGGTAAGTTTCTTTACAATTCAATTCACCATTTATAAATTATTCCTTTTCACACTCATTCTTCCATATATAGCATCATTGAATATTAACTTCATTTCTAAGTCATTTCAAGGTTCTCTGAAGTTATAATCATTCAATTTAGATATAGTACTCATTTTAATTATAAATGGCTTCAATATTAATTCAAGTTTATAATTACTTATTTACAGTATTCACCTTTATGATTAACTCTGATTATAAATAGCTTAAGATGTTAATGTGATGACCCGCCTTTCATTCCACAGAAAGACGCATCATTACTACACAGATATATCACATGCATCAGTACTAAAAGATTTTTAGCTTTTAAAGAAAAATATTTACTCACAGGGAATTTGAAAAGAGGAACATGCTCTTCCTTTTTATGCTCTGGAACTTTGTTTTTGATTTAGATCTGTACTTGATTTTTATTTGAAATGATCTGAAGCTGATCTTTGAATTTGCTTGCTTACTTGATTTGAATTGTTAGCTTGCTCAGGTTGAAGAGAACGTGTTGTTGAATTTGTAGTTTTGATTCTCTTTTGATTTTGATTTTCAGTTTTTATTTTTTTAGAAAGAAAGATGAAGAGATAGAAAATGGATGAGAAAAGAAAAATGAATAAGCCTGGTTTCTCTCTTATACACTTTATTAGTATATTTAAATTTTAAGAGAAACATACTTGCCACTTGTTTATTTGCATGATATTCTAAATTTACACATGTTAATGCATGTTATTATTGTCGTACACATGTTTAAACTCTTTTATTTTATTATTTACTCATGTTTTTATATTAATATATGTATTATGTTTATATAATTTACGTTTATATACAAGCTACATTTATTTATGTTTAAAACTTTTATATATATACAAACTAAATCTTTTTATCAAATATAAAAGAAAAGTGTATTAAACCCTTTTTATTAAATCTCATTTTAAATTTTAAAAGAAAATGTACTAAATCTTTATAACAAATCCTATTAAGTTAAAATACTTTTAAATCAATAAATATATATATATACACACACACATATAGATACTATCTTAAGTGTTTTGAAAATGCTCAATTCAACTTTAAATAACTTTTGAAAATCATTATATTAAATTCAAACTAAATCTTTCTATTTACAATGTATATACATATATATATATATACATTATAATTAGAAAACATTTTTATTAGCTTTTGAAAAAGATAAATTTTGCCAATTTTAAATAATTACAAAAGAAGATTATCAAATATATTGCGAAATTAAATAATTATTTTAGGAGATTATCAAATTGATATTGCCAAAATTCCGGGTCATTACATTCCTCCCCCCTTGAAAGAATTTCGTCCCTGAAATTTAAAAGCAAAGATAATTTAATAACCCATCAAAATTTTATTTTCAAACAACAAAGCATACATATATGCCATATACTAAAAACCATAGCAACCAATTTATTCAAACAAACAAATCTAACTAACTATCCTGACACAATTCAGGATAGGCCTTCCTAATACTATCTAGAGTTTCCCAGGTACAATCACTGGGATCCTCACTCCACTAAACCTTAACTAGCTTCACCACTCTGCTCCTGAGCTCCTTCTCTTCTAGATCTACCATCTGAACAGGATGTCTGACCACAATCAAGTCCGGCTCAACTACCAAATCCTCCTGAACTGCTGGTTCCACAACCAGTGATGGATCATACACGTACTTCCTCAGATGAGATACGTGAAATACATTGTGAATCCCAACTATCCGAACTAGCAATTCAATTCTGTAAACCAAAGTATTGATCCTTTCGAGAACACGAAAAGGTCCAATATACCTCGGAGCTAGCTTCCCAATCTTACCAAATCTTATTACTCCTTTTATCGGAGAAACCTTGACAAAAACCAAATCTCCAACTTCGAATTCCAAATTCCTTCGTCTCTTATCCGCATAACTCTTCTGATGATCCTGGGCTGCCTTCATCCTTTCCTTGATCAGCTCATCCTTCGCAGATGCCTCTCAAATCAAGTCTGGACCAAGAACAAGACGATCATCGGATTCTACCCAACAAAATGGTGATCTACAGGGCCTTCCGCTGCACCACTATGATAGCTGTTGTTGTACGAGAATCCCACCCAGTATATGGTCCTCCCAAAATCCGCCAAAATCCAGAACACAAGCTCTACTCTACAAGCATCGGTAGACTTCGAACTTAATTCCCCATTCGGAAAAGCCAAACAGGTGCACTCGCTAACTCTACCTTCAGATCCTGAAAAACTTCTACACACTTAGAAATCCATTTGAATCTCGCTCCCTTCTAAGTCAGCTTGGTCAAGTGAGAAGAAATCTTAGAGTAATCCCAGATGAAATTCCTGTTGTAACCCACTAATCCAAGAAAACTGTGAACGTCCGTAGGAGTCTGCGGTTGCTTCCACTCTAGAACAGCTGCTACCTTGACCGGATCTACAGAAATACATTCTCCAGATAAGATATGTCCCAAAAATCTTACTTTCAACTTCCAGAAATGACACTTGGATAACTTAGCTTTCAGGACATGCCTCCTCAAGGTTTCTAATACTATCTCCAAATGACGCTTATGCTCTTCCTCAGATATAATCCTGAGTCTACTTCACCAACTCTTCTCTCTCTCTAGGAGCCATCCTTCTACTAGGCTGAACCACTGGTGTCGCTTCTGAAACCAAGTCGATACGGAACTCAATCTCCCGATGCGGCAAACCCTTGACTTCTTCGGAGACATCCGGAAAATCTCTGACAACTTCGATAGTTCCTACCTCCTCTTGAGATGCCTCAATTCCATGCAAAAGATTACTCAGGTGAATCCCTGAACTATCGCAAGTCACTCTTGCAATCCTACCCAGCTCAGTTTCCAAAGATATTGTTCTCTCTTCACCAATCAGAACAGTCTTAGCCTTTCCTACTAGAAGAAGTTGACGGACTACCTTCAATAGCAAACACCTTGATTGGTTGAGCTTTCTGAAGAAGTGTGCAAGCTTTCACCAAATGCCCAGCTTTTGACAGTTGAAACACAAAGATTATGAACCATCGAAGAAACAAGTCCACTCTGCTGCTTCTGAACTCCACCTCCATGACACTGCTTAGTCGAATGACCTTCCTATTGGCACACATAACACTTCTGAGCTGCACTACTGCCTCCCGGTTTCCCTTACCCTGCTTCTTCCAATTTGGATTGAGTTTCCTTTTGTTCCGGTCGGAAGAATTCCCACTCGGTGCTGCCATTGATGCTAAAGACTTCTTAACCATGCTTTTGATAGGATATCAATATCAACTGCTTATATATCTTTAGCTTACTTCACTGTTGAAGTTACATATTCATATCCATTCAATTTTACATTTCTAATCTCATTTGAATTCAATTCTCAATTTTAATTCTATTGGAATTCAATTTATCTTCAATTCCGAATATTGAATTTTATCGATTATCTTTCATTCATAACTGCACCATTTTAAATTAGTTTCAGTTACTAATCCATTTCTGACGCAGCGGATATTACAAAATGATGTAGATCGTTGAATGTAGCAATCGGTGGATTGGAAGATGCTGAAATGCCCAAATTCGTTGATCCGAAGATACCGAATTCTAGCTGTCCTGAACTCGTTGATCGCGCACGATACCGGGTTCGAAGATCTTCAATTCTTCAAGCGTTGATCAAGCGCACTTGATTCCGTGAATCGGCTTCTACAATCGTTGAATCGAGCGCACTCGATTATCCGAAAGAGGAGATAGGAGATTACACTCAACTACCAATTTGAATGAAAGCACAAGCAATCAAAAGAGAATTTTATTCAATATTCAACAACCTATTACAAATGACTCACACTTGCTATTTATAGCTTTACAACTCAACAAGCAAAAACTTCAAAAAAATACAAGTACTTAGGTCGGAAACGACCTACGACCTAACATGGCGTGACCTAGAACAGGCGCGACTTAGCATAGGTCGGCAGCGACCTAACAACAAATAGTTACAACTCGTTACAACCTTCAGCGACTTAACAACTTAGACAAAATACAAACAGACAAAATACAAACAGACAACTACTTAAGTCGTTGCCGACTTAACAATGCTACGCAACTCAACTTAGTAGCGACTTAAGGAATCAACGGTCCAGCTTAACTCGGCAGAGAAAAACAACGGCAACAGGCTTTCGCGACTTAAACATGCGCATCCCAGTTCAGCGACCTAAAGAACTCAACGGTAGAGATTAACTCGCGGCAGATTCAACGGCATCCAGCTGTAGCGACCTAAAACGGTAAGCGGTTCCAGACTTTCTTCGCGATTTAAGACTTTGCGACCTAAGCCTTCGCGACCTAAGTCCTTGCGACCTAAGCCTTTGCGACCTAAGTCCTTGCGACTTAACTCCTGCTTCATTAGGTCGTCCACGACCTAATACTTCACCAATTTGCTCTGTTTTCTTATTTCGTAACTCGGTAGGTCGTATACATGTTAACCCAGTAAGTCATTCCAGCATCTCGTTAACTCGCACCTTCCCACTAGGTCGTTGCCGATCTCCACTAAGTCGTTGGGACGACTTAAAGCTTTTGTTAGGTCGGTTGCGACCTAGAACTTCATTTTTCCACCATTTCTCACTAAATCTTAACTCGGTGGCTTCCTTTTTAAGTCGTTCCCGACTTACCAGCATCATAGGTCTCACACGACCTATGTCTTCAACTTTCTGGGCAGCATCATCCTCCCTAGGTTGAGAGAAATTCGACCTCGAATTTGTAAATTCATCTCCATCAGCCCGTTCATTCTCGTGATATGGTACGAGATGCTTAACATTGAACACGTCAGATGTATACACATCATCTGGTAGCTTCAGTTTATAAGCATTTTCATTGATTCGTTTCACAACTTCCACCGGACCAATTTTTCGTGCTTTCAATTTATTGTACGCGCCGACTGGAAAACGATCTTTCGTTAATACTGCATAAACCAGATCACCTTCATGAAATTCAACATTCCTTCGTTTCAAATCTGCGGATTGTTTATACTTCTCATTTTCTTTCTCTAATCGTTCTTGAACGATTTTATGACACTCCGTCAGCCCTTCAACAAAATCAGCGGCTTTCTTAATTGTCCCCTTTGAATGTGGTATCGCAGTTAAATCCAACGGTCCTTTCGGTAAGCTCGAATAGACAATCTGGAATGGACCGAACCCAGTACTTCGATTCATAGCATGATTATGAGCAAATTCTGCCTGGCATAACTTCACATCCCAGCTCTTCAGATTATCTTGAACAAGACACCTCAACAAGTTTCCCAATGATCTGTTAACCACCTCAGTCTGTCCATCCGTTTGCGGATGATAAGCACTACTGAACTTCAGCTTCGTTCCGACCATTTTCCACAAACTCAACCAAAAATGACTCAGAAATCGAGTATCTCTATCCGACACGATAGATTCTGGCAATCCATGTAGTCGATAGATCTCCTTGAAAAACAACTGAGCAACATGAACAACATCCGCCGTCTTCTTACAAGCAATAAAATGTACCATTTTCGAAAATCGATCAACCACCACATAAATGGAATCATTACCACGCTGCGTTCTTGGTAACCCCAACACAAAATCCATACTGATATCCACCCATGGTTTTACAGGCACGGGTAAAGGCATATATAATCCAGCATTAGTAGCAGTTCCTTTCGAAACCTGACAAATATGACAACGCTCCACAAACCTCTCTACTTCTTTCCTCATCGATGGCCAAAAGTAGGACTGTGAAATTAACTGTAAGGTACGGTCTCTCCCAACATGTCCCTCGTCGTGTAACTCCTTGATAATCTTCATTCTCAGACTACCCTCCGGTATGCACAATCGACTTCCTTTAAAAAGAAAACCGTTAACCAACATAAACTCATCAGTCTTCCCTTCATTGTCCCTTTCAACAAATTTCTTAAAATAAGAGTCTTCTGCAATCTGTTCCGGCAATAATTCAAAACCTGTCACTTCAACTTTCATTGTTGTCAACAAATGACTCCTCCTGCTCAAAGCATCAGCTACACGATTTGTCACCCCTGACTTGTGTTTAACAACAAAAGTAAACTGTTGCAGATATGCAATCCACGATGCATGTCTCGCTGAAATCTTGTCTTGTCCTTGCAAATGCTTCAAGCCTTCATGATCAGTGTAAAGAACAAACTCTTTCTGAAATAGATAATGTCTCCAGTGTTTAATAGATTGTACAACAGCATAGAACTCCACATCATATGTACTGTATCGCATCTTCGCTCCTGACAACTTCTCACTGAAATATGCAATTGGACGTCCCTTCTGACTCAACACCCCTCCAATCCCAACCTTGGATGCATCAGTGTGCAGTTCAAATACTAGCTGAAAATCAGGTAAGACTAGAATTGGTGCAGACGTCAAAAGTTCTTTGATTCGCACAAAAGCAACTCCTGCTTCCTCTGACCATGTAAATTGTTTACCCTTCATACAATCGGTCACAGGTGCCATCACACTACTAAAGTGTGGAATAAACCTCCGATAAAATGAAGCCAACCCATGGAAACTACGAACTTCCGTTATCGTCTTGGGCTGCGGCCAATCTCTGATAGCTTCGATTTTACTTTGGTCAACCTGTATTCCTTCCTTCGAGACAACATATCCCAGAAATAAAACACTATGCGTCATGAACACGCATTTCTTCGTTGCAGCATAAAATTGTTCTTGTCGCAATACCATCAGCACTTCTCTAAGATGATTCACATGTTCCTCTGGACTCCCACTGTAAATCAAAATATCATCGAAATACACCACCACAAACTTCCCAATGAATGGTCGAAAAATTTGATTCATCACCCTCATGAAAGTACTCGGTGCATTGGATAAACCAAATGGCATGACCAACCATTCGTATAGACCTTCCCTGGTTTTAAAAGCAGTTTTCCACTCATCCCCTGGTCTGATACGAATTTGATGATATCCGCTTTTCAAATCAATCTTCGAAAATATAGTAGCTCCGCTTATTTGATCCAACAAGTCATCCAACCTTGGCATTGGAAATCTATATCTCACAGTAATCTTATTTAATGCTCGACTGTCAGTGCACATCCTCCACGTTCCATCCTTTTTGGGTACCAATAGAGCTGGTACAGCACAAGGACTTAAACTCTCCTGCACACGCCCCTGCTCAAGCAATTCCTCTACCTGTCTCCGCAACTCTTCATGTTCCTTCGGACTCATTCTATAATGTGGTCTGTGTGGCAACACAGCACCTGGAACAAGATCTATCTGATGTTGGATACCTCTCAACGGTGGCAACTCCGTTGGTAATTCCTCTGGAAATACATCGTCAAATTCTTTCAAAACTGGTTTAACTTCTTCTGGAATTTCAACTTCTTCACTGCTCTCACGCCCAATCAACAAGAATACTTCCGGCTCTTCTTCAACTTCTTTAACAAATTCCTTTAAAGTCAATAAAGTTTTCAGCTCTTCGATTTCTTCTGACTTATTTTCTCCTTGTGGTCTTTTCTTTGGAACTAGGATAATCTTCGTGCCTTCAAACATAAAACTGTAGCTATTGGTCCGACCGTCATGTTGTACTGATCGATCATACTGCCATGGTCTTCCCAATAATAAGTGGCAAACATCCATCTCTACTACATCACACCATATTTCATCTTTGTATTTCTTCCCAATAGAGAATGGTACACGAACTCGTCTATCCACTTTCACTTCTCCTCCTTTTCTCAACCATGCTAATTTGTATGGACTCGGATGTTTCTCTGTCTTCAATTTCAATTTTGTCACAGCTTCAGTTGAAATAATATTATCACAACTTCCTGCGTCAATCACAAACTTACACACCTTCCCCAGAATAGTACATGTTGACTAAAAGATATTACTCCTCAACCAACTAGCTTCCTCCTGCTTCGGTGTTAAACACGATCTCCTCAGCATTAGGTTACAACCTTCATCCCCTGACGCAATATCTTGCTTATCCTCCTCAACTGGACTAGAACAATCCTCATCAACATCCTCATCTTCAACCTCTACAATCATGGTTCTCTTCTTTGGTTTTGGACACTCACTGCTTTTATGACCCAATTCCTGACAATTGTAACATTTGAAACCATTGTTAACCCTTGTCTTCTCAACCTCCTTCACCACTGGTCTATTGATAGGTTTAGAAACATTAGAACTTCCTCCAACACCCTTCGCTTGATTGTTAGAATTAGTAAACACACCACTTCCTCGTCTCCCTTGTTTTTCCCAAGCCAACGCTTTCTGATGTGCTTCTGCCACAGATCTTGGATCGAACATATTAACCATATCCTGAATCTGCATTCTCAATCCCCCAATGAACCTAGATGTCAGCTGCTCTTCTGTTTCCATAATATCATTCCTTGCAATGAGTTGATAGAATTCATCAGCATAGTCATTAACTGTCTTTGTGCCCTGCCTCAAGTTCTGCAAACGTTGATACATCAAAGATTGATAATTGTATGGTAAGAACGTTGCTTTCATCAATTTCTTCATCTTCTCCCAAGATTCAACTTTTGACTTTCCCATCCGATCACGTGTAAGTTTGGTCTGCTGCCACCATGCCAAAGCTCTACCCCTCAGCCTTGTAGCAACCAACTTCACTCTACGTTGTTCTGGAACTTCCTTGAAGTCAAAAATCTCCTCAACATTAGCCACCCAATCTAGAAACTCCTCCGCTTGCATACCACCCTTGAATTCAGGAATTTCTGTCTTCATCCCCGACTCCCATTTGTGATCATACTCAGAATAGTTTCTGCCTTGACCTCTTCCTTGAACACTACCACCATCATACTCCTCTTCAAAATCAGATGCATAACGATGTCGATTCTGACCACCAACATCTCTACTACCATTACGTCTTCCACCTTCATCCCTTCTATCGACATTCCTCCGTTCATGATCATTCACGTTCCTCTCACGCCCTTGATCATTTTCAACACTTCTGTCTCGATTGGAATGTGGCGAGACTCTACTTCCCCCATGGTTAGATTCTGGTGAAACCCTTCTCCGATTTTGATTCATCTCCGTCATAAGCCTCTCTAACCGGCCAATTCCTTCGTTATGATTTTCACTAAAATTCTCATTGATTCTTTGCTCCATCTCATCAGCTTCTTCTCTTCGATACAAAGCTTCTACGTTTTGGTGGCGATTAGCTCTTCTTGGCGGCATACTTAAAAGTTTCACAAACACTTCAACAAATTCACACTTCACGATTCAAACACCTTTCGAACTTTGATCCAAAATGAAATGGATCGAAACTCCAACTTTGTTGCAAAAATATGATGAACACGATGAACACAACTTCAACACTTCAAATTCTCGGCTCCAAGACTCGATTTAGCTATGATTGGCTAAAACAAGCTCTGATACCAAAACTGACGCAGCGGATATTACAAAATGATGTAGATCGTTGAATGTAGCAATCGGTGGATTGGAAGATGCTGAAATGCCCAAATTCGTTGATCCGAAGATACCGAATTCTAGCTATCCTGAACTCGTTGATCGCGCACGATACCGGGTTCGAAGATCTTCAATTCTTCAAGCGTTGATCAAGCGCACTTGATTCCGTGAATCGGCTTCTACAATCGTTGAATCGAGCGCACTCGATTATCCGAAAGAGGAGATAGGAGATTACACTCAACTACCAATTTGAATGAAAGCACAAGCAATCAAAAGAGAATTTTATTCAATATTCAACAACCTATTACAAATGACTCACACTTGCTATTTATAGCTTTACAACTCAACACGCAAAAACTTCAAAAAAATACAAGTACTTAGGTCGGAAACGACCTACGACCTAACATGGAGTGACCTAGAACAGGCGCGACTTAGCATAGGTCGGCAGCGACCTAACAACAAATAGTTACAACTCGTTACAACCTTCAGCGACTTAACAACTTAGACAAAATACAAACAGACAAAATACAAACAGACAACTACTTAAGTCGTTGCCGACTTAACAATGCTACGCAACTCAACTTAGTAGCGACTTAAGGAATCAACGGTCCAGCTTAACTCGGCAGAGAAAAACAACGGCAACAGGCTTTCGCGACTTAAACATGCGCATCCCAGTTCAGCGACCTAAAGAACTCAACGGTAGAGATTAATTCGCGGCAGTTTCAACGGCATCCAGCTGTAGCGACCTAAAACGGTAAGCGGTTCCAGACTTTCTTCGCGATTTAAGACTTTGCGACCTAAGCCTTCGCGACCTAAGTCCTTGCGACCTAAGCCTTTGCGACCTAAGTCCTTGCGACTTAACTCCTGCTTCATTAGGTCGTCCACGACCTAATACTTCACCAATTTGCTCTGTTTTCTTATTTCGTAACTCGGTAGGTCGTATACATGTTAACCCGGTAAGTCGTTCCAGCATCTCGTTAACTCGCACCTTCCCACTAGGTCGTTGCCGATCTCCACTAAGTCGTTGGGACGACTTAAAGCTTTTGTTAGGTCGGTTGCGACCTAGAACTTCATTTTTCCACCATTTCTCACTAAATCTTAACTCGGTGGCTTCCTTTTTAAGTCGTTCCCGACTTACCAGCATCATAGGTCGCACACGACCTATGTCTTCAACTTTCTGGGCTGCATCAATTTCAAATTCTAATCCACTTATTCAAATTTGTTTTCAGTATTCAGTTTCAATTCCAGTTTTATTCACTTTTGTTCGCTCCCAAAATTTATTTACAATTCACTATTTTGGTTTATAACCACTTATATTAAACTGGATTTCAAATAACATATGAATTTTAATCCATCTTTCAATTTACATTATTCAATTCAATTCATTGCTTACAAATTCGAAATGAATTTCAACTTTCAATTTCACTTTCATTTATTCAAATTTATTCACTTATACTTTCTTTAATTTAACTCCATCTTTTAAGTTAGATTTATTCTATCAAAATTCAATTTGTATAGGTTATCACTTAATAATATTTCATAAGTATTTTTATATATAGTATTCCAGAGTCTTTTCAACCTTTTCAAAACCATTTTTGAAAACAATTCAAATCATCCTTTGAATTTCCAAAACAAAACCCAAATTTTCCAAACACTTCCATTTAAAACAATTTAGCAGCAATTCCTCTTTTGGAAACCCGAAAATGAACACCGGCGATGTCGTGATCATCATCGGAATTATTTTCCAGCGACCGAAAAGAGTTTAGAGCTTTTATCTCTCTAAAATACTTTTCAAATCTTTGAAATTCATTTTCAACTCTAAAAATGATTTAACTTTCCAATTTCCCAAAATTTTCAAATTCTTTTCAAAACATTTCCAAATACTTCTCTGGAATCCCGTTTTAAATTACAAATCACATTTATAATTTATATTCTTAAATTTCATTCGTATATGAATTTATTTCTTAATTTTGGAGTTACAATTTCAATTTCTTATTCAATTTCATATAATGATAACATTTCAACATTTTCACTTTCCTAACATCCATGCAACCATATACTGTAACAATTCATAGAAAATTATTTCTTTTGTATACAAAAATAGTTTTGGGCAAAATTATTTCATTTACCCCATTTAAAACAATACTATGTCGGTTTATCTTGTTTAGAGTTTAGAAACCCCTATCGATTACAGTTAGCTAGACTGCACCGACCAGAATCCATAAACAATCAACCGATAAGTCAACACAATACAAAACAATTTTATATTCACTAACAAATACGCGCTCATATCTATTATTACACTCACACTCATTCTAGAGTACTACTGACTCTATCTCTAATGAGTAACACACAACAGAGCAGGGTTGTCGCTTAACCATATGCTCTGATACCACGCTGTCACGTACAGAAGTAAGCGGTCACAACCGGTATCCAACCTGTTTTCCTCACCAGTATTTATTTATTTACAGATGTTGATATATATTCTGTTATCATATGATGATATATGATGTTTGATGTTGTGATGGACTAATTGATGCGTTGCATCATTGGATTCAAGTTTTGAAGTTTTAAAATAACGATTTTTACTTTAAAAAGAGATTTTAAAAGTGATTATTTGAAAGTATACGTTTATTAAAATTTTGAATTGATTTACAAACGTTAAAATTATTAAAGTTATAAAAGTTAAGATTTTTGGTGCAATTTAACCAAAGTGTGATTTTTGAAATAAATGGTTAAGTAATTTATAAAATAGTTTAAATTTGGATTTTCGAATTATTAAAAACGATGTATATAAAAGATGTGTAAGATTCTGATATTGTTTTCTGTTTCTGTTGTTTTTCTTCTGTTCTTTTTCTTCTATCTTTTCTACTCTTTTCTTCTTCTTCTACCTTTTTCTTCTTCTTAAACCATCATAGTTCGTATTCCCGTTCATTTTGAGTTAATCAATGGAGATTAGTGGTTAATCAAGAGGTACGGACTTTTTCATTTGAGTGAGAAGATAATCTCACCTTAGCCTTTAATTTGCCATCCCATTTCCCATTTCTTCATTGTATTAAACCTTGTATAACAATTTATACAATTTATCAATATTTGAATCAATTGACAATAAATTATCATCTGTTAATTTATTTAAACCAAAAATTTAATTTTATCGAATAATTTATTCTAAACCAATTTCTTTATAAATAAATTTATTTAACCAAAATTTCAGTTTCAAACTAATATTCTCTAACCATTTCTAAAACAATTAAATTAAACAAGAATTTTCGACTTTCGAAAATTCGACATCGATACTCCCTTTATCGACTGTCGAGCAATCGAGTGCCGGAAACTCCAATAGTGAGGGTTTAAGAAAGAAGAAAAAGGCAGAAGAAGAAGAAGATAGAAGAAAAAGAGAAGAAAGAAGAACAACAGAACAACATCAGAACAGAAAACAATATCAGAATCTTACACATCGCAGCGGAACAATATATAATAGATAAATGAATACTCTTTAAACAAAGAACTATATCATTTTATACATACATCAATCATCTGAGTCAATATACAACTCAGTACAACAAAGGACAGTTATATAACTTGTCCTCATACAGAATACACAACGGAATAAATACTATTAGATACAAATACTACGTCTCGTCATCCAGCTTTCTTCCAAAGCTCCAGAATATCCAGAATATCGTGATAATATAACTCTAGGCTACCCGTGTGGAAATTGGTGGGCACCCAGAGTTTAGAAGGGAACAATAAACTCCGAGTCAGTCATGGTGACTGGTGTGAGATCGTAAAACAGTTATTTTTAAAATAAAAACGGGATAATTTTCAAAGTCAATTCGAAATGCTTTTGGAAAATGAAACTACCATAAGACCTCCCGCCACACACACAATGCAAACGCAGAATTGGAGGAGATTTCTTCTTATGATAGTCAAAGATGCTTACTACGCAAAATCAAATCCTTTTTTGATATTATTATTAGTGCATAGTGTAGAAAACATTTCGAAAGTATAATATTAATCTTAGCCAGCATAGGCATTCCGCACTTATGCCTACTATAGCTACTATGTTCAATAGCAGGTTACCGCCACATTCCATAGCAGGTAATACAACTAAAACCGTACAAGTCACGTATTGTTTCTTTGGATTTCCAACAAATGGTCAGGCTAAGGAACTTCCTATCCACGATGGGTACGTCCCTGGAATAGACGACCCGAGAACCTAACGTTACGGTTAGATCTCTGCCAACACAAGGCCGGGTTACCTGTGCAAAAATAGGTAACTACTGACACGCGTATGCCATCCCCCGATCGTCACCGATCTTCACGAGGATCCCCGATTCGCAACAACCACAAAGTAATAAATTTGCAGCAACCACAGAGGTTAAGTATCTGGGCTCCATACCATGATACCACCTTTATCCAGAAGGAATGACATACACTAAAGGGCGCTACTCCCTAGAACCTTGCCGCATCCTTCCTGTTTTGACCATTTCCGGGGTGTGAGGCTCGACGAAGTCTCGTCCACAAAGCTACGCTTTCTACAAAGCCATGCTTCGGGTCAAACAAATGATCAACCTATGATCACAAAGATATAAGATCAAACAAATGATCATATCGCAAATGATCAAACACTGATCATTTCACAGCAACACTCAGTATGTCACGTTACCAAATTGGGAGTATATTGCTGATAAATTTCAACTACATAACCTCTGAGCTCGTACGTCTCAGAGAAGGGTGTAAAGCTAAGAGAATAAATTCTCCGCCACCAACAGAAATGTATTTGAAAGAAATCAGCTTTATATCTCAAATTGTAACGTCAGACACACAATCCATACAAGTCTGTTCCGGGATCGAACAGAACCGAAGGCACTTCTCACGAAGCCCTTGCATATCCGGATAAATTTCTAATCACGCCCGGACTTCCCATCACTAAGGGTGATAAAACCTCTAAATCGGAGATCAACCGATGTAGAGTAACTCGACGGTAATCCTTCCATTTTCAAAAATATCCGGTCTTCAACACCGGTCTTCGAATGCAATTCATAACGACGTATCACATATTCGGAATGGGTTATACGACCCCATGGTCCTTTCCCGGCTAACCCGAATAGTGAGCGCTTATTCAAAAATAAGTGTGGCATTCAATTTCATCCAATTCACAACAAATACTCATTCAAGGTAAATATTGATAGTCGGTTATTTAACTATCAATAAAGATGCGCAACATCATCAGATTCCAAATAATTTCTAAAATTATCTTATCTTCAAAAAATATCTTTACTAGATATATAATTTCCACACTTCAAAAATAAATCAACGTTTATTTTTCTAAACAGTTTCCCTTTCCTTCATAAATTCCATAGTGAATTTATATTTTCAAAATATCTACTGATATACGATTTTCAAATCGATTTCAAATATTCAATTTCAATTTATCTTTAAGAAGATAAATTCTCAAAACGCTCATTTCATATTGGAAAAGCATTTCCATACTTATTTAATAATAAGTAATTCACAAATTATTTATTTTCAACATTTGAAAATATTCAATATACTTAAATCAAATTTAAGTATAAATTTCATTCTTTAAGGAAATCATTTTCTTAAGCACATTTATTCAAGTCAAAACGAATGTTACGTAAAACATCGTTACGACGACTCAAAATTACTAGTATAGGGATTCGGATTTTTAAGATAGATTTATAAATCCCAATACTAGATAAAAACATTTCCTTTCGGAAATCATTTACTATAACAACAGTGTTATAGTCCATCATTTCCTTATTTTTCGAAAACGTCTATTTCAACAATAAAAATGTTGAAATCTATGATTTCGATATTCATTATATTTGAAAACATCTTTAAAACAATTAACTTCATTTTAAATGTCACTTTCCCAAAACAATATCCATTTTACTTAACAATATATTCACTGTCCAAAATCATGAATATACTTCACTAATTACATTTCACTATTTTCTACATGTTTTATTTCAATAATAATTCGCTATCCAAAATCGCGAATATATCTTCTTTAATAACCTTCTATATTTAATTTATCAAATCCAATTGATTTTGAATTTATAAAACAACGTTTATAAATCACGTTCATACTTCATAACAATTTCAACTTGCAAAATCATTTTATTAGCCAATTCTATTCATATTCCATCTAAGTGCAACAATCTAATTTATAAGTTTATTACTTATAAATCTTTTATTCTACACATCTATTCAATTTATACTTCACAATTTATAAATTTCATTCACTTACGAATTTTTATTTCATCTTGTTCTAACACTTACAAAGCTCGTTTAAAATTCCAATGTTTTAGATTTATAAATATCGACCTTTTAAATCCTTTAAATAGACCGTTTATAATACTGTGAAAAACTCAATTTAAACCATTTTATAAATAAATCAACTATTTATTTCAAAAATGACACTTGGGTTATATTTCACAAAAATCTTAACTTTTATAACTTTAAAATTTTAAACGTTTATTTATTTAAAATAAGTCACTTCAAAAATTCAATAAAACGTCTACTTTCAAAAATCACTTTAAAATCCTTTTAAATTAAAAGTCGTTATTTTTAAACTTCAAAAACTGAATCCGATGATGCAACAGCACCAATTAGTCAATCACAACATCAAACATCATATATCAACATATGATAACAGAATATACATCACAATATCTATAAATAAATAAATACTGTTGAGGAATCCAGTTGGATCCCTCCAACCTGTTTCCCTGCATCCACAGACGTTAGCACAATACCAATTCCACTTCGAGGTGGAATATCGCGGTATATGGGTTTTATAAAAATAATCCGCTTACTAACGGCGCAATAGGGTCTCATCCGCTATACGAGGCGGGAAATCAATCAATCCAATATATACATATGCCAATATGTATATATTGCTATATATATATATAGATATATCCTACTATATCCAATATCACATCCAAACAGACAAACAAACAATAACTGAAAATTCCACTTTTCATTTGAGTGAGAAAAATCTCACCTTAGCTTTTATTTTTGCAATCCGTTTCCAATCCAATTTGTTTTCTTCATTATATTCGACCTTGTATAAACAATTATACAATTTTATTAATATTTGAAACAACATACAATAACCTTTCATTTATTAAATTTAAATTGACCTAGTATAAATATTTATACGATTTATTAATACTCGAACAGATCGAAAAATAAATTTTCATTTTAACAAATTTCCTTTTTAATATCTTCGGAAAAATCAAATATATTAATTTTAAACTGAATCGTTTTAATAACTTATTGTAAATTTAAACCTTATTCCTATATTCAAATTTTTATTGAAAGAAAATTCGTTTCTTTCTTTTCCTGTAAACCCCATAATCAGATTATATAGATATAAAATTTGGAAGAACTATATTTATTTATTTTCTATTTCTTCCTCGAAAACGTTAATAATTGAATTTGTAAAAATATGCTTACAGTTAAGCTCGAATGAAACCCAAGCTTCATTCACGCTATCGACTACCGAACTCGAGTTCGAGAACCCATGCTTGCCTCGACCAACAGAAATCGCCACCAACAGATATGCCTCGATCGCGACCCCAAATCCTCGTCTTCGAACTTCGTGCCCCAGACTCCATCTCGCGCTGCAGCACCCTCCTGCGAACACGCCTCGCGACCCCCAATTGCCTTCACCCTGAGCGATCTTGCTCCTCCTCGAGACCACGACGTGCGCATGCCCAATCGCGAATCGCCACGAACTGCTCAACATCGACACGAGGCCCCAGATTCCAATCGCCTCCCCTCCATTGCGAAACGTGATGCCAAAAACAAACCCAAACCCAACAGTCACTCTGGCGATCGCCTCTCGCGTGTACGAGCTCCCTGGCCTCGCGATTTCGTTTGCGTCCCATCCGATTTGATTATTGTTTGTAGAGAGACTCGGCTGCCATTTTTCTTCTTTTGTTTTGAGACTGTCGATTTCGTTTGATTTTTATGAAGAGGGAGGGGAATTTAAAATTGAACGAAGTATGGCTGGCTCGATTTGTTACGTGATGTTAGGCGCAATTCTAGGCGGGAGTTAGGGGAGCAAATGTCATGGCCCGAAAATCCGTACCTCTTGATTAACCACTAATCTCCATTGATTAACTCAAAATGAACGGGAATACGAACTATGATGGTTTAAGAAGAAGGAAAAGTAGTAGAAGAAGAAAAAGTAGAAGAAGAAGAGAACAGAAGAAAGAAGAAGAGAACAGAAGAAAGAAGAAGAGAAGAAGAAAATAGAGAGAAGGAGAACAACAGAACAACATCAGAAGCAGAAACAATATCAGAATCTTACACATCGCAGCGGAACAATATATATAATAAATAAACACTAGTCTTTTAAAATAAAGAATTATATCAGTTTTTATACATACATCAATCAGAGTCAATATACAACAATGGACAGTTATATAAACTTGTCCTCATACAGAATACACAGCGGAATAAATACTATCAGATACAAATACTACGTCTCGTCATCCAGCTTATCTCCAAAGCTCCAGAATATCCAGAATATCCTGATAACATAACTCTAGGCTGCCCGTGTGGAAATTTGTGGGCACCCAGAGTTTAGAAGGGAACAATAAACTCCGAGTCAGTCATGGTGACTGGTGTGAGATCGTAAAACAGTTTATCTTTAAAACAACATGATAATTTTTAAAGTCAATTCGAAATGCTTTTGAAAAATGAAACTACCATAAGACCTCCCACCACACACACAATGCAAACGCAGAATTGGAGGAGATTTCTTCTTATGATAGTCAAAGATGCTTACTACGCAAAATCAAATCATTTTTGATATTATTATTAGTGCATAGTGTAGAAAACATTTCGAAAGTATAATATAAATCTTAGCCAGCATAAGCATTCCGCACTTATGCCTACTATAGCTACTATGTTCAATAGCAGGTTACCGCCACATTCCATAGCAGGTAATACAACTAAAACCGTACAAGTCACGTATTGTTTCTTTGGATTTCCAACAAATGGTCAGGCTAAGGAACTTCCTTTTCCACGATGGGTACGTCCCTGGAATAGACGACCCGAGAACCTAACGTTACGGTTAGATCTCTGCCAACACAAGGTCGGGTTACCTCTGCAAAAATAGGTAAATACTGACACGCGTATGTCATTCCCCGATCGTAACCGATCTTCCCGAGGATCCCCGATTCGCAACAAACCACATAATATAAATGCAGCAACCACATAGGTTAAGTATCTGGGCTCCATACCATGATACCACCTCTATCCAGAAGGAATGACATACACTAAGGGGCGTTACTCCCTAGAACCTTGCCGCATTCTTCCTGTTTTGACCATTTCCGGGGTGTGAGGCTCGACGAAGTCTCGTCCACAAAGCTACGCTTTCTACAAAGCCATGCTTCGGGTCAAACAAAATGATCAACCTATGATCACAAAGATATAAGATCAAACAAATGATCATATCGCAAATGATCAAACACTGATCATTTCACAGCAACACTCAGTATGCCACGTTACCAAATTGGGAGAATATCGCTGATAAATTTCAACTACATAACCTCTTAGCTCGTACGTCTCAGAGAAGGGTGTTAAGCTAAGAGAATAAATTCTCCGCCACCAACAGAAATGTATTTGAAAGAAATCAGCTTTATATCTCAAATTGTAACGTCAGACACACAATCCATACAAGTCTTTTCCGGGATCGAACAGAACCGAAGGCACTTCTCACGAAGCCCTTGCACATCCGGATAGTTTTCAATCACGTTGGGACTTCCCGTCACTAAGGGTGATAAAACCTCTAAACCGGAGATCAGCCGATGTAGAGTAACTCGACGGTAATCCTTCCGTTTTCAAAAATATCCGGTCTTCAACACCGGTCTTCGAATGCAATTCATAACGACGTATCACATATTCGGAATGGGTTATACGACCCTATGGTCCTTTCCCGGCTAACCCGAATAGTGAGCGATTATTCAAAAATAAGTGTGGAATTCAACATCGATACTCACTTTATCGACTGCCGAGAAATCGAACGCCGGAAACTCGAATAGTGAGGGTTTAGAAAGAAGAAGTATAAGAAAAAGAGAAGTAGAAGGAAAAGAAGAAAGGAAAAAAAAGAAAAACAACAGAACAACATCAGAACAGAAAACAATATCAGAATCTTACACATCGCAGCGGAACAACATATAATAGATAAATGAATAATCTTTAAAACAAAGAACTATATCATTTTATACATACATCAATCAGAGTCAATAAACAACAATGGACAGTTATATAACTTGTCCTCATACAGAATACACAGCAGAATAAATACTATCAGATACAAATACTACGTCTCGTCATCCAGCTTATCTCCAAAGCTCCAGAATATCCTGATAACATAACTCTAGACTGCCCATGTGGAAATTGGTGGGCACCCAGAGTTTAGAAGGGAAACAATAAACTCCGAGTCAGTCATGGTGACTGGTGTGAGATCGTAAAACAGTTTATCTTTAAAATAAACAACAGAAAATTTTTAAAGTCAATTCGCAATGCTTTTTGGAAAATGAGACTACCATAAGACCTCCCACCACACACACAATGCAAACGCAGAATTGGAGGAGATTTCTTCTTATGATAGTCAAAGATGCTTACTACGCAAAATCAAATTCCTTTTGATATTATTATTAGTGCATAGTGTAGAAATCATTTCGAAAGTATAATATTAATCTTAGCCAGCATAGGCATTCCGCACTTATGCCTACTATAGCTACTATGTTCAATAGCAGGTTACCGCCACATTCCATAGCAGGTAATACAACTAAAATCGTACAAGTCACGTATTGTTTCTTTGGATTTCCAACAAATGGTCAGGCTAAGGAACTTCCTATCCACGATGGGTACGTCCCTGGAATAGACGACCCGAGAAATAACCTAACATTACGGTTAGATCTCTGCCAACACAAGGCCGGGTTACCTCTGCAAAAATAGGTAACTACTGACACGCGTATGTCATCCCCCGATCGTAACCGATCTTCCCGAGGATCCCCGATTTCCAACAAACCACATAGTAAAAATGCAGCAACCACATAGGTTAAGTATCTGGGCTACATACCATGATACCACCTCTATCCAGAAGGAATGACATACACTAAGGGGCGCTACTCCCTAGAACCTTGCTGCATCCTTCCTGTTTTGACCATTTCCGGGGTGTGAGGCTCGACGAAGTCTCGTCCACAAAGCTACGCTTTCTACAAAGCCATGCTTCGGGTCAAACAAATGATCAACCTATGATCACAAAGATATAAGATCAAACAAATGATCATATCGCAAATGATCAAACACTGATCATTTCACAGCAACACTCAGTATGCCACGTTACCAAATTGGGAATATATCGCTGATAAATTTCAACTACACAACCTCTGAGCTCGTACGTCTCAGAGAAGGGTGTTAAGCTAAGAGAATAAATTCTCCGCCACCAACAGAAATGTATTTGAAAGAAATCAGCTTTATATCTCAAATTGTAACGTCAGACACACAATCCATACAAGTCTGTTCCGGGATCGAACAGAACCGAAGGCACTTCTCACGAAGCCCTTGCACATCCGGATAATTTTCTAATCACGTCCGGACTTCCCGTCACTAAGGGTGATAAAACCTCTAAATCGGAGATCAGCCGATGTAGAGTAACTCGACGGTAATCCTTCCGTTTTCAAAAATATCCGGTCTTCAACACCGGTCTTCAAATGCAATTCATAACGACGTATCACATATTCGGAATGGGTTATACGACCCCATGGTCCTTTCCCGGCTAACCCGAATAGTGAGCGCTTATTCAAAAATAAGTGTGGCATTCAAATTCATCCAATTCACAACAAATACCATTCAAGGTAATTATTGATAGTCGGTTATTTAACTATCAATAAAGATGCGCGACATCACCAGATTCCAAATAATTTTCCAAATTATTTAATTTCCAATATATCTTTACTAGATATAAAATTTCCACACTTCAAAAATAAACCAACGTTTATTTTTTTTAAACAGATTCCCTTTTCTTTTATAAATTCCATAGTGAATTTATATTTTCAAATATCTACTGATATACGATTTTCAAATCGATTTCAATATTCAATTTCAATTTATCTTTACAAGGATAAATTCTCAAAACGTTCATTTCATATTGGAAAAGCATTTCCATACTTATTTAATAATAAGTAATTCACAAATTTATTTATTTTCAACATTTGAAAATATTCAATATACTTAAATCAAATTTAAGTATAAATTCATTCTTTAAGGAAATCATTTACTATAACAACATTTATTTGAGTCAAAACGAATATTACGTAAAACATCGTTACGACGACTCAAAATCACTAGTATAAGGGTTCGGATTTTTGATAGATATATAAATCCCAATACTACATCAAAACATTTCCTTTCGGAAATCATTTACTATAACAACAGTGTTATAGTCCATCATTTCCTTATTTCTCGAAAACGTCTATTTCAACAATGAATGTTGAAATCTATGTATTCGATATTCATTATATTGAAAACATCTTTAAATGTTTAACTTCATTTTCAATGTCACTTCTTCAAAAATAAATCCATTTTTCTTAACAATATATTCACTGTCCAAAATCGTGAATATACTTCACTTAACCCAATTTCAATCTTTTCCACACATTTAATTCAAGAATAATTCGCTATCCAAAATCGCGAATATATTTCCTTTAATAACCTTCTACATTTAATTTATCAAATTCAATTGATTTTGAATTTATAAACACGTTTATAAATTCTATTTTCTAACAACTTCAATTTAATAAATCTCCTTTATTAACAATTTGATTCATAACTCAAACCTTATACCAACAATCCATATTATAAGTTAAATTCTTATAATTCCTTTATTTTACAAAATCATTTTCATTTATAAGTTCACAATTTATAAATTTCATTTATTTATAAATTCTTAAAAATTCATTTTAACGCTTATAAAAACTCGTTTTATAATACCAACATTTTAGAGTTATAAATATCAATCTTGTACATCTTTTACATTTCAAATTTCATTTGAATTTAATTCACAATTCCAACCTTATTTGGATTCTATTTAACTTCTGAATATTGAATTTTATCAATTATCTTTCATTCACAACTGCATCATTTTAAATTAGTTTCATTCTTCGACTTCCGAAAATCGACATCGATACGTCCACTGTATCAACTGCCGAGCAACGAATGCCGGAAAACCAAATTCTTAGGGTTTTAGAAAGAAGAAAACAGAAGAAAAGAGAGAAGAGAAAGAAATAAGAAGAATAGAACAACATCAGAACAGAAAACAATATTAGAATCTTACACATCGCAGCGGAACAATATATAATAGATAAACACTAGTCTTTTAAAACAAAGAATTATATCAGTTTTTATACATACATCAATCAGAGTCAATATACAACAATGGACAGTTATATAAACTTGTCCTCATACAGAATACACAGCGGAATAAATACTATCAGATACAAATACTACGTCTCGCCATCCAGCTTGCTTCCAAAGCTCCAGAATATCCAGAATATCCTGATAACATAACTCTAGACTGCCCGTGTGGAAATTGGTGGGCACCGAGAGTTTAGAAGGGAACAATAAACTCCGAGTCAGTCATGGTGACTGGTGTGAGATCGTAAAACAGTTATTTTTCACAAAGAAAATAAAACAAATTCGCAATGCTTTTGGAAAATGAAACTACCATAAGACCTCCCACCACACACACAATGCAAACGCAGAATTGGAGGAGATTTCTTCTTATGATAGTCAAAGATGCTTACTACGCAAAATCAAATCTTTTTGATATTATTATTAGTGCATAGTGTAGAAAACATTTCGAAAGTATAATATTAATCTTAGCCAGCATAGGCATTCCGCACCTATGCCTACTATAGCTACCATCCAAACAGTGGTGACCACCATAAGTGAATGATAGGTTCTACAACTAAAACCGTACAAGTCTCGTATTGTTTCTTTGGATTTCCAACAAAGGGCCAGGCTAAGGAACTTCCTATCCACGATGGGTACGTCCCTGGAATAGACGACCCGAGAATCTAACGTTACGGTTAGATCGCTGCCAACACAAGGCCGGGTTACCTCTGCAAAAATAGGTAACTACTGACACGCGTATGTCATCCCCCGATCGTAACCGATCTTCCCGAGGATCCCCGATTTCCAACAAACCACATCAAAATAATAATGCAGCAACCACATAGGTTAAGTATCTGGGCTCCATACCATGATACCACCTCTATCCAGAAGGAATGACATACACTAAGGGGCGCTACTCCCTAGAACCTTGCTGCATCCTTCCTGTTTCGACCATTTCTGGGGTGTGAGGCTCGACGAAGTCTCGTCCACAAAGCCCTGCTTCGGGTCAAACAGATGATCAACCTATGATCACAAAGATATAAGATCAAACAAATGATCATATCACAAATGATCAAACACTGATCATTTCACAGCAACACTTAGTATGCCACGTTACCAAATTGGGAATATATCGCTGATAAATTTCAACTACATAACCTCTGAGCTCGTACGTCTCAGAGAAGGGTGTTAAGCTAAGAGAATAAATTCTCCGCCACCAACAGAAATGTATTTGAAAGAAATCAGCTTTATATCTCAAATTGTAACGTCAGACACACAATCCATACAAGTCTGTTCCGGGATCGAACAGAACCGAAGGCACTTCTCACGAAGCCCTTGCACATCTGGATAGTTTTCAATCACGTTGGGACTTCCCGTCACTAAGGGTGATAAAACCTCTAAACCGTAGATCAGCTGATGTAGAGTAACTCGACGGTAATCCTTCCATTTTCAAAAATATCCGGTCTTCAACACCGGTCTTCGAATGCAATTCATAACGACGTATCACATATTCGGAATGGGTTATACGACCCCATGGTCCTTTCCCGGCTAACCCGAATAGTGAGCGATTATTCAAAAATAAGTGTGGCATTCAAATTCATCCAATCACAACAAATACCATATTCAAGGTAATTATTGATAGTCGGTTATTTAACTATCAATAAAGATGCGCAACATCATCAGATTCCAAATAATTTTCCAAATTATTTCATCTTCAAAAATATCTTTACTAGATATAAAGTTTCCACACTTCAAAAATAAATCGACGTTTATTTTTCTAAAACAATTCCCCTTTCTTTTATAAATTCCATAGTGAATTTATATTTTCAAAATATCTACTGATATACGATTCTCAAATTGATTTCAAATATTCAACTTCATTTTATCTTTAAGAAGATAAAATCTCAAAAAAACGTTTCATTTCATTTTGGAAAACATTCCCATACTTATTTAATAATAAGTATTTCACATATCTATTTATTTTCAACATTTGAAAATATTAGATATACTTAAATCAATATTAAGTATATATTCATTCTTTAAGGAAATCATAAATTTTAACATCTATTTGAGTCAAAACAAATGTTGCGTAAAACATTGTTACGACGACTCAAAATTACTAGTATAGGGATTCGAAATTTAGATAGATATATAAATCCCAATACTAGACAAAAACATTTCCTTTCGGAAATCATTTACTATAACAACAGTGTTATAGTCCACCATTTCCTTATTTCTCGAAAACGTCTATTTCAACAATAAATGTTGAAATCTAGGGTTTCGATATTTAACACATTTTAAAACATCGTTAAAACAATTAACTTCATTTTCAATGTCACTTTTCCAAAACAATATCCATTTTACTTAACAATATATTCACTGTCCAAAATCGTGAGTATACTTCACTAACCAAATTTCAATAATCTCTACACATTTTATTTCATGAATTATCCACTATCCAAAATCGTGGATAAAATTCCCTTAATATCCTTCTATATTAAATTCATCAATTTTGATTGATTTTCGAATTTATAAAACAACGTTTATAAATTCTATTTCCATTTTCTAACAACTTCGATTTATAAATCTTCTTTATTAACAATTCGATCAATATTCCATTTAAAGGCAAAAATCCAATTTATAAGTTAATCTCTTATAAATCTTTTATTCTATAGTTTCATCCATTTTATAACTTCACAATTTATAAATCTATAAACTGCATATCTTCACAATTTATAATTCTATAAATTTTCTATCTTCACAATTTATAATTCTATAAATTTTCTATCTTCACAATTTATAAAACTCGTTTTAAATTCCAATAATTTTAATTGATAAATATCAATTTTGTACATCTTTTACATACATCGTTTTTATTAATTCAAAAATCCAAATTAAACTATTTTATAAATTACTTAACTATTTATTTCAAAAATCATCTTTTGGTTATATTTCACCAAAATCTTAACCTTTATAACTTTAAAATTTTAGACGTTTATTTATTCAACCAATTCAAAAATTCAATAAAACGTCTACTTTCAAAAATCACTTTAAAACCCTTTTTAAAGTAAAAGATGTTATTTTTAAACTTCAAAACTGAATCCGATGATGCAACAGCACCAATTAGTCAATCACAACATTCAATATCATATATCAATATGATAACAGAATATACATCAATATCTGTAAATAAATAAATACTGTTGAGGAATCCAGTTGGATCCCTCCAACCTGTTTCCCTGCATCCACAGATGTTAGCACAATACCAATTCCACTTCGAGGTGGAATATCGCGGTATATGGGTTTTTATAAAAATAATCCGCTTACTAACGGCGCAATAGGGTCTCATCCGCTATACGAGGCGGGAAATCATCAATCCAATATATACATATGCCAATATGTATATATTGCTATATATAGATATATCCTATAATATCTAATATCACATCCAATAGCAATCATCAATAACTGCAAAAATTCCACATTTAATTTGAGTGAGAAAAATCTCACCTTTGCTTTTAATTTGCCATCTAATTTCCATTTTGATCATTTCTTCATTGTATTCGACCTTGTATAAACAATTATACAATTTCCATCAATATTTGAATAATTGAACAATTAATTTTTGTTTCAATTGTTTTAGATTACAAATTTCTCCTTTAATAATTTTATTTAACTACAATTAAATTTTAAAACTCAATTTCTCTTTACTAATCTATTTATTTACTTAACCAATTTCTTTTAAATAAATTTATTTAACTAAGCATCTTAATTTCAAAATACCTTTCCTTTATCGTATAATATATATACATTTATCTTTTGGAATTATATATATATAGTCTTATAAAATAAATTACAGATTTCAAAATCTATTCCTACACAAATTCTAAAACATTTAAAATTCCTTACCGTATATTTCTTGAATGTACAGTTTACTTTAAAATTAGAAAATACCTTACTGAAAAATATCTTTCTCTGTTTCTTTTTATTTTATCTAACTTATATATATATATAGACATACATCCATATATACTTTATTTTAACAGTATATATCTATTTAATTTGAAAAGAAAATAAATCAAGTATATACCTTACTGAAACTGAAACTACCTCCCACGCCTCGCCTACGATGACTTCACTAGAGAACCCTTCGACTGCCCAAAAATCAAAATCGCGCCATCATCTCGTACGCGAGATCGAACTCACGAGCCCCTTGCCTAGCTTGACTCGACAAACGCGAGTGCCTCCCTGATTCGATCGAACTTCCATCATCGCACCTGTCATCTCGCTCGACTCGAGCTTCCAGTCAAACCCCGCTTGAACGATCGAACGGCAAGAAATTGAATTGCCGATTGAAGACTTGAGGCGATTTATAAAGATCCCAGCATCCATTCGAACTCGCGTGCTCGAGCTCATGTCACCACGCCTGGAATTCGCGATGGGTTCGAAAACCCCAGACTGCCTCTCACCGCTGCCCTACGCGAGCTTCGAATCGAAATCGATTTCAATTTGTTGCTTATTCTTTTATTTTATCACTCTGCTGTCGATTTTTTTTTTGAAGAGGGGGGTTCGATAAAGATTTCGTTTTGAAGCTCTGTCTTGATTTTTAGAGGAAGAAAAGGAAGGAACGAAAGATAGTTTTCGTTTTCGAATGGAGAGCGGCCATTTTTATCTCATTTGATTTGAATCTGAGAGGAATGCTTCACACGATTATTATTGTGATTTTCTGCGTGATACTAGGCGTGAGTTAAGGGAGAGGAATGTGCCTGCCTTAACTGATGTCGGCAAAAATTTAAATTTTAAATTTAAATTGTATTTGATTTAAACTTTAACGCGTTTATGTGTCGTACGCTCACATAACAACTCCGAAAAATACGAAAATTGAAATCCGATAATAATTCAATATTACAGACCCAATGGAACTGGTTTCGTCGAATTCCAAGACTGTACCTCGGAACGCTATATTTTAAATATCGATTCGAACGATAACTTCAAAACTGAGCAAAACAGTTTAAAATTCAATTCTGAAGCTTCTGTTATCTACAGTATTATAAATACGAATTTTAGAAACTTTCGAAATATTTTTCTTCGGCTTACAATTGAAGATACAAATTTTATTCAACTTACAATAGATTAAATTTTATAATTTAATCACCAAATTCAAAGTTATATCGGGGATTCAAATTAAATCATCGTTCAAATATTTAAAATTAATTAAATATTCTCAATTTAATTTGTTCAAAATTCTGGGTCGTTACAGACTTCCCTCCTTAAAAGAATTTCGTCCTGAAATTACAAGTTAGGAAGAAAGGTCCTTAACTCGTCTACTCTTTTTCACAATCTAATAGTTTTATCAAATTTTCAAAACAATCTTTCTACTAAGGATTCGTTATTAATTCAACTAAATTTCAACTTCAACTCTAAGTTTTAAAACAACATCGTTTACTTAATAATTCAAATTTAAATTTTAAACTTTCAAAATTTCCTCAAAATTTTCTAACGCCCTAAATTTCCGAAAAATTTCGCCAGCGTCTCCTTTGCGCGGCTAATACGGCACGACTACAAAATGTCCCTACGGACTCTCAGATTTCAAAAAGAAAAAGAAAAAGCCAAGCGGCTAGACAAGAAATCATCAAATCTCATATTCAAATTTAAACACATACCTTTTTCGAGCAATTCAAATTATCTTCGAAATCAAAATTCCAATTCCTTTTATAACACCTGTATGTCCTACTAGCCATAATATCTAGTTACACATTCAAACCATTTTGCAAATTCTATTACAAAATTTTCAATATAAACTACTTATACATTTTTACTTCACTATTAAAGTTACATATTCAATTTCGTTCAATCTTGCATTTCAAATTTTCATTTGAATTCTATTTCACAATTTCAATTCAATTTGGATTCTATTTAACTTCTGAATATTGAATTTATCAATTATCTTTAATTCACTTCAAACTAATCTTAAAACTTCATTTTATTTCACACAATTCAAATTTGTTTTCAATATTCAGTTTTAACTCCAGTTTTATTCTTTTGTTCAATCATCAAATTTTTACTTAAGAATTTCACACTTCATTTCTTAAGTTCAATGTAAATATTCCATATACACATTAAATTTATTTTCTATTCACTATTATGGTTTATAACCACTCATATTAAACTGGATTTCAAATTTCATATGAATTTTAATTCATCTCAAACCATATTAATTTGTCATTTCTTCAATTAGTTTCCGTTACTAATTTTATTTCAATACTTTACTTTACAAATTTGAAATGAATTTTTTTCAACATTCAATTTACTTTCATTAAACTGATTCCCTTGTACTTACATTAATTTAACTCCATCCTTTAAGTTAAATTTATTCTATCAAAATCCAAATTGTATAAGTTATCAACTTGATAATATTTCATAAATATCTTTATATAGCATTCCAGAGTCTTTTCAACTTTTCAAAAATTATTTTGAAAACAATTCAAATTTATCTTTTGAATTTCCAAACAACTTTCATTTAAAATAATTTGGCAGCAATTCCTCTTTTGGAAACCCGAAAATGAACACCGGTGATGTCGCGATCATCATCGGAATTATTTTCCAGCGACCGAAAAGAGTTTAGAGCTTTTATCCTTCCAAAATACTTTTCAAAACCTTTGAAATTCATTTTCAAATCAAAAAGGAATTTAAACTTTCCAAATCTACAAAATTTTCAAATTCTTTTCAAAACATTTCCAAAAACTCCTCTGGAATTCCATTTTAAATTACAATTCACATTTATAATTTACATTCTTTAATTCCATTTGTATGTGAATTCTATTTCTTAACTTTGGAGTTACGATTTCAGTTTCTTGTTCAATTTCAGTGATGATAATTCACTATTATTACTTCCTAACATCCATGCAACCATATACTATAGTACTTTATAGAAAAACATTTCTTTTCTATACAAAAATAGTTTTGGGCAAAATTATCTCATTTACCCTATTTTAAAACAATACTGTGCCGAATTGTTCTATTCGAGTGTTTAGAGATCCCTATCAATGATCGTTAATTACTCGTATTGACCAGAATCCATATACCACTCAACAAATCAATCATCACAATATAAAACAATTTTTTTTATATTCACTAACAAATACGCGCTCATATCTATTATTACACTCAACTCATTCTAGAGTACTACTGACTCTATCTCTAATGAGTAACACCCAACAGAGAAGGGTTGTCGCTTAACCATATGCTCTGATACCACGCTGTCACATACCGAAGTAAGCGGTCACAACTGGTAGGCTTTTCAACCATCCCAGCCCCACCGTGGCTGACAGTGATACCCCAAACTTGCTTTTACGGCCAGCCTCTCGACTGTCACGGCCTCTGCCTAACCAACCCATCCCTCTCAGGGACATGTAGGGGTAAGAGTCTCCCGTTCGCCACCAAATTGCGAAGCGAGAATCCCCTATCATGCTGTAATATAGCAAGACTGGTGTGCTCTGATACCACGCTGTCACATACCGAAATTTTCGACTTTCGAAAATTCGAAATCGATACCCACTTTATCGACTGCCGAGCAATCGAGTGCCGAAAACTCCAATAGTGAGGGTTTTAGAAAGAAGAAAACAGAAGAAAAGATAGAAGAAGAAGAAGAAAGAAGGAACAGAAAGAAAAAGAACAACAGAACAACAACAGAGAATAGAAACAGAACAATATCAGAATCTTTCACATCGCAGCGGAACAATATATAATAGATAACACTAGTCTTTTAAAACAAAGAACTATATCAGTTTATACATACATCAATCAGAGTCATATACAACAATCGACAGTTATATAACTTGTCCTCATACAGAATACACAGCGGAATAAATACTATCAGGTACAAATACTACGTCTCGTCATCCAGCTTATCTCCAAAGCTCCAGAATATCCAGAATATCCTAATAACATAACTCTAGGCTGCCCGTGTGGAAATTGGTGGGCACCAAGAGTTTAGAAGGGAACAATAAACTCCGAGTCAGTCATGGTGACTGGTGTGAGATCGTAAAACAGTTTATCTTTAAAACAACAAAATAATTTTAAAGTCAATTCGAAATGCTTTTTGGAAAATGAAACTACCATAAGACCTCCCACCACACACACAATGCAAACGCAGAATTGGAGGAGATTTCTTCTTATGATAGTCAAAGATGCTTACTACGCAAAATCAAATCATTTTTTATATTATTATTAGTGCATAGTGTTGGAAACATTTCGAAAGTATAATATTAATCTTAGCCAACATAGGCATTCCGCACTTATGCCTACTATAGCTACTATGTTCAATAGCAGGTTACCGCCACATTCCATAGCAGGTAATACAACTAAAACCGTACAAGTCACGTATTGTTTCTTTGGATTTCCAACAAATGGTCAGGCTAAGGAACTTCCTATGCCACGATGGGTACGTCCCTGGAATAGACGACCCGAGAACCTAACCGGATCTCTGCCAACACAAGGCCGGGTTACCTCTGCAAAAATAGGTAACTACTGACACGCGTATGTCATTCCCCGATCGTAACCGATCTTCCCGAGGATCCCCGATTCGCAACAAACCACATAATATAAATGCAGCAACCACATAGGTTAAGTATTTGGGCTCCATATCATGATACCACCTCTATCCAGAAGGAATGACATACACTAAGGGGCGCTACTCCCTAGAACCTTGCCGCATTCTTCCTGTTTTGACCATTTCCGGGGTGTGAGGCTCGACGAAGTCTCGTCCACAAAGCTACGCTTTCTACAAAGCCATGCTTCGGGTCAAACAAATGATCAACCTATGATCACAAAGATATAAGATCAACCAAATGATCATATCACAAATGATCAAACACTGATCATTTCACAGCAACACTCAGTATGCCACGTTACCAAATTGGGAGTATATCGCTGATGAATTTCAACTACATAACCTCTGAGCTCGTACGTCTCAGAGAAGGGTGTTAAGCTAAGAGAATAAATTCTCCGCCACCAACAGAAATGTATTTGAAAGAAATCAGCTTTATATCTCAAATTGTAACGTCAGACACACAATCCATACAAGTCTATTTCGGGATCGAACAGAACCGAAGGCACTTCTCACGAAGCCCTTGCATATCCGGATAATTTTCTAATCACGTCCGGACTTCCCGTCACTAAGGGTGATAAAACCTCTAAATCGGAGATCAGCCGATGTAGAGTAACTCGACGGTAATCCTTTCGTTTTCAAAAATATCCGGTCTTCAACACCGGTCTTCGAATGCAATTCATAACGACGTATCACATATTAGGAATGGGTTATACGACCCCATGGTCCTTTCCCGGCTAACCCGAATAGTGAGCGCTTATTTAAAAATAAGTGTGGCATTCAATTTCATCCAATCACAACAAATACCATATTCAAGGTAATTATTGATAGTCGGTTATTTAACTATCAATAAAGATGCGCGACATCATCAGATTCCAAATAATTTTCCAAATTATTTATCTTCCAAAAATATCTTTACAAGATATATATAATTTCCACACTTAACCGTTTGAAAACAATTTCAAATCAATTTCCACATTTCATTTTATCTTTGAAGATAAAATCTCAAACCCTTCGTTTCATATTGGAAAAGCATTTCCATACTTATTTAAAATAAGTAATTCACAAAACTATTTATTTTCAACATTTGAAAATATTCAATATACTTAAATCAAATTAAGTATATATATTTCATTCTTTAAGGAAATCATTTACTATAACAACATCAATTTGAGTCAAAACGAATGTTACGTAAAACATCGTTACGACGACTCAAAAATCACTAGTATAGGGATTCGAATTTTAAGATAGGTGTATAAATCCCAATACTATATAAAACATTTCCTTTCGGAAATCATTTACTATAACAACATTGTTATAGTCCATCATTTCCTTATTTCTCGAAAACATCTATTTCAACAAGAACTGTTGAAATCTATGATTTCGACTCATAATACATTTTAAAACTTCTTTAAAATGTTTAACTTCATTTTTAATATCACTTCTTCAAAAATAAATGCATTTTATTCAATAATATATTCACTGTCCAAAATCGTGAATATAATTCATTTAACCCAATTCCACTCATTTCTACACATTTTTATTTCAAGAATTATCCACTATCCAAAATCGTGGATAAAATTCCCTTAATCACTTTCTATATTTAATTTATCAAATTTGATTTATTTTCGAATTCATAAAACAACGTTTATAAATTCATCTTCATAATTCATAACAACTTTGATTTAATAAATCTCTCTTATTATCAAATTTGATCAATATTCCATTTAAAGGAAAAAACCAATTTATAAGTTAATTTCTTATAAATCTCATATTCGACAGTTTCATCATTTTATAACTTCACAATTTATAAATCTATAAATTTCATTTACTTATGAATTCCATAAATATTTCATTTTTAACACTTATAAAACTCGTTTTATAATTCCAATATTTTGATTTATAAATATCAATTTTTATAAATCTTTTTATACAAATCGTTTATAGTTATTCAAAAATCCCAACTTAAACCATTTTATAAATAAATCGACTTTTATTTCAAAAACGACACTTTGGTTATATTTCACTAAAAATTATAACCTTTATAACTTTAAAATTTTAGACGCTTATTTATTTGAAATAAATCAATTCAAAAATTCAATAAAACGTCTATTTTCAAAAATCACTTTAAAATCCTTTTAAAGTAAAAGATGTTATTTTTAAACTTCAAAACTGAATCCGATGATGCAACAGCACCAATTAGTCAATCACAACATCAAACATCATATATCAACATATGATAACAGAATATACATCAAATATCTGCAAATAATAATATTGGTGAGGAATCCAGTTGGATCCCTCCAACCTGTTTCCATGCATCCACAGATGTTAGCACAATACCAATTCCACTTCGAGGTGGAATATCGCAGTATATGGGTTTTATAAAAATTATCCGCTTACTAACGGCGCAATAGGGTCTCATCCGCTATACGAGGCGGGAAATCAATCAATCCAATATATACATATGCCAATATGTATATATTGCTATATATATATAGATATATCCTACTATATCTAATATCACATCCAAACAGTCAATCATCAATCAATAACTGAAAAATCAGATTTCCCAAATGATCATATCGTGACAAAGATATAAGATCAAACAAATGATTATATCGCAAATGATCAAACACTGATCATTTCACAGCAACACTTAGCATGTCACGTTACCAAATCGGGATATATCGCTGATAAATTTCAACTACATAACCTCTGAGCTCGTACGTCTCAGAGAAGGGTGTTAAGCTAAGACAATAAATTCTCCGCCACCAACAGATATGTATTTGAAAGAAATCAGCTTAATATCTCAAATTGTAACGTCAGACACACAATCCATACAAGTCTGTTCCGGGATCGAACAGAACCGAAGGCACTTCTCACGAAGCCCTTGCATATCCGGATAAATTTCTAATCACGTCCGGACTTCCCGTCACTAAGGGTGATAAAACCTCTAAATCGGAGATCAGCCGATGTAGAGTAACTCGACGGTAATCCTTCCGTTTTAAAAAATATCCGGTCTTCAACACCGGTCTTCGAATGCAATTCATAACGACATATCACATATTCGGAATGGGTTATACGACCCCATGGTCCTTTCCCGGCTAACCCGAATAGTGAGCGTTTATTCAAAAATAAGTGTGACATTCAAATTCATCCAATTCACAACAAATACCTATCTAAAGGTAATTATTGATAGTCGGTTATTTAACTATCAATAAAGATGCGCAACATCATCAGATTCCAAATAATTTTCCAAATTATTTAATTTCCAAAAATATCTTTACTAGATATATTATTTCCACACTTCAATCATTTAAAAACAATTTCAAATCAACTTCCACATTTCAATTTATCTTTAAAAGATAAAATCTCAAAACAGTTCATTTCATATTGGAAAAGCATTTCCATACTTATTAAATAATAAGTATTTCACAATCATTTATTTTCACCACTTGGAAAATATTCGATATACTCAAATCAAAATTAAGTATATATTCATTCTTTAAGGAAATCATAAATTTTAACATCTATTTGAGTCAAAAACGAATGTTGCGTAAAACATCGTTACGACGACTCAAAATCACTAGTATAGGGATTCGAAATTTAAGATAGATATGTAAATCCCAATATTATGTAAACATTTCCTTTCGGAAATCATTTACTATAACAACAGTGTTATAGTCCATCATTTCCTTATATTTTCTAAAACGCCTATTTCAACAATGAATGTTGAAATCTATGTATTCGATATCATAATACATTTTAAAAACATCTTTAAAATGTTTAACTTCATTTTCAATGTCACTTTCCCAAAACTATCCATTTTACTTAACAATATATTCACTGTCCAAAATCGTGAATAATTCACTAACCAAATTTCAATATTTTCTACACATTTATATTTCAAGAATTATCCACTATCCAAAATCGTGGATAAAATTCCCTTAATAACTTCTATATTTTAAAATCAATCAAATTTGATTTATTTTCGAATTTATAAAAAACAACGTTTATAAATTCTATTTCCATTTTATAACAACTTCGATTTATAAATCTTCTTTAATGACCCATTCAATTTATAACTCAATGTATATACCAAAGGTCCATCTTATAAGTTAATATAACTTATAATTCATTTATTTTAAAAGAAATCGTTCTTTTAAACTTCACAAAATTTAAAACTTTCAGATTTCATTAACTTATGAAATCCCATTTTCACTTCATTTTAACACTTATAGAAACTTGTCTTATACTCCCAATATTTCAAATTTATAAATATCCATTTTTGTACATCTTTTAATTAAACTGTTTATAATACTAGAAATCCCAATTTAAACCCTTTCATAAATTTCTTACCTTTTATTTCAAAAATCACACTTTGATTTTATTTCACAAAAATCTTAACTTTTATAACTTTAAAATTTTGGACGTTTATTTATTTGAAATAAATCAATTCAAAAATTCAATAAACCGTCTACTTTCAAAAATCACTTTAAAAACCCTTTTTAAAGTAAAAGTCGTTATTTTTAAACTTCAAAACTTGAATCCAATGATGCAACAGCATCAATTAGTCAATCATAACATTCAATATCATATATCAATATGATAACAGCATATACAACAAATATCTGCAAATAATAATATTGGTGAGGAATCCAGTTGGATCCCTCCAACCTGTTTCCCTGCATCCAAAGACGTTAGCACAATACCAATTCCACTTCGAGGTGGAATATCGCGGTATATGGGTTTTTAAAATATATCCGCTTACTAACGGCGCAATAGGGTCTCATCCGCTATACGAGGCGGGAAATCATCAATCCAATATATACATATGCCAATATGTATATATTGCTACATATATATAGATATATCCTACCATATCTAATATCACATCCAATAGCAAACAATCAATAACTGAAAATTCCACTTTTTCATTTGAGTGAGAAGATAATCTCACCTTAGCCTTTAATTTGCCATCCCATTTCCCATTTCTTCATTGTATTAAACCTTGTATAACAATTTATACAATTTATCAATATTTGAATCAATTGACAATAAATTATCATCTGTTAATTTATTTAAACCAAAAATTTAATTTTATCGAATAATTTATTCTAAACCAATTTCTTTATAAATAAATTTATTTAACCAAAATTTCAGTTTCAAACTAATATTCTCTAACCATTTCTAAAACAATTAAATTAAACAAATTTTCTTTTAACAATTTTAATACAATTGATTTTAAATTAATCCTTTTTAATAATTTATTTAACAAAATTTTAAAACTAAAACTAAATTCTTTTTAACTCAAAAGTTTATTTTTAAAACTAAATTTATTTTAATTAACTAATTATTTATTTAGACTAATGAACTTCCCATATTTCATAAACTTCTCTGTTTAAATGAAACAATAACCAACAATTTTAAATATAAAAGTTTTAAACTTACTAATTTTTTTAAAAATCGAATTTACCTCAATTCGTACAGGAACCCACTCGCGAGCACAAAATCCACGAACCCGAAGTCGATCGAGTTCGACTTCGTCTTGCTATCTCGTGCTCGCCTTCAAGAGCGAATGCCATGCTCTCCACGTCGACATCGCACTTTCCCAGACCTGCTGCTACGACGCGACTACGGCCTCGCGAAACCCATCATCGACGCCGCACCCTCCCTTTAGCCTAGCGAATCGCCTCGTGCTTGCGACCACATCCCTACCGATCGTCACCTCAAGCCCAAATGAACACCACCGTGCACGAGCCCCAGATCTCGCGTGACTCGACTCGCCGCCCCTGATTCACGCGACGCGCCGAAACCCTAGTTGCCGCTTGCTCCAATTTGAAGTCGAAGTTGTCGACTTTGAGCCTCCTTAGAATCGCGAATCCCAGCCCCAATGATGATGCCGAGATCATGCGAGCGCGAGCGCGCCACCTCCTAATATCCTTATGCGACTTTGCTTGATTTTGAACCCGCTCGACTCTCTTTTAAATTTAATTTGAACGAAAATAATCAGTGAAGAGGGTCGGCCATTATTTGATTTTATTTGATTTCGTTGAACAGAGGGGAGAACGAGATATTTGAAAACAAACGACATGCCCAGCGCGATTTTTTCTGTGATGCTCAGCTGAAACAAAGGGGCGTGCTTTTAGGCGTGATTCAAGGAAAGAAAATGTGCTGTCTTTGACCAAAAATTTAAATTTAAATTTAAATTTGAAATTGATTAAATTCCAATGCGTTTAGGTGTCGTGTGCTCACATATAAACACCGAAAAATACAATATTTGAAATCCGACAATAATACAATATTACGGATCCAATGGAACTGGTTTCGTCGAATTCCGAGACTGCGCCTCGGACGGCTATTAATAAATTTTGATTCGAACAATTAAATTCAAAACTGATCAAAACAGTTTAAATTTCAATTCTGAAGCTGCTGTTATCTTCAGTGTTATCAATATAGATTTTAAAAGCTTTCGAAATATTTATCTTCAGCTTAAGACTAAAGATTCAAATATTTATTCAACTCAATAGATTAAATTTTATTATTTAATTGGCAAATTCAAAGTTATATTAGGGATTCTAATTAAATCATCGTTCAAATACTTAAAATTAATTAAATATTCTCAATTTAATTTGTTCAAAATTCTGGGTCGTTACAGACTTCCCCCCTTAAAAGAATTTCGTCCTCGAAATTACAAGTTAGGAAAAAAAGTCCTTAACTCGTCTACTGTTTTTCAACATCCAATAGTTTTATCAATTTATCAAAACAAATCTTTCTACTAAAGATTCGTTATTATTTCAACTAAATTTCTAATTTCAATTATAAGTTTCAAACAACATTGTTTACTTAACAATTCAAATTCAAATTCAAATTCAATTTTAAACATTCAAAATTTTCTCAAAAATTTTCTAACACTCGAAATTTTCGAAAAATTTCGCCAGCGTCTCCTTTGCGCGGCTAATACGGTACGACTACAAAACGTCCCTACGAACTCTCAGATTTCAAAAAGAAAAAGAAAAAGCCAAGCGGCTAGACAAAAAAATCATCAAATCTCATATTGAAATTTAAATAATTACCTTTTTGTCGAGCAATTCAAATCTTATCTTTGAAATCAAATCCAATTCCTTTTATAACACCTGTATATCCTACTAGCCATAATATCTAGTTACAACATTCAAACTATTTTGCACATTCAATTACAAAAATTTTGATACTTATTTCTTATACATTTTTACTTCACTGTTGAAGTTATATATCTGTTTTCATTCAATTTTACATTTCAATTTTCATTTGAATTCAATTCACAATTCCAATCTAATTTGGATTCAGTTTAACTTCTGAATATTGAATTTCATCGATTAACTTTAGTACATAACTACACTATTTTAAATTAGTTTCATTTACTAATTCATCACAGATACTAATTCTTCTTCTCTTTTTCTTCTACTTCTTCTTTCTAAAACCATCACTATTCGAGTTTCCGACGTTCGATTTCTCGGCAGTCGATAAAGTGAGTATCGATGTCGAATTTTCGAAAGTCGAAAATTTCGGTATGTGACAAAGTTATGATATTTTAAACTTTATACAATTAAATATACATTCAATTTACAAATTAATTTATTTTCCAAACCCTACATCCATAGATCTGTCGTTCGTTTTGATGAAATGAGATCTGGGCCGCGTGATTTTCCCCCCTTCATTCTCGTTCGCACCCCAGGTTCAAAGAGAACCCACTTGCCGCCACTCCTCCATCAATTTCCGCTACCACTCCTCACCACTTGACAACGATCGAACAAACCCAACGCGAAGCCCCTCACGCTAGCTACCCACAGCCAGAAAGATGGTGAGCTCGGCCTCACCCTGCTCCCTCAATTTGCGTACGAACATAGCACGAACGCGGCCAAATAACTTCGCCTATGGTCGACGATTCGTCGACCCACCATATGGATTTGAAGTTCTCTCCACGCTCTACGATTTGTTAGTTGAGGACATTGGCTAATTCCTCACGAATTGAAAGTGATTGAGGAAGAAACGAAATTGATTTCTGGCCTTCGAATTTGAAAATGGCGGCTGAAGGAAGTGAATTAGGGTTTCTTAAATTGTGAAGAGGATGGGTCCTTTTATAGAATTTCAACCGAAAATCACTATTCAACTAATTTTTCGAACTCCAAATCTCGCACGGTGAACGGCATTTCTAGGGTTTATGCCACGTTCCGAACGCAATGGAACAGGTTTCAGAAGCTAATTTGATCGTATGTGTGAGATATGGCAATAAATGATCAATTTAAATTAAACCGATTTAAAACGATATCGATGCGTTTCGAGCTGCCACGGTCAAACGACAACTCCGATTGATACGAAAATTGAAATCCGATAATAACTAACTATTACGGATCCAATGGAACTGGTTTCGTTCAATTCTGAGACTGTTCGAAAATTGGCTATTTTTACAGTCGATAATTAAATATTAAAATATTCAATTTTCACAGATTAACTCCAAATTCAATTTTAAAAGTTCTATAACCTTTCTATAACTCCAGTATGATTAAATAAAATTTTACAAATCATTTTCAATCATTTTAAACTCGATTTTCAATTATCTCTGGAATTTCACTATTTAATTTATCGATTTAATTATCAAATTAAATCCAATATTCGAAAAATAAATCATTCGACTTCTAAATTCCATTTATTAATATTTAAAATCAATTAAATATTCGAATTTTAATTATCAAAAATTCTGGGTCGTTACAGGTTTTGTGCTTTTTTAGTATCTTACTGCATCATTTAATTGTTTCTACTTATCATTTAAGTGCTGGAGCAAGCTTCCATGTTAAGACCACTCAAATACAATAATAATGATCTATGCTTCGGATTTGACTAAAATTCATGTCTCAGAAAGTTAAAACATTACAATGATCATATTAATAAATGATAATAAACGTTTCGAATATATTAACGTGCCAAAACAAATTCATTAACATAACATATTTCATCTTTCATGGTACTTCATTTATCACATATTGTTAAAAATACTTGACCGTGTCTGTAAATACTTAACCGACACACCTTCATATTTATTATTTGATTTCAGCAAGCAAAATTTGAAAGTGAAAATTACAATAAAGAATGCATATAACTATAAATAAATGATTAGGAGATTTGTATATGAAGCAATGCAGGTGTAGTATAATTCAGATGCACAGACATGATAATGGTTTACAAACATATATTTTGCATATGACATAAGATATACCTTCTTTTCTACGAACAAAAGTACATCTTGAATCCTCTGCTAATTTACTTATCCTTATTTTTAAAATATTAGCATTCAGATTGGTACCCAAAATTAGCATGGCTGAAATGGTGTTTTGTTGGTGCATGGTCGAATCTTTAGTTTTTTATTAGCATAAATATAAATTATACAATTTCTTATGGATTTTAAATTCAAGATAATTGCAGAAAACGGTCAGGCGTGTTGGTCAATATACAAACCATACTTTTATTCCTTAATTGAGTACTTCTATTTGCATCATATCCATTTCGACCCTAACGTAGTTGAATATCTTAACTCTCAAACTTGAATTTTTACACTTTTTTTTAGTTTCACTGAACTGATCATTGTATACAAAGAATACAATGATATATACATTAGGACCCTTGGTTGCATTACACCCAACTACCATGAAACAGCGACTTCACTTAAAAAAAGGTCCAACTCCAGTTTTTGAACCAAGTTGCTTCACAAGAAATATTACAGTACGATTAACAAAAATGTGCGAAACAACACAAACTTCAGTGAATATAGATTGACATAACACTATTTGCAAATCGAATGAAGTGCAGTTTTCATATGCATTAAATCTCAAAAGTATGTTACAACTTATTTTGGGATATATCTATGATGATTATTAATAATAAAATGCTCTCTTCCTGTTTTTATATACTTAAGGATGAATGGTACTCAGTAGAATTTTATTAATAAATAACACATGCTATCTTCCTGTTGTTATATAAGCAATGTTAAATGTTATATTCCTGTTTTTACATTTAACTAATAGATACGCCTCTTTGAAAAACCAAACCAAAACTCTTCTGTTCGTTTTACAGGGAAAGCCAAAGAAGCTTTGTTTGGAAGACACTGAGATTGTTATTAATCCTGAACCCTGAAGGAAGCATTGATACGTCCAAGGATAAGTTGGTAAAAATCAACATATGCTTCTGTATTTCAGAATAATTCTTACCTTGGACTTCCAAAAGCAATAGATTCTAATGTTGTGGTTCTAAGAATGATCTCTGGATAAGTAGGAGATACAGTGTTGTATTGCCATTCTACCATCACGACAGTTGCCAAAAATTGAAAAGTGAGGATTGAAACTCAAAAAATTGAAAGTAGATAAGTGTTTTCCATTACTGTACGTAAATGTGTTACATTATGTTGTATGATAGTTTATCACTTTCATTACCCTGTTTTATTATTTTCAAAAATAACTTAGTCTCATTTTCCTTTTTGGTTAATAATTGATTTTTGTCAATGTATATACGTAAATACATGCAACATTATGTATACTTAAAATCATACTGTAAGATCCAAAAAATCTTACAAACGGTGTTTTTAACAAAGACAAACTACGTCACTTCCTTTTTTGCACACGTCCAACGGACGTGCCACCATACTTGTATATATATATACATTATAATTAGAAAACATTTTTTAGGTTTTGAAAAAGATAAATTTTGCCAATTTTAAATAATTACAAAAGAAGATGATCAAATAAATATTGCCAAATTAAATAATTATTTTAGGAGATTATCAAATTGCTATTGCCAAAATTCCTGTTCATCACAGTTAACTTAAGTTTATAATCATTTTTCTTACATTATTCATTACACTTAATTAGTAGCATTTCAAACTATCTACTTCACTTTATTACAATTTATAACGTTAGAATTCTTATTTATAAAAGTAATTCCATTGAACACCTTCATTTTCCAAGTTTTACTTGTATAATATTCTATTACATATTCTAATTAACATTACAACTTTTAATAATTTGGAAAGTTATATATAAATATATATATATATATATCTTTTAGAATGAAATTGAATATTACCCAACTTTCTCTTATTTATTTAGTTAACAAAAATGTTTAAAAGTTACCTTTTCTTATTTTCACATTTTTTTTTCAATTTTCCAAAATTTCAGCTTCTTATCTATTTCATTAATCCTTTTAATGTCAAACTTTTTATTTTCATATAAGGAGTTTCCAATTATTAATATAACCAAGGTTCCATGCAATTTCTAATTTATAGAAACATAAGAACTAAAGAACTGGGTTTCATTTCAATTATTTTAAACTAATAATACATATATAATCATATCTTTTATATACCAAATCATATTTGGAATTCAAAATTAAGATTAATTTATCAAAACAATGGTGCAGTAAAACTACTACATCAGTCTCCCCACTTTGAAACTCGAAATTAAACGTCGATGATGCATGCACTCATCACCGAAATTATTTTCCAGCGATAGAGAGGGGAGTACATAACTTATTTCCTTTTGAATTTCCCTTTTTAAACATTTCTTTCAAATTATATTAAAATATTTATATCAGGTTATACTTCCAAATAATATCAATATTATATTCCAAAACCTTTTCGAAAGAAATTTTCAAACTCCGGAACTTAAGTTCTCAAATTCAAATTTATATCCATTTTATTTGTAAATCTTATTTTTCCATCAATATTTATAAATTTTGCTACCTAACAACCAAATATATAACAACCAACTATATCATTTATAAAATTTATTATTTTATGTACAAAATATATAATAGGAAAAATTATTTCATTCATCTATATTTCAAAACAATATTGTGTCAGTCTGTCCTATTAAGTGTTTAGAAATCCCTACCGATGTCATAAATTCCTATGCACCAACCAGAATTTATAAATACAAAACGGAACAAATTAACACAATACAAAAACCTTTTATAACACTAACAAATACGTTCTCTCATATATATACACTCAGTGACTCATTCTAGGGTATCACTACCCTATTAATATGAGTCATACCCCACAAAGCTAAGGTTACCGCTAAACCGAAGCTCTAATACCGACTGTAACGACCTACCTTTTTGGACCTTTTAAGCGGACACACATGTCAAACTCAAACCATTTAAAAGGGCAGATTGTTATGGGGTAAATAAGAAAAGTAGAGAAAGAAAGAAAACAAATACAGAATCTCGCAGCGGAAGGACAAAATATAATAATCAAGTAACAGTTCATGAAGCTGTTTATAAATAAATTTGATTATACTTATACAATATAGAATCAAAGTTACCGACAACAAGGATAAATAAATGCAGCGGAACAACATGATGCAGCGGAATATAATAAATAATACTAGTACAAATCTTCATCTTCGTCCTCCAGAAATAAGGTCATCAACCCTGAAATGCTCAAGCTGACCCGAGCGAACTGAAAAGACAAAACACTCAAGTCAGAACTAAAAAAATCTTATATAAGTTAAATCAACGGTAAATATGAGTGTGACGGCGTCAGAGATGTTTACGGGGTTTGACATCTCCTATCCAGTGTCTAACGTGAGTGCAATAACTTAAGAGAAGTTCAGGATTTCCATCTCCTAAGGATCCATTAAACTATCTACTATATGGTACAATACGTTATTATAATATGTCTACAGTAAAGTAAAAGTATTAAAATAGCGATAAGGCGTTACCCATATCCCCCTTAACACATTTTATATATTCACATAGACTACACAGTACCGTAACTCCTCCATAAACTTGAGGCTATCAAAGGGCATGCATAGGTATGGTACAAAACAAACTCATAGAAGGCGCTCTAGGGCATGTGACCATGGCACTCGAGGCAATGCCAGGGTAGATATACCAATTGTGGATCCGGACTGGTGGTAACGCATAGCAGCTACTACCACCCACCTCGGACACACTCCCAAATCAAAATCAAGGGTGGCCACCAATCAATCACAAAGTCAGAATATAGTATTGAAGAAGTGTGCCCGATAGGAGGAATGACCTCACTTAGCCCGGTATGGCTCCTGCTTTAGTCAAATCTAAGCTGACTCACGGGAGTCAGGGCCACGTCATACCTTTACAGAAACCGTTTGCCAAACCATCCTACTTCATTTCTGGAATCTCCATCACGTACAGAGTTTTAAAGTGGTTTTCGACATTGGCAGAGAGTATGACAATATCTGATCCCGGTCTCTTGAACAACCAAGCGCTTATTTCACACCGGATTGTTCTTTTAAATTTCAAAAGTGGAATCACAATTAATATCAAAATAACATATTCGATTTCAAACAATATCTCTTTCGAAATCATACTCACTTCCAAACTATATTCACTTTTCAAAATCATAGTCACTTTCAAATCATATTCACTTTGAAGTTATTGATAAGTTATATTAATTAATTCTTCATTTCAAATGATCTTCTTTCCTCAAATATGTCATTTCACAAAAAGGTATAAACTCCAATTTCCAACATAGTTTATATCATCATCAAGGATTTAAATATTAATACTTTAACTTTACAAAGTTTGGAATTTTAGAAAATAGTTTACATAGTCATAAATAGTTTTAATAGTTTAAAACAGATTTAAAATAGTTTAAATAGTAAAAATGGTTTTAAATAGATTTAAATTGATTCAATTTTGTTTAAAATGATTTAAATAGATTTAAAGTAGATTAAATAGGTTTAATTTATATTAAATAAATTTAAAATAGATTAAATAAATTTAATTAGTTCAAAATAGGTAAAATAGGTTAAATTGGATTAAGTAGATTGTAATAGATTAAAATAAATTAAAATAGTTTTAAATTGGCTAAAATAGTTAATTTATTAAAATAGTTTAAATTAGTTTAAATAGATTTCAAAGTTATATTCAAACATTTCAATAACTCAATTCAAATAAATTCGTTTATATCTAACACTTCGACTTTGAAATTCAAATTAAAATCAATCCCAATTCATTAATTCATTCCAATTTCACCATTTAACACTTGGATTATCGAAAATAATTCAGTTTATACAAACCAATTTCCATTTCAAAATACCTGTTAACTGAATTCAAAATTTAAAGATTCAAAATCATTTAATTTAACCAATCCGGTGTCCGTATATAATTTTCTACCCTAGGGACAAGTGATACGGATATTTATCATTTCAATCCGCAATTTACAATTTTACGGTTATATATCATTTCAAACCGCAATCTGTAACATTCCCCCTTTTGACCGCCTCCAGTCGGTAATTAAACCAACTCGAAACGTTCAAAAAGACGAATTGTTATTTAGTTTATAAGGTTTAAACAGAATCAGCCACAGAAACACAGATAATAACAATCAATTAAAACAAATGAATCTTTATTTCATTACTATAAATCTTTTTGGATACATCAGAGTTTATACAAATTTAATACTGATACAGCGGAATATCTAAAAATACAATTTTCTTCTGAACTAAAAATGATTCTTTACTCTCTCTCTAACTTCGCTGCTCGAAAATCTTCAAGCTGTAAAAATACTCGGTCTGACCCGAGTATTATATTCAAAAGAAAATAATACACAGGTCAGTCTAATTCAAACCAGTTTATCAGTGCATATAAGCAGTAATAATTTAAATAGACGACAGTCACAATAATTCTCGTCTATCCGACTTTTTAACAAAGAAATCGGATAACGAAAATATAACACTAAACAGTGTTAAACAATAAATCAGCAGATTTAAATCATCAACAGAGATAAACAGTGTTATTGGCTGCCGTACACGCACGCGTGTACGGCCTCGCCAATACGGCATAAAAGATCAATGCATCACGACGCAAAGAAACATCAAATTCAAAACTGTCGAGTTTGGGTGGCTGCAGTGCACACTAACGTGCACCGCCTCGCCACCACCGAATATAAAGTCACCACATAGAAACAAGGGTAGAACTGCAACGAAAATGCAGCCACCACTTGAAGTGTCAAGTGCCATCATATAAGACAGCAACTAAAAGTGATATAGGCATATGTACCCAAACCAAGAAAATCAATATATCTCTTCAAATAAAACATGAAACATTTCCAGAGAAAGATTGCAATTCGAACGTACATATATACATATGAATTAATGTATATACATACGTCACTGCATACATATGTATGAAGACTAGAATGCAACTGGGTGCAAACAGTTTCCAAAACATGAGTGTACGAATTGTACATTTATATTTAATACTGTAACTGGACAGTATTAATTTCATAGTCTAGAACAAGGCAAAATGCCAAAGTCGAAACACATAGGCGAAAACAACAAACCAGATAAAAGAATGCCAACATGATGAAGTCAGTGCCAACAAAAATGACAGCAACTCGATCATCTCACGAATTATTAATTGCAGACAGCAATGAAGTGTCATATACAAACCAACCAAAAATCATCATATAAACAGTCTTACAAACTGGACTTTAGCAAATTAAAATAAACCCAATCAGTTCAAGTATGCAGAGAGCAACATAAAGACTATACTGACAGGTGCGCAACATGAACAAACTATATGTGAAGACTGCAAGATGAGGTCAGTACATATAACAGTGAGCTATCTAAATGAAACCATGATCAAGTGAACACTAAGCATGTTAATGACAAAGCAAGGCAAACTGCAGACAGTGCCGAAGCAAACAAGTAAACAGAGATTCAAGATATGGCAACAGTGAATGCATGAACCAGAATGCAAGTCCAAGTGACTACTGGAATGAATGCAACTTCAAATGACCAGTGGATACTACAGATGTTCAAATGAACTGCAAAATGAAGACTAGAATATCAGAGCAACTACAAAATCTAGTGCCGACATGAACTACTACAGAGCTACCCCAGGCAAAATGATAAACCATATATATACATGCAAGAATGCATATATATACATGTACAATGCCCAGAGATAATGAACTGAAGGGCCCAAATATTGAAAATGTTTCAAAGCCGAAGCCCCAAATGCAGAACCACTTAAAGGTACAATGCAAAGATACCTCATGAAACAATACCATGACATGTTACCCAGTTTCAAATGAACCCACAAGTTAGACTCGACCATACATGCATACACACATACATCGTATATATATATGCACATATATGAAGAAACAGAAGACAAACGCTTAACAAAACAACTCTAAGCAAACTTTTAACACGGTACCAAAATTTCACAAACGACCAAAGACAATAGCAGTTTGGAACAAATTCAAAGCAACGTAAATGTTGCAGTGGAAACGAGTCCAAAAACAACCTCAAAGTTAATACCGAAAGAAGCTGCAAACCCAACATAATTTATTCAAGACAGTGGCTATCAAACACTGAAATCACATGAACTATATCTTTCTAGTCAATCCACCCATATATGCAGACATAGGTGACAGTGCAAGACCGACAAAAACTTACAATGAAATCAGAATGCAAAATGGAGATAACAGAGACCAAAGATCATAAGCAAATGCAACCAAACCTGACCAGCAACAAACAAATATCAGATCAGTGTGGATGCAGACCAACCAAGGCAGGTAACAACACGACTCCAAATGAAACGAGTCAAAGTAACATGCAAGTCGACTAGCAGATACATGAATAATAAAAAATTGCAGTGGTATGCAGCAGAGACAATATAAAGGCAATGGTGATGGCCGAAGCTAATACAGAGTAGTGGATTCGCTTACCCAATATCAAGTTAGTGAATGCCAAAGTCAAAATGAAATCAGAGAATAAAGGCAACAGAAAAATGATCGGAGCTGAAGCCGGTGGTCATCACAAAATCCAAGTCGAAGTTAACCAGAGAAAATCACGAAATGATTCAAAGACGTGGGAAACAAGTGTATACGTTTACAAACAAGTCAACAGAGAAATGATCGGAGCAGTGAAATATACGCATTTGAATTAGCCAAAAATTTATCACAATCATCCAAGCAAAATCGTATGGCCAAAACACAAATATTGACAAAATCAGACGAACGAAAATCGAGGGTTTCGAACCCTATAAAAACCCTAATATCATCATCGGCGAAAATCAACAAGTTCGAATACAAAAATCAAAGAATTCGAAGTAGATGTGAGTAAGGGGAATTACTCACCTTTGATCGAAGCTGTCGCGTGCGAAGAACGAAGAAAGTCGAACGAAGATTGATTGGATGCCGAAGCCCTAAATTTCGCCAGATCGAACGAGATCGCCAAGCCCTAGTTTTATCAAGTCGCCATTTTTTTTCTTTCGCTCTTTTATTTTATTTTTCGTTCGTCTGATTGAAGGGAAAGGGGGGTGCGGGTTTAACAGAAGAAAGGGTAAGGGGGGAAAACGTGGGGGGTTATGGGCTAGCACGATATAGGGTATGGTATTTTTTTTCTTTTTCTTTTTCTTTTTCTTTTTAAAACTGATTTGTTTTGTATTTAATTTGTTTTGTTTAATTTAGTTGTTAAATTTTTAAATTATGTGTATCATATTTATTTATTTCGTATCAATAAAATTTTGAATAAAAGAATTCCAATCCCTTTACCAATTTCAATAAAATTAACAGAAATTAATATTGCCAATTTGACGAAGATTTTATCGTTATAGAAATTCCAATAACAAACAGAAATTTAACTGTCCACCTAGGTCGTTTATTGATGATTAAAATTTTGGGTAAAATCCCGGTTGTTACAGAAATTCAAATTGAACTCGATTAAATTTTCTACGTGTTTACCCGCCATATATTCACAAAACAATTCTGATAAATACGAAAATTGAAATCCAGTAATAATTCAATATTACGGACCCAATGAAACTGGTTTCGTCAACTTCCGAGACTGTGCCTCGGAAGGCTAATTTTTAAATTCAATTCAAACGATACAATTTCAAAATTGAACAAATCGCTTTTAAAATCAATTCTGAAGCTTCTATTACCTTCAGTATTATCAATATGAATTCTCCAAGCCTTTAAATTATTTTTAACTGGCTTAAAATTGAAGATTCCAATTTTATTCAACTTTCAATAGATTAAATTCAAAGATTTAATCGCTAATTCATTCTGATGATTTGAAATTCAAGTCAAATCATCATTCAAATATTTAAAATTAATTAAATATTTTCAATTTAAATTATTCAAAATTCAGGGTCGTTACAAACTCCCCTCCTTAAAAACTTTTCGTCCACGAAAAGGAAAGGTTGTTAAAATTTCATTAACATTTATACTCTAGTCAATTTTTACTAAACTTAAAACTTATTACAAATAAATGAATATAGGATTCATTCCATTTGTTTAATCTCACTAGTTCTGTTCATTATCTCCTTTATTCAATGATTTCTACAATCATTGATTTTTAAAATCAAAACGCAAAAGTCTTTTATCAACAATTTCGATTTACAACTCAGATTCAAACTTAAGATCCTTCACATTAGAGATTTATATAATTATCTCTTCCAAAGCTGTGGACTTTCAAAACATTACAAAGATCCTCTTCCTTAGTTCATTAAGTAGGAATTATGAAATTTTAATTTCAAATTATTGATTCACTATTTACAATTTGAAAATACTTGCTAACTCGAAATTTAACAAGTCCATCTTCGTTCTCACAGACATTAGACATACGCTGGCCAGGCGCAGGTCTAAAAATCTCCAAGTACTAAACATACTTGCTTCAATTCCCAGTGAAAATACTTTTAAAAATTCTTTTAAAAATGGATATGGAAAGCACGTTCCCCCCATGGATTACAGTTCCACCCGGCGGTTACGCTACTATCCCAGTAGAGTCGCTTGTGGCTGTAGATTTCTCATCTCTTAAATTTCGCCATGGTTGTCGCCATGGATTGCAGTACACACGGCGGTTACGCTACTATCCCAGTAGAATCGCTCGTGTCTGTAGGCATCACGCCCCTCAAATTTCGCCTGGCATTAGATTGCAGTTTACTCGGCGGTTACGCTACTATCCCAGTAGAATCGCTTGTAACTGTGGGCATCTCGCCCCTCAAATTACGCTAACATCATCAATCAAATCTAATCTCATCGCGATGAACTATCGCGAAGGATTTCCGATTCAAATAGTCACTCTGACTAAAATTCTACGTAGCTACGAATTTCAAATGGACACTCATCGAGAGTTCCAATACCTTCTTTAATAATAAATGGAAGGTACTTTTCCACATCCTCAGTTTAGAAAACATAATATCATATATGTAGTACTTTCATTTCACATTTCGTACATATCATATCCATGTAAACATACATAAGATTTCCATAACAATGTCTTTCTAAACTAACGGTTTCAAATTTACCGTATTCATATATATAAGTTCTAAAAACTTACATATCCATATTCATAACAAAATAGAGGATTTCAAAATTCTCCTCTAAGTCGATTTGGAAATTTAAGGTTATCTCAAACCTAATTCATATTCATAATTCCATTTCATTATCGACTTTCACATTCGATTTGAATTTCACGCTTACATCGTCAATTCTCAACACAGAATTGATGTCTATCGATATATAACCTCTAAGCTCGTACGTCTCAGAGAAGGGTGTTAAGCTAAGAGAATAAATTCTCCGCCACCAACAGATATATATTTAATAGAGATCAATTGCTATGTCATCAATTCACAATGTTAGACATACAATCCAAATCATCATCTGAAATTCAAAGCTCAACTTATATTGTCTTTGATGTCGAAGTTAAACTCAATTTTAACTTAACGATTCAATCTTTTTGAAAAATTTCAAATTGAACAAATTGTTCAAATTCTCATTTAACTTTTCAACTTCGACTTCAAAAATGAATTTCAAATCATTTATCCCTTACGGAATATATTCACAACATTTCACATTTGGAAAAACATTTCCATACTTATTTAAAAATAAGTAATTCACAAATCCATTTATTTTCAACATTTGAAAATATTCGATATACTTTAATCAAAATTAAGTATATATTTCATCTTTAAGGAAATCATTCTCTTTTGCATATTTATTTGAGTTAAAACGAATGTTACATAAAACATCGTTACGACAACTCAAAATCACTAGTATAAGGATTCGAAATTTAGATAGATATATAAATCCCAATACTACACAAAACATTTCCTTTCGGAAATCATTTACTATAACAACAGTGTTATAGTCCACCATTTCCTTATATTCGAAAACGTCTATTTCAACAATAAATGTTGAAATCTATGGTTTCGATATTCAATGCTTTGAAAACATCTTTTTAAAACAATTACTTCGTTTTAAAAATATCACTTTCCCAAACATGTCCATTTTGTTCAATAATATATTCACTGTCCAAAATTGTGAATATACTTCATTTAACAAACTATACAGAATTTACTTATCAAAATAAGTCAGTTTCGAATTTATAAACAACATTTATAAATTCTATTCCTATTTATAAAGACTTCAATTTATAAAAATTGCTTTATTAATCATTCCTTTATAGCTCAGTTTTATATCAGAATTTTAATTTATAAGTAAATTACTTATAAATTCTTTTATTTTTTAACATCAATTCATTTTATAACTTCACAATCTTAATTCTGTAATTAACATTCACTTATGAAATCCATTAATTATTTCACTTTTAACACTTATACAAATTCATTTTATAATTCCAATATAATATCAATCTTTTCAAATCTTCAATATAAACCGGTTATAATAATTCAAAAATTCCAATTTAAACTATTATATAAATTTATCAGTTTTCCATTTCCAAGATAATCAACTAGTTCTTTAGTAAACCATTCATCGACTTGATTTCCAATTTAATCACATTTGATTCATTCACATTGGATTTTACTAACATTCATTCATATCCAATTAGTTCACATTCACTAATTCATATTCAAGTTAGATTGCTTCAATTCAAATTTGGTTCAACACACTTAATTTCAATTGGTTTATATTCTAATTCAGATTGAATTCTTATACTCACCATATTCACCAATTCACTTTTACAATTAAAGTTGAATTTCCTTTATATAACTCAAATTCATATTCATTCTTCACTTTATCAATTCATTTTGATATCAAATTCAATTTGATTCACTATTACTTAAGCTATATTTCATTTTATCTTCACTTGGCTTATTTTCACCATAAAACTTAAGTTCGTCTCTAAGTTATTTGAAATTCTATTTTATTTAACTTTACTAAAGTCAAATTCATATCACATTAGAATCCAAATTTTGTTTTACTTAACAAAACTGTTTAACCATTTAACAATTGGTTTTATTTAAACTTTCTCATTTTATAAGTTAAACAACTTATAAATTTAAACTTTCCAAGTTCATATCATATAATCACTTATCTTTTAAGTTTAACTTTCGATCTCAATAATTTACTTAATCAAGTTCATTTATTTAACTTTCCTTTAGTTAAATTTCAAATCCATTCATTTATTAATACTAATTCAATTCAATTTAACTTTTCTTAAGTTAAAAATCTTAATTTTCAAAAACAGTTTTATACTTGTTTGGATTTGAAAAACATTCTCCTTTTTAAAAGTGTTTCTAGTAACTATTCATATTAAACATCATAAACTAAGCTTTGTGTAAACCAAAGCTCTGATACCACTCTGTAACATTCCCCCTTTTGACCGCCTCCAGTCGGTAATTAAACCAACTCGAAACGTTCAAAAAGACGAATTGTTATTTAGTTTATAAGGTTTAAACAGAATCAGCCACAGAAACACAGATAATAACAATCAATTAAAACAAATGAATCTTTATTTCATTACTATAAATCTTTTTGGATACATCAGAGTTTATACAAATTTAATACTGATACAGCGGAATATCTAAAAATACAATTTTCTTCTGAACTAAAAATGATTCTTTACTCTCTCTCTAACTTCGCTGCTCGAAAATCTTCAAGCTGTAAAAATACTCGGTCTGACCCGAGTATTATATTCAAAAGAAAATAATACACAGGTCAGTCTAATTCAAACCAGTTTATCAGTGCATATAAGCAGTAATAATTTAAATAGACGACAGTCACAATAATTCTCGTCTATCCGACTTTTTAACAAAGAAATCGGATAACGAAAATATAACACTAAACAGTGTTAAACAATAAATCAGCAGATTTAAATCATCAACAGAGATAAACAGTGTTATTGGCTGCCGTACACGCACGCGTGTACGGCCTCGCCAATACGGCATAAAAGATCAATGCATCACGATGCAAAGAAACATCAAATTCAAAACTGTCGAGTTTGGGTGGCTGCAGTGCACACTAACGTGCACCACCTCGCCACCACCGAATATAAAGTCACCACATAGAAACAAGGGTAGAACTGCAACGAAAATGCAGCCACCACTTGAAGTGTCAAGTGCCATCATATAAGACAGCAACTAAAAGTGATATAGGCATATGTACCCAAACCAAGAAAATCAATATATCTCTTCAAATAAAACATGAAACATTTCCAGAGAAAGATTGCAATTCGAACGTACATATATACATATGAATTAATGTATATACATACGTCACTGCATACATATGTATGAAGACTAGAATGCAACTGGGTGCAAACAGTTTCCAAAACATGAGTGTACGAATTGTACATTTATATTTAATACTGTAACTGGACAGTATTAATTTCATAGTCTAGAACAAGGCAAAATGCCAAAGTCGAAACACATAGGCGAAAACAACAAACCAGATAAAAGAATGCCAACATGATGAAGTCAGTGCCAACAAAAATGACAGCAACTCGATCATCTCACGAATTATTAATTGCAGACAGCAATGAAGTGTCATATACAAACCAACCAAAAATCATCATATAAACAGTCTTACAAACTGGACTTTAGCAAATTAAAATAAACCCAATCAGTTCAAGTATGCAGAGAGCAACATAAAGACTATACTGACAGGTGCACAACATGAACAAACTATATGTGAAGACTGCAAGATGAGGTCAGTACATATAACAGTGAGCTATCTAAATTAAACCATGATCAAGTGAACACTAAGCATGTTAATGACAAAGCAAGGCAAACTGCAGACAGTGCCGAAGCAAACAAGTAAACAGAGATTCAAGATATGGCAACAGTGAATGCATGAACCAGAATGCAAGTCCAAGTGACTACTGGAATGAATGCAACTTCAAATGACCAGTGGATACTACAGATGTTCAAATGAACTGCAAAATGAAGACTAGAATATCAGAGCAACTACAAAATCTAGTGCCGACATGAACTACTACAGAGCTACCCCAGGCAAAATGATAAACCATATATATACATGCAAGAATGCATATATATACATGTACAATGCCCAGAGATAATGAACTGAAGGGCCCAAATATTGAAAATGTTTCAAAGCCGAAGCCCCAAATGCAGAACCACCTTAAAGGTACAATGCAAAGATACCTCATGAAACAATACCATGACATGTTACCCAGTTTCAAATGAACCCACAAGTTAGACTCGACCATACATGCATACACACATACATCGTATATATATATGCACATATATGAAGAAACAGAAGACAAACGCTTAACAAAACAACTCTAAGCAAACTTTTAACACGGTACCAAAATTTCACAAACGACCAAAGACAATAGCAGTTTGGAACAAATTCAAAGCAACGTAAATGTTGCAGTGGAAACGAGTCCAAAAACAACCTCAAAGTTAATACCGAAAGAAGCTGCAAACCCAACATAATTTATTCAAGACAGTGGCTATCAAACACTGAAATCACATGAACTATATCTTTCTAGTCAATCCACCCATATATGCAGACATAGGTGACAGTGCAAGACCGACAAAAACTTACAATGAAATCAGAATGCAAAATGGAGATAACAGAGACCAAAGATCACAAGCAAATGCAACCAAACCTGACCAGCAACAAACAAATATCAGATCAGTGTGGATGCAGACCAACCAAGGCAGGTAACAACACGACTCCAAATGAAACGAGTCAAAGTAACATGCAAGTCGACTAGCAGATACATGAATAATAAAAAATTGCAGTGGTATGCAGCAGAGACAATATAAAGGCAATGGTGATGGCCGAAGCTAATACAGAGTAGTGGATTCGCTTACCCAATATCAAGTTAGTGAATGCCAAAGTCAAAATGAAATCAGAGAATAAAGGCAACAGAAAAATGATCGGAGCTGAAGCCGGTGGTCATCACAAAATCCAAGTCGAAGTTAACCAGAGAAAATCACGAAATGATTCAAAGACGTGGGAAACAAGTGTATACGTTTACAAACAAGTCAACAGAGAAATGATCGGAGCAGTGAAATATACGCATTTGAATTAGCCAAAAATTTATCACAATCATCCAAGCAAAATCGTATGGCCAAAACACAAATATTGACAAAATCAGACGAACGAAAATCGAGGGTTTCGAACCCTATAAAAACCCTAATATCATCATCGGCAAAAATCAACAAGTTCGAATACAAAAATCAAAGAATTCGAAGTAGATGTGAGTAAAGGGAATTACTCACCTTTGATCGAAGCTGTCGCGTGCGAAGAACGAAGAAAGTCGAACGAAGATTGATTGGATGCCGAAGCCCTAAATTTCGCCAAATCGAACGAGATCGCCAAGCCCTAGTTTTATCAAGTCGCCATTTTTTTTCTTTCGCTCTTTTATTTTATTTTTCGTTCGTCTGATTGAAGAGAAAGGGGGGTGCGGGTTTAACAGAAGAAAGGGTAAGGGGGGAAAACGTGGGGGGTTATGGGCTAGCACGATATAGGGTATGGTATTTTTTTTTTCTTTTTCTTTTTCTTTTTCTTTTTAAAACTGATTTGTTTTGTATTTAATTTGTTTTGTTTAATTTAGTTGTTAAATTTTTAAATTATGTGTATCATATTTATTTATTTCGTATCAATAAAATTTTGAATAAAAGAATTCCAATCCCTTTACCAATTTCAATAAAATTAACAGAAATTAATATTGCCAATTTGACGAAGATTTTATCGTTATAGAAATTCCAATAACAAACAGAAATTTAACTGTCCACATAGGTCGTTTATTGATGATTAAAATTTTGGGTAAAATCCCGGTTGTTACAGAAATTCAAATTGAACTCGATTAAATTTTCTACGCGTTTACCCGCCATATATTCACAAAACAATTCTGATAAATACGAAAATTGAAATCCAGTAATAATTCAATATTATGGACCCAATGAAACTGGTTTCGTCAACTTCCGAGACTGTGCCTCGGAAGGCTAATTTTTAAATTCAATTCAAACGATACAATTTCAAAATTGAACAAATCGCTTTTAAAATCAATTCTGAAGCTTCTATTACCTTCAGTATTATCAATATGAATTCTCCAAGCCTTTAAATTATTTTTAACTGGCTTAAAATTGAAGATTCCAATTTTATTCAACTTTCAATAGATTAAATTCAAAGATTTAATCGCTAATTCATTCTGATGATTTGAAATTCAAGTCAAATCATCATTCAAATATTTAAAATTAATTAAATATTTTCAATTTAAATTATTCAAAATTCAGGGTCGTTACACAATCCCAAATTAAATAAAAATCCATAAAATCGCTCGAGTCTATCATTTCAACCCATAATGGTTTTTCCCTAATCTATAAATCATTCGGGTATGTATCATTTCAACCCATACGGAACTTGCAGTGTTATAACAATATAAAATACAACGTCCAATCATCCAATTATCAACAATCAAACATACACCACAAACATCATCCAAATCAATCAATAACATCAATAGATAACTGATAATCAATACAGGTATTAAATTGACAATTTATATTCAATATTAAATTGAACGATGATTAAATGCAATAAAAGTAAAATTTAACTAGAATGACTATTTAAATATACCAAACATCGATCAATAAATTTCAAATCACATCATAAATTTAATTTAACTAACATAAGAAATTTTAGAAGTTGTGAGTGGGTTAAAACACTCACCTTTGATTTTAAATCGAATTAAAATCCAATTAAAGACCCAAATTTGAACAGTCTCAGAATTCGTCCAAACCAGCGTCAAAATGTCTGGAATTTCGATACGATCCCAGTGAAACAAATCGTGCGTGAATCGGACCCCATACATAAAAGTTATATGAGTAAGTTAAAACACTCACCTTTGATTTTAAATCTAATTAAAATCCAATTAAAGGCCCAAATTTGAACAGTCTAGGAATTCGTCCAAACCGGCGTCAAAATTTCCGGAATTTCGATACGATCCCAGCGGAACAAACCGCGCATGAATCGGACCCCATACGTCAAAGTATGAGTTATAAATTTGAAAACGAAATTTAAATAATTAAATAAAAAAAGAGATACCCAGTAAAACGAAGCCACGTCACCTATCTTCCTCACACGTACAAGCCTACTCTAGGTTTCAACCGAAACCCTAGCCTCCACCGTATACTTGCAAACATCGGCCATTCCACCAAGCTACGACACGATCAAGCCCGTCCTGCCGAATACACTGGCCGAGACGCTCCATACGGAGGTTGCACGACCACCTGCGGTGGGCCATACACGTACGACCACCGCCTCTATTAAACCCTAGGTCGAATTGTATGCCACATCCAACAATCAATCAACCAAATGAAAGGCACAGATGAACTACGCTCGACACTCTCTACAACCCAGTGTCCTTGATTCGACGATAGGTTGCAGTCGATCGCGACGAAATGAACGGCCGAGAATTCTTCAACGTTTAATGATCAAATGATGAACCAAAATGAAAAACGAATTGTTGCAGAAGATTATGCTCATCGAGAGCTTCGAAACGTTATATAATTTGTTAGGGTTTGGAGGAGTTTGATTTTTGGATTTGAATTTGAAATTGAATTTGCAATTTGGGAATTAGGGTTTCTGCCATGGAAAAAGGGAGATAGGAAGAGACAAACAGATTTGTATGTACTGAAAAATTGAGTTGAGAAACAACTAGGGTTTATAACAGGCTATTAATAGGTAAGTCAGAAATAGAAATGGATGGACAAGATTGATTTTCAAGTTGAATGATAAACGACCCGAAAAGCCCGTTCTGCCTCCGGAATGAAAATGGGTCATCTCATATAACAAAATATATGTTTTCAATAATTTTAAACTCAATGGAACAGGTTTCAAGTTAAAATTCCATCGAATGAAGAAGTTAGCTTACAATCAGCTTATTTCAAATTGAGTTTAGTTAAATTGACTTCTAGGCGTTTCGAGTTCCTATGATCGAACGACAAGTCCGATCGCTGCATAACTTGAAATCTTACAAAAATTCACTGTTACGGATCCGATGAAACTGGTTTCGTCGAAATACAAGAAAGTGGCCAAAAGGGCTATTTTCCACGTTAATTAAATTAATTAACCCCTTTTTAAATTTCAAATTTGATAACCAACAATTTTCATCAATTTTGATTACTTGGCCATTTACAAAAATTTTAAAACAATTTTACATATCAATTCAGTGTTTAAATATTCCACTAATTACAGTGTTCAATTTCAACTGTAATTAAATCCAATTAATAAAATTTAGTTTCAATAAATTTATTTAATTTGGTTTCGATCTTTTAATTCAATCAATTATTTCCCTACATACATAGTTAACATTGTTATATATTTTATTACATTAATATTTCACCATTTTCATTTTACTTTCCATTAACGTAATCTTTAATTACATTTAATTGTAATAAACCCATTTATTATACTTTATATTCCAATAAATTGAGAAACTTGATTCCAATTCTTTTTATTCAATCAATTGTCATAATATGCATAAAATTTCATTGGTTACATCTTATTGAATTCACATTCTACAAATATCAATTTAACCAACATTAACTGGACTAATCAAGTGAATTAATTGCAATTGATTTCCAATTTAAATTTAACGGGCTAAATAAATAGGTAACCTATAATAATTGTCACCATTAACTTTTAGTCACCTTTGTATGTTTGTTATCTACACACAAATGTTATAGTTATTCACACAACATTCATTTTTCCAATTCACAATTTATTACATACTATTTGATTAATACAACATCTAAATTATCAATTGTTCTTTTAATTCAGTTATCAATTAATACATTCATTATTACAATAAATATACAATTTAACCAATTATAACCCTTTAATCATTTTAATAAATTGGGATTTACACTCAAGGCAATTTTAAATTACCCTAAATTAATACTATTACACTGCATTATAGTTATATTCTTATTGTTAAATCACAAATTTTCTTTATTTATTCTAACATTAAATCACAAAACCTTATTATATTAACTAATTTTAATTATCAAAAATTTACGGGTCGTTACACTCTCCCCTACTTAAAACATTTTGTCCTCGAAAAGGAAAATGAAGGGAAAAGAAGTCAATATATCTTATTCAAAATATTAAATTTATAAACAATCAATTTACATAATTAAATAATTTTAAATAAAATATATCAATTTGTAACAATTAAATCCTTTATACTCAAGTTAATACAAGTTTAAAAATCATTTGAATTTTTTTTATCTAAGTCCAAAATTCATGGAAAATTTCGACAGAGTATCCTTTGTACGAAGAGTTCTGGCAAAAACAATAATATCAATATTAACAACATATATCATATTTTCAAAATAATATATCCCAAACCACATGAAAAACAATATAATATCACTAGAAAGCCGTAATCCGAGAACGTACCTATTTTTCGGCCAAATAACGCTTATTTTATGAAATCAAGTAGTACCAATTGCTTCCATAAACCTGTATTTCACTTATATAATCCAAAGATGTTAATAATTATATAAAGAGAAATATTTAAGTTGTTTTCAACAAATAACAAAACAAATCATTACTACATAACAACGTGTTGAGTCATGACGCTAGGGTTGTGAGCTTGGGTGCATAGTTTTCATGTTCCAATCTTTCAGAGGTCGCGACAACGGCTCGAGCTCATGGGGAGGATTAGAGCCATCTCCCAGCTCGTAGGTAGTAGTTAGGATTAGTACTAGTAGTCGTTATTTTTCTTCTAATCATTCAGCTTTAGGAGATACGTGTTGAGTCGTTATGCTAGGATCATGAGCTTGGGTGCATAACTGTCATGCTCTAATCATTCAGAGGTTGCGACAATGGCTCGAGTTCCCGAGGAGGATTAGGGCTATCCCGCAGCTCGTAGGTAGTAGATAGGATTAGTACTAGTAGTCATTATTTTTCTTCCAGCTTTTGTTTTTCTTTTAGGACTTGGGTTGTAAGCATTAGTTGTCTCTGTTGTATAAAACACATATGATATTTTATAAGAAATGTTCCTTTTTATTACCATGTTGATTTTCTAAGATTGACCGTTATGTTGATTAGAAAACAATAAATAAGGAAATCTCATAAATACACTTAACTACTGCAAATTAAGACTGAATGTTTATAAAATAAATTAGGAAATTTCTTAAGCTACAAAATGTAAATAATGCTAACTCCAAAAAGCATTAAAATTTTGAGAAAATAAATTTTAGCAAGCGAAGGAAAAGGAAAGGTTATTGCAAAACCACTGATCACTATCCTTATGGCTTAAAAGCTAAAATTTATAAATACACATGTGTGCTAATTGTTTTTCTAAAATAAAAGACGAAAAAATTGAAACAAAAAATTTAGTATGTAGCTGGCTAAGGGCAATCATAGGTGTTAACCCATTGACTGTATCCCGATTACATTAGGATGTAGCTTGATTTGTTTCAAAAAGTTAAAAACAAATACTTTTGAAAATTTTGTTCAAAAATTTCTGATTTTTAAAATCAAAATACCTTCGAAAAAGTTTTGAAAAACGGATTTTATTATTTTTCCAACTATTACAAAAATTTAAGTGAAAAAAAGATGGAAAAGAGAAAATTTCTTATTTCTAAAATGCCACATACTTTGCATAGAAAAAGTCGACGGCATAGCAAATATGAATTTTACTATTCAGTAGAAGTGACAATATGTAAAATATAGTTAATGATGAGGAAACAAGCTGTTTTAGATTTAGAACTTCTTTTTTCATACTTTGTTTATAGCGAAACAAAAATTTGTTCATAAAATATTCCTATTCTAAAATTTTAAAAAATTTCCTTAGGCAGATTGTACTTCAAATAGTTGAAAAGGATTAGGGGCGAAAGTGAAGTTTCCAAAGTTCATCGGAGTGGGTACACGGGAGAAGGTTGGAAATAAGGAATACTCCATCTAAATCCTTTCCGGCATAACAGCATAGGTTTAGGGAAACTGGATTTTCAAAATTTTGAATGTTAAAAATTGTGTGCTAGGTATTGGATGGTAGGGATTGTATGCAAAATTGATTGAGCCATACCCACATTTGTGGAAGTATGGCAAATTGTTGTGTGAAAAAAGAATTTTTGATTTTTTATAAGTTGCATACATATAGAACCACCAGTGTATATAGGTTATTTGCAAAATATTTTCAAAATTATTATAAAGAATGCGTTCATATAGAAGGTGCCGATTTAGTATTGTTCAACATACATATCATATGTGATGATACACCATGCACATGTACATAATTGGCTGCAAAATTGGTTGTACACTAATTGGATAAACATCTTAGAATGGTTTCACGCTATGTTATGTGGTTCAATCCTTGAGAAATTTCAGGGGCGAAATACTTTTAAGGAGAAAGAATGTAACACCACATAAATTAAATGATAGTTAATTAAAAATATTAATAAATAATTATTAAAGCCCAAAAATATAATTTTTGAAACGTCAGAATTTGGCTATGAAACTTGCACCGTTGTATTCGCGGTGATTTTTTGATCAATTTTCATATATAATTATTTCTGATAATGTAATACTTTGTAAATTAAACATTAGTTAATTAAAAGGATTAATAAATAATTATTAAAGCCCAGAAATAGAATTTTTGAAAACACCAAAATTTGACTATGAAACTTGCACGGTTGTGTTCGTGGCATTTTGATCAATTTTAATATATAAAGTTTTACGATCAGAGTTCAAATAGAAAAGTTATTAACGTTTGAAGATTTCAGATCAAAAATAGTTAAAAATGTATTAAGGACTAAATACCATTAACTTGATGTCAAAGTAAACATTAACTGGAAACTTAACATTAAATAACCATTACTATTAAACCAAACTAAATCGATCGCAAAAGGAAATAGAGCAAACAAAATCAACAATTAACATAAACAGGGACCAGTTGACCCCCCGAGTTTAATCGGTCGACCACTAGCGGTCGACCAGTGGAAGTAGAGCGCTTCACCAGTCAAAGGCTAGTGGCTAATAATGAACCTATGCCGAATGGCCTAGATAATATAACATAATCTAACATATAGAATTGATTCAAACATCAAAAAATATAGGCCTAGCCTCTTACTTTTCATCTAATATTTTCTTAATCAAAAGGGGAAGCTTTGCCATTTTCTCTTCCGCACAAATTCTATGGTTTGAAGAAATTATATATATAAGTGGAGAATACCAAAAATCAAAAGTGAAACACTCCGATATTTCAGGGGAAAAATAATTAAAAAGGAATTAAAATAGAAGAAGTTATTATTAAAAGAAAATTTAAAGGAAACTTGTAAATTAAAGTACACCTCACGTTTTTTAAACTAATTAATCAATGGAAATATAATAAATAAACTTAAACAACTTTGAAAAATGGACATTTTGCAAATATTGGAATTTGGCCATGAAACTTATAGCATTGTGTTCGTGACAATTTTATGATTAATTTTAATATATAATGTTTTCCAAACAGAGTTCAAATGAAGAAGTTATGACTGTTTGAAGTTTTGGCATCAGAAACAATTACACGTATGAAATTGGTAACTTACATTAATTATAATGATTGATTAATTGCTGATGTGTGTTAAATTACATATGTACATAGTAAGCATTGAGTCAGTAGAAATTATTAAAAAGGGAAATATATTATATAGACAAAGTTTGGAATTAATTCAATAGCTTACGTGTTTATGCGCACATTTAAACGTTTGAATTTGATTAATGAAATTAATTGGAAACAAGAGTATTGTATTAATACACACACACACACATATGTATAAGGAGAGAAATGGTAAAAAGATTTATTGACAATAAATGCACATTATTAGTAATTAATGTACGTTACAATTGTAATTAACATGCGTTACAACATTTACTAATCTACGTTAATTGGAAATTAACGTAGATTGTAAACATGTAAGAAGAGGAAACTAAATTTGTTTATGAAATATATATATCCTTGAAGTTTAAATCTTTAATGTTTATATAAGATTTAGAAAGGAGGATAAAATGTTAACAAATAAATGTTGTAACGGACAAGAATCAACGGGGAATGGTTAAAATTAGTAAGCAATCAATTAAAAAAATTAACTACGAATGAATAAAATTAACCTAGGGATTGATTGGTTTAAATTGTATATGTATATATATATATATACATATATCCTAATTAATTGTACACATTCAAAAGTTTAAATAAATGTATAACATACCCAATTGATGAATAGATAAGCATTGGGAATAAATTGATTGGCAAAATTAATGACATAATTGACATTAATGAGAATGTATTACAAAGGAAATTATTATGGATGTAAATTTGGCAAATTAATATCGATTGATTGTTAACAAATGCAAATATTTAAAATAAAAATCTAATGATATTTATAAAATGGGAAACAATTTGTAAAGTCAATTGAGAGGGAGAGTATAATCTCTCAAAAAGTGTAATGTATACACACAAATAACAAAAATGGAAATTTTGCAATGCAATCAATTAATGGGAATAATTAATGAATGCTAATTTATTTTCTGACGTGGCGGTTTTCTATTGGACTGAGTGACGTGGTTTTTGATTTCCTAGCGTTCTATTGGTCCAGTGACGTGTATGAGCCAGAGTGGATAACCATGAGGTGTTCGGATGAATATGATTTAACCTAGGAAAATCTAATGGATTATATGCACTCACACTATCTATAAATAAACCATATAACCTAAAACCTAATCTTTTATTCAGCCGTCGCCAAAAGTCTACCGAAAAATTTGTGTATTCTTCTTCCTCCTTTCTCCACTAAATGAATAATTCTCTTCCAAATCAAATTAAATATATATATATATATACGAGTTATATGAAGAATTCTGAAGAATTTAAAAGGAGGAAGAAAAGAAGACAAAAAAAATTTCAAATTTTTACAAGCTCAAGTGCCAGGTGAGTAGGAATTAATATGAAATAGAAGAATAAAGTAGTTTAATTTTAGTTCTTTTCTGGCACGATGCTATGAATTAATTTCTGTTATTAATTGAGTCTTGATGCAAATTATTGTAACTTCTTCTTCTACCACTTCTCAATTCTAATTCATGCTTGGCTTAAAATATGGAACGTATAAATTGCTTATTCATGTTTTATGGCGTAAATGAGATTGATTTAATTAAATTGAATTAGAATTGTTATTCAAGTTTTAATGGCATAACTGATTAGTTGGGTAATGTAGCAACCCTGATTTTCGACGTTCGAAAATCGACATCAATACGACCACTGTATTACATGCCGAGGAATCGAATGCCGTAATTACCCGATCGTTAGGGAAAAGAAGAAAGAGGTAGCAGAAGAAAATAGATATAACAACATGGAATCTCACAATCGCAGCCGAACAATATATAATAGATAGCAATTGATCTTTATACAAAAGAAACTATAACTGTTTCTATACATCGCACCATCAAAGTACAACTCAATCAATAACACAATACTGGACAGTTATAATAACTTATCCTTACAAAAAGCTAAATATACAACATACCATACACAATGGAATAAAATCAAGTACGTGTGACACATCTTCGTCTTTCAACTCATCTCATGAGCTCCATAGCATCCTATACTGAATTTGTAATACTCGATCTGACCCGAGCATTATAATAAGATAACATCCGAGTAAATCTGGAAAACCAACGTGAGGAAAACACACTCAATTTGAATTATTAAAGTTTCAAAATCCTTTTGAAAATTAAAGGTATCTCTTAAGACCACGCCACAAATAAACACGACGGGTTTTTACCTTACGATAACCAAAACATTTAATATCAAAACCTATGATATTATAATAATGTCTAAGTAAAAATACTTATTCAAATAGCGGAAATTGTTACATTAATTAAATTCCAGCAATACTAGGCTGTAAAATCAAAACCGTAAAGGCACGTATGGAGAATGGATTCCAACTGAATGACTAGGCACTGGGGTACCACTTGTCATAGTAAACCTCAAGAACAATGTACCGAGGACCACTCCGGGATCCCCTGCTACACAAGACCGGACTACCCCTAACCTGGATAGCTCGAATAAGATTACCCCGCGGTTGGGATCAGCAACCGCACCACGCAGCCGAATAAAAAGGAAATCTAGATCTCGAGACAGGGGTAACCTTACCCTACTTGGGTGAGACCCACTTAGCCTTGCTTCATCTCCCTTGATTTTTAGTCATTCTCGGTTGATAAGGTTCGAGGCTAAGCGTTACATTTTTAGAAATATTCACTTAGAATGCTCATTGTCCTCCAATGACATTGTACTGATTGCATTCATCCATACAAGTCCGTTCCCGATCCGAACAGAACCGAAGGCACTATTCCTACTACATCCATTTTGGAATCACCCTCAGGATTAGTAGTGATTAGCCCTTGCACTTCACTGCTCCATCTTCGACTCCAAGCTCTTGTCTTCATTCCAAAAACGTACTCATTGGATCGAAGTGGTTTTCGGATCACAAATCTGATCCTGGTCTCTTCGAAACAACGTTCGATATTTCCCGGTAAACTCAACCCCGGTTCTTTAGGAAATAAACAGATGAAAATAAGATCAGAGTTCACCTCCTAACCGTTAGTGGACGGATTTCCTTATAAACGTCTTAGAAGAACGAAACGTGTTTACACATATAGTATAGCACCTCGAACGGTAATTGTACCACATAATTCCCGCACCTCTTCTAGATATTTCCAAAGTTATATTTGGGTCCAGATTTGATAGTCGGTTATTTAACTATCAAATAAACAATCAATTCAACCAAATACTTCAATTCCACCGAAAACACCAAGTCTTTACTTAAAATAACCTTTAAATAAATTAAATCTCTTTATCCAAAAATATTCACCTATCTTATCGAATTCGGTATATTAAGAAATTATCTTTTTTTTTAAATATTTGAAAACCCCTTTTTAAAAATAAATGTGGAAAGTACCACTGCGGTATCAAACCATGGATCATAGTTCAATGGTTATGTCTCTATCATAGAGATATCCAAGTCTTAACTACAGGCACTCATTGCCTCCGATTTCGCCATGTGAGTATACCAATACTGCACCGAAACTTTATTTAAAAATCTTCAAAATAATACTTGTGAATTTTCTATAAAGATTTTCCAAGTTAACTTTAAACAAAACTTCTTTTTAGATAAAAGTTCTTATAAAAATATAAATATTGAATAATTATCCTTTTAAAATAAAAATACTGATTTAACCTTAGATGATAACTAACTCAATTTATAAATACTTTAATAATTTTTAAAAAACTAATAATAAATTTTCTGGAAACATTCTTATAAACAATTTTAAATTTTCCAATTAATACTTTAAAATCTTTCCCTTTTGAAATAACTTAACTTCTCAGAAAAAATACATTTTTAATTCCTATATAGCCAGTCTAATCTTTTATAAATCCTTCTCGATTTATTCCCAGTTTAATTTACGTTCCAATCCCGTAAATTTCCTTTCTCACATTTCTAAAAATAAAACCACCCTTTATTTTTAAAATGATTTATCCATCTCCTTATAAATTCCTATTGTGAATTTATAATTTCAAATTATCCACTGATAATTTACTTCACTTTATTAATAAAACTTCGTTTCTAAATTCCATAGTCCCATTTTCTGTTTTATCACTATTTCACAACACTTAATTGATTTTAAATCGATTTTCAAATTAAACACCATTTTTAAATAAATTTCTTAGTTAACCCAAATTTATTCCAAAACCACTAATTTCAGATTCACTCCCTTTTATGATTTTAAATCTTATTTAAATCTGGAACATCAATTTCATATTTTATTCAAATTTTCCCTTTTATTTTTCCCAACTATTTAAATCTTAAAATTTTAAAAATACATTTTTATTACTTAAAACAACATCGCTTAAGTTCTATTCTTAAAAACCCTTTAATCCACATTTATTCAAAAATCTCTATTTTTATTATCCCGGAATTATTAAACAGGATTTTAAAATCATCTTTTTTTTTCAAATTCATTACTTTTTAATTTATCCATCTTTACTATAAATATTTTTACTTTGAATTCTTCTTTTTATTTTCCTTCAAAAATTCCATATTCATATTTTTGATATTTCAAAATACTAAAATATACCCAGCAATACCATAGCATCCAATAAATTCAATTTCCCATAAAATCTATCACAGATTATTCAAATAAATCATATCACTGAATATGAAATAAATTTCAACATTTTGAGGAATCCAGTTGGATCCATCCAACCTGTTTCCTTATATCCACAGATGTTAGCACACTATAAAAAAATACCAATCCCACTTCGAGGGGGGTATCGCGGTATATAGGGTCATCCGCTATTATGCGGGGCGCATAGGGTCTCATCCGCAATATAAATGCGGGAATATCAAACACTCCAACATATATATATATATATATCCATACTATTATATATAATATCACATCCAAATGATAAATATTTATCAAATTCAACCAGACAACCAATAATTAAATTTAACTATTTAAAATAAACTGCTGTAGTCAAATTCGAGTGAGGTTAACTCACCTTTATTTTCTCATTCGAATTTTGCTGATCGATCTAATTTTGGCTCTATTGCATATTCCATTTGGTTTTAACCTCGTAAAAGCAAATTTTGCAGCATATAAGTTAACGACCTCAATTCCAATTATGAAATTTATTCAATATATTTTATTATTTTTCGACTATACTGTCTTTTTTTTCGACTTAACCTGTTAAATAAACTGCTGTTTCTAGACTATGGTTTTCAAATAAAAAAACTAAAATAAATTTTAGTAATTATAACAGAAGTTAACTAATTGCCAGAGAATTCACCTGGCCAAAGCAGGAAGGACACTCAGCCAAGAACCCTTCCGACGATGCAGCCAACTGATACGAGACATCCACCTCACTCGAACGAAACGCACACGCCTCGATCATCCAACCCTACCAGAATCGTCGCCAACCAAAACTCCGAAGCCCAAACCCCCAAGCATTCGCAACCCTCCCCTCGCACGCCCAGACATCCTCACGCGCCTGTCGTCTCTGTCCACCTGACTCCACTTGCGCCGCCTCACCCGGTACTCACGTCGCCCATCGCGACCACACATGCCTCTCGATTGCTAACCCTAGCCCCACGCGACAATGATCGAAGCACAAAGTCCTACGCTACCTGTCGCGTTTTCTTCCTCCCTCAAATCGATCGTGATTCATTCGTTCTTTTTGTTTTCCAAAATGAGGCTCGACTTCAATTTCGTTTTCAATTTGATTTGAATTGAACTAATGGGGAAGGATGCGATTTTGACTAGAAGAGAAGGAATGGGAGCGACCGATTTTTAAAAGAAAGAAAAAAGACTATCATCGCAACCATTTTTTCTTTATGAGTTTTTTTTTTAAATAGAATGAAAGGGTTGGCAGTTTTTAAAAAGGTGAAGAGGGAGATTTTGTGTTTGCATAAGCTTGCTACAGTGATTGAAGAGAAGGCAAAAAGTTATGATGTGAATATATATGTCAATCAGTATAATATATATTAATTTAAATTTAAATCGTCTCGAATCCGTAGCTTAAAATCTTGACCTCTTATCGAGGTGTGCCGCAAGGCGTTTATAATGTTATAACCCTATTCCGAACGAAATGGAAAAGGTTTCGAGCCCTAATTCGATCGTATGGAGAAGATAGCTTTTTGGACCAAATTATTATATTGAATTTTCGATATAAATTTCAGTGCGTTTATATCTCGTACGGCCAAACTATAACTCCAAACACTACGAAATTTGAAATCCGGTAATAATACACTATTATGGATCCAATGGAACTGGTTTCGTCGAATTCCAAGATTATGCCTCGGAAGTCTATTTTTCAAATATCAATTTAAACGATATATTTTCAAAACTGAACAAATCACTTTTAAATTCAATTTTAAAACTTTTATTATCTTTAGTATTATCAATTAAAATTTTATAAGCCTTAAAATTATTTTTAACAAGCTTAAAACTTAAGGTTCAATATTTTACCAAATTTCCAATTATTAAATTCAATAATTAAATTATCAATAAATAGTTATATTTGAAATTCAAGTTAAAAATTAACCTTTAAATATTTAAAATCAATTAAATATTCCAATTTCAAATATCAAAAATTCTGGGTCGTTACATTCCTCCCCTCTTATAAGAATTTCGTTCTCGAAATTGCTAGGTAAGATGAATGGTCCACAACCCAATAACTAATTTTCAAACCCACACGGTCTCAAACAACTTCCCGAAAACAATCTTTTTATTAAGGACACACTACCACTCTTACTAATTTCCCAAACTCATCCATAGCTCCCAATCAATATTATTTACTCAACCATTAAAAATATAATTTAAAACCAAATTTTTAATTATCAAAATCTTCTCAAAATTTTTTAACTCCTTAAATCTTTGAAATTTTTTTCCAGCATCTCCTTTGCGCAGCTAGCTCAGAACAACTACAAAATTGCCTCTATGGCCCCCAAGTTTCAAAAGGAAACAAAGGCCAAGTGGCTAGATCAGAAATCCATCAAATTTCATACGGTAACTTAAACACATACCTTTTTGTCGGGCAATCAAATTATCTTCTAAAATCGAAAACATCAATTTATCCTTTGCTTTTAATTACCTGCACCTTATTTACCAATAATATCCAATCATTTAATTCCAAAATCATTTTATTTATTCCTTTTCAAAATTTTCAATGTTTGCTTTAATTATTCCCGTACAATGTACATATACCATCCGTACGCAATATCAATTCTGATCGCTCACTCGATCATACAATTCCACTTCCGAACTAGTATCGTTCACACGACTCTCTAGTGCGGACTCAGATCTGATTCATTGATCAGAAACCGTCATTCTCCTTGCATAGCCAAATACTATGATAGAGAATTTTAGGATCAATCAAAAATCCATCTCTAGGGTTCGCCATCGAAAATCGAGCGAAAAATCTCGACTCGTATTGATATAACTATTTCGAAATTTTGTGCTCGAATATGGATCAAATCGTTATGCGACTAAGATAATATACGTACAACTTACATATAAATTCCCAATTGATTATTATTTATATCAATTTCTTTCTATTAACATTTACTTACATTTCCATCCAATTATTCTCAATTATCCTTTCACTCAACTTTTATTAAATCTTCGTTCAAATATTAACTTAGTATATTTCTAATACCAATTTTACTTAAGAATTTTACCATCAACCTCTTAAGTTCAATATAAATATTTTATACAACTCCTTATATTTATTTCCACTTCATCACTTGGTTTATATCCATTTTTACTCAAAATTAAATTTAAATTTCATTTGAATTTAATTTACCTTCCATTTACTAATTTATTTCCAATTAAATTAAATATTGAATTTTATATTTAATTCACTAATTTATCTCATTTCTCAATCAAATCTTATTCCCAAATTTGGTTTTACTTAGTCCAACTCAAACTAAATTTTCAATTTCACCTTATTCACATAATTCAAATTAAACATCATTCCAATTTTCACTTTCAATTCTATTTACTTACAAATTAAATTAAGTGGAAATTAGCCACGAGGGCCTCTTTAGCAAGTGCAATTAGTTTCTAGGACACACAACTGAAATAATTACTTTTAAGGACAAAATGAAAAATAATCAGTTTCAAAGGCCTAAAAACCTATGAAATTATGTCCTTGAAAGTAATTGGACTGCTGACTTTGTCCTTAAAAGTAATTATTCTGCTGACATTGGCCTTGAAATTAATTTCTGTGGTTGCGTGTCCTAGAAACTAATTGGACTTCAAAGTTTGTCCTTCTAGTGAAATGCCGCTTAAATTAATTTGTTAATCCACTAGTTTATTTTCAGCTTAATAAATTTTATTTCAATACTATTTCATTTAGCCTACTTAGGCCTAATTCTCAAAATTCACTTTACTTAACGTAATTCAAGTCGATTTTCACTTCAATTCAAATTTCCAATCTTATAAGTTTTTAAACTCATTTATATTTCATAAACATTTAAGTAAGATCTAGTGTTTAAACAATTACTCAATATTTCAAAATGACTTTTGAAATCAACTATATCCAAAATCCTTTGGTATATCAAATTATTCCCATGCATTTCAAAACCAAAACCGGTTATGCAAACAACTCCAATTTAAAATATTCAGGCAACAATTCCTGCATTGGAAACTCGAAAATGAATCTCGGTGATGCTGCAGTCATCACCGAAATTATTTTCCAACGATCGAAGTAAGTTCAATGCTTTTATTTCTTTTAAAATCCATTTTTAAAAACATTTTAATTCAAAAATATCCTCCAATAATATCATTATTACTTCCCAACTTTGAAAAACACATTTTCAAACCCAATGGAATTTAAATTTCCAAATTTTCATCCTTTTAAGTCCCTTAAATCTATATTTAAATATACTTCAGAATTTCATTCTGTGACGACCGCCCATGACCCCCGCACTGAACCTAGACAAAGTGCGCTGTAAAGCGTGCCAGGCGACCATGGACGATTGTCAGGGTAAATTTAAACAACAGAATCTATCGTATTACTCACAGCGCATGGACAAAATACAATAGAATATATATTTAGTGAAGCTTCACAGAATAGGATCTCATCAATAAAACTTCATAATAGTTGAATACAAACATCTGAATAGTCAATACATCAAGCCTCACTACATAACACTCAGAGAATATACAAAGCAGCGGAACATCCAGTACATATAGTAAGAAGATAATATGCAAGCCTCCAGCTCGTCTTCGACAACAGCATCGTGGGAAGCAAGAACAGCACCTGTCACCTGCTACCTAGTCTGCCCGTCCCAAAATGGACGAACAACCCAAGGCAATAAGAGTTAAAACATAAAGCCTTGAGTCAGACAACAGTCTTAGTGAGCGGTAAATTAACTAACAACATACCAAAAGAGCATAAAGGAAAAAGGAATAGGAATACAACCCTCCCACCCCAACCTCTTTCTACAGTGATAGCCCCCCTGACACACACTAAGCAGAAGCAACATAGCAGAGCATACAATTTAAAGTAAAGCAATTATCACTCGAGTCAAGGGCGATGTTTTCCAAGCACAAACCCCCAAGGCCTAAACCAAGATCAGATAAGCACCCAGAAAACACTGCTCTTGAGACCGAATGACGATACAACCAAACATCCATGAATCTGGCTATCACTGTTATCATTGCTTCGATATCATCGTTAATTGAATGACCGGCTCATTCTTTCATCCATCCATCAAGGGCTAATGAAAACCCCGGTTCTAGACATTACTCCCGCACGTCGTCGTGACCCGTGCCTAGGACTATCGAATCTGCCCAGAGTACTTGACTACCAATCAGTAGCCTTCAGGGACTATCGAATCTGCCCAACGTACTCATGCTTTGAGCATGCTAGAACCTTCAACAACGATGAGATCTCAGCCTTCTAGTCATCCTCCTCGACGACTATTTCCATACTAGCTCAAGCGCCTCTCGAGCATCCATTATCCTCAAACTCGAACCATATCACCGAGTTATCAACATGCTTGGAATGATCCCGTCTGGATTAGACCAAGACTATCTCATATCATGCCTCGCTTCATCACATCCTCGCAAAGCTTCATCTCAACATCATCATCATCGAATCTATGCATAAGAGCTTCACCATCCGCTACATATGCCACAAGCAGCTTTTCCAATTCAAGAGCCTTTCCCTTAGCTTTTGAATCATCTTCGGTCTAAATCAAATCATCAATCATCTAATTCATAGCAATCAATCAAATCAAACATTAATCCAAGTAAACAAGCATTCAAATATGATCTAAATAGACAATTATAACAATAATGGCAATTTCGTAATTAAAGAGTCAAAAGTCCAACAAGCATGAAAACATGAGCAATGTCTCTATAATCTTGATGAATGAACTTGCATAAGTTAACATGTAGTAAAATGGACATCAAATCATCATGGACAATGGATCTATATGGATCTACACATATGATTAGGAAAATGCATGGAAATCTCTACTTTAACACCAAATCAAGCCAACGATCCGATATACTCCTTTGGATCCGTGTGAGAGATAATCACCACTCACCAAATCACCTAAACACCTTAAAAAGAAACCCACTTCAGATCTGGACAGTGAAGGATCTAACTTGATTTATCACGAATCCGCTACAAACGATGAAATCTCTCTTCGATGGATGAAGATCTTCAACCTAAGCTCTTGGATCTTCGATTTGGATGGATGGAAGCACAAGATTAAAGTGGAGAAAAGAAGTGTAGAAGTCGAGCTCTCAAAATGGCAGCACTTCGTCGCTTCGAAATCCGGATCCCAAAAAGTGAGAAAAACCCTCCTATTTATAGGCTGAAAAACCCCTTAGGTCGCCCACTCTTAGGTCGTCCACGACTTAACAAACCCTCCGACCTAACTCTATGCGACCTAACACAACGCAGGCGCGCGACCTATCACCACGCGACTTATGACCTATCGAAACTCACCTGTCTACGACTTACGACTTAACAGCTCAACTCCTGAGTCGCTCGCGACTTAACAACTCTTAGGTCGCTCACGACCTAACACTCAGGCAAAACCCAGCGACCTAACACAGATACTTCCTCGCGACCTAACCACTCAACAGAGTTACGACCTATGACTTAACTGAGACGCGACCTAACTAATCTTAGGTCGTCTACGACCTACTACTCAAGCTACAGCGACTCAACGACTCAATTGTCTCCGACTTAAGGCTTAATAGATCTTACGACCTAACCCTGACACGCTCCTAAGTCGTTAACTCGCTAACCTTCTTAGGTCGCTGTCTTTCCTATAGGTCGCTCCAATACTTAGGTCGTTCACTCGACCTATCCTACCCCACGACCTAAGCTTATCAGACGACCTATCTCCTATACGACCTATCCCAAACTCCTTAGGTCGCCAGTTTTTATAAGTCGCCTATTTCCTTAAGTCGTCTACGACCTAAGCCTCAACATACGACTTATCTAAATCCTTAGGTCGCCTACGCCATAACTTTCTTCACGACCTAAGCTATCATACGACCTAACTCCAAATCCTTAGGTCGCCAACCTCAACTTCCTTAGGTCGCCTATCCTTCTTAAGTCGGTCAATTCTCTTAAGTCGCTCACGATCTAATTTCAACTCGACTTAAGCTTCGAACGACTTAAACCCTGGATGACTTAACAACATTACGACCTAATGACAATAGTTTTACGATGTTTCGATCCGTAAAAATACGGGTCGTTACATTCTCTCCCCCTTAGGAATTTCGTCCCCGAAATTCCAAACAAACAAGAGCAATCAAAGACTATCCTGCATGCCTACCATCCATAGCAATCAACAAACCATGCATCCAATTCTAGCTTAGCATGCAAAATTCTAAAACTTAGAACAAGTTACAATGTCGTTAGATGACACGACACCTTAGGGCCATACCTTGAAGAGTTCAGGATGAGCTGCTTTCATCCTCTCTTCCACCTCCCATGTACAGTCGTTATCATCATCACTCCATTGTATCTTGAGCAACTTAACTACCTTCCTCCTAAGCTGTTTCGTGTCGGTTCCCACAACACGAAGCGGCTTACGAGGTCTCTTATCGACTGGATCAACTTCGAAATCTTCACAGCTATCAGCAGAAACCACTGTATTCGAGTCGTGCACATACTTCCGTAGATACGATACATGAAAAACATTGTGCACACCCGACATCTTCTCTGGTAACTCCAATCTATAGGCGAGCTTTCCAATTCGCTTGATGATCGGGAATGGTCCAACAAATCTCGGAGTCAACTTCCCTTTCTTCCCGAATCGAATAACATTCTTCAATGGAGAAATCTTCACAAAAACCATATCGCCTACGTCGAATTCCAAATCCTTACGACGCTTATCTGCATAACTCTTCTGTCGGTCTTGGGCTGCCTTCATTCGTTGTCGAATGATCTATATGCAATCTGAAGTTTGTCGAATCATCTTTGGCCCAAGCATCAGCTTTTCTCCGGTCTCTAACCAACATATCGGAGAGTTACACAGTCTTCCATACAATGCCTCATATGGTGCCATACCAATGCTTGACTGGTAACTGTTGTTGTATGAAAATTCCACCAAATGAAGGTGATCTTCCCACGATCCTCCGAAATCTAAAACACAAGCTCTAAGAAGATCTTCCAAAACTCGATTGACTCTCTCGGTCTGTCCATCTGTTTGAGGGTGATAAGCTGTACTCAAACACAACTCGGTTCCCAAAACTTCCTGGAAGCTCTTCCAAAATCCACTAGTGAACAATGGGTCTCGATCGCTCACTATACTCTTCGGAATACCATGGAATCGAACTATCCACTTAACATATAACTCGGCCAACTTTGATGCAGTCCTAGTCGATCGAACAGGAATGAATCTCGCACTCTTAGTCAAACGATCTACGATGACCCAAATCCCTTCATTTCCCGTTCTTGTTCTAGGTAACCCATCAATAAAATCCATCGATACTTGCTCCCACTTCCATGTAGGAACTTCTAACGGCTGAAGCAATCCACTTGGCTTCTTCTGTTCGGCATTTACCAACTGGCAGTTCATACACTTGGAAATAAAATTTCTAACATCCTTCTTCATACCTTCCCAGTAATAGGTTCTCTTCATATCCCGATACATCTTATTTCCACCTGGATGAATTGTCAACTTCGAGTGATGACTTTCCCTCAGAACTTCATTCCTCAATTCATCGATATCGGGAACAACTAGTCGTCCTTGCTTCCGAAGCCAACCCTCTCGATCGACCTCGAATCCTTTATCCTTTTCTGGGTCCAATCTAGATTCCAAATCATGGTAATCTTGACAAGCTTATCGTCTCGCTTTTGGCTCTCGCCAATCCTTTCCACAAGAGTCGGTCTTATCGATAAGTTTGCCAACATCTCAGGTTTCAATTCACATCTGGGCCTGAAGTCAAATCCAGCTAAATACTCGAGATTCTTCCATTCCGAAAACATGGCTCCCAATCCTGCATGTCTTCGACTTAACGCATCTGCCACTGCGTTACCCTTTCCCGGAGTATAGGCTATACCAAAATCATATGATGCTAAAAACTCTAGCCATCGTTGCTGTCGAAGATTCAAATCCTTTTGGGAGAAAAGATACTTCAACGACTTATGACCTGTAAACAACTCGAATCGAACTCCCAATAGATAATGTCTCCACATCTTCAGAGCAAATACAATCGCCGCTAACTCCAAATCATGAGTCAGGTAATTCCTTTCATGCGGCTTCAGTTGTCGACTTGCATACGCAACAACTTTATCCTTCTGCATTAGCACTGCTCCAAGTCCAGTACCACATGCATCGGTGTAAACCACCATCTCATCATTCCCACTTGGAATAGTCAAAACAGGAGCACTCGTCAATAGCTCTTTAAGGATTCCGAAAGCTTGCTCACACTTAGCATCCCAACTGAACACTTGGTTCTTCTTTGTCAATCCTGTTAACGGTGCAGCCACCTTGGAGAAGTCTTTGATAAACCGTCGATAATATCCTGCCAATCCAAGAAAACTTCTCACATCAGATGCATTCTTAGGTCTAACCCAATCCTAGATTGCTGCCACCTTAGCGGGATCAACCGCTATTCCATTCCCAGAGATAACATGGCCTAAGAACCTCACTTCACTCTTCCAGAAGTGACACTTCGAAAACTTAGCCTTCAGCTGATGTTTCCGTAAGATTTCCAAAACAATTCGCAAGTGTGTCTTGTGCTCTTCTTCAGTTCTGGAATAAATCAGAATATCATCCACGAACACAAGTACAAACTTGTTCAACTGATCTCTGAACACTCTATTCATAAGATCCACAAAATATGCTGGCGCGTTAGTCAACCCAAACGGCATTACCAGCCACTCAAAGAAACCAGAAGGTGTTCGAAAAGCAGTCTTCGGCACACTATCCTTAGCCACTCTCAACTGGTGAAATCCTGTTGCCAAATCCATCTGAGAAAACACCTTAGCTTCGTGAAGCTGATCAAACAAGTCATCTATTCTCGACAATGGATACTTGTTCTTCTTAGTCACTTTATTCAGCTCACGATAATCCACACACAATCTCAACGACCCATCTGCCTTGGTTGCAAACACAACTGGTGCACCCCACTCGGACACACTACGCCGAATGAATCCTTTCTGTAAAAGGTCATCAACCTGCACCCTCAACTCCTGCTGTTCCCTAGGCACCATCCGCCTAAGAGGCATCACAACAGGTCTGGCTCCTTCAACTAGATCTATACGAAACTCGATCTCTCTATGCGGCGGTAACCCTTTGACCTCGTCAAAGACATCCTCAAATCCATTAGCGATTGGCACAGATGACAGTCCATCCCGTGGAACAACCAGCGAATACATGAAGCTCATGAAGACGCCTTCCTCATGCTTACATCGTATCACAATCTTTCGCCCCTCCACATTCTCGACTGTCACCTCCAACCTTTCACAATCAACCTTTGCCGCATACTTCCTAAGTTAGTCCATACCCAAAATAATTCTGAACCCCGCAAAGTTCAGAACAAAACAATCACAAACAAAAGAGCAACCATGACTCGACACAATCAGACCACGGCATAACATACACAAACAAGACGAACCCCCAACTGGATTAGTCACAACCAATGGCCTATCAACGATATCCGGTTCCAAACCTAACCGGCCTACAAGATCACTACAAACAAACGAATGCGACGCCCCAGTATCAAACAACACTCTAACTAGAACACCACATATGGAAAGAGTACCTTGAACAACCACACTCTTTCCTTTCTCTTCTGCGGTAGGAGCTTTCGAAGACGATGGAACAGTCCCCAAAGCATAAGCTTGCACAATCTGCTTGTCCCTCCTCGGTTCTGGACAATTCCTCTTAATATGCCCCGGCTTGTCACAGTTGTGACACTTCATCGGCACCTTCGGATTCTTGCAATCCCTGGAGAAATGGCCCTTCTGCTGGCAATTGTAGCAGGTCACTTCGCCCTTCAACTTCTTCTGGCCATCCTTACCCTTCTACTGCTGTTGCTTCCTCTTCTTGTTTCCACCCTGCTGTGGTTTAGACTCTTCCCTGGTTACAGCAACAACAGATCCTTCCTTGGGAAACAGACTCTCATGCTTGAGAGCCTTCTCTACAAGCTTCTCAAATGGATCGTCTAGATGGTCTACCAACTGTCTCCCAAGATAACTATCCAAGCCTGTCACAAACTTTTCGTTCTTCTGGTATGCAGATTCAATATACGACCGGGCATACTTGGACAAAGCTTCAAACTCAGAAACATACTCAAGAACTGGTCTTCCTCCCTGCTTGAGCTCCACAAACTTCTTGAACAGACCAGACTTCTGAGCTGTAGAAATGAACTTAGCTTCAAATCTGACTTGGAATTGCTCCCAAGTAATCTCTTCCTCCGGAGTATTGATGGTAATAGAGTTCCACCAATCAGAGGCTCTCCCTTGAAGCTGTCTTGTTGCTAACTTCCTCTTAGTTGCATCCTCAATTCCCAAATCACCAAAAATCCTTCTACAAGCATCTATCCACCTCTGGACTTCAATGGTTGATTCTGTCCCTAAGAAAACCTTCCATCCAAGAGCGGTATAGTCTTTACACAACTTAGCAAAATCCACCGGTCTTGGAGTTTGGACTTGAACTCCAACATCAACTGCTGTCCCTAGGACTGGTATCCTTCTCATGATCGAAGTCATCATAGCTTCGAACATAGCTGCATAATCAGCAGTCCCCTCAGTAGCACGGCCTTCCCTAGCAGCTGGTCTCCCTCTTCGACTCATCCTTAATATCTATAAAAAGGAATGATCAGCACATCTTGAGAAACAACTGCATAAAGGACTGAAACTCTACTAAGCTACTATATTATATATAGTAATCATCCTTTAAAATACAATTACGTCTCTCATACGTAGTTACGTCAGCGAGCGTTGGGTAAAATCGATTAACCAAAGCTCTGATACCAAATGTGACGACCGCCCATGACCCCCGCACTGAACCTAGACAAAGTGCGCTATAAAGCGTGCCAGGCGACCATGGACGATTGTCAGGGTAAATTTAAACAATAGAATCTATCGTATTACTCACAGCGCATGGACAAAATACAATAGAATATATATATAGTGAAGCTTCATAGAATAGGATCTCATCAATAAAACTTCATAATAGTTGAATACAAACATCTGAATAGTCAATACATCAAGCCTCACTACATAACACTCAGAGAATATACAAAGCAACGGAACATCCAGTACATATAGTAAGAAGATAATATGCAAGCCTCCAGCTCGTCTTCGACAACAGCATCGTGGGAAGCAAGAACAGCACCTGTCACCTGCTACCTAGTCTGCCCGTCCCAAAATGGACGAACAGCCCAAGGCAATAAGAGTTAAAACATAAAGCCTTAAGTCTAACAACAGTCTTAGTGAGCGGTAAATTAACTAACAACATACCAAAAGAGCATAAAGGAAAAAGGAATAGGAATACAACCCTCCCACCCCAACCTCTTTCTACAGTGATAGCCCCCCTGACACACACTAAGCAGAAGCAACATAGCAGAGCATACAATTTAAAGTAAAGCAATTATCACTCGAGTCAAGGGCGATGTTTTCCAAGCACAAACCCCCAAGGCCTAAACCAAGATCAGATAAGCACCCAGAAAACACTACTCTTGAGACCGAATGACGATACAACCAAACATCCATGAATCTGGCTATCACTGTTATCATTGCTTCGATATCATCGTTAATTGAATGACCGGCTCATTCTTTCATCCGTCCGTCAAGGGCTAATGAAAACCCCGGTTCTAGACATTACTCCCGCACGTCGTCGTGACCCGTGCCTAGGACTATCGAATCTGCCCAGAGTACTTGACTACCAATCAGTAGCCTTCAGGGACTATCGAATCTGCCCAACGTACTCTTGCTTTGATCATGCTAGAACCTTCAACAACGATGAGATCTCAGCCTTCTAGTCATCCTCCTCGATGACTATTTCCATACTAGCTCAAGCGCCTCTCGAGCATCCATTATCCTCAAACTCGAACCATATCACCGAGTTATCAACATGCTTGGAATGATCCCGTCTGGATTAGACCAAGACTATCTCATATCATGCCTCGCTTCATCACATCCTTGCAAAGCTTCTTCTCAACATCATCATCATCGAATCTATGTATAAGAGCTTCACCATCCGCTACATATGCCACAAGCAGCTATTCCAATTCAAGAGCCTTTCCCTTAGCTTTTGAATCATCTTCGGTCTAAATCAAATCATCAATCATCTAATTCATAGCAATCAATCAAATAAAACATTAATCCAAGTAAACAAGCATCCAAATATGATCTAAATAGACAATTATAACAATAATGGCAATTTCGTAATTAAAGAGTCAAAAGTCCAACAAGCATGAAAACATGAGCAATGTCTCTATAATCTTGATGAATGAACTTGCATAAGTTAACATGTAGTAAAATGGACATCAAATCATCATGGACAATGGATCTATATGAATCTACACATATGATTAGGAAAATGCATGGAAATCTCTACTTTAACACCAAATCAAGCCAACGATCCGATATACTCCTTTGGATCCGTGTGAGAGATAATCACCACTCACCAAATCACCTAAACTTCTTAAAAGAAACCCACTTTAGATCTGGACAGCGAAGGATCTAAATTGATCTATCACGAATCCGCTACAAACGATGAAATCTCTCTTCGATGGATGAAGATCTTCAACCTAAGCTCTTGGATCTTCTATTTGGATGGATGGAAGCACAAGATTAAAGTGGAGAAAAGAAGTGAAGAAGTGTAGAAGTCGAGCTCTCAAAATGGCAGCACTTCGTCGATTCGAAATCAGGATCCCAAAAAGTGAGAAAAACCCTCCTATTTATAGGCTGAAAAACCCCTTAGGTCGCCCACTCTTAGGTCGTCCACGACCTAACAAACCCTCCGACCTAACTCTATGCGACCTAACACAACGCAGGCGCGCGACCTATCACCACGCGACTTACGACCTATCGAAACTCACCTGTCTGCGACTTACGACTTAACAGCTCAACTCCTGAGTCGCTCGCGACTTAACAACTCTTAGGTCGCTCACGACCTAACACTCAGGCAAAACCCAGCGACCTAATGCAGATACTTCCTCGCGACCTAACCACTCAACAGAGTTACGACCTACGACTTAACTGAGACGCGACCTAACTAATCTTAGGTCGTCTACGACCTACTACTCAAACTACAGTGACTCAACGACTCAACTGTCTCCGACTTAAGGCTTAATAGATCTTACGACCTAACCCTGACACGCTCCTAAGTCGTTAACTCGCTAACCTTCTTAGGTCGCTGTCTTTCCTATAGGTCGCCCCAATACTTAGGTCGTTCACTCGACCTATCCTACCCCACGACCTAAGCTTATCACACGACCTATCTCCTATACGACCTATCCCAAACTCCTTAGGTCGCCAGTTTTTATAAGTCGCCTATTTCCTTAAGTCGTCTACGACCTAAGCCTCAACATACGACTTATCTAAATCCTTAGGTCGCCTACGACATAACTTTCTTCACCACCTAAGCTATCATACGACCTAACTCCAAATCCTTAGGTCGCCAACCTCAACTTCCTTAGGTCGCCTATCCTTCTTAAGTCGGTCAATTCTCTTAAGTCGCTCACGATCTAATTTCCACTCGACTTAAGCTTCGAACGACTTAAACCCTGGACGACTTAACAACATTACGACCTAATGACAATAGTTTTACGATGTTTCGATCCGTAAATACGGGTCGTTACACATTCCATTTCAAATTTTAAATCACATTTATAAACTCATATTTACAAATTCATTTTGTTATATGAATAAATTTCTTGCTTTTGGTTATTAATTTCTGATTCACTTTCCACAACAACCATGATAATAATTTAATATTATCATTTCGTAACAACCAAGCACACCATATACCCTATAATAATTTAAGAAATTTTTTTCTTTTATATATAAAAATAATTAGGTAAAATTATATCATTTACCCCATTCTAAAACAATACTATGTCGAATTATTCTGTTCAAGTGTTTAGAGATCCCTTTCAATAACGTTAATTACTCGTATTGACCAGATTCCATAAGCCACTCAACAAACCAATCAACACAATATAAAACAATTTTATATTCACTAACAGATACGCACTCATATCTATTAATACTCTCAACTCATTCTAGGGTATTACTGACCCTATCTCTAATGAGTAACCCCCACTAGAGCCAAGGTTCTCGCTTAACCTTCAGCTCTAATACCAAGTGTAGCAATCTTGATTTTTCGACGTTCGAAAATCGACATCAATACGTCCACTGTATTACATGCCGAGGAATCGAATGTCGAAAATACCCGATCGTTAGGGAAAAGAAAAAAGAGGTACAAGAATAAAATAGACATAACAACACGGAATCTCACAATCGCAGCGGAACAATATATAATAGATAGCAACTGATCTTTATACAAAAGAAACTATAACTGTTTCTATACATCGCACCATCAGAGTACAACTCAATCAATAACACAATACTGGACAGTTATAATAACATGTCCTCACAAAAAGCAGAATATACAACATACCATACACAGCGGAATAAAATCAAGTACGTGTGATACGTCTTCGTCTTCTAGCTCGTCTCCTGAGCTCTATAGCATCCTATCATGAATCTGTAATACTCGGTCTGACCCGAGCATTATAATAAAATAACACCCGAGTCGGTCTGGAAAACCAGCGTGAGAAAAACACACTCAATTTGAATTAGTAAAGTTTCAAAATCCTTTTGAAAATTAAAGGTATCTCGTAAGACCACGCCACAAATAAACACAATGGGTTTTTACCTTACGATAACCAAAACATTTCATATCAAAATCCTCTGATATTATAATAATGTCTAAGTACAAATACTTATTCAAATAGCTGAAATTGTTACAATAATTAAATTCCAGCAATACTAGGCTCTACAATCAAAACCGTAAAGGCACGTATGGAGAATGGATTCCAACTGAATGACTAGGCACTGGGGTACCACCTGTCATAGTACACTTGTAGAACAATGTACTGAGGACTACTTCGGGTTCCCCTGCTACACAAGACCGGACTACCCCTAACCTGGATAGCCCGAATAAGATTACTCCGCGGTTGGGATCAGCAATCATACCACACAGCCGAATAATAAGGAACTCTAGATCTTTAGATAGGGGTAACCTTACCCTACTTGGGTGCGACCCACTTAGCCTTGCTGCATCTTTCATGAATTTCAGTTATTCTCGGTTGATGAGCTCGAGGCTAAGCGTTACCTTTTTAGAAATATTCACTTAGAATGCACATTGTCCTCCAATGACAATGTACTGATAGCATTCATCCATACAAGTCTGTTCCCGATCCGAAAGGAACAGAAGGCACTATTCCTACTACATCCATTTTGGAATCACCCTCAGGATTAGTAGCGATTAGCCCTTGCACTTCACTGCTCCATCTTCAACTCCAAGCTCTTGTCTTCATTTCGAAAATGCACTCGTTGGATCGAAGTGTTTTTCGGATCACAAATCTAATCCCGGTCTCTTCGAAACAACGTTCGATATTTCCCGGTAAACTCAACCCCGTTTCTTTCGGAAATAAATAGACGAAAATAAGATTGGAGTTCACCTCCTAACCGTTAGTGGACGGATTTCCTTATAAACGTCCTAGAAGAACGAAACGAGTTTACACGTACAGTATAGCACCTCGAATGGTAACTGTACCACATAATTACCGTACCTCTTTTAGATATTTCTAAAGTTATATTTAAGTCTAGATTTGATAGTCGGTTATTTAACTATCAAATAAACAATCAATTCAACCAAATACTTCAATTCCACCGAAAACACCAAGTCTTTACTTAAAATAACCTTTAAATAAATTAAATCTCTTTATCCAAAAATATACACTTATCTTATCGTATTCGGTATATTAACAAATTATCCTTTTTTTTCAAAATATTTGAAAACCCCTTTTTAAAAATAAATGTGGAAAGTACCACTGTGTTATCAAACCATGGATCACAGTTCAATGGTTACGTCTCTATCACAGAGAAATCTAAGTCTTAACTACAAGCACTCACTGCCTCTGTTTCACCATGCGAGTTACCAATACTCCCCTGAAACTTTATTTAAAAATCTTTAAAATAATAATTATGAATTTTCTATAAAGATTTTCCAAGTTAACTTTAAACAAAACTTCTTTCTAGATAAAAGTTCTTATAAAAATATAAATATTGAATAATTATCCTTTTAAAATAATAATACTGATTTAACCTTAGATAATAACTAACTACTATAACTAACTCAATTTATAAATACTTAAACAATTTTTAAAAAACTAATAATAAATTTTCTAGAAACATTTTTATAAACACTTTTAAATTTTCCAATTAATACTTTAAAATCTTTTCTTTTTGAAATTAGTTAACTTCTCAGAAAAATACATTTTTAATTCCAATATAGCCAGTCTAATCTTTTATAAATCCTTCTCGATTTATCCCCAGTTTAATTTACATTCCAATCCCATAAATTTCCTTTCTCACATTTCTAAAAATAAAACCACCATTTATTTTTAAAATGATTTATCCATCTTCTTATAAATTCCTACAGTGAATTTATAATTTCAAATTATCCACTATAATTTACCTCACTTTAAAAATAAAACTTCGTATATAAATTCCATAGTCCCATAATTCGGTTTAGCACTATTTCACAACACTTAATGGATTTTAAATCAATTTTCTAATTAAAACCCATTTTTAAATAAATTTCTTAGTTAATCCAAATTTATTCCAAAGCCACTAATTTCAGATTCACTCCGTTTTTATGATTTAAAATCTTATTTAAATCTAGAACATCAATTTTATATTTTATTCAAAATTTTCTTTTTATTTTTCCTAAATATTTAAATCTTTAAAATATTAAAAATACATACTTTTATTACTTAAAACAACATCGCTTAAGTTCTATTCTTAAAAACCCTTTAATCCACATTTATTCAAAAATCTCTATTTTTCCATATCTTGGAATTATTAAACAGGATTATAAAATCAACCATTTTTTTTCAAATTGATTACTTTTTAATTTATCCATCTTTAGTATAAATATTTTTACTTTGAATTCTTCCTTTTATTTTCCTTTAAAAATTACATATTCATATTTTTGATATTTCAAAATACTAAAATATACCCTGCAATACCATAGCATCTAATAAATTCAATTTCCCATATAATCTATCCAATATTATTCAAATAAATCATATCACTGAATATGAAATAAATTTCAACATTTTTGAGGAATCTAGTTGGATCCCTCCAACCTGTTTCCCTACATCCACAAAAGTTAGCACACTATAAAAAATACTAATCCCACTTCGAGGCGGATATCGTGGTATATGGGGTCATCCGCTATTATGTGGGGCGCATAGGGTCTCATCCGCTATATAAATGCGGGAATATCAAACACTCCAATATATATATGTATATATATCCATACTATTATATATAATATCACATCCAACTGATAAATATTTATCAAATTCAACCAGACAACCAATAATTAATTTTAACTAATTAGAATAAACTGTTGTAGTCCAAATTTGAGTGAGGTTACCACACCTTTATTTTCTCGTTCGAATTTTGTCGATTGATCCAATTTTGGCTCTATTGCATATTCCGTTCGGTTTTAACCTCGTAAAAGCAAATTTTGGAGCATATAAGTTAACGATCTCAATTCCAATTATGAAATTTATTCAATATATTTATTATTATTTTTCGACTATACTATCTTTTTTTCCGACTTAACCTGTTAAATAAACTACTGTTTCTAGACTTAGGTTTTCAAATAAAAAAAAATTAGTAATTATAATAGAAGTTAACTGATTACCAGAGAATTCACCTAACCAAAACAGGAAGGACACTCAGCCAAGAACCCTTCCAACGACCTAGCCACCCGATACGAGACCATCCACGTCACTCGAACGAAACGCACCCGCCTTGATCATCCAACCCCACCAGAATCGTTGCCAACCAGAACTCACGAGCCCAAATCCCCAGGCATTCTCAACCCTCCCCTCGCATTCCCAGACATCCTCGCGTGCATGTCGTCTTTGGCCACCCGACTCCATGTGTGCCGCCTCGCCCTGTACTTGCGTCGCCCATCGCGACCACGCATGCCTCTCGATTGCTAACCCTAGCCCCATGCGACAATGATCGAAGCCCAAAGCCCTACGCTACCTGCCGTGTTCTCTTCCTCCCTCAAATCGATCGTGAATCATTTGTTCTTTTTTTCCAAAATAAGGCTCGACTTAGATTCCGTTTTTAATTCGATTTGAATTGAACTGATGGGGAAGGATGCGATTTTGACTAGAAGAGAAGGAATGGGAGCGGTCGATTTTTAAAAGAAAGAAAAAAAACTATCATCACAACCATTTTTTCTTTCTGAGTTTTTTTCTTTTGAAAATGGAATGAAAGGCTCGTTTGTTTTTAAAAAGGTGAAGAGGGAGATTTCGTGTCTGCATAAGCTTGCTATAGTGATTGAAGAGAAGGCAAAAAGTTTTGATGTGAATATATATGTCAATCAGTATAATATATATATATATATATATATATATAAATTTAAATCATCTCGAATTTGTAGCTTAAAATCTTGACCTTCTACCGAGGCGTGCCACTAGGCGTTTATAATGTCATACCCCTATTCTGAATGAAATGGAAAAGGTTTCAAGCCCTAACTCGATCGTATGGAGAAGATAGCTTTTTGGACCAAGTTATTATATTGAATTTTCGATATAAATTTCAGTGTGTTTATATCCCTTACAGCCAAAAGATAACTCCAAACACTACAAAATTTGAAATTCGGTAATAATACACTATTACGGATCCAATGGAACTGGTTTCGTCGAATTCCAAAACCGTGCCTCAGAAGGTTATTTTTTAAATATCAATTTGAACTATATATTTTCAAAACTGAACAAATCACTTTTAAATTCAATTTTAAAACTTTTATTATCTTCAGTATTATAATTATAAATTTTATAAGCCTTTAAATTATTTTTAACAAACTTAAAAATCAAGGTTCAATATTTTACTTAATTTCCAATTATTAAATTCAATAATTAAATTATCAATAAATAGTTTTATTTGAACTTCAAGGTAAAAACTAACCTTTAAATATTTAAAATCAATTAAATATTCCAATTTCAAATATCCAAAATTTCGGGTCGTTTCAGGTAAAATTCAGAATATGTTCTTTGAATAAAATTCGAAATTGGTTGGTATAATTACATAATTCTAAATATGGTTATGGAACAAAATTGGGAATTTTAATTGGTATGTATGTTTATTCCATATGCGGCCTTAAACGTAAAAAGTGAAATTTTGTGCAATTAAATGGTTTGTGGCTATTGGATAAATTTTTGTATAGATTAAATCTCTAAAAAGGAGAACGTAAATTAGGGTTGAAAATGTGAATTAAATGGAACCTAAAGGCAAGTATAAATCTGTAACAAAACGGTATAAAAAGTACAAACAAACCATACGGATTGAACAGATGTGAAATTGAAACACCATTTATGTAAGAAAACGGGAAATGTGAAATAACCTAATCGGATGTAAAAGTGGCCTAAAGCGGATTAATGGAAATAAACAATATGTAAACTGTAACAGTAAAATTAATTATTCTGGAAGCGATTTCGTAGGTAGAACCTATAAAGGTCTGGATAAGTGTTTCATGCAGTTAAGACCAAAATATAGTTTTGGTTGTACGTACTAGGAGCGGGCAAGTAAGTTTGCAAGGATATTTGTTACCTTTCATAGGTTGCTAGTACGTTGGTAAATAACATCTGCAATCGTAAGCTTCTTCAGGCAGATCGACGCGGACGGAACAGGACAAGCGTGCTCCAACGTAGGCTTCTTTAGGCAGATTGTTGGAGGATTTTGCGCAGCCGACCCAGCTGCGGGCGCTCTTTCGATGGACTGACATTTTGGATAGGGGCAATTCCACGTTGATGACCGAGGAGACAGGAGGATAATAGTCCAATTTGGCGGATCCTGAGCGACACTTCGGGGTCCTGCGAGGTTTTTTGAGTCGGGGCCAGTTAGACGTAAGAGGCATTTAATCATAGTGCTAGGGTGAAGAGCTTGACTTTCACGCTGTAGCACGTGGATAGACAGTCACAATGCACGGGTGAAGAGAATGACTTTCGTGCTGTAGCACGTGGATAGGAAAGGACAGCAAGTCCGAGCTGATTGACGTCAGTACTACTGCATGGTTGACTTCCCTAGAGTGACCATGGACTTTGGCTTCTTAGAAACTGTATCTAAGAAGGATTCACTACAATATATTATTCACCCTCTGCGATATCCGGGAAAGACCTGGAATTAAACTGTTTTGTTCTTTCTGCTTCATTTTATTTCTCATTCACTAGACATTATGTCTGACCCATTCCTATTTTTCCTATTTTTCCTCAAATCAAAGGAAGACAGTTTATCAACTATTGGGATATAGTAAATACGCAAGTTTCACTCCTAGGTTCAACACTGTTATGGAAAGTAGCCTAATCCTGGTTAGTAATCATATGTTGAATACTTTATCATTATTCCGTTGTGATATTTTATAAACATTACTTTGACTTGCCTTTGTTATTTGTAGGATACCAAACCAACAATTCATGCTTTAGCGGACTTGGATTTTCAGTTCATCGAAAATTTAAGCCTACTGGGGTGCGAGTTGTTACATTTTGTATCAGAGCTTAGGTTAGCAGATCCTAAGAATTAGGAAGTATGAGTGAATGTATTTGCAAAAATGAGTATACTTAAATCCAATTAATCTTAATTATGGATTAGTAATATATGAAAAGTCCATGGAAAGAAAGAAAATTTGTACTTGAGTTCGAGTTGGGTCGTAGTAGCCGAAGGATGTTCAGTCCCCATTTTTATTTTTGATGGAATATGTACAATAGGTCCATTTATAGGAAAAGAATTAGAATCCATATGTTATGCAAGTAGGAAAATTCCTTAGATAAAGAGGATTTAGGTGGGGAGGGGGAAAGGATTTCCAAGATTAGGAATAGGACATTCCTAAGGAAGTAAGTAAAGGTCCACTTTAAGTTTAACCGATTAAAGAGGAAACTTTTTGAGATTAAAAAGTTGAAATATATTTGAAAAAGTAAATAATGGGTTTTGGAAAAGTGGTATGGTTTTTGTATGATAAATATTTTTATTTGAAGAAAAATTCTTTTTGTAAGATTATACATCATAAGTAGCTTGCTAGTTTCTTTATAAAACAAAAAGAATTTAAATTTAAGTTAATTGGAAGCCAAAAATTTCAGTAAACGAAATTTTGTAAAACACTATTCCTATGAAAGGGATAAAAAGAGCAATATAGCTTGGAAATATTTTTACATTAAAATTATTTTTATGGGTGAAAAAAATAAATAGTAGAAATTAGGAATAGAGTACATTTTTTAAAAAGGGAGACGTAGAACTTGAAATTTAGTTAAGTAACTGCATTAGTATTGTAGATAGGTAGGGATTTGACATACTATAATTTATTGGAATGAAAGGGGTAATGATATAATTTTCTATGAATCAACCAAGCTATAAATAAACATGTTTTGTTGAAATTATAAGAAATATGCGGAAAAAAATCCTTGCAGTTTCACACAAACATAAATCATCCTTTAAAGGATTCATAGAAGATTTTTAATGGCTTCTGTAGTAGTTCAAATATATCAAAACATAAAATCTTTAAATATAATTAAAAGTGTAGTAAATGGAATAAATGTTAGTAAGTGTAGTAGGAAAAAGTCAAGGAACTCTTGAGAGATTCGTTGTTCTTATCTACTCCAGATTTTGTAATATGAAAATTATGAAAGAACATTTTGAAAACAAATAAGGTATGCCTTTGGAATAAATGGTTTGGTGAAAACAAATAAGTTTTTGAAAAAGAAAAAATTAATGAAATAGTTGAATCAAAGATTCCAATTTTTAGAAATTTATAAAGGTCTTTAAAAGTAAAAATAGGTTAAATTCTAAACTTAGAATTGTTAGTATTCCCATCTAGGTTTAGGGAATAATTTAAATTCAAACACCGGAAGAGTGTAAGGTAAAGCCATCAAGTATTTATCGATTTAATAAGAAGTTTTAGGTAACACTTTTAAAGGCAAGAATTTTGGGATCTCAACAATTTTTGAAGCTTTAATTTTTGAAAGGAAGAAATAAATGCCAAACCAAGTTTTAAAATATAGAGTAGATATGAAAGGGAGGCTAGGGTTAAGGATTCCCTAGGATTAAGACATGTATTGTGAGAACGTACTTGAAAAAAATGGTTTTTCAAGGAGTCTTTCAAAAGGTTTTCAAAATCTAGTTTTGAATGTATATATATATATGTATATAGATAAAAGTTTTGTTAAGAGTGGGTTTTAAAGGTTTTTTATATATATGTCAGAATTCCTTTTATTCGTGCCCACCCTATCTATGGGAAAGTGAATGGGAACAAGTTTTAGGAGATATGATGAACCTTCCCCAGTTATTCTTGTAGAAATGCTAATGTTTGTTTCTTATATAAGCTAGTAGTAGCAGAGGAATTTTGGACATGAAAGTAAATCAAGCAGATTAGCCGAGTGCAACCTTTAGGAGATGGATAGGTTGGAAATAAATATGAGGAAAAGGCTTTGCGACCATAAGGAAATTTGTGCATTTTTAGTATTGATGCATAAAAGTGGGCTTAAGCTATTAGGTTTCCTATTATCTACTCCGATTTAAATGGTAAATAAGTGAAAGTGTTTTCTCAAAATAAAAATAGTGGAAATCTTATATTTAAAAGAGAAAGGAAAATGATATGAAATTTGTCAAATAAATTTTATGGAAATTTCGTAAAAAGAAATTGTTATAGGTTATTTTTTGATAACCATCGTAGAACTTTTTAAGCACATTGTTATATTCACCCTTAATGTGTATTTTGCTTTTAGTGGAAGCAGTGGGTGTTTGATATTTTAGTTCAATAAAATAATTAGACAAACCACTTAAATTTCGTTAAAAAGAAAAATTGAAAGAATTTGACAAAAACAGGTGGAAAGCTTTTTTTTTCAATAATTATTTAGCATTTTATTTTACACATTGTTGTACTTATCTCCAATGTGTATTTTACTTTTAAAATGGAAATTTTGAATAAAAAAAGAGAATTTAAAAAGTCTATAGAGCACTACTTCTGAACTTTTTTTTGAAATAAATATTTGGAAATATACGGGTAAATGCTAGTAAGTTAAAAATTTAAAAGAGATTTTAGCAGTTTTAAAACTTTCTAGCTTTGTGAAATTTGAAAATAGGAAGATTTTAAAATCTTAGGGGACTTACTAGTTGTATGGAAATGGTAAAAATCAGAAGTTGAACTAAACTGTAAAAGAAACGAAAAAGCAGACTTTATAGTTTTAAAGACTAATTCGCTTTGTGAAATTTATGATCTTTGTTGAAAAGACGAAGTAAAAATGTTTTGATATTCACTTAGAAAGGGAAGAAATAATTTTGGAGTTAGATAAATAGGATTAAGTAGCCCAATAGGATAAGGTTGACTGTAGAGTTTGAAAAACAAATGGAAGGGTATGAGAAAGTTATGGTGGAAAGTTTGTGTTCCATTTCTGATATTTCAGTACACACCTTGTTTGATTCAGGAGCATCTCATTCCTTTATCTCTAGTTCTGTGGATGGACTTCATTTAGATGCTTCCATCATTTCTGATCCGGTAGTAGTCTCAAACCCAGTTGGAGGATCGGCTTACTTGTCGATGCTTTTCCGAGGTTTGAAAATTTTGATTCTTGGAGTAGAGTTTGACTGTGAGGTACTCGTTCTTGGTTTCTCCGCTTTTTGGTCTTATTTTAGGTATGGACTGTTGTCGATGTATGGGGCGATCTTAGATTGTGACAAGAGGGTAGTCTTGTTAGGTACGTGCAGTGGGTGTACCTTGCTGGTTTCATGTGATCCACGAGGGTCTGTTATGCTTAGCTACCTTTATTCTTTAGACGTATCACCTGATGATCTTAGTTCTGTTCCAGTTGTTTCTTTGTACCATGATGTTTTTGAGGAGGTAACCGGCCTTCCTCCATAGAGGGATGCTGATTTCAGGATATATCCTGTTGATAATGCTCGGCCGGTTACTCTACCGGTTCGGGATATGGGCCCGAAGGAGAGGATTAGGATTTCATATCCACATCTCTTGTTGGTAAGTTTTCTTTTGAACTTCCTATCTTTGATCTTTTCCTAATTATGATCCTTTGATAAATCTTTTTAGGTGACACTTTGTGTTGGTAGGGATGTTTGTAAACATGCCATTAGGACATGTTATGTTTGATGGTTGCTTGTGGTTGCAAGTGGATTCCAATGTTTGCAAATGGATACATTGCATGCACTAGATAGATATTTATTAGGATAATCGGCCAACTAGGTACACACACCTGCATATGCGTACCAGTTATCTATTGCATTTGCACATGGTTGTGTGTGTATATATATATATATATGTATGTGTATATATATATGTATGTATATATATAAATGGATGTTGCATATGGACGGTGCATTTGGGTGAATGATTGAAACATACATATAGAATTATCAATTATACTAGGGTAATTGCATACATTTGGTTGCATGGCATAAGCATACTTGCATTACAGGAGGTCAACTGAATCAGTAGACCGACTACCTTTTCGCATTAGGTAAGTAAATATCCATTTCACTTTGCATAAATCATAAATTGCATTAGTTAAAAATAAGGACAATGGTAGAAATGGATGATGGATGTAGTTTTTGGATGACGGATGTTATTTACATTGTTCCGTCTTTGGAGATTTTGGGGACGAAATCCTTTAAGGGAGGAGAATGCAACACCTCGATATTTCAGGGGAAAAATAATTAAAAAGGAATTAAAATAGAAGAAGTTATTATTAAAAGAAAATTTATAGGAAACGTGTAATTAAAGTACACCTCATGTTTTTACACTAATTAGTTAATGGAAATATAAATAATAAACTTAGACAACTGTGAAAAATGGACATTTTGCAAATATTGGAATTTGGCCACAAAACTTAGACTATTGTTTTCGTGGCAATTTTCTGATTAATTTTCATATATAATGTTTTCCAAACGGAGTTCGAACGAAGAAGTTATGACCGTTTGAAGTTTTGGCATCAGAAACAATTACACATATGAAATTGGTAACTTACATTAATTATAGTTGATTGATTGATTGCTGATGTGTGTTAAATTACATATGTACATAGTCAGCAATGATTCGGTAGAATTTATAAAAAAGGGAAACATATTATATACACAAAGTTTGGAATTATTTCAATAACTTACGCGTTTATGCGCACATTTAAATGTTTGAATTTGATTAATGAACTTAATTAGAAACAAGAGTACTGTATTAATACATATACACACACACACACATATGTATAAGGAGAGAAATGGTAAAAATATTTATTGATAATAAATGCACATTATTAGTAATTAATGTACGTTACAATTGTAATTAATATGCGTTACAACATTTACTGATGTACGTTAATTGGAAATTAGTGTAGATTATAAACATGTAAGATGAGGAAACTAAATTTGTTTATAAAATATATATTCTTGGAGTTTAAATCTTTAATGTTTATAAACATAAGATTTAGATAGGAGGATATAACGTAACAAATAAATGTTGTAACGGACAAGAATCAATGGGGAATGGTTAAAATTAGTAAGCAATCAATTAAGAAAATTAACTATGAATGAATAAAATTAACCAATGGAATGATTAGTTTAAATTGTATACGTATATATGTATACATATATCCTAATTAATTGTACACATTCAAAAGTGTAAATAAATGTGTAACATACCTAATTGATGAATAGATGAGGATTGGGAATTAATTGATTGGCTGAATTAATGACATAATTGACATTAATGAGAATGTATAACAAAGGAAATTATTATGGATGTAAATTTGGCAAATTAAGATGGATTGATTGCTAACAAATGCAAATATTTAAAATCAAGATCTAATGAGATTCATAAAATGGGAAACAATTTGTAAAGTCAATTAAGAAGGAGAGTATAATCTCTCAAAAAGTGTAATGAATACACACAAACTACAAAAATGGAAATTTTTCAATGCAATCAATTAATGGGAATAATTAATTAACGTTGATTTATTTTCCGACGTGGTGGTTTTCTATTGGACTGAGTGATGTGGTTTTTGATTTCCTAGCGTTCTATTGGTCCAGTGACGTGTATGAGCCAGAATGAATAACCATGAGGTGTTCGGATGAACATGATTTAACCTAGGAAAATCTAATGGATTATATGCACTCACACTATTTATAAATAAACCATCTAACCTAAATCCTAATCTTTTATTCAGCCGTCGCCAAAAGTCTACCCAAAAATTTGTGTGTTTTCTTCTTCCTCCTTTCTCCACTAAATAAATAATTCTCTTCCAAATCAAATTAAAAATATATATACGAGTTATTTGAAGAATTATGAAGAATTTAAAAAGAGGAAGATAAGAAGAAGAAAAGATTTTCAAATTTGTACAATCTCAAGTGCCAGGTGAGTGGGAATTAACATGAAATAGAAAAATAAAGTAGTTGAACTTTAGTTCTTTTCTAGCATGATAATATGAATTAATTTCTGTTAATAATTGAGGTTTGATGCAAATTATTGTAACTTCTTCTTCTACCACTTCTTAATTCTAATTCATAATTGGCTTAAAATATGGAACGTATAAATTGCTTATTCCTGTTTTATGGCGTCAATGAGATTGGTTTAATTAAATTGAATTATAATTGTTATTCAAATTTTAATGGCATAACTAGTTAGTTGGGTAAATTCAGAATATGTTCTTTGAATAAAATTGGAAATTTGGTTGGTATAATGACATAATTCCGAATATGGTTATGGAATAAAATTGGGAATTTTAATTGGTATATGTATTTATTCCATATGCGGCCTTAAACGTAAAAAGTCGAATTTTATGCAATTAATTGGTTTGTGGCTATTGGATAAATTTTTGTACAGATTAAATCTCTAAAAAGGAGAATGTAAATTAGGGTGGAAAATGTGAATTAAATGGACCCTAAAGGTAAGTATAAATTTGTAACAAAACGGTATAAAAAGTACACACAAACCATATGGATTGAACGGACGTGAAATTGAAACACCATTTATGTAAGAAAAATAAAAATTGTGACATAACCAAATCGGATCTAAAAATGGCCTAAAAAAGATTAATGGAAATAAATAATATGTAAACTGTAACAGTAAAAATAATTAATCTAGAAGCGATTTGGTAGGCAAACCCTGTAAAGGTCTGGATAGGTGTTTCATGCAGTTAAGACCAAAATATAGTTTTGGCTATACGTACTAGGATCGAGCAAGAAGGTTCGCAAGGATGTTTGTTACCTTTCATAGGTTGCTAGTACGTAGGATAGATAGCATCCGCAATCATAAGCTTCTTCAGGCAGATCGACGCGGACGGAATAGGACAAGCGTGCTCCGACGTAGGCTTCTTTAGGCAGATCGTTGGAGGATTTTGCACAGCCGACCCAGCTGCGGGCGCTCTTTCGAAGGACCGACACTTTTGATAGGGGCAAATTCATGTTGGTGACCGAGGAGATAGGAGGATAGGAGTCCTGTTTGGCGGAGCTTGAGCGCAACTTCGAGGTCCTGCGAAGTTGTTTGAGTCGGCGCCGGTCAGACGTAAGAGGCATTTAATCACAGTGTACGGGTGAAGAGCATGACTTTCACACTGTAGCAAGTGGATAGACAGTCATGGTGCACGGGTGATGAGCATGACTTTTACGTTGTAGCACGTGGATAGGTAAGGACAGCAGGTCCGACAGGCCGATTGGCGTTTAGTACTACTGCATGGTTGACTTCCCTAGAGTGACCATGGATTTGGCTTCTTAGGAACTGTATCTAAGAAGGATTCACTGCATTATATTATTCACCCTCTGCGATATCGGGGGAAGACCTGGAATTAAACTGTTTTATTCTTTCTACTTCATTTTATTTATCATTCACCAAACTTTATGTTTGACCCATTCCTATTTTTCCTATTTTTCCTCAAACCACAGGAAGACAGTTTAGCAACTATGGCAATTTAGTAAAAAGGCAAGTTTCACTCCTAGGTTCAACACTGTTAGGGAAAGTAGCCTAATCCTGGTAAGTAACTATATGTTGAATACTTTATCATTATTCCGCTGTGAGACTTTATAAACATTACTCTGACTTGCCTTTATTATTTGCAGGATACCAAACCAGCAATTCGTGCTTTAGTGGACTTGGATTTTCGGTTCATCGAAATTTAAGCCTACTGGGGTGTGTGTTGTTACAAAAAGAGAAGAAGAATAAGGTCGAATCTATTCTTTGAAGAAAAAGGTAAATTACAAATCTAAATCTATGCCAATGTTTAATTCAAATCTCTTCATAGGTTTATTATTTTAATAAATATGTATATAATAATGATATATATTTTGGTAGAAATAAAGGGAGTGAATCAAAAATAAAGGATTTAGATCTGGAGATTTGGAAGCATAGAGGTGAGTGAAAATTATATATAATATTGGATTTATATCATTATAAATCTATTCCTTTAGTGCCTAAAATGTAGATTTTGGAATTATAGGAATAAATTAACATATATATATATATGTATGTATGTATGTATGTATGTATGTATGTATGTATGTATGTATGTATGTATGTATGTATGTATGTATGTATGTATAACACATACACACATACAGTGAGCTTAAGATTCTTGCCTATATACTGTATAAATTGTTTGCTTTGATTAAATATTGTATACACGTAAAGCTAGAATGTAAGGGTGAAAGTATTCCCTAAAAGTTATGATATAAGTCTTTAATATGATTGTAGGATGATTCCAGATTTTGTTAGTTGAATGTTAATAGTTGTTAAACTTGAATTCAAAATTGTTTCTAATTTTATTGGGATTTAAGTTTATATTTTAATTCGTTAGAATGAAAAATGTTTCTATGTGAATTGCTATAAATTATCCAAGTTTACAATTATATATAAAAATGTTTTGCTTAAAATAACAAGGAATATGCCTAAAAGAAAGAGATGTACCAAATATGGATGTTTAACATATATTACAATATCTATTTTAGTAAAAACAAAACAGATAATTCCTTGTAATTCCAAACGCAACACAAACCCTCTTTTAGATAATTTATGGGAAATTACAGTGTTAACATTTCCTTTTGGAAAGATATAGTTCCAATGCATTAAAATGTAGAAATCCCTAAATGTAAAACCAAATTATTGTAAAAAGAAATAATAACAATAATCATGTTATTGATTTAATATAAATGGTTTAAGGTAAGTAAGGAAATAGACAATAATCGATGAAGGTATGAATAAGACAACGAAATAAGGAACTAGAAAGTTATAGTAATCAAGAAAAGTGGGTATTAATTTGAAGGAATCGGTGAATTATACTTAATTGTAATAATTGAAAAGGAGCAGTAAATTATGGAAAATTTTACTAATTGAAAATAAAGAGGTAAAAGATATTTAATCGATTAATTTTTAAAATGAAGTAGTAAATGATTCAATGGCATTAATAAAAATAGGGTAATTTCATGTAGAAGTAAATGAACACTTATAATTGAAATTAGAAAGCGTAATAATTCTCCATCTAAAATTATATAGACTCAAGTATACATTTGTGATGGGTGTGAATTGTTGGATCTAGCCAATATTTGGATTAGCTATAAATAACGCTGTCATTAGTAATGGTTGGAACGTGAGGTTAGTAATGTTACACAATAGAAGTTTGCTCTCTGCATGGAGCTACCCATAGTCGTGTAAACATTATACTGATATAGAACACCTCCAAATGTATCACCCATAGGAATATACGTTCACGTATAGGTGTAGGGAATATACCAAAGGGTAGTTCACCTCGGCTTTGAAGTCTTAAATGGCCAATTAGGGTCTGCTTCAATCCCAACACAGGGTACTAAGTAACTAGTGGACATTTCCTTGATTTGCACTAGGCTATCTTAATTGGATGGTGGTGTAAGCTCGGCGCTATATCGGCACTGTTGGTACCATATATTTGAGAAGTAGGGATGTATATATCAGGTCGAGAGCTCCACGATCCTATAACAGTCAAAAAATGTTGGGTTACGCCTAGAGACGAACTACACCACCTACTAGTACGTTCCGGATGGGATATGCCTCAAAGTTAGTTTGTTTGTCATTAGGAGGCACTCTAGATAACACCTAGATAAGTCTTTAAGACAAATTAGAATACAACTAAATAGTTGTATTACGATTATTTGGCACAAACAGGAGGTTCCTCGATGTAAGTAGGCAACTCGGCTTAGACTCTGTTGGTGGATGCCCGTGTAGAGTCATGGATACTAGCAAGGAATGTATTTTAGTCCATAGGACGACTGTGATACTTATTGTTTAAACCAAAAATTGCACAAACACCCAAAAGAGTATAGTAGAGAATATAAAATGAAGAAAAGTACATTAAAAAGAGCAAGAAAATAACACATAGCGTTTTATAGTGGTTCCTCTAATCATTGTATACATCCACTTAACTTTTTTGATGATTTATAGTGTTATTTACACTTCTATTCTTACGGATCGGTATAAATCCATTATGGATCTTTATAAATCTGTGAGTGATTACCAAAGAATATTGTTTAGAAAGCAAGGAATCAAAAAGATCCTCAAAAATGTGCCCATGCCCTCCTATTCGTAGCTGTAGTTTTTAATGCCCAGACCTATTCTCCTTGAGAAAGCCATGGCTACGTCATCAAAATTTGTGGACCGGTACTGATCCATAGGCTTGGATAGGTACCGATCCATAAGATCACTAAATGGATTATTGTGAACTCTTTATGTTATCTTGATTTATTGCTAGCTTTTTGATTCCAAGTTCGTTTCTTCATTATTAGCTTGCTTCTTAGTCCAAATGATGGATTTATAAAAGAATGGAGTTGCCGACTTCAAGTACTCATGGAGATCGATAGAGAATTGCATGGGATCGATGAAATGGAACTTGGAATAAGCTACTAGCATAATCGCTAATGAGTAGGAGGAGTTAAGGAAAATTTTGGTAAAGTATTGTAGATCGGTATCGATCCAAGTGGTTGGATCGATACCGATCCAACACTTGTTAGGTTTTTGTGCTTTGGATTCTTGGAGTGGTTTTGTCTTCATCTCGAAGCTCAGTTTGCACTTGGTTTTTGGACTCCGTGGCTATCTCTCCAGGCTTCATGCCTTGATAGCTTGCAAGTTGCACTCCTCAAGTTAGTCCGTATACTACCTTGTAAAAAGGCTAGATATCATTTGCCCTTAAAATGACTTGCGAACTTAAGGTGTTCTTTGCTCAAGAACAGATGTTAAAGTTGATGGGATATTAGCAGTTGAATTTTCTAGTTATCAGCCGATCAAGCTATTGTGAATCATCTTGTTCTTTTGGATTCTCTTGTCAATCACGGGTTGTTCCAAAACTCTTACAACCTAAAACTCTAGGCTCTGCCTAAGTGTAGTCTATACGTCGTCATTATTTTGATTTCATTCAAAGTTATTACATTACATATAAAAATCATCCTTTGTTCATCCGGGATCTATCAAATCTACTCTAATTATAAGGCGTTCAAATCCTCCTACCAAATTATATATGTTCTTAGGTTCGATCTCTTCGGATCGTTTTATGTTCAGTTTAATGCACGATCTCTCCAAATCATTTTATATTTACTTTAATGTGCGATCTCTTAGAGTGTTTAATGTTTAAGTTAAGGGAACGATCTCTCAGGGTCGTTTACCATTTAAGTTGAGGGGACGATCTCTACAAATCATTAACCAATTCTGTTGACATTAAGGGCCGATAGTTAAATCCACAATCTCTCCGGATCATTAATTGAATCCAAGGTCATTCGACCCCGATAGTCAAATCCACGGTCTCTTCAGACCGTTAAATCCATGGTCTCTCCAAACCCTTGCTGAGCCCATTCCACCCACTCTCCGATGAGGGGACTTAATAACAAGCAAGGTCATCCGCTCACTCTCTGATGAGGGGACTTACATCTTGCACTTTGGTTCCTGCCCTTTGGCCAGGACTTAAAGCGATCAGTATTTTACAAGCCCAATATCTTAAAGCGGCACCTTGCACTCCAGTCCCGTCTCTTCGAACGGGACTTTAAAGAGGCCAATATCTTACAAGTCCAGCTGCTCGGTCTCCAGCAAGGGGACTTGCACCTTGCACTCCAGTCCCATCTCTTCGGACGGGGCTTAAAGCGATCAATATCAGTCATCACATTCAAGTGGTTTATATAATCCTAATCAATTCTAGAGGGTCATTAATCTCCGTTGGTCTTTCCTAATCGGATTTAGTCATTACTCATGGAGTCTAAGTCAGGGCATCTAATAGATATCTAATTTTATCAAGTTCACCTTCAGACCTCCAATTCAGAGCATACTTAGGGACCTAATAGGAACCCGTATACATGTAAACGGTCCAAAGTTAATATTGTACAAATATCCTAAATAACCATATCAGGCATCTAACACAAAGCGTGCTTAGGGAACGATTGGGATCCTGTATACGTTTAAGCGGCCTATGGTAATTTTGCATCATTTACTTAAATTCAGGGTAAAGGAATCGAACCTGACCCAAATCCATCCTGATCATGGGGTTGTCATCCAATGGGAATCTCCGATCCATAAATTTATCTTGCCCCCCATTCCAACATTCAGCTTTTGGTTCCAGCTTTTGCTGTTATGCATTCTTATTCCGATTTCCCACTTTGGATCCAATGCCAACTGCTTCAGGCAAAAGAGCTCATCCTATATCCAAATCGATCGTGCCCTCGAATCATGGAGGCATTGTTTCAGTTTTTTTTGTTCTATCTCCGGGATGTGCGTCATTTCCAGCTATGCCAAGATTACTGGTGCCTCCGATTTCTTATGGTTCGGTATTGATCCATGATTGAGGATCAGTACCGATCCGTATGGTTGGTGCGGGGTTCGCTCCAGCTTGTTCAACTCTGCCTACACTCAGGCTTCTGGTCTTTGGTTCTGGTTTGTGGCAACTCCAGTTGTTCCTTGTTATCCTATCCTTCAGAGGGACCCATTATGTAACAACCCAAAATTTAACCTGTAATAATTAATTTGTTAATTAATTAAATAATAAAATAAATTTGTGAAATTATTAGAATCAAGCCATGAAAGTTGCACCACTATGTCCATTGTAAATTTCTGGTCGATTTCCACATATAGAATGTCAGAAACCGAGTTAATATGACCAAGTTATAAAATAAATGAAATAAAAAGGGAAAAAACTATGTGATACAGGTCGACCGGCCGGTCGACCTGGGCAAGGGGGCGGTCGACCGCCCGATCGACCCGCCTTCCCTTTTGGAAAGCGAACGAATGTTGATTCGTTCAAACAATTTAGTGACGAGTGAACACATATTTTTCATCGTTTAAACTGATCTGGTGCCTCCGTTTCTGCATCCGATGGCCCCTATTCAGCCTATGACATGGTTGCATCTTATTCAATCTCCAAATCCAACGGTCTGAGATCCACTTCTACACCTATAAATAGACCCCTAGACCTAACACTTTTTCTCATTCTAGGTTTTTTCCAATTGGGTTCACCTTTCTAAGAAGGACCCTAAATGGAATAATTTTTCCAAAGGAGAAAATCGTTATAAATTAAATTATTTTACAACTCCAAGTGGATCAGGGAAGACCAAAGGAATAGCTTAGGACCGGAGGTGAGTGATTGTAATTATTTTAAGATTTCTTTAAGTAATTTAAAATAATAGGGTTTCCAATAGTTGTAGTTTTACTACGATTTTTGGAATAGCCTTTTCAGTAGTTTATTTAAAGTTTTTAGAATTATTTTCAGTCTATTTCCTTTCAGCTATTTTTTCAGTAATTTTAGTTTTTTTCTGTTAGTTATAGCTTTTTCGTTTATTTGCACTTATTTACAGTATTTTAGTTTATTTACTGTTATTTATACGTTATTTACATCTTCTTTCTACAGTTTGGGTTTTCTTCTATTTTCAGTTTTCTTTTATTCCTCCTTCTTCTTCGCGTATGGATTAGAATAGGATTAATGCGAATACAGATTAAATTGTAAGAAAAATGAAATAATGGAATATAAGATGTAAAATTCAAAGACTGTAATATAAATGGAACTGGACTGAAATTACGCCTAATTATGACGTTAATTGGACTGAATTAAAAAATTGACCTAGTTATAACTTAGAATTATAGATAAAAAGTGTAAAAAATGTAAGAAGCTTATTTTCACACTTAGGCCTTGGGTTAAGTAATAAGCACGATTATAACATTGGTTATAATAAGAAAAGGACAGAATAAGGCTTATTTCAAGACTTATGAGAAATTAATAAGCATAGATAGTAGAGAAAAATGTAAAGGCTTATTTAAATAATTTACCTAAGTTAATAAGCAAAGATGAAAGTAGGACCTGTACCAAATAGCATCCCTATGAGACGGAACGGTGAGCCTAGGGCATGCTTATGCTAAGAATGGTAGTAATCGGTCAAATAGAAGTCCAAATCACGGGGGATTTGGATAAGGGGTGCAACTAGATATTATTTGGATGAAGGACCAGTGCCAATGGCATTTCCCCTATAGATTCTATGGACACACGGTGATCTCACGTTAGCCTAAAGTGGGACGAGGGGCACGCTTATGCTGGAAGTTTGAGGTAATAAGAAGACCCAATAGGTGGAGCAAAAGGTAGCATAGGCATAGTGGCAGTTACACACGCGACTTCCATTCGGGTGCTCAGTAATTGCTATGAGTTCCAAGCACTTAGTATGAGTGTCTTTCGTAGACACCATTGCCTTCTGTGTAGGGAGCTATATATTTTGTCCAGATCCACAAATGTTGCTCTATGCATCTTTCGTAGATACCATTGGTTGTTGTGTAGGGAGTTATATAGCGGCTGGTCCACAGTAAGGTCTATGTAGTAGTAAGCCGATCAAAAAGGGTAGAATTAGGGCCACATCCTAATTACAGGATTAGGAATTCGGCCTAATTAAAACAGAAATCAAGAACAAGTGCAAGCAATCAAAGTTAACCTATCTTATAAATTAAGCAATATTTAATCGTACTTATTTTCAGTTTATCTCTTTCCTATTTCCCTTGTTATCCTTATTTATGCTAGAACTGTTGTAGAGTCTATTACTTTTATCTTGCTTAAAGACTCTGGTAATTACTATAATTCACCAAACTTTTAGTCTGATCCATTCCTCTATTTTCCCTTTCCTCCACATAGGCAATCAAAGGAGAAGTTAGTAGATTGCTGTTGCTTGGCGGTTTCTTGGAGGAGTTCTCTACTATGTATTTCTTTTATTTCAGCTTTAGTTCTTTTTATGTACTGGCTTATTATGAGGGATATTATGTACTCTGATTTTAAGACTATGAAATTTTATTTCATAAGACATGATGGGTTTTGAGATTTGGATGTTGTATTTGTATTTGAGTTATTTATGAAGTAATCATCAAGCTTTGTTTTAATTAAGTTATTATTTTAGTTTCCGCTGTTTTTACCTATTTTTTCCTTGTGAATCTTAGTCTCTGTTAGTTTCAGTTATACCTACAACGCACCACGCCTTTTAATGTGTCCTTTTGGGTATATTAAGGGGTGTGGGGTGTTTCACTCGGTATTAGAGCCTAAGGTTACAGGATTCCAAATTTTTTTTAAGAGTAAAGTATTTTTCAAAATAACTTATTTTAAAGGAATTTTTCAGAAAAGAACTTTTAGGAATGATTTTTAAGTATAAAAGAATTTTTATAAAAATCCCCTCATAAGTCCAGTTCAATTTCCCTTTGACTCTTTCCTAAACTATCATTTTCTTTTCATAGAATGGATGATGCCCCGATCCTTCCCTGGGGCATTCCAGTCCTAGCCTGGTTTTGTAGGTACTTACAAGCCACCACTCCAGAGGTGCACAGGCCTGTGCCCAATTCTGCACCAGCGGGTGGGAATCCCATCAACCCACCTGCCTCCATCAATTTCTCTAAGCGTTGTAAAGATTTTGCGAGTTTGGGTGGCAAGACTTTTTCTAACAAGGAGACTTTTGTGGAGGCAAGAGCATGGATTAGGGACACAGAGAGGATTTTTGGTCTTTTGGGATTGGATGGTCAGCAGCGAGTTCAGCTAGCCACTTTGCAACTGAAGGAGGAGGCATCTTATTGGTGGGAGGTGGTCGAGTTAGAGGGAAGGAATATTACTTGGGATGGATTCCGAGAGCGATTTGATAGGAAGTTTCTATCTCAAGTGGAAGAGTGTTCAGTTGGAGAGGTTTATCAATTTGAAGCAAGGGAGTTTGTCTGTTAAGGAATACATCAATCAATTCAATGAGCTGTCGCGGTTTGGTATGGATTTGGTGAACACACAACATAAGAAAGCCATGAAGTTTGCGAAGGGATTGAATCAACCCCTTCAGGGATTATTGCTGACTCATGTACTAATGGGAGCTACTTATGAGTCTTTTGTCGAGATGGCGCTTATGTCGGATACAGTCAAGGAGGGAGAGTCTAAAGAGGAGGTTAAGTCAGAAGGTTCAAAGAAGAAGTGGTGAGAAAAGAATAAGAAGAAGAAGAAAGTTGATGGTCCTCAGAAGCAGATTAAGAAAGGAATAAAGTGTCATGGTTGTGGGAAGGTTGGACATATTGCCAAGGATTGCTGGAAGGAGAAGATGAAGGGAAAGTGCTATACTTGCGGGCAGCCCGGTCATTTGAGTAGGAGTTGTCCCCAGAAAGCGAGTGCACCAGTTGCGCAGATTCAGGCGTTAGACACAACACCTTCAGGTAGCATTCCAGATAGAGGTAGGATAGTCACAGTTGAAGGTTTGATTTCTATATCTGATTTTCCCATTCGAACTTTATTTGATTCTGGAGCATCACACTCTTTAATCTCTAGTTCTCTAGTAGATTGTTTGCACTTGGACATATCATTAGTAGTAGACCCCATTATTGTTTCAAACCCCATAGGAGGATCGACACACTTATCTATGGTTTGTAGGGGTTTGAAAATCTTTATCCTAGGCATAGAATTTGACTACGACACCTATGTTTTGGGATTCTCGGGGTATGGGATGATCTTAGGGATGGATTGGCTATCCATATACAGAGCTATCTTAGATTGCGAGAGGAGAGTCATTGGACTTGAGACTTGCAGTGGTAGGACTCTAGAGGTACCTTGCGACATGCAAGGGTCGGTCATGTTGAGTTTTCTCTATTCCCTCGATTCATCGTCATCAGAGATGCATTCGATTCCTATCATCAGAGATTTTTCATATGTTTTTGAGGAGGTTAGGGGTCTGTCCCTTAAGAGAGAGATTGACTTCAGGATTTATTTGACCGAGAATGCTAAGCCAGTAGCATTACTTGTGAGGCACCTAGCACCTAAGGAGAGGAAAGAATTGAGCAAGCAGATTCGTGAGCTTTTGGAGTAGGGATTCATAAGAAGGAGCATATCAGAGTGGGGAGCGCCAGTTGTCTTTTCCACTAAGGCGGATGGTTCTCTCCGATTTTGCGTAGATTATAGAGAATTAAATAAGCTCACCAAGAAGAACCGATATCCACTCCCTAGGATTGATTATCTTTTTGACCAGTTGGTAGGTTCTTCGGTTTTCTCTCAGCTTGATTTAGCCACGGGATTCCATCAGCTTAGAGTCGCTGATGACAGTATAGATAAGACTGCCTTTAGGACACCGGATGGATTATTCGAGTGGTTGGTTATGCCTTTTGGGCTAACCAATGTCCCAGCCTATTTCGTTGATTTGATGAGCCGCGTCTTTAGGGATGTCCTAAATAAGTTTGTGGTGGTATTTGTGGATGATATCTTGGTATTTTCCAAGAATATGGAGGAGCATGCTATTCATTTGGAAGAAGTTCTTCGCACACTTCGTAGTCATCATTTGAGGGCTAAGTTTTCGAAGTGTCATTTTTGGAGAGAGGAAGTTTGTTTCTTGGGGAAATAGTCTCGAAGGAAGGTTTGGTTGTTGACCCCGCCAAGGTTATTGCAGTGCAAGATTGGAAGGCCCCCAAGAACGTTACCGAGGTTAGGAGCTACCTAGGATTAGCTGGCTACTATAGGAAGTTCATTAGAAACTTTGCCAAGATTTCGGCACCACTCACGCGCATTACTAAGAAGAAAAAAGCTTTCATGTGGGATGTGGATTGTGAGGATTCCTTCACGAAGCTTAAGAGAGCCCTTACTAGTGCACCAGTGTTAGTTTTACCCGATGGAGCTAAGCCTTTCACTGTATACACTGATGCAAGCAGGACGGGTCTAGGAGCAGTATTGATGCAAGAAGGGAGAGTAGTGTGTTATGGTAGTAGAAAGTTGAGGACGCATGAGAAGAACTATCCTACCCACGATTTGGAGTTGGCTGCATAGTTTTTGCACTTAAGGCTTGGAGGAACTACTTGCTTGGAGAGAGGTTTGAGCTTTTTACCGACCACAAGTCATTAAAGTACCTATTCTCATAGAAGGACTTGAACAAGAGGCAACAAAGGTGGATGGAGTTTTATCCTCGTATGATTTTGAGATAGCTTATACCCCTGGAAAAGGTAATGTGGTTGTAGATGCATTGAGTAGAAAGAAAACAACCCTTAGTCCTTTGTTCATAGAGTGGAGGATCTTGAAGTTTGTTTCTACCTTTGATTTTAAGCCCTCTACGGAGATTACTCTGGATTGTTGGCGATGTTAGAGGTGAGGCCTACCCTTATGGATCAGATTGGCTTGAGGCAGTAGGAGGATTCAGAGCTCATGGACATTATGGATAGGATTTGCCGAGGAGAGGACTCAAGACATCTCCAACGCTATTCCATTGATAGTAGAGGTGGCTTAGGAGAGATGGGAGGCTTTGTGTTCCACGCACCAGTGACTTGTTGAGAGCAGTTTTGGAGGAGGCGCACCATTCCTGTATGACTATTCATCCGGGTGGTGACAAAATGTATCGGGATATGAAGAGGATGTTCTTTTGGGGTGGTTTGAAGAAGGACGTAGCGGAATTCGTAGCTAAGTGTCTTATATGCCAAAGGGTAAAAGAAGAGCAGCAGAAGCCTGGTGGATTACTTCAGCCCTAAGATGTGCGAAAGTGGAAGTGGGACAGTATTTCTATGGATTTCATTGATGGTTTACACCGTTCTAGGAAGGGGAACACTAGCATTTTGGTGATTGTTGATAGATTGATCAAGAGTGCTCACTTAATCCCAACTAAGAGTAAGCATACAACTTCATATTTGGCATCCTTGTATATTCGGGAGATAGTCCGTCTACATGGAGTTCCTTCTAGAGTTGTTAGCGATAGAGATCCCATTTTCACTAGTGAGTTTTGGAGAAGCTTACAGGAGGCACTAGGGATGCAACTTAGGTTGAGTACGGCTTATCACCCACAGACAGATAGCCAAACAGAGAGGGTAAATAGGGTGCTTGAGGATTTGTTGCAGATGTGCATTTTGGACTTTGGAGGAACTTGGGAGGAGCATCTTCCGTTGGTTGAGTTTTCGTACAATAATAGTTACCAAACAAGTATAAGAATGGCACCATTTGAGACTTTATATGGGAGACCTTGCAAGTCCCCATCATGTTGGGTAGAGTTTACGGAGAAGTTATTACTTGGACCTGATATGGTTAGGGAGACCGCTGAGATGGTGGATTTGATTTGGCGAAGGATGAAGATGGCTCAAGACAGACAAAAGTCGTATGCGGACAAGTGGAGGAGAGACTTAGAGTTTAAGGTTGGAGACTTAGTTTTTATCAAAGTATCCCCGCTTAGGAAGGTGGTAAGATTCGGATCAAATAGACAGTTAGCCCCTAGATTTGTTGGATCATTTCCTATCACAGAGAGAGTTGGGAAGATGGCTTACCGAGTGAAGCTACTAGAGAGACTCGCAGGAGTGCACAACATTTTCCATGATTCGCACTTGCGAAAGTGCTTACATGACTCGACGAAGGTTGTAGAGCCTAGTCAGTTGGAGGAGGTGGAGGTAGAAAGAGAAGCTTCTATTCGGCGTATCCCCACGAAGATTGTTGGAAGAGACATCAAGCAACTAAGGAATAAGGAGGTTCCACTGGTGAAGGTGCAATGGGGAGATGATGTTGCAGACGCCCCTTGGGAAGCAGAAGAGAATATTCGTACTTCCTATCCTCATCTTTTTGATAGTAAGTTTTAGAATTCCTTTTTCCATCTTTATATTTGAATAGGTTCTTTCCTTTATTATCCTTTGGGAGGGTAGAACTTAGGATTTAACCTATGGATGGTAGGATTTGATGTAAACATGTTAATAGAACATGTTATGAATGATGTATTCTAGTGATTGCAAGTGTTTTCTAGTGGATGCTATGGACGCATATAGGTACACTAGGCATTATTATTCCTTAGGGATCGGCCTAACTAGGACACTAGAGCATATGCATATGGATGTGTGTGCATTTTTATTTTATTTCCATGATTGCTATAAATGGATGTTTATCACATGATTGTGGCATTTGGATGATGTTTGTAGTACGCATATAGAATTATCAGTATCATTAGGAAATTTTTGCATTCATTTGGCTACATGGCACGGATATGATTGCCTAAAAAGGAGGTCGACTGAATCAGTGGACTGCCTAATCTTTTGCATTAGTTAGGAACATTCACACTACACCAATTGCATAAGTATCATAAATTGCATTAGAAATGTTTTAAGGACAATGGATGAATGGTTGATGATTGAGTAGTTAGATTTAGACTTGGATGAAAACATTTAGTACATTCTTTTATCCTTAGAGATTTCGGGGACGAAATCCCTTAAGGAGGGGAGAGTGTAACAACCCAAAATTTAACCCATAATAATTAATTTGTTAATTAATTAAATAATAAAAAAAACTTTGTGAAATTATCAGAATCAAGCCACGGAAGTTGCACCATTGTGTCCATGGTAATTTTCTGGTCAATTTCCATATATAGAACGTCTGATACTGAGCTAATATGACCAAGTTATAAAATAAATGAAATAAAAAGAGACAAAAAATGTGATACAGGTCGACCGACCGGTCGACCTACGCAAGGGGGCGGTCGACCGCCCGGTCGACCCGCCTTGCCTTTTGGCAAGCGAACAAATGTTCGTTCGTTCGAACGATTCGGTAATGAGTGAACACGTATTTTTCATTGTTTCAACTGATCTGGTCCCTCTGTTTCTGCATTTGATGGCCCCTATTCAGCCTATGACGTGGTTGCATCCTATTCAATCTCCAAATCAAACGGTCCGAGATCCACTTCTGCACCTATAAATAGACCCCTAGATCTAACACTTTTTCTCATTCTAGGTTTTCTCTAATTGGGTTCACTTTTCTAGGAAGGACCCTGAACGGAATAATTTTTCCAAAGGAGAAAATCATTATAAATTAAATTATTTTACAACTCCAAGTGGATCCTGGAAGACCAAAGGAAGAGCTTAGGACCGGAGGTGAGTGATTGTAATTATTTTAAGGTTTCTTTAAGTAATTTAAAATAATAGGGTTTCCAATAGTTGTAGTTTTACTACGATTTTTGGAATAGCCTTTTCAGTAGTTTATTTACAGTTTTTAGAATTATTTTCATTCTATTTTCTTTCAACTATTCTTTTCAGTAATTTTAGTTTATTTCTGTTAATTATAGCTTTTCCGTTTATTTATAGTTATTTATAGTATTTTAGTTTATTTACTGTTATTTATATGTTATTTACAGTTATACGTTATTTACAGTATGGATTAGAATAGGATTAACGTGAATACGAATTAAATTGTAAGAAAACTGAAATAATGGAATATAAGATGTAAATTTCAAAGACTGTAATATAAATGGAATTGGACTGAAATTACGCCTAATTATGACGTTAATTGGACTGAATTAAAAAGATTGGCCTACTTATAACTTAGAATTATAACTAAAAAGTGTAAAAATGAAAGAAGCTTATTTTCACACTTAGACCTTAGGTTAAGTAATAAGCATGATTATAACGTAGGTTATAATAAGAAAAGAACAGAATAAGGCTTATTTTAAGACTTAGGAGAAATTAATAAGCACATATAGTAGAGTAAATATAAAGGCTTATTTAAATAATTTACCTAAGTTAATAAGCAAAGATGAAAGTACGACCTGTAGTAAATAGCATCCCTATGAGTCAAAACGGTGAGCCTAGGGCACACTTATGCTAAGAATGGTAGTAATTGGTCAAATATAAGTCCAAATCACATGGGATTTGGATAAGGGGCGCAACTAGATATTGTTTGGATGAAGGGCCAGTACCAACAGCATTTCCCTTATAGATTCTATGGAAACACGGTGATCTCACGTTAACCTGAAGTGGGATGAGAGGCATGCTTATGCTGGAAGTTTGAGGTAATAAGAAGACCCAATAGGTGGAGCAAAAGGTAGCATGGGCATGGTGGCAGTTATGCGTGCGACTTCCATTCGGGTGCTCGGTAAAAGCTATGAGTTCCAAGCGCTTAGTATGAGTGTCTTTCGTAGACACCATTGCCTTTTGTGTAGGGAGCTATATATGTCGTCCCGACCCACAGTAGTTGCTCTATGCATCTTCCGTAGATACCATTGGTTGTTGTGTAGGGAGTTATATAGCGGCTGGTCCACAGTATGGTCTATAGAGTAGCAGGTCGATTAAAAAGGGTAGAATTAGGGCCACATCCTAATTACAGGATTAGGAATTCGGCCTAATTAAAGCAGAAATCAAGGACAAGTGCAAGCAATCAAAGTTAACCTATCTTATAAATTGAGCAATATTTAATCGTACTTATTTTCAGTTTATCTCTTTCCTATTTCCTTTGTTATCCTTATTTATGCTAGAACTGTTATAGAGTCTATTACTTTTATCTTGCTTAAAGACTCTAGTAATTACTATCATTCACCAGACTTTTAGTCTGACCCACTACTCTATTTTCCCTTTTACCCCATAGGAAATCAAGGGAGAAGTCAGTAGATTGTTGTTGCTTGGCGGTTTCTTAGAGGAGTTCTCTACTATGTATTTCTTTTATTTCAGCTTTAGTTATTTTTTTGTACTGGCTTATTATGTGGGATATTATGTACTCTGATTTTGAGACTATGAATTTTTATTTCATAAGACATGATGGGTTAGATGTGGATGTTGTATTTGGTATTTGAGTTATTTATGAAGTAACCATGAAGCTTTGTTTTAATTAAGTTATTATTTTAGTTTTCGCTGTTTTTACCTATTTTTGTCATGAGGATCTTAGTCTCTATTAGTTTCAGTTATAACTACAACGCACCACGCCTTTTAATGTGTCCTTTTGGGTATATTAAGGGGTGTGGGGTGTTTTACATTCATCATTTCTTCTTATTAGATTATCAATCTCTTCTGTATCACTATCATACTCTTTTCCATGTCCACTTAACATTGTTGATGGTTTGTAGGGCTACTCACACTTTTGTTCTTACAGATAGGTATAAACCCATGAGTGATTACAAGAGAATATTGTTAAGAAAATGAGAAATAAAAAAATCCTCAAAAATGAGCCCCTACCCTCGTATTTATAGTTGTAGGTTGCTAAAAACTCACCCAACGATTTCTATATAGGTTTTCACGCCCAAACCTATTCTCCTTGAAAAACCCATGGTCACGTCATCAAAATTTGTGGATCGGTACCAATCCATAGGCTCGGACCAGTACCGATCCATAAGATCACCTAATGGATTGTTGTGAACTCTTTGTGTTGGCTTGATTCATGGCTAGCATCATGATTCCAAACTTGTTTGCATAATTAGTAGCTTGTTTCTGAGTTCAAATGATGGATTTATGAATGAATGGAGTTGCCGACTTCAAGTTCTCATGGAGATCGGTTGAGAATTGCATGGGATCGATGAAATGGAATTTGGAATAAGCTACTAGCATCATCACTAGTGAGTAGGAGGAGTTAGGGAAAATTTGGGTGAAGTATTATGGATTGATATCGATCCAAGTGGTTGGATCGGTACTGATCCACACTTGTTGGATTTTTGTTCTTTGGATTCTTGGAGTGGTTTTGTCTTCATCTTCGGGCTCTATATGCACTTGGTTTTTGGACTTTGAGGTTATCTCTTTGGCCTTCCTGCCTTTATTGGTTGCAAGTTTGACTCATCAAGTTAGTCGGTATACTGCCTGGTCAAAAGGATTGATAACACCTATACACACACATATAGCTATACCTCGAGCATGAAGTCAAAATGACTAATCTTTGAATAATAGACATAACACGTAATGGAAAACAATATGTAGAAAGTACTATTATGGATAAATTGTGTAATCTACTAGTCATCGGAATGTTGTTCAGACCCCTTCCTCATTACAACTCACATGATAGATTTAGAAGGATGGGTACTAGTACAAGGTGGGAACAGTGGAAGAACCAATTTTCTCATACATGCTTTGCACTGACAAGGACACTAGAAAACCCTAGACCCTAGCATTGGTTAGTGTGTGTGTATAAATTATTATACTTTATTATTCCATTGTGAGTTCTTATCGATAGCCCTCTGATATACTTTTGTTTAATTATCGAATACCAACAACAATGATTCGTACCCTAGTGGACTAGGATTTTCGATTTAGTGAAAATTCAGGCCCATTAAGTTGCGGGTTGTTAAAAATTAACTTTTATTAATTTATTTAATTAAACAATTTTAATCAAATTTTGAAAATTTCAAAAACACTTTTATTAATTTATTTAATTAAACAATTTTAATCAAATTTTGTTAATTTCAAAAACACTTTTATTTAGACATGTATACTCTTATTGTCTTAAACAATTCAGGACAACATAACATATATCATTATATATGTTATACTTTTATATATCTATTTAATTAATTGACTTATTTACTTAATTCATTTATTTATTAATCTTATTAATAAATAATATTTTTGAAATTCATTTTATAATATTTTCAAATATTTTGAAAAATTATATTATAACTTTTATAATATATATTCTATTTAATATTAAACTTTTTAATTAAAAACTTTATTTTAATGTCCAAAATAATTTGAAAATCAATATTGTAACATTTATAATATTTTTCTTATTTTATATTTAACGTTTAAAGTTAAAACTTTTTTTTTATTTCAAAACAAATTTGAAATCAGCCCAAGGCCCAATTCAAATTGGGCATTTTCTATCAGGGGCAACCTTTGGGCTCACATAACTATTCGGGCAAGGTCGGTAGCCAGGTAGGACAGGGTATTTGATTACCCAAAAATCCAGTCTAGATATTACCTTTCTTAGACACCTTACAAACTGGGTTGTAAGATTAATTAGTTAGCCCTAATATGGCTACTTTAGATTGCAAAGGTTATTGGGCACTGATACCATTATTGGAATTGGGCTAGCGTGTAGCAGAAGAAATGAGTGATTTTCAATTTCTTTTACTATTTTGGATCTTTATTGAGGCTTTGAAGTTTAATTCATTTTAGAACTTTTCTAATTTTCTTTCAAATAAAATCATTATTTTATTTAATTTTATAAATAAAGTTTTACTTAATATTGTTTTGTATTATATTTGAATATGTGTATCATATACAAATACGTGTGTACATGCATGTGCGATATATAAAGTGTACATGGTTTGGCATGCCCATGTATAAGTATTGGGATTTACACTGCAATAGACATGTTAGTCCCTCTAGTATCCTATGTGATGTCTAAATGAATATATATATATATATGTGTGTGTGTGTGTGTGTGTGCGCGCATCAAAAAATATATGTGTGTGCGCGCAAAATTGTGCTTATGTAAAATACAATCATATACACACAAGTATGTAGAAATAATAATTATAATAATTCATATATACTATTTTAAAATAAGTTTGAACAAATTTTTATTTATATTAAATAAAAAATCATTTAATAGTTAATATAAAATAATTTTTTTGAACTGTTATTGCAAAGTTGTGTACAAAATTAAATTTTTATAACATTTAATTTTAAATATTTAGAAATATATATACATATGTACACATATACATACACACATACATAAATACATATACATATATATATAATTGATATATCCTGACTTTAAGCTCATGGAAAAAAATTTAATTTTTTATAATTTTTCTTGATTTTAAAATGATTTTTTAATTAAACAATTATAAAATAAATTGGTTTGAAAACTTTTACTACTATAATAAAATAAAAAAGTTCTCCAAATGAATGGCCTCCTTTCCCACCTCTCCTTCTTATGTCATTCCGCTTCTCTTATCGCTTTCCTCCTTCAACCTTCCTTTGCTCTCGGTTTCTCGACCTTCCCCTCCTCCGCGCTTCAATGATTCTTCTGATCCAATGCTGGAGGAAGAATTCCATCTTTCGTCCATCAAGGAATCGGGCTTTTCTTCTTTCCTTCTACCCGGCCTAGCCAACGCCTCTCCTAAGCGTTCGTTCATCGAGATGGTCAAGAGCCACTACTCCACCCCCAGCTTACCCCTCCTTCCTCTGTCAAACCATCACCTATGATGAAACGTGGTCACCTTCAGTTTTTCAAATATATTTTTCAAACGGTTAATTTTTTAAAATTAAAAAAACATTGCCTGCGTTATGCCTCTCTAGAACACATAACACGAGATTATAGCAATGGTCGCATGTGCTTCCCTTGTGGCTTCTTTTGTCATTCAGTCTTTGCTTGTAAGCATAAAAAGTTGGAGTAGAAATTGCCTTTACATTCTTCCTCTGCTCCAAAGACAAACTCTTCCCATTCTAAATTTCAGAAAAGATTTCCATCATTTCCATAGCCCACCTCCTCTTTCCTCATGCTTATATCCCATTCCGTCTTCCCCATTCAAATCTTCATCATTTCCCACTAAGCTTTCAACTCCAGCAGACGCCAAAATATCCACTCCTACAAACCCTTCCAATATTTTTGTCCTAACCAACATTATGAGCTATTGGATTACCACCTCTATTTGTCTTTTCCTAGCCACCGCCTTCTACTGCGATGAATGGGATATTCCCCTCTCTTTAATCGCAGTTTATTGTCCGCTTCCCTTCGGCTTGCCCTCTCACTGTGTAATATCCCGCAATTTTATATAATTAAATAATCAAATAACGATGAATAGTGCAAATAAATATTTTTGTAATTGTTATAATATGGCCTCGAAACATATACCTTTGTGTTCGTGGCGATTTTCTGATCAATTTACATATATAATATGTCTCGAACGGAGTTCGTATGAAAAAGTTATTGATGTTCGAAGTTTTGTATTGAGAAATAGTTATACATGTAAATATACGTAAATATATTTATTATAAATAAATATATCTGCGTATGAAATTCCAGAAAAACGCGCATTTGAATTGTAAAATAGATGCGCGCCAAAAAGGTAATTAATTAACATTGCCATCATAATGGAAATTAATGGATATCAGTAATTGAAGTTAATTAATTAACATCAGCAGACAATGTAATCAAATCAGCTATTGGAGAAAATTAATTTACATTAATTAGTCACATGGAAATTTTATAAATTATAAACATTTGCAAATAATTCATAGGATATTTATAAAAGTAGTAACAAATTTATTATGTTTGTAATGAATGTAAATTATTAAGAGAATTAGATGTAAGAGGAAAAAAATGTATGCGGGGAATAAATTAAATAATAACATACATACATTAATTTATAATTGATGCAATCAATTAATTAAGAAATTAATTAAAGACGTTAATTAAGCGTCAACTAATAAAAGAGGAAAACTTATATGTCAATTAACTGGGTGATGAATTAGCGATTTAAATACGTACAACTAATAAATGTGCGATTTAGTTGCGCATAGGAATTATTTTGGATATCAATTAAGATGGAAAAACGTGACAATTAATTAGTTGGCAATTAGTTGTGTGTTTTAAAAAGGGTGTCAATTAATCAAAGAATATGTCATTGTTACAATAGCTAATAATGTAAATTAATTAGGTAGAAGAATACGCTAGTTATAGGATTATTTGTTTTCAAGTTAAAAAGAAAAAAAGAATTGGAATGCGTACAAATATCAAACAGAGTAATTAGGTTTATGATGAAGGTAAGTTAATAAGAATAAATTAAAAAGTACAACTTTTATATGCATTCAATTAATAGAGGTATTAATTGACGTGTTCAAGTAAGAAATTATAACGTATAAGAATCAATTAATATAGGATATACAAACACACACACATATAATATATATATATATATATATATATATATGTATGATCTAATTAATTGGATAACTAATGGGATAATCTTATTTAGATGGAAACGTGAATTAATAACATCGTATAACAAAGGAATAAATGAATAACATTAGAGAATAACACGTTATAAGTTAACGTAAACAAATCAATAAATGATGGTGAGGATTGTTTTTAGGGTTAATCGGATGGTTCATAGTTGTTCACTACACTTATAAATTGAACGTAACTTAACCCTAGCTCACAATATTTTCTCTGAATTAGCTGTTATCATTCACAGCAAACTCCTCTTCTCTTCTCCCTCTTCCTTTCTCCTCTGTTAATCAAATCTTTCACCAAACTAAAAAAAATTAAGCAAGGAAATACGTACAAGCAAATCAGAGAATTGCACAAAAAAATTAGAGAATTTACAACGAAAGAAAAAAGGGAGAAAGCGGAGAAAAGCTTAGCAAATTAAAAGGGATAGAGATTGAGGCTAAGGACGACATGTGAGTGGATTTAATAATATATCTTTTACGTTTATGATATATTATCTTTAGATTCCCGTTAAATAATTTTATTTAGTATTTCAGTAATTAATTATGTCAATTAGTTATGCTGAAACTGTAAGAAATTTACAATTATTTGTATCTATTTTAAAGTTAAAATTTAGCCTAAATGCTAGCTTATTTTTATTTCCTTTTTACGCGAATGATATAGTTAAAGAAAAAAGAATTCGCAATTATGGATTAAGATGGGAAAATACAAGATTTTAGGAAATTAGATGTAAGATAAGAAAAGCTGGAATAAAGCAAGAAAAATAAGAATTCTGCAGTAAATTATGTTAAAACGGGAGTAATAAATTAAAGAAAAATCTAATAAATTGATTTGGAAGTAACTGATAGATTAATTGGTTGGTTTAGAAAATAGGATACATTTATATAGTTTAATATTTAGAAAGATAACGATAAACGTAACTGCAAGAATAATAGAAAGAAAAAGGAAATTAGTGTAAAATAGAGAAATCACTGTATTTTACACTATCCAAAAAGTAAAGAAATAATAAAAGAAATATCTCGCAGTTACGACTTATTGTTTAATATAGTATTAAAATATGGATATGGATTTTTAGTACAGTTTTCATAACCAACCAAATAGACTAAAACTACTTCCTTGAATAGAAGAAAATATAGTAAAGAACTGAAGGAATTGAGTTAATTATTGAATAAAATTAGAAGTTATAAACGGTAATGAACCTAGATCTACATTTACTACACAGACAATAAAATAAGATAGTTATTATGATAAGTAAATTATATAATATAAGAGAATAAAAGAGAATTCAATATCATAATAAAGGAAAACAGACTAAAATAGAAAAGAGACCCTTGTACTTTTATACAGATTATAAAAGAAAATAAAAGTGACAATTATAAGTAAAATTATAACATAGGTTATAATTAAGTAGAAAGAATGGAAAGGATTATTTAAGACTTAAATTACGTTAATAAGCAAATAGAGTAGAAATAATAGAAGAGTCTTATTTTAATAAACTTAAGACTTAAATTGGGTTAATAAGCAAGATAATAGAAGTGGCACATACCAACAGCATTCCCTTTCAGTCAGGAACTGATGCTCTCACAACAGTTAGGTGAGGCTGGGACAAGATTATGCTAATTAGGGTAAATAAGTAGCCAACAAAATAAGAAAAGTAAACTAAACGTAAAATAAAAGATTAGACTTAGGGTCTAATAAAAGAGTGAGATGCGTTTGGAGCAGTCCAAAGGATGAAGAGCCTAACGAAGCAGTTCATCACAGATTTCAGCATAGAAAAAGTACGTCCAACTTAGTTATTTTAGGCTAGAAGGAAGTACGAGACTTCAACGGGACGTGAGGATACTCTAGGATGGCCCTCTGGTGTAGGCGAAATGATGTGGTCCTCCAGAGGCAGGTCTGTAGGTGTTCCATCAAAAGAGTATGCTTTGACTGCTTTTTGCTTGGCAGGACCATTGTAGGCAGTCAGAAGGGGTTGGTGCTTGGAGTAGGATATTCGTATGTCCCAATACTTGCAAGTAAGTTTAGTAGGCAGGACCCAAAAGGATAGTCGCATTCGGATATCGGCCAGCATCAAAACCAAGAGCGAGTTTGGGAAAGACTAGATTTAAACCAACAATCCAATGATACTTTCATTATCGAGGCATTGGATGAGGTGCACCGCCAATTGGATGTTTGATTGTTTGTAGTAGGGCACGACCACTTAACTTGGAGGTCTTTCGATTAGTTGAGGGGTGGCTACGTGAGGCCATAGCCACGATGAGAAAAGAGACAGACCAAGTAGAATATCTTTATTGTAGGCCTAACGAAGTTGTCCTTTACAGATATAGAAAATCCCCGATCGAGTTCCGTACAAGGTAGATCTTGTTGGCGGGATTCAGGGAGTAGACAGAACGATTACGTATAGTCCTCAAGGTACGCACTGGGTGGTACAATGTGGATGTCCAAGCATTAGTATAGACTACTGCGGACATAGTTTTACGTTTTCATAGTAAATGATGGAACATCTATATTGTAGGCCTCATGGGGCGGTCCTTTATAGATGTAGTCACAAAACACCATGGAACAAAGACGATGGATTCCTTTGCGAGGAGGACACGGAAGACACTATGTGTAGTAACTAGGACCAATATGGTCATTGGGCATATAGCTACATATATATATATATATATATATATATTAGTTATTAGGTTTTAATCTACTAAGGAGTAGATGGGTAAGATTCACGCAAAGAGGCGAGAGTATTATAAATCTAATGAACCTAATATAACAGTAAATGGAAATAAAATGGTATATGTAGAATTAAGCTTAGAAGTTTATAATTTATCCATTCACTAGAACTTTACTTCTGACCACCTCCTCATAACCTCCTATAGGTTAGGTAGATGGTAGAGATTTCCTAGCTTTAAGACACTTGTTTAGAAAGTGTTATTATATTGGTGAGTATTTACTTACTATTATATTTTAGTCAATTCTGCTCTGAGATATTTAATTGATCTCCGATATATTTGTCTTTGCCTATTTGCAGGATACCAAATACACAACTCGGGCTTCAGTGGGCTTTGGTTATAGCATTTTTGAAAAATATCCGGACCCACTGGAATTCGGGAGGTAACATTTGGTATCAGAGCCTAGGTTTTGGGTTCCTAAATAAATGAAGAGTGAACGTATTTGTATTTTTTTTCTAAAATATAAATATATTATATATACCTAGATCCATAGAAAATTCCACTTTTAAGAGAAATGACATATGGGAAGATTTTGAGTAACAGTTTTGTACATCAATATCAGAATTGTGGGAATCCAAGAGTTATAGGCCCTAAAGTGGCAAATTATGAGATGTACAATAAATTCAGTATAAAAATGGAAGTCCATATGTTAATATCTGGAAATTGATAGTTGTTTTAGATTAATGGGTGGGGCAGTAGTGCCTTAGAATAAATAGAAGCATAAGGGAGGAAATGGATTAGGAACATATATAATTGGATTGAGAAGAATGACTTCGTGGGAATATTTGGGAAAGTATAAGAAAGTTAAGAACCCACTTTGAGTCCAGCCCAATAATCAAACTTTAAAGAATTTGATAAATTTTAGAAGGCTTTCAAGTTTTAAACTTAAAAGTTTACAACTTTATATTTGTACTAGTTTAAACATGGAAAATTGTGTGAAAATAATTTTTGAAAGAAAAAGAGACATTTTTGAGATTTGAAAAATTGAATAAAAAAACATATAAGTGACTTATTTAAAAAGTACATATTTGGTTTTGAAAAAAAATTTGAGAAAAAAAAAGTTTTCATATGAATTTTTTTAAAAATAATATATATATTCTTTCAGAAAAATTATAGAGCTTGTATAGCTCGCTAGTATTGGGGTTTTAAAGTAGGAAAGAATTAAATATGAAAACCCTGTAAGATTAAATTTTTGTAGAAACCTAAAAATTTTCAGTAGGGAAAATTTTGTAAAACTCTATTCTTTTGAAAAAAGGAGAAATATAGCTCGAAATTATTTTTGATATAAATATTTTGGTGCTTAAACAAAATAAGTTGTTAAAATTTTGGAAATAGAGTAGGTATTTGGAGGAAGTTTAGTAATTGACATCTAATGATAGGTAACTACACTAGTGTAGTAAGAACTCAAATAAATTAAATAGAGATCAGAATCATTATAGATAAAATATAAATTTGACATGCTTTAATGGTATTGGTTTCTATGAATCAGCCACATAATATATGAAGGTGATTTGTTGAAATAATAAGGAAAGTAAACATAGCGAAAGAGATGTACAAAATATGGAAAATATTGTATTTTGTACTGTCTACTTCAACACATAAATAAAACAAGAACTCCTTATTATTTCACACAAAATGCACATCCTCTTTTATATTATTCATAGAAAATTTTAGCGTTGACAGCTTCTCTTAGGAGAAATAGTTCCAATGCATTAAAGTGTGAAATCTCTAGGTAGAAAGTGCAGTAATAAGAGATCGTATTGTTGGGTAATAATAGTTATACTATAGAAAATATAATTAGAGAGGCTAAGCAAGGAAAAATAAATGTTTTCCCTCGTTATGCTTAATTAATTGCATGCCTTCAGAAAACCCACCTTGAACGAAGAGTATGAGCTGTTATGAAGATAATAGAGGAATAAGTTGTTCTTATCTACTCTAGTTTTTCTGATTTGAAATTATAAAATAAAAGTTGTTTTGAAATAATGAAGTGACATATTTTTCTAGAAATGGTCTGGTGAAAAACAAGTTTTAATAGAAAAAAAATTTAAATTAAGGATCTCAAGAATTTATTGAAAAAAATTGCTTTAAAAAGGAAGAGAAGGCTAAATTTTAAACTCAGAATTATTGCATATTCCCCGCTAGATTTAAGGGGATGGCCTAAAGTCAAAAACTATAAAAAAAATATATTTTTTTTTGAAAGTAGAAATGATTATGGCACTAGGCATTTCTGGAAAATTCTAAGTAACACTTTTTGAAGGTTAGAAGCTTGGGAATTGATATTTCAAAGTAAATAAATAGATAAGCAAACTTTTGAAACTGTGAATTGTGAAAAGAAAAAAAAAAGAAAAAAAAAAGCCATACCAAGTTTTAAAATTTGGAATATATGAGGATAAGTACCTAAGTAAGACGGGAAATATTTGAAACTATGAAGAAGATAGCAAGAATAACTTTTAGAGAGTAATAGGGAATTCCCGTAGAGTGTGTAAAGCATTATAGAGCTTAGGAATATTACTTGGGTATGCTGGATCGGCAAATAAGTAGCCAATAAAATAAGAAGATAAAATAAGAGAGTGTAACTAAAAGGAAAACAAAAAATTTAAAGAAAGCAACCAAAGACAATAACTAAAAGAATTGAGAACTGTAAATAAATAAAAAATTGAAAAGAAAATTTTCTTATGTAAACTATGCTTGGGAAAGAAAATAGGGATTTTTGTAGAATAGTGGCATAAGTTCCAATTACAGAGAAAAAGGTGCACAAAAGTAAAATGGAAAATGTGAGGTTTTCCATTTTCCATCTTCTTTATAACATAAGAAATCAAATTTGGAAAATTAGAAATTTCTAAAATTCGAAATTTAAAATTTGTGTGGTAGGTTTGGACATAAAATTTGTTGAACTATGCTTGGAAAAATTAGATGAAATGTGTTTTAAGTTTTCAAAAGATTGCATTCATATAGAAATTGCAAGTATATTTATTATGTGTGCATCATGTTTTAAAGATAAATTTTTAAAGAAGCAAAGCATTCATATAGGAGGTACCGCATAGAAATTCATGTACAGGCATATATTTGTATTGAATAACACTTTTTCACAAGAGAATGGATGGTCAAAAAATTGGATGTACACAAAATGGATGTGATTGATGCGAGGAATTACGTAATTTTACCCTTGTCGAATTTTGGGGATGAAATTTACTAAAGGGTGGGAGAATGTAACACCCCGCATTTTTATATAATTAAATAATCAAATAACGATGAATAGAGAAAATAAACATTTTTGCAATTGTCAGAATATGGCCTCGAAACTTATACCATTGTGTTCGTGGTGATTTTCTAATCAATTTACATATATAATATGCAAGGTTTTAAATCTCGCTCATCTCGGCCGAGATCTCGTTTTCAAGCCTGGGCGATTCGAAATAGGCTATTTTATTTGAATCTTGTCTGACCCAAATCTCGGATGATATTTCAATATCTCGTTTGGTATCTCGGATGAGATTTAACAGCGAGATATCGGCCGAGTTGTTGAATTTTGGAAAAAATCAACTCGTTTTTTGGATTGGGCTAGCTCATCCTTTACCTTAATTTAAGCCTTCTTAATTGTACTTTTTTTAACCCTTATTTCTTATATAAATCTCATTTAATCTTCATCTCTTATTTTACAGCAGTGATGAGTGTAAGAAGATGATAAAATCTACATCGATTATGGTAAGTATTTCACTTTATGATTTTCATTTAGGTTTCTGATCCAAATTAATTTACATCCGATTTCATTTTTCTTTTTTCGACACCTTCTTGAGTTTTTTTCCTAACCCTATTTTTTGCGGCTATAAATTTTGGGCTTCACTTATTTAACTTTATGTTCCAAATGGATTCCCAATTTGATTTCATTTAGTCTTTGCTGCTATAATTTTTTTCCTCAAGATTTAGTTTTAAGTAATAAAGGAATTCTCTTTCATCTATTAATTTCATTTGATGATTACATGTTCATTCACACATCATTTTTTTGCTTTTCTTATAATATTACTAAATGTTTGAAAATTGTTTGTACTATGTATGCTATTTTCTACGTTTGTTTGAAATATCTATGCTATTAGTTGCTTAATGAGATTTTGTTTGCTAATAATTAAATACTATAATCAGGCATAGAATATCTTAATTCTACTTGTAGAATTTTGTATTTGAAGTTATAAAATTAAGGTTTCCGTTGCAGCACTATAAATCATAAAAGGTAGAAATGAGACATTATATTGTGTAGGAAAGTTAAGTGAATGATCAAACAAAGTAAAGGTGCATATGTTATGGTTTGTTTCTTGTCTACTTTATCTCATATGATATTATATTGAACATTATTCATGAAATCTAGTTATTTGTTTATTTTACATGATACAAGTGATATTTTTCCATACTAAATTACTAATGATAAGCGTGTGATATATTCAAGTTAAGTGCATAGTGTTTTCCTTAAGGTAGTGACTAGTATTATAAATTTAGGTGTATGAAAACTAATTTTTGACATGACATATACTACGAGATAACTCCGAAATGAATTTTAGAAACCGAGATGTAAATCTGAGATGGACGACTGAGATGCACTCATCTCGTTCGAGATCTCACCCGATACGATATAAGCTCTCTAAATTCTTCGAGACGAGACGTGACCGAAATCCAAGATTAAAAACCTTGATAATATGTCCCGAACGGAGTTCGTATGAAAAATTTATTGACGTTCGAAGTTTTGTATTGAGAAATAATTATACATGTAAATGTACATAAATATATTTGTTATAAATAAATATATGTGCATAAGAAATTCCAGAAATAACGTGCATTTGAATCTTAAAATAGATGCGCGCCAAAAAGGTTATTAATTAACTGTGACGACCACCCATGACCCCTGCACCGAATCTAGAGATAGTGCGCTGTAAGGTGTGCCAGGCGACAATGGACGATTGTCAGGGTAAAATAAAACAACAGAATCTATCGTATTGCTCACAGCGCATGGACAAAATACAATAGAACATATGTATAGTGAAGCTTTACAGAACAAAATGCCATCATATAAAACTCCATAATAGTTGAATACAAGCATCCAAATAGTCAATACATCAAGCCTCACTACATATCTCTCAGAGAATACAAAACAGCGGAACATCCAGTACATATAATAAGAAGATAATATGCAACCCTCCAGCTCGTCTTCGATATCAGCATCGTGAGAAGAGAACAGCACCTGTCACCTGTTACCTAGTCTGCCCGTCCCAAAAATGGACGAACAGCCCAAGGCAATAAGAATTAAAACATAAAGCCTTGAGTCAGACAACAGTCTTAGTGAGCAGTAAATTAACTAACAACATACCAAAAGAGCATAAAGGAAAAGGAATAGGAATACAACCCTCCCACTCCAACCTCATTCTACACTGATAGCCCCCAGACACACACTAAGCAGAAGCAAACATAGCAGAGCATACAATTTAAAGTAAAGCTACTATCACTCGAGTCAAGGGTGATGTTTTCCAAGTACCAAGGCCTAAATCAGATAAGCACCCAGAAAATACCGCTCTTGAGTCCGAATGACGATACAACCAAACATCCATGACTCTGGCTATCACTGTTATCATTGCTTCGATATCACCGTTAATTGAATGACCGGCACATTCTTTCAGCCGTCCGTCAAGGGCTAATGGAAACCCCGGTTCTAGACATAACTCCCGCACGTCGTCGCAGCCCGTGCCTAGGACTATCGAATCTGCCCAGAGTACTCGACCATCAACAGTTGGCCGTTGGGACTATCGAATCTGCCCAAACGTACTCTTGCTTAGAGCATGCTAGAACCTTCAACAACGATGCTATCCAAGCCTCCTAGTCATCCTCCTCGACGACTATTCTCATATCCATTCATTATCCTCAACTCGAATCATATCACCGAGTTGTCAACATGCTTGGAATGATCCCGTCTGGATTAGACCAAGTCTTCATCATATGATGCCTCGCTTCATTACATCCTTGCAAAGCCTCATCTCAACTTCACATCATCAAATCTATGCATAAGAGCTTCATCATCCCGCTACATATGCCACGAGCAGCTTTCCCAATTCAAGAGCCTTTCCCTTAGCTTTTGAATCGTCTTCGGTCTAAATCAAACCATCAATCATCTAATTCATATCAATCAATCAAATCAAACATTAATCCAAACAATCAAGCATTCAAATATGATCTAAGTAGACAATTATAACAATAATGGCATTTTCGTAATTAAAGAGTTGAAAGTCCAATAAGCATGAAAACATGAACATTATCTCTACAAACTTGATGAATGAACTTGCATAGGTTAACATGTGATAAAAAGGATGTAACATCATCATGAACAATGGATCTACACTTTGGATGAAGAAAATGTATGGAAATCTCTATTTTAACACCAAATCGAGCCAACAATCCGATATACTCCTTTGGATCCGTGTGAGAGATAATCACCACTCACCAAATCACCAAAACAACCTCAAATCAACACGCTTCAGATCTGGACAGCGAAGGATCAAGCTTGATCTATCACGAATCCGCTTCAAACGAAGAAATCTCTCTTGAAAAGATGAAGATCTTCAACTTTAGCTCTTGAATCTTCAATCTTGATCTTCGATTTGGATGGAAGGAAGCACTAGATTAGAGTGGAGAAAAGAAGTGAAGAAGTGTAGAAGTCGAGCTCTCAAAATGGCAGCACTTCGTCGCTTCAAAATCCGGATCCCAAAAATGAAGAGAAACTCTCCTATTTATAGCTGAAATCCTTATCTCGTCTGCCTTCATGAGTCGTTTACGACTTACGACTCAAAGCCCTACGACTCAACGACTTAACACACTTCTGCCTATGACTCACGACAAAATAGTTATCTCCTAAGTCGTCTCCGACTTATAGCATGCGCCTACGACTCACCAGACCCCCTGTCTACGACTTAAATGCGCACGCCTTACTTGGTTAGACGACTCAACTACTAACTCGTATACGACTTATCACAAAGGCTACGACTCATCCACTTGCGCGAGTTATCACCTACGCGCGACTCAACAGCTTACGACTCATCCCTTAACTCGTCCACGACTTAACTGGTTAGACGAGATAACCCATTCTACGACTCATCAAACAACAGGGATACGACTCATCAGATAACTTGGGTACGACTCATCAAACAACAGGGATACGACTCATCAGATAACTTGGGTACGACTCATCAGATAACTGAGATACGACTCATCACCTTAACTCGGTCAACTCTTATGTCGTAAATCCTTAGGTCGGTCACTTACTTAGGTTGTCTATCCCTTAACTCGGCGACGACTTACAACCTACGACTTAACACTTGCCGAGTTAACTTCGACCTACTGACTTAGCCCAGCTACGACTTATCTCCTTAGGTCGCACTTTCCTTAAGTCGCTCACGACTTACTACTTAACTTGGAAATCCCCTGGGTAGCTCCTATCCCCTAAGTCGTATACGACTTATGACACTGAGTCGTGAACGACTTAGGACTTAGCCATTTTTGGACAAAATCTGAAATGGCTCAAAAATGCTAAAATTCTAGATTTTGTCGAACTTGTCGATCCGTGAAAAATACGGGTCGTTACATTCTCTTCCCCTTAGGAATTTCGCCCCCGAAATTCCAAACAAACAAAGCAATCAAAGACTATTCTGTACGCCTACCATCCATCGCAATCAACAAACCATGCATCCAATTCTAGCTTAGCGTACAGAATTCTAAAACTAGAACAAGTTACAATGTCGCGAGATGACACAACACCTTAGGGCCATACCTTGAAGAGTTCAGGATGAGCTGCCTTCATCCTCTCTTCCACCTCCCACGTACAGTCGTTATCATCATCACTCCATTATATCTTGAGCAACTTAACTACCTTCCTCCTAAGCTGTTTCTTGTCGGTTTTCACAACACGAAGCGGCTTACGAGGTCTTCTATCGACTGGATCAACTACGAAATCTTCACAGCTATCAGCAGAAACCACCGTACTCGAGTCGTGCACATACTTCCGTAGATATGATATGTGAAAAACATTGTGCACACTCGACATCTTCTCAGGTAACTCCAGTCTATAGGCGAGCTTTCCAATACGCTTGATGATCGGGAATGGTCCAACAAATCTCGGAGTCAATTTTCCTTTCTTCCCGAATCGAATAACATTCTTCAGTGGAGAAATCTTTACAAAAACCATATCTCCTATGTCGAATTCCAAATCCTTTCGACGCTTATCGGCATAACTTTTCTGACGGTCTTGGGCTGCCTTCATTCGTTGCCGAATGATCTCTATACAATCTGAGGTCTGCCGAATCATCTCTGGCCCAAGTATCAGCTTTTCTCCAGTTTCCAACCAACATGTCGGAGAGTTACACGGTCTTCCATACAATGCCTCATACGGTGCCATAACAATACTAGACTGGTAACTGTTGTTGTACGCAAACTCCACCAAGTGAAGGTGATCTTCCCATGATCCTCCGAAATCCAAAACACAAGCTCTAAGAAGATCTTCCAAAACTCGGTTGACTCTCTCGGTCTGACCATCTGTTTGAGGGTGATAAGCTGTACTCAAACACAACTCGGTTCCCAAAACTTCCTGGAAGCTCTTCCAAAATCCACTAGTGAACAATGGGTCTCGATCGCTCACTATACTCTTCGGAATACCATGGAATCGAACTATCCACTTAACATACAACTCAGCCAACTTTGATGCAGTCCTAGTCGATCGAACAGGAACGAATCTTGCACTCTTGGTCAAACGATCAATGATAACCCAAATCCCTTCATTTCCCATTCTGGTTCTAGGCAATCCATCAATAAAATCCATCGATATCTGCTCCCACTTCCATGTAGGAACTTCTAATGGCTGAAGCAATCCACTTGGCTTCTTCTTTTCGGCTTTTACCAACTGGCAATTCATACACTTGGAAATAAAATTTCCAACATCCTTCTTCATGCCTTCCCAGTAGTAGGTTCTCTTCATATCCCGATACATCTTATTTCCACCTGGATGAATTGTCAACTTCGAGTGATGACTTTCCTTCAGAACTTCACTCCTCAATTCATCTATATCGGGAACAACTAGTCGTCCTTGCTTTCGAAGCCTACCCTCTCGATCGACCTCGAATCCTTTATCCTTTTCTGGTTCCAATCCAGATTCCAAATCACGGATAATCTTGACAAGCTTATCATCTCGCTTTTGACTCTCGCCAATCCTTTCCACAAGAGTCGGTCTTATTGATAAGTTTGCCAACATCTCAGGTTCCAATTCACATCTAGGCCTGAAGTCAAACCCAGCTAAATACTCGAGACTCTTCCACTCCGAAAACATGGCTCCCAATCCTGCATGTCTTCGACTTAACGCATCTTCCACTGCGTTACCTTTTCCCGGAGTATAAGCTATACCAAAATCATATGATGCTAAAAACTCTAGCCAACGTTGCTGCCGAAGATTCAAATCCTTTTGGGAGAAAAGATACTTCAATGACTTATGATCCGTAAACAACTCGAATCGAACTCCCAATAGATAATGTCTCCACATCTTCAGAGCAAATACAATCGCTGCTAACTCCAAATCATGAGTTGGGTAATTCCTTTCATGCGGCTTCAGTTGTCGACTGGCATACGCAACAACTTTATCCTTCTGCATCAGCACTGCTCCAAGTCCAGTACCACATGCGTCGGTGTAAACCACCATCTCTTCATTCCCACTTGGAATAGTTAAAACAGGAGCACTCGTCAATCTCTCTTTCAGGATTCCGAAAGCTTGCTCACACTTAGCATCCCAACTGAACACTTGGTTCTTTTTCGTCAATCCTGTTAACGGTGCAGCTACCTTGGAGAAGTCTTTGATAAACCGTCGATAATATCCTGCTAATCCAAGAAAACTTCTCACATCAGATGCATTCTTAGGTCTAACCCAATCCTGGATTGCTGCCACCTTAGCGGGATCAACCGCTATTCCATTTCCAGAGATAACATGGCCTAAGAACCTCACTTCACTCTTCCAGAAGTGACACTTCGAAAACTTAGCCTTCAGCTGATGTTTCCGCAAGATTTCCAAAACAATATGCAAGTGCGTCTTGTGCTCTTCCTCCGTTCTGGAATAAATCAGGATATCATCCACGAACACAAGTACGAACTTGTTCAACTGATCTCTGAACACCCTATTCATAAGATCCACAAAATATGCTGGCGCGTTAGTCAATCCAAACGGCATTACCAGCCACTCAAAGAAACCAGATGGTGTTCGAAAAGCAGTCTTCGGCACACTATCCTTAGCCACTCTCAACTGGGGAAATCCCATTGCCAAATCCATCTAAGAAAACACCTTAGCTTCGTGAAGCTGATCAAACAAGTCATCTATTCTCGGCAGTGGATACTTGTTCTTCTTGGTCACCTTATTCAGCTCACGATAATCGACGCACAATCTCAACGACCCATCTGCCTTGGTTGCAAACACAACTGGTGCACCCCACTCGGACACACTACGCCGAATGAATCCTTTCTGCAAAAGATCATCAACTTGCACCCTCAAATCTTGCTGTTCCCTAGGCGCCATCCGCCTAAGAGGCATCACAACAGGTCTGGCTCCTTCAACTAGATCTATACGAAACTCGATCTCTCTATGCGGCGGCAACCCTTTGACTTCGTCAAAGACATCCTCGAATCTATTAGCGATTGGCACCGATGACAGTCCATCCCGTGGAACAACCAGCGAATACATGAAGCTCATGAAGACGCCTTCCTCACGCTTACATCGTATTACAACCTTTCGCCCCTCCACATTCTCGACTGTCACTTCCCGCCTTTCGCAATCAACCTTTGCCGCATACTTCCTAAGCCAGTCCATACCCAAGATAATTCCGAACCCCGCAAAGTTCAGAACAAAGCAATCACAAACAAAAGAGCAACCATGACTCGAAACAACTAGACCACAGCATAACATACACAAACAAGACGAACCCCCAACTGGATTAGTCACAACCAATGGCCTATCAACAATATCTGGTTCCAAACCTAACCGGCCTACGAGTTCATTACAAACAAACGAATGCGACGCTCCAGTATCAAACAGAACTCTAACTGGAACACCACATAGGAAAAGAGTACCTTGAACAACCACACTCTTTCCTTTCTCTTCAGCAGTAGGAGCTTTCGAAGACGACGGAACAGCTCCCAAAGCATAAGCTTGCACAATCTGCTTGTCCTTCCTCGGTTCTGGACAATTCTTCCTGATGTGCCCTGGCTTGTCACAGTTGTGACACTTCATCGGTGCCTTCGGATTCTTACAATCCTTAGAGAAATGGCCCTTCTACTGACAATTGTAGCAAGTCACCTCGCCTTTCGGCTTCTTCTGGCCATCCTTACCCTTCTGCTGCTGCTGCTTCCTCTTCTGGTTTCCACCCTGCTGTGGTTTAGACTCTCCCCTGGTAACAGCAATAACAGGTCCTTCCTTAGGAAACAGACTCTCATGCCTAAGAGCTTTCTCCACAAGCTTCTCAAATGAATCGTCCAAATGATCCACCAACTGTCTCCCAAGATAACTATCCAAGCCGGTCACAAACTTCTCATTCTTCTGATAAGCAGATTCAATATATGACCGAGCATACTTGGACAAAGCTTCAAACTCAGAAACATACTCAAGAACTGATCTCCCTCCTTGCTTGAGCTCCACAAACTTCTTGAACAGAACAGACTTCTGAGCTGTAGAAATGAACTTAGCTTCAAATCTGACTTGGAATTGCTCCCAAGTAATCTCTTCCTCCGGAGTAGTGATGGTAATAGAGTTCCACCAATCAGAAGCTCTCCCTTGAAGCTGCCTTGACGCCAACTTCCTCTTAGTTACATCATCAATTCCCAAATCACCAAAGATCCTTCTACAAGCATCAATCCATCTCTGGACTTCAATAGTTGATTCTGTTCCCAAGAAAACCTTCCCTCCAAGAGCAGTATAATCCTTGCACAACTTAGCAAAATCCACTGGTTTCGGAGTTTGGGCTTGAACTCCAACATCAACTGCCGCCCCCGGAACTGGTATCCTTCTCATGATCGAAGTCATCATAGCTTTGAACATGGCTGCATAATCAGCAGTCTCTTCAGTAGCACGGCCTTCCCTAGCAGCTGGTCTCCCTCTTCGACTCATTCTCAATATCTATAAAAAGGAATGATTAGAACATCTAGAGAAACAACTGCATAAAGGACTCAAACTCTACTAAGCTACTATATTATATATAGTAGTCATCCATCAAAATTACAATTACGTCTCTTATACGTAGTTACGACAGCGAGCGTTGGGTAAAATCGATTAACCAATGCTCTGATACCAAATGTGACGACCGCCCATGACCCCTGCACCGAATCTAGAGATAGTGCACTGTAAGGTGTGCCAGGCGACCATGGACGATTGTCAGGGTAAAATAAAACAACAGAATCTATCGTATTGCTCACAGCGCATGGACAAAATACAATAGAACATATGTATAGTGAAGCTTTACAGAACAAAATGCCATCATATAAAACTCCATAATAGTTGAATACAAGCATCCAAATAGTCAATACATCAGGCCTCACTACATATCTCTCAGAGAATACAAAACAGCGGAACATCCAGTACATATAATACGAAGATAATATGCAACCCTCCAGCTCGTCTTCGATATCCGCATCGTGAGAAGAGAACAGCACCTGTCACCTGTTACCTAGTCTGCCCATCCCAAAAATGGACGAACAGCCCAAGGCAATAAGAATTAAAACATAAAGCCTTGAGTCAGACAACAGTCTTAGTGAGCAGTAAATTAACTAACAACATACCAAAAGAGCATAAAGGAAAAGGAATAGGAATACAACCCTCCCACTCCAACCTCATTCTACACTGATAGCCCCCAGACACACACTAAGCAGAAGCAAACATAGCAGAGCATACAATTTAAAGTAAAGCTACTATCACTCGAGTCAAGGGTGATGTTTTCCAAGTACCAAGGCCTAAATCAGATAAGCACCCAGAAAATACCGCTCTTGAGTCCGAATGACGATACAACCAAACATCCATGACTCTGGCTATCACTGTTATCATTGCTTCGATATCACCGTTAATTGAATGACCGGCACATTCTTTCAGCCGTCCGTCAAGGGCTAATGGAAACCCCGGTTCTAGACATAACTCCCGCACGTCGTCGCAGCCCGTGCCTAGGACTATCGAATCTGCCCAGAGTACTCGACCATCAACAGTTGGCCGTTGGGACTATCGAATCTGCCCAAACGTACTCTTGCTTAGAGCATGCTAGAACCTTCAACAACGATGCTATCCAAGCCTCCTAGTCATCCTCCTCGACGACTATTCTCATATCCATTCATTATCCTCAACTCGAATCATATCACCGAGTTGTCAACATGCTTGGAATGATCCCGTCTGGATTAGACCAAGTCTTCATCATATGATGCCTCGCTTCATTACATCCTTGCAAAGCCTCATCTCAACTTCACATCATCAAATCTATGCATAAGAGCTTCATCATCCCGCTACATATGCCACGAGCAGCTTTCCCAATTCAAGAGCCTTTCCCTTAGCTTTTGAATCGTCTTCGGTCTAAATCAAACCATCAATCATCTAATTCATATCAATCAATCAAATCAAACATTAATCCAAACAATCAAGCATTCAAATATGATCTAAGTAGACAATTATAACAATAATGGCATTTTCGTAATTAAAGAGTTGAAAGTCCAATAAGCATGAAAACATGAACATTATCTCTACAAACTTGATGAATGAACTTGCATAGGTTAACATGTGATAAAATGGATGTAACATCATCATGAACAATGGATCTACACTTTGGATGAAGAAAATGTATGGAAATCTCTATTTTAACACCAAATCGAGCCAACAATCCGATATACTCCTTTGGATCCGTGTGAGAGATAATCACCACTCACCAAATCACCAAAACAACCTCAAATCAACACGCTTCAGATCTGGACAGCGAAGGATCAAGCTTGATCTATCACGAATCCGCTTCAAACGAAGAAATCTCTCTTGAAAAGATGAAGATCTTCAACTTTAGCTCTTGAATCTTCAATCTTGATCTTCGATTTGGATGGAAGGAAGCACTAGATTAGAGTAGAGAAAAGAAGTGAAGAAGTGTAGAAGTCGAGCTCTCAAAATGGCAGCACTTCGTCGCTTCAAAATCCGGATCCCAAAAATGAAGAGAAACTCTCCTATTTATAGCTGAAATCCCTATCTCGTCTGCCTTCATGAGTCGTTTACGACTTACGACTCAAAGCCCTACGACTCAACGACTTAACACACTTCTGCCTATGACTCACGACAAAACAGTTATCTCCTAAGTCGTCTCCGACTTATAGCATGCGCCTACGACTCACCAGACCCCCTGTCTACGACTTAAATGCGCACGCCTTACTTGGTTAGACGACTCAACTACTAACTCGTATACGACTTATCACAAAGGCTACGACTCATCCACTTGCGCGAGTTATCACCTACGCGCGACTCAACAGCTTACGACTCATCCCTTAACTCGTCCACGACTTAACTGGTTAGACGAGATAACCCATTCTACGACTCATCAAACAACAGGGATACGACTCATCAGATAACTTGGGTACGACTCATCAAACAACAAGGATACGACTCATCAGATAACTTGGGTACGACTCATCAGATAACTGAGATACGACTCATCACCTTAACTCGGTCAACTCTTATGTCATAAATCCTTAGGTCGGTCACTTACTTAGGTTGTCTATCCCTTAACTCGGCGACGACTTACAACCTACGACTTAACACTTGCCGAGTTAACTTCGACCTACTGACTTAGCCCAGCTACGACTTATCTCCTTAGGTCGCACTTTCCTTAAGTCGCTCATGACTTACTACTTAACTCGGAAATCCCCTGGGTAGCTCCTATCCCCTAAGTCGTATACGACTTATGACACTGAGTCGTGAACGACTTAGGACTTAGCCATTTTTGGACAAAATCTGAAATGGCTCAAAAATGCTAAAATTCTAGATTTTGTCGAACTTGTCGATCCGTGAAAAATACGGGTCGTTACATTAACATTGCCATCATAAAGGAAATTAATGGATATCAGTAATTAAAGTTAATTAATTAACATTAGTAGGCAATGTAATCAAATCGGCTATTGGAGGAAATTAATTTACATTAATTGGTCATACGGAAATTTTATAAATTATAAAAATTTGCAATTATTTCATAGGATATTTATAAAAGTAGTAACAAATTATTATGTTTGTAATGAATGTAAATTATTAAGAGAATTAGATGTAAGAGGAAAAAATGTATGTGGGGAATAAATTAAATAATTACATACATATATTAATTTATAATTGATGTAGTCAATTAATTAAGAAATTAATTAAAGACATTAAGTAAGCATCAATTAATAAAAGAGGGAAACTTATATGTCAATTAGTTGGGCAATGCATTGACGGTTTAAATACGTACAACTAATAAATGTGCGATTTAGTTGCGCATAGGAATTAATTTGGATATCAATTAAGATGGGAAAACGTGACAATTAATTAGTTGTGCGTTTTAAAAAGGGTGTCAATTAATCAAAGAATATGTCATTGTTACAATAGCTAATAATGTAAATTAATTAGCTAGAAGAAAACGCTAGTTATAAGATTATTTGTTTCCAAGTTAAAAAGAAAAAAAAAGAATTAAATGCATACAAACGTCAAACGGAGTAATTAGGTTTATGATGAAAGTAAGTTAATAAGAATAAATTAAAAAGTATTACTTTTATATGCATTCAATTAATAGAGGCATTAATTTACGTGTTCAAATAGGTAAGAAATTATAATGTATAAGAATCAATTAATATATGATATACATACATACATATATGTATGTATGTATGTATGTATGTATGTATGATCTAATAAATGGCAGAATCTTATTTTGAAGGAAACGTGAATTAGTAGGGTCGTATAACAAAGGAATAAATGAATAACGTTGGAGAATTATACGTTATAAGCTAACATAAACAAATCAATAAATGATGGTGAGCATTGCTTTTAGGGTTAATCGGATGGTTCATAGTTGTTCACTACACCTATAAATTGAACGTAACTTAACCCTAGCCGTTTTCTTTGAATCAACTATTATCGTTCACAACAAACTCCTCTTCTCCCTCTTCCTTTCTCCTCTTTTAATCAAATCTTTCCCCAAACTAAAAAATAAATAAAAATAAAGCAAGAAAATACTTACAAGCAAATCAGAGAATTGCGCAAACAAATCAGAGAATTTACAGCGAAAGAAAAAGGAGAAAAATCGGAGAATAGCATAGCAAATTAAAAGGGATAGAGATTGAAGCTTAGGACGACATGTGAGTGGATTTAATTATATATCTTTTACGTTTATGATATATTATCGTTAGATTCCTGTTAAATAATTTTATTCAGTATTTCAGTAATTAATTCTGTCAATTAGTTATGCTGAAACTGTAAGAAATTTACAGTTGTTTACATCTATTTTTAAAGTTAAAATTTAGCCTAAGTGCTAGCTTCTTTTTATTCCCTTTTTATGCGAATGATATCGTTAAAAAAAAGAGAATTCGCAATTATGGATTAAATGGGAAAATACTAGATTTTAGGAAATTAGATGTAAAATAAGAAAAGCTGGAATAAAGCAAGAAAAATAATCTACAATAAATTATGCTAAAACGAGAGTAATAAATTAGAGAAAAACCTAATAAATTGATTTGGGAGTAAGTGATAGATTAATTGGTTGGTTTAGAAAATAGGATACATTTATATAGTTTAATATTTAAAAAGATAACGATAAACGTAACTGCAAGAATAAAAGAAAGAAAAAGGAAATTAGTGTAAAATAGAGAAATCACTGTATTTTACACTATCCAAAAAGTAAGGAAATAATAAAAGAAATATCTCGTAGTTACGACTTATTGTTTAATTTTGTATTCAAATATGGAAATGGATTTTTAGTACAGTTTTCGTAACCAACCAAATAGAATAGAACTTCTTCCTAGAACAGAACAAAATAAAGTAAAGAATTGAAGGAATTGAGTTAATTATTGAATAAAATTAGAATTTATAAATGGTAATGAACCTAGATCTGCATTTACTGCACAGACAATAAAATAAGATAGTTATTATGATAAGTATATTATATAATATCAGAGAATTAAAGAGAATTCAATATCATAATAAAAGAAGAAACTAGAATTGAAAAGAGACACTTGTAATTATATACAAATTATAAAAGAAAATAAAAGTGACAGTTACAAGTAAAATTATAACATAAGTTATAATTAAGTAGAAAGAACGGAAAGGCTTATTTAAGACTTAAATTAAGTTAATAAGTAAATAGAGCAGAAATAATAGAGGAGGCTTGTTTTAATAAACTTAAGACTTAAATTGAGTTAATAAGCAAGATAATAGAAGTGGCCCATACCAACAGCATTCCCTTTCAGTCAAGAACTGATGCTCTCACAACAGTTAGGTGAGGTTGGGACAAGATTATGCTAATTAAGGTAAATAAGTAGCCAACAGAATAAGAAAAGTAAACTAAATGCAAAATAAAAGATTAGACTTAGGGTCTAATAAAAGAGTGAGATGCGTTTGGAGCAGCCCAAAAGATGAAGAGCCTAACCAAGCAGTTCATCACAGATTTCGGCATAGAAGAACCACGTCAAACTTAGTTATTTTGGGCTAGAAGGAAGTACGAGATTTCAACAGGACGTGAGGATACTCTAGGATGGCCCTCCAGTGCAGGCGTAATGATACGGTCCTCCAGAGGCAGGTCTGTAGGTGTTCCATCAAAAGAGTATGCCTTGACTGGTTTTTGAATGGCAAGACCATTTTAGGCAGTCAGAAGGGGTTGGTGTTTGGAGTAGGATATTTGTATGTCCCAGTACTTGCAAGTAAGTTTAGTGGGCAGGACCCAAAAGAATAGTCGCATGTGGATATCGGCCAGCATCAAAACCAAGAGCGAGTTCGGGAAAGACTAGAGTTAAACCAATAGTCCAATGATACTTTCACTATCGAGACATTGGATGAGGGGCACCACCAATTGGATGTTAGATTGTTTGCAGTAGGTCACGACCACTTAACTCTTTGGAGGTCTTTCGATTAGTTGAGGGGTAGCTGCGTGGGGCCATAGCCACGATGAGAAAAGAGATAGACCAAGTAGAATATATGTATTGTAGGCCTAATGAAGCTGCCCTTTACAGATATAGAAAATCTCCGACTAAGTTCCGTAAAGATAGACCTTGTTTGCGGGATTCAGGGAGTAGACAGAATGATTACGTATAGTCCTCAAGGTACACACTGGGTGGTACATTGTGGATGTCAGAGCTTTAGTATAGACTAGTGCGGACACAGTTTTACGTTTTCATAGTAAACGGCGGAACATCTATATTGTAGGCCTCATGGGGCAGTCCTTTATAGATGTAGCCACAGAACGCCATGGAACAAAGACGATGGAGTCCTTTGCGAAGAGGATACGGAAGGTACTATGGGTAGTACCTAGGACCAATATGGTCATTGGGCATATAGCTACACGTATATCAGTTATTAGGTTTTAATCTACTAAGGAGTAGATGGGTATGATTCACGCATAGAGGCGAGAGTATTATTATAAACGTAATGAACCTAATATAAAAGTAAATGGAAATAAAATGGTATATGTAGAATTAAACTTAGAAGTGTATAATTTATCCATTCACCAGAACTTTAGTTCTAACCCCCTCCTCATAACATCCTACAGGTTAGGTAGATGGCAGAGACTTTCTAACTTTAAGACACTTGTTTAGAAAGTGTTATTATATTGGTGAGTATTTACTTACTAATATATTTTAGACAATTATGCTGTGAGATATTTAATTGTGCTCTGATATATTTGTCTTTGCCTATTTGCAAGATACCAGATACCTAACTCGGGCTTCAGTGGTCTTGGGCTTTAGCATTTTTGTGAAAAATCCGGACCCACTGGAATTTGGGTGGTTACACACTGCAACCATCAACCACTGTTTTCTTCAGCAGCCTGGTGAACCATTTTTGTCACCAGATGGTCCGCCTCCTTTGGTTATTACATTCGTGAGTATTTCCTGCCTTCCTAGGGTCAGATCCGTGGTATTATGTTGCACGTCCAGTCCACCTGCCATGACCTCTTCACTCTCCTCAAACCTTTTGGCCCATTCCTCGATTTTGACACCTATCATTGGGCTGCTGTAGACCATATATTCGCCCAGATGAACCTTGGCAAAGCAATTTCCCTACCCTGCACCTTCATAGCCTCTATAGGAAACCAAGATTTCAAGCTTTCCATCGACCATTGTGCCCACCATCACACTACCCTCGACCCTTCAAAACTCATTATAGGGGATGATTTCTCCAATGGTTGGCATGTGAACTCCGGCTCAATCCCTAGTGTCCCGAAACCTCTCCTCTCCCAGGATCCTCCTCCGCTTAACCCAGGATTCGATGTTATGCACTTAGAAGCTGATTTAGCTACCGAGAAAGATGATGGTAACAATGCTAAGCCTGATTGTTTAACGACGAATTTTCTATCGAGTTAGAAAACCGCCGATAAATTTTGAATTAAATTTATACTGCAAACGCACGACGTACAAAAGTTAGTACGTGGCGAGTACAGGGTCGTTCCGTAGGGAATTGTTAGATTTAAAAATCAATTCAATAAAACTATACCAAATGGAGAGGAAATTGTTAACTACAAGCAAAATGAAGCTAAAACTATAATTAAAATGAGATTAAAAACTTTGAGATTAGAGAACAATTTAGAGGCAAATCCACTCTCATATTTTTGTAAATCAACAAACAAATAATTTATGATCTCTAGTTTTGATATTAAGTGAAATAATTGTTGCATTTATCATATGATTTATTTATGTTATTAATTAACATAACTTAAACCATCAAACTATAATACAACAAATAAACCACTTATAAATTCTCATGAAAATGAAGCCAAAGCAAAAACTATTTTAAGTATGATCTATTTCTATTGTAATTAGTAATATAGATCATCAAATTTTGTTTTTACTTCCATTTCAGAATCAAAAATCAATTAGCAAATGATGATGTAAATTGTGTTTATGTTGAATAAGAATAGCCCATTTGCAAAAGCAACATAAGCTATCAAACCCACTTGTATAAACTTACATCAAAATCACTTTCATGAAGCACAAATAAAAGAGATAATAAATCATAAAAATGTTGAAATTACATAAAATTAGAGAGCTTCATTACCCCTAAATCAAAGGGGTTTAGCTACTCATTTGTGTTATCAAGTCAACACATGTAAATTTCAACATTAAAAAGCAAAAGAAGCATGTAGAAAAGAAAAGAGAAAGAGGCTAGGAAGCCATTTTTATTTCATGAAACATTGACGTTACAACTTGCTTTCTTAATTTCCTAACTAATTTGAAAGAGTAGAAGATATTTACATGTACGTAAGAGGGCTATTTATACATGCATAAAACCCTAATTCAATTTTTAGGGTGCTTCCCAAAATGCTCTTTTGGAAGTGTGGTCTCCAGGTAATCATTAGCCTCTAATTAATCCATCATTAAATATGCATGAAGCTTTAACCTCCACTTAGTTGTCCATTAGCTTCTAATTGTAGATTTAGGTAAGTGGGTGGGATCCTACATTATCATGAGCTTGAATTATTTCCTCTTCATTCGTTTGTATTTCCTTGTGCATGCATATATCTTCACAAAACCCTCTTCCATATGCATCCAAATTCCAATAAAAATTATGAAAAATGTCCAAGTAAAAAGTCCCAAATTAACACATGCACAAAAATGACTATTTTGCCCCTGTATGTAGATGAATATATGATGATTTTGAAAATAATTGAATTTTTATTTAAACATGTTAAAATACCCAAATATGACAGTTACTTAAATAAAAATAGATTAAATATGGATGTAAATATGTGCACATTTACGTGCACATCAAATACCCCCACACTTATCCCTTTATTCGTTCTCGAATAAAGGAAAACTAAGATAAATCTGTTGTCGTAGGGAGCACGATTGCATTGAGCGTATGCAACAAGCCGTTAGACCTCTAAGTGCCCCCAGTAGGACGAGTGTTGTTTCGTGAGGGTTTTCAGCGGATACTACCCACAAAATATAAATGCAAAGTTAAAATATTTACAAAATACAAGATTTATTTACAAAGAGATGAATGCGAGTGTTTAAAAATATTTACAATGAAGGATTTACTTTTAAATTGACACAAATAAGTTAAATATAGGTTTTGATCATTATCTTGAAATATAAGTCATTTACTCGTCAACTTTCCAATAAAAACGAAGTTATCGTAATAGATGGGCTATAGTTTAACTCGTTGTTTCGGTTGATAATATACTGTAACTATGAAATGGATCCTTAGTTGATTATCAAAGTTTATCAAAGTGGTATTTTCATTTCTTTCCAATAACAAGTCAAATCAAACAAGTTAAGATGGTGCTTGGATTTCAATTGCTTACTCCCTCTTATTTGAAAATTTTATTAGTATTAACAATATTTACATATGCCTAACTCAGGTAAACCGAGGCCGGATATATTACACGTGCACTGCCTTGCGGACTAATGTGAGGGGAATACAGAGCGTGGCGAGCGAACACACAAGTGTGAACATTTATCGACTGTAGGCGTTATTAAAAATAATTTTTATATACATACACCTAACTCATATAAACTAAGGCCAGATATATCGATCGTGCACTGCCTTTCGGGCTTACGTGAGAAGGGTACAGAGCATGGCGAGTGAACACACGAGTGTGAACACACCATGACTCTAGGTGTTAAATAAATAAATATATATATATACACACACATACAAATGTTTTTTTAGAGTTTTGTTTTTAGAAAGAGAGAGTTTTGCAAAATCATCTTACCACCATTTAACTTAGAAGATAAAAATGTTATATCCTTTACTTTAAATTTACCACTTTTTTAAACAAAGATTTTCAATTAGAATATACTTCATAATTAACATATACGAACCTTCCTATTTACTAGTTAAACCATTGTTATTTGTAATCAAACTTCATTTTTATTTTTGTTAAGACAAATAAATTTTCAAAAATTTCAATTTATTAACCAAAACTTATACTTATCCTATAGTGTTTCTTCAAAAATAAATCAAGAAGCTAAAAAGAAAATGTTTTTGGGATTTAGAAATTTTGATTTTTTTTTTATTTAAAAGAAAATGAAAATTCAAAAATGTCATGAAAATGAAAATGAGACTCCCCCCACACTTAATTTTTTTACTGTGTCCCCACAGTAAGTGCATGATATAATGAGTGTAACGGGGAAAAATATGTACATATTTACAAAAGAGGGTTAACATTCTTACTAGATGTAGCTTGGCTCATGAAGAATCATGAGCTCCTCCTCTTGGTTACTGGGCAATTCCAAGAAAGGTTTCAAACGATGACCGTTGACTTTGAATATCGATCCATCCCTGGGGTTTTCTATTTCTACGGCACCATGTGGAAAAACAGTTCGTACCACAAATGGTCCGGTCCATCTCGATTTAAGTTTCCCAGGAAATAAATGAAGTCTTGAGTCATATAAAAGAACTTTCTGGTTAGGCGAAAACGTTTTCCTTAGGATTGACTTGTCAAGAAAAAATTTGTTTTTTCTTTGTACATTTTCTCGTTTTCATACGTGTTGTTCCTAAGTTCTTCTAGTTTGTTGAGTTGCAGTTTTCTATTTTCACCGGCTTTCTCGATATCAAAGTTTAAGTTCTTTATTGCCCACAATGCTTTGTGTTCGATTTCAATGGGTAAATGGAAAGCTTTACCGTAAAATAAACGAAATGGGGACATCCCAAGGTTAGTTTTAAAAGCAGCACGGTAAGCCCAAAGCGCGTCGGTCAATTTCCGAGACCAATCTTTTCGATTTTTGTTGACAGTTTTCTCCAAGGTTTGTTTTATTTGACGATTGGAAACTTTAACTTGCCCACAAGTTGTAGATGATATGGAGTGGATAATTTGTGGGTTATCGAGTATTTCTTCATTAATGTTTCAAAAGATCGATTGCAAAAATGGGTTCCGTTATCACTGATGATTGTGCGAGGTGTGCCGAACCTCGAAAAGATGTTTTCTTTGAGTAATTTCACAACAATTTTATTGTCGTTGGTTTTGCAAGGAATGGCATTGACCCATTTTGAGACGTAATCGACAGCGAGAAGGATATACAAGTTCCCAAAAGAATTGGGAAAAGGTCCCATAAAGTCGATAGCCCAAACATCAAAGATTTCGATTGTAAGAAATAGGGTTTAGAGGCATTATATCGTCGAGAAATTCGTCCAAGCATTTGACATCATCCGCAAGTTTACAAAATTCAAATGAGTCTTTGAAAAGAGAAGGCCAATAGAAACCACACTGAAGCCCCTTTTCTGCAGTTTTTCGAGGACCGAAATGTCCACTGCACGCTTGATCGTGGCAAAATGAAAGAACACTCCTGATCTCATTTCCGAAATGCAACGTCGGATGATTTGGTCGGGGAAATATTTGAACAAGTATGGATCATCCCAATAGAAATATTTCACTTGGGACATGAATTTGCATTTGTCCTATTTGGACCAAGATGAGGGAGTTTCTTTAGTGACTAAGTAGTTTACTATATCAGCGTACCATGGATCGATAGAAATTGAAAGAAGTTGTTCATCGGGGAAGTTTTCATTGATTGGCAAAGAAGATGGTGCGTTCGGAAGACGAGACAAGCGATCGGCTATGACATTATCGGATCCTTTTTGTCTTTGATTGTAAGGTCAAATTCTTGAAGTAAAAGGATCCAACGAATCAAACGGGATTTAGCATCCTTTCTGGCAAAAAGATATCGAAGAGCAGTATGGTCAGTGTAGACCGTGATGTGTGAACCAATCAAGTAAGGTCGAAACTTTTCGAGCGCAAAAACGACAGCTAGAATCTCTTTTTTGTTTGTTGTGTAGTTGAGTTGAGCGTCGTTCAAAGTCATACTTGCGTAGTAAATGACATGAAGGATTTTGTTGATGCGTTGTCCTAAGACAACACCAACCACAAAGTTAAAAGTGTCATACATTATTTCAAATAGGAGATCCCAATTGGGTGCGCAAATGATTGGAGTAGAAATGAGTTCGTTTTTGGGATGTTCAAAAGAAGAGATACAATCAGAGTTAAAATCGAAAGGAACGTCTTTTCCAAGAAGAGTCGTCAAAGGACGAGAGATTTTGCTAAAGTCTTTCACAAAGCGTCAATAAAAGCCAGTGTGTCCTAGAAATGATTGAATGTTCTTACCAGATTTTGGAATGGGTAGATTTGCAATTATGTCGACTTTCGCTTTATCTACCTCAATGCCTTTATTTGAGATGATATTTCCAAGAACTATGCCTTGTTTGACCATAAAGTGACATTTTTCCCAATTCAAAGTCAAATGTTTTTCTTTACATCGATTTAAAACCAACTCGAGATGATGTAAACATTGGAAAAAATAATCACCAAAGATAGAGAAATTTTCCATAAGAACTTCTATAAATCCTTCAATCATGTCAAAAAAAATGCCAACCATGCATCGTTGGAAAGTCGCAGGAGCGTTACAAAGTCCGAATGGCATATGTCGATAAGCAAAGGTACCGATTGGACACATGAAAGTCATTTTCTCTTGATCTTCGAGAGCGATTGGAATTTGGTTATAGCCGGAATAACCATCAAGGAAGCAGTAGAATTCCTGGCTGGCTAAACGTTCGAGCATTTGGTCAATGACGGGAAGAGGGAAGTGATCCTTATGTGTTGCGGCATTTAGTTTTCGATAGTCAATGCAAACATGCCAACCCGTTTGAGTACGAGTTGGAATAAGTTCGTTTGAATCATTATTGACAACAGTTAGCCCAGACTTTTCGGTACAACATTAATTGAGCTAACCCATGAACTATCGGATATGGGATATATGATACCGTTATCGAGGAGCTTGTAGAAAAGAAAAGAGAAAGAGGCTAGGAAGATATTTTTATTTCATGAAACATTGACATTACAACTTGCTTTCTTAATTTCCTAACTAATTTGAAAGAGTAGAAGATATTTACATGTACATAAGAGGGCTATTTATACATGCATAAAACCTTAATTCAAATTTTAGGGTGCTTCCCAAAATGCCCTTTAGGAAGTGTGGTCTCCAATAACCATTAGCCTCTAATTAATCCATCATTAAATATGCATGAAGCTTTAACCTCCACTTAGTTGTCCATTAGCTTCTAATTGTAGATTTAGGTAAGTGGGTGGGGCCCTCCATTATCATGAGCTTGAATTATTTCATCTTTATTCCTTTGTATTCCCTTGTGCATGCATATATCTTCATGAAACCCTCTTCCATATGCATCCAAATTCCTATAAAAATTATGAAAAATGTCCAAGTAAAAAGTCTCAAATTAACACATGCACAAAAATGACTATTTTGCCCCTGAATGTAGATGAACATATGATGATTTGAAAATAATTGAATTTGGATTTTAAACATGTTAAAATACCCAAATATCATAAAATAGATAAAATATGGATGTAAATATATGCACATTTATGTGCACATCACTGATGCCTTTTCTGAAGTTGTGGGACAAGATGGTTGGTCCCTTTGGCCTTCCCCACCCTATACGCGCTTTGACCCTTTTATTGACCTTGACCTCACATTCCTCTACCTAGTTGACCCATCCTCACTATTGCCTAACCTTCATATCCTTGGTAGGCCTGTCAATAAGGACCTTGACCACCAGTCGCAACCTGACCCTGTTACACCTCCGCAGCCACTCTTTGCTTTGTCTACAACCTCGGTTTGGCGCAGTGCCAGACTGCTACATAGATCTGTTGGAACCCCGTCTCCTGCCACTGGTAGTATCTTCCAACCTACTATTTTTACTTCTGCAAATTCCAATTTGAACAAAAAGATAGCTTGTTGCACGGGTGGTAATTTACATTATTAAGCCATGCAAGCATTGGAAAAGCAGTGTATCTCCTTTTCCTCATGAAGATTCTTTCCTGGAATGCTAGGGGTTTGAGGGACCATAAAAATGCTCCCTAATTCATCCCATTTTCTCCTCTCTTTACCTTGATGTTTTATTCATCCAAGAATCCAAAATTGCTGACCCCAATCCCTCTCTTTTCTGCTCCATTGGAGACTCGTTTCTTTCTAGTTGGGAATTTATTAAGGTTGCTATTTTCTAGGGTGGTATTCTTACCGCTTGGGAGGAATGTAATTGGTCTCTTATTCAGGTCATTAAACGCTCTTTTGCTCTTTATTTTGCTCTAAAACACTTGTCCGTGGGCGTTATCTATTTCTTTTCAAACATCTATGGCACCCACTCCATTCCTAATAGACTCTCTCTTTGGGCTAATTGCTCTAAAGTTGCCAGTTTTTCTAATGGCCCATGGGTCCTAGGTGGAGATTTCAATATTACGCAAGCATTTTCTTAGTGTAATTCCCATGTGTCCTCTTTTTCTGACCCGAATTCCTTCAATGACTTTATAAATTTATATGCTCTCATTGACCCACCTATTTCCAATCATGTGTTTACCTCGAGCAACCACCGCCATTCTCCTACTCTTGTTAAACTTAACAGCTTCCTCTTCAATTCTTCTTAGGGAGACTCGCATCCGCTATCCTTCGTCCATGGCCTCCAAACTTTCCTCTTTAACCATTGCCCTATCCTTTTGGATTCCAATGCCCCTTTACCCTCCAGGTCTAACTTTAGATTTGATCGATTCTGGCTCATGGAACTTGGCTTCGACGATTTTATCTCAGCTGCTTGGTCAGATTTTCCTCCCCAGCTTTCTGCCTTCTCTAATGTGGTTTCTAAACTCAGACCCCTTCACAAACTCATGGGCCCCTGGTTTAGATCTATTTAGGTATCTCTTAGATCTCGTATTTTCTCCCTCTAAGAGGCCATCCTCAATCTTAAAATCGGTGAAGAATCATATTCGCTTTCCAATGCGGAGTCCTTCTCTCTCCATTCCCTTGAAGCTAGGATTGAAAGACTCTAGAAGCGAGAAGAGGTTAGCTAGAAGCAAAGGTCCAAAGCCATCTGGTTGAAGGATGGCGATCTTAACACTACTTACTATCACATATTGGCTAATTGTAGAAGATGATCCAACCTCATCTTTGAGATCCACCGCGAGAGTACCGTTTTCCAAGATCACTTCGACCTCAATAGACTTTTCACTTCCTATTTCAAGAACATCCATAGTCGCTCCCATTCCCCTTTCCCTAGATCGCATGAGGCGAATTATGCCCTGACCCCTCTCCAATCCCCATTGGTCATCCCTTCGAGGAACATGAGATGCTTGTCGCCCTGAATGATATGGATGATGACAGATCTCCGAGCCTAGACGGCTTTGGTCCTCTATTCTTCAAATGATTCTAGCCTATTATCCATTCCAATATCCTGGCCTTGTTCAAAGAGTTCTACTTTGATCCTTTCTTCATTACCAGAGTTAACTATGCTTATGTGATTCTCATTCCCAAGAAGCCTAGTGCTAACAATCTCTCCGATTTTTGCCCTATCAGTCTCCTCAATACCAACTTCAAACTCATTACCAATGCCCTTGCCAACCGCCTTCAAAGTATAATCTCTCTCCTTTTTAGGCCTGAACAATCCACCTTCATCCTTGGTCAAAAAATCCTTGATTATGTTGCTACCACTCAAGAGATCATTTTTCATTGCCACCACTCCAACGCCCTAGGTATCCCCTCCAAGCTCGACATTTCCAAAGCCTTCAACTCCATCAGCTGGCCCTTTATTCTGGAAACTCTGGTTCACCATGGATTCCTTTAGAAATGGATTAATTGGATTAGTCACATCTTTCTTTCCTGTATGTCCTCTATCTTTATCAATGGTGTTGGTGGAGGTCTCATCAAAACAGCACATGGCTTGTGCCAGGGAGACCCACTCTCCCCTCTTTTTTTGTACTGGTTATTGATGTTTTCAACAGAATGAACAAGCTCGTGATCTTCCACAACCTCTTGTATGGCATTGGTCTTCCCACCTAGAATTTCAACATTTCCAATATCTAGTTTGCTAATGACACCATCCTCTTTTCATCCCCATCCCCTTTCTGCATCCATAAACTCAAGCTCTCCTGTATGCCTTTGAAATTGTTTCCGCCCTTTTTATTAATTTTTCCAAAAGTTCGGTTATTATGTTAGGTGGTTCTGACCTTATAGGTTTTGATGTATCTCGTGCCCTGAACTATAGCCTTAAGCATTTCCTCATCTCCTACCTTGGCATTCCCATTCGCCCATCCAAACTCCATCGCTCTGACTTGTAGCCACTTTTCTCAAGAATCTCCAGTCGTCATTCTATCTAGATAGCCTCCTCTCTCTCTCTCTAAAGCTGGCAGACTCGTTCCTATTAAATCTATCCTATACGCTATCCCAACCTACTGCTATCCATCCACAAAGCCCCTCGCTGGTTGATCAGTTCCATTAATAAACTCCGTCGTTCATTCCTTTGGTGTGGATCCCAAGTGAACAATTTAGTTAATTGTTCTATTGTGTGCAAATCTATTTCTTAGGGGGGTTTGGTATTCCAGATATCAAACTCTTTAACTTAGCCCTCCTTGCGAAATGGATTTGGCGTTGCCTCTCTGGTAACTGCCCTATTCGGAAACGTTGGTGTAACATCCCCAACTCGGGGGCCCTAAAAGTAACGACTACGGATGTTGCAGTCATCTATAGTTATTAATCCTCGGTGACTAAATATGGTAATGTTAGATACGTTGGTGTAACATAAACACATGGATATGGAAAATTTTCAAAATCATTAAACAACTTTCACATTCCATTTCAAATCATTTCAAATTCACCACATAATGCTACATTCGAGAACCATGTTCAAAGAAATTATAATTATTACAACAAACGACAAGAGTTACATATGAAGATGCCCCCTTGGATGATTATAGTATATATATCTAGGCAATTAAACAACTTTGCCTTCACAACAAAACATAGCGGAATCAAAATAGAAAAGTACCATTGTTAGCTAGCTTGCCTCCAGCATGTCTCCGGAAGCTTATTCGTCTAAGTAGAACCTGAAAACCTCAACCCTCAAACTACTCAAAGTTAATTGAGCATCCGAGAGTTTAAAGGGAAAACATAAACTTTGAGTCGGACATAAACTGGTATAAATAATAACCTACCATCTCAAACCATTTAGATATATAGTGAGACCTGATGCTTAGCGGAACAGGTTTTCCCCTCACTAATATCTTATCCAAAAAATTTTAATAACCTTATACTATGCTTCTGCATCCACATTGTTTAAAACATAGCAATTTAAATTATTACGATGATATGCAAACAAGTAAATCATTCTGGATTTCCCATCTCGATTCATTTGACTATCTGTATCAGTTATAGTTTCTAGGGTCACTATTAACCTCATAGTTTTCATAGGATCACTAAGAACCTATATTGGCCCCTCCCAATAACTTCATTATTTCATGGGTTCTCCCTGAACCTATTATTATCTCCAATAACTTCTGTCATATCATAGTTTCTTGGGTTGAATAGGAAACTATTGACTTCTTTCAATAATTTTATCTAGATATTGTTTTCATGGAATCACTACGAACCCATTGGCTCCTACCAATAACTCTTTTAAAATATAATTTTCATAGGTTTACTATGAACCTGTCTAATCTGATAACTTCTTTGATTAGTCTCTGGGCATTCTATGTTCTGGTCTACCTGACCTCCTAGATGCAACTCTACTCATACAAGAGTTAACTCAATTTATATTCACTACTGGGTCAACCTAGCTAGTTATTTTGACCTTTCCTCACCAAATTACAGTTATGGGTCCATTATACAGTGAATATATTTATTAGAAAAAGTAAACATAATAACATATTAACAACAACATTTATGGTTTAATATCGTAGAAATCATTTTCATATGAAACATGGTTGATACCTTTAACTTATTGTTTTATCGAGGAATGCTTCTTCAAAAACTCTATACTTAAAAACCATTTCAAAACCCCTTAATTTATTTTTCCATGGGTTTACCTTTAAAATTAAGATAGGGTTCTTTGTTTTGAAAACTAAGGCTCTTGAAACCTTAGACCTTTATTTTCGAAACCATTAAGATTTACCTTTCAAAATCTTCCAATTTTTCGTTTCAAAACAGTCAAACATATAACTTTCAAAACACTTAATCTCTTTCGAAAGCACTAAAACATGAAGCATAGCTTCGAAATCATTTGAAAGTACCCCTTTCGAAACATTGGGTTTACCCTTAAAATAACTTTTGGGTCAAAGTGAATATAAACGGAAGTACCCCTTTCGAAACTAGTATCCTTTAAATAAAAGTGATTGAGGAAAAACTGATGGCTTCGGAACCATCCTTTCGAAAGCATTAATCATTTAAATAAAACATTTGGAAGGTTAGCTTTGAAACCCCTTTCGAAGCCATTGCCATCGAAACCTTTAGTGCAATTAGCTACTGGAGCCCTTTCGAAAGCATTTGGAAGCGGCTGATTAAATTTATAAAATAAAAACTGACCTTCCGAAAGCATTGAAGCTTCAACCTATTCTAAAGGTATGAAGACGACAGCATGGTTTCGACTTGGTTTAAAACTACCTTTTCGAAAGCTTCTCTTTACAACATATCTAGGACAGCTCATTCGAAAGCTACCCTTTCGAAATAATAAGGTGGCAACCCTTTCAAAAGATATGTAAAAGTCCACTTCGAAAGCATTCATTAAAAATAAGGAAAGCGGCACCTCTTTTGAAATCAAAAATCAAAAACCTTCAGAAGCTATTTTAAAGTAGTCTCAACCCTTGTGAAAGCTTCATTTTGACTCCATACATTCCGCCTTTCTCCAATCCACTACGTATCAAAGCATTGATACCATGTGTATTGGTTTCGACTTTGATGGGGGTGGAGGTACGTCGTAGAAAGGTTACTATTGAAAATCGCGCAATAATACTTTTGTACAAACTGTTTTATTGCCTTTTCAAGTAATTCCTTTTTAACTAACCTGCCTATTTGTAAAATTTAATTGGTTCCATAAAATTTTCAAAATCATTCCTAAAAACTGCCAAATTTATTTTAGATTTAAATAAAAATAATTAGCAAAGAAGCCCTTCCCTTAAGCAAAACAATTAAGACATTTAAGTCCTTCTACTAGATTAATTTAATTTCCATAGTAAATGAATTAGGAAAAATTCCCAAAAAACATAAAAATTCACTTTTAATATGTTATCTAACACATATAAATTTCAGACCCAAAAACCATCTTATAATAGTCGAAAAAAATTGTAAACCTAATTATTCATTTCTTCTTTCAAAAATTCATAATAAAATTTCCATAGCTTGAAAAATTATGAAAATTAAAACTCATCTCCAAAAATGTTTTTCACAACATATTTAATTTTCATAGCATTTGTAATCCAGTAAACACGATTTTTGTCTAAAAACCGAGTTAAACATCTATCAAGCATACTTATTTGAATTAAACATATCATAAAATCCATGCATATCATCATTAAAATTATCACAAAGGTTTTAAACATAAAAATCAAAATCAAAAGATCTTTAAAAATGAAAATAGAGATGGTTTTGATTATTATTCACCGTGATTAGGTTAAGGAACTTGAGATTGGATTTAGATTAATCCTCCTTGCTTGATTCCTTATCTTTTGATAAATTTCTCTCCACTTCTCCCCTAGGTTATGGCCGACTTGAGCTTTTTGTTTTATGTTTTAATTTTTTTAATTATAAATGTGTAGAGTATGTGAACAAGGGCTTAGGGATAATGGGATTATGGTGGCGGCTAATCCCTATTCTTATTAATTAATATATGATACCGTTCATATCGCATTCTTTGTGTTTAATTAAGCACAGCCTCTAATTAAATTGTCAAATCTCAATCCCCTTATCACTCTAATATTTACATTATTTTATTTAATTTGTCTAATTAATTCTCCTGAATAATGTTATTAAAAATTAGGGGTGTTAAAGGCTCCTCTCCTTAAAGAATTTCATCCTCGAATTTGCATAAGGACTAAATACCAAACATAATAATCATATGTAATAGCTCCTAATTACTATACTAGCTATCCTGACTAGAAATAGTCTATATAAAGTGAATATAGAACATACCCATATAGCAGATCATGATAAGTATCTCTAATCCTGTCTTCTGTCCCCCAAGTACAGTCCTTCTCGTTGTCGCTTCACTGAACTTTTACTAACTTGACTATCTTGTTCCTTAACCTTTTCTCATCTCTTGCTACAACCCTTACTGATTGTCTAACAAAAGTCAAATTCGGTTCTACTATCAAGTCTTACAACTGTGTTAGAGGAATAGTAGTGTCAGGATCATGCACATATTTGCTAAGATGAGACACATGAAACACATTATGGCACCTGTCATACTTCTCGACAACTCTACCCTATATGCAAGCTTCCCTATCCTCTTTTTAATTAGGAACAAACCAACGTATCTCGTTGCTGGTTTCCCTGACTTTCCTAATCGCACTACACCCTTCATCGGTGATACTTTAACGAAAACCTTATCTTCAACAGAGAATTCTAGGTCATTATGCCTCTTATCTGCATAACTCTTCTGTCTGGACTGAACTTCCTTTATTCTCTCTCGGATCAACTACATCTTCTATGTCGCCTCTCTAACCAGATCTGGACCTAAGACTAATTTGTCTCCAGTTTCCAACCAACATGCTAGAGATTTGCATGGCCTTCAATAAAAATCTTCAAAAGGCACCATTCCTATACTATTCTGAAAACTATTACTATAGGAAAACTCCACCAAGTGTAGGTGATCGTCCCAAGATCCACCAAATTCCAATACACAAGCTCTCGATATATCCTCGAGTACCTTATTGACTCTCTTTGTCTGCACATCTATCCGAGGGTGATACACAGTACTCATCTTAAGCTTGGTACGTAACACGTCCTGTAGACTCTTCTAAAATTCACTAGTAAACAAAGCATCTCTATCACTAACTATACTAATAGGAATTCCATGCAATCTACTATGTTCTTCATGAACAAATTAGCTAAAATAGATTCCATTCTGGTTGACTTAACTGGAATTAAATGGGCACTTGGTCAACCTGTCCACTATGATTCATATACTTTCATTTACTTTATTCTACCTTGGCAACCCATCTATAAAATCCATGGATATCGAATCCCATTTGAAAATTGGTATCTCCAAAGGTTGAAGCAACCCACTCGGCTTCTAATGTTGAGCCTTCACTTGTTGACAGTTTGCACACTGTCTAACCCTCAAGCCAACACCTTTCTTCATCCTTCCCAATAGAAGCTCCTTTTCATATCTTGATACTTCTTGGTTCCTCCATTCTAAATTTGGATCGATGACATTCCCGAAGAACTTCTTTCCTTAAGTCCTCAACATTCGAAACATACAACCATCCCTTCTTTCTCAACCATCCTCTCTGGTCAAGACTACAATCTCTTAGATCATCAATCTTCGACCAACCTCAAACCTTCTAATCCTCTTGGCTAATAATGGATCCTCATTCTGCTTAGAAGCAATCCTTTCGATCAACACTGGTCGAACTTCAAAACAGGACAACAGGGCGGTGCTCTGACTGGAACTAGCATTCGATCTTAACTGCACAATACAAGTAGTCAAAGCTTCTAAATATTTCCACTTTGCCAACATAGCTAACACCACATTTCGATGTCTTCTGCTAAGAGAATCCGCTACCTTATTCCCTTTCCTAGGTGTTTACTCTATACCAAAATCATAAGCAGCTAAAAATTCCAACCACCTTTGCTATCTCATATTAAACTCCTTCTGAGGGAATAAATACCTTAAGGACTTATTATCTATGTATAGCTCAAATCTCTCTCCTAAGAGATAATGTCTCCAAATCTTCAATGCAAAGATCACCGAAGCCAACTCCAGATCATGAGTAGGATATCTTACTTCATGCGGTTTAAGCTGTCGTGAAGCATATGCAATAACTTTATCCTTCTTCATTAACACAGCTCTTAATCCAGTCCGACATGCATCGGTATATACCACCAACCCTTGGTTTCCATCCGGAACTACTAACACAGGTGTGTTGGTCAAGAAATGCTTTAACTTAAGGAATTCTTCCTCACATTTGTCGGACCAGACAAACTTCATATCCTTCCTGGTTAAGTTAGTCAAAGATGCTGCTATCCATGAAAAATCCTTAATGAATCTCCAGTAATAGCCGACAAGTCCAAGAAAACTTCTAATCTAAGTCACCATCTCTGGTCTCTCCCAATTATTAACAGCTTCAATCTTATTTGAATCAACTGACAAGCCCTTCTTTGAAACCACGTAAACAAGAAACTTAACCTCTTTCTTCCAGAAATAACACTTGGAAAACTTCGCTTTTAGCTGGTGTTGCCTTAGCCTCTCAAGCACTACTCTAAGATGATCTTCATGCTCTCTTTCATCCTTAGAGTATAATAAAATGTCATTTATAAACACCATCACGAACCTGTCCAAGTACTCTTGGAAAACTCCGTTCACCAGATCCACGAAGAAAGCTGGTGCGTTCGTAACTCGAATGGCATTATTAACCACTCATATGAACCATACCTAGTTCGAAATGTTGTCAACGTAATACTGTCCCTAACCACTCTTAACTGAAGGAAACCTGTCGCCAAATCCAATTGGGAAAATACACTGGCTCCACATTACTGATCAAATAGATCATCAATTCTCAGCAAAGGATACTTATTTTTAATCATCTTCTCGTTCAACTTACGATAGTCGATACACATCCTTAATGACCCATCCGGTTTCTTTACGAACACCATGGCCGCACCCCAAGGCGAACTGCTAGGTTTAATAAAATTCCTTCCTTCTAGATCCACTAGCTGCACCTTTAATTCTTTCATCTCGGTTGGTGTCATTCTGCTAGGTGGTCTACTTACAAGTTCAGCACCTAGCACAAGATGTAACATCCCCAACTTGAAGGCCCAAAACTAATGGCTACGGATGTTGCAGTCATCCATAGTTATTAATCCTCGACGACCAAATACGGTAATGTAAGATACATTGATTTAACATAAACACGTGGATATGGAAAAAAATTATAATCATTAAAAAACTTTAACATTCCATTTCAAATCATTTCAAATTCATTACATAATCCTACATTCGTGAACCACGTTTAGAGAAATTATAATTATTACAACATACGCCAAGAGTGACATATAAAGATGCCCCATTTGGATGATCAGAGTGTATATATATAGGCAATTAAGCAACTTTGCCTTTACAATAAAAACATAGCGGAATCAAAATAAAAAAAGAACTCCTACTAGCTAGCTTACCTTATGCACGTTCCCGAAAGCTTAATCGTCTAAGGAGAACCTGAAAAACTCAACTCTCAAACTACTCAAAGTTAATTGAGCACCCGAGAGTTTGAGGGGAAAACATAAACATCGAGACAGACATAAGGCCTGGTATGAATAATAACCTGCAATCTCAAACCATTTAGATATCTAGTGAGACCACGACGCTTAGCGGAACGTTTTTTCTCCTCACTAGTATCTTCTCCAAAAATTTCATAATAACCATATACTATGCTCCTGCATCCACAATGTTAAAACATAAAAATTCAAAATATTATGATGATATGTAAACAAGTGAATCATTCTAGATTTCCCTTCCCCATTCATTTGACTATCTGTCTCAGTTATAGTTTCTAAGGTCACCATTAACATATTAGTTTTCATGGGCTAATTAATAACATGTTTAAAGCTTATGGAGTATATGTCCAGTTTCAAAGTTTTCATGGGTTCACTAAGAACGTATTGGCGCCGGCTAATAAATTCATTCTTTGATGGGTTCTCCCTGAACCTATTGGTATCTCCAATAACTTCTCCCAGCTCATAGTTTTGATGGGTTGACTAGGAAACTATTGGCTTCTGTCAATAACTTTATTCGGATATAGTTTTCATGGGATCACTATGAACCTATTGGCCCCTGCCAATTACTTTATTGTTTCATGGGTTCTCCCTGAACCTATTGGCATCTCTAATAACTTCACTCTTATCATAGTATTCATGGGTTTACTATGAACCTGTCTAATCTGACAACTTCTTTTTATTAGTCTTTAGGCATCCTATGTTATTGTCTACCTGACCTCCTGGATGCAACTCTACTCATACAGGAGTTAACTTAATTTATATTCACTACTGGGTCAACCTAGCTGGTTATTCTACCCTTTTTCTTCCCAAAATACCATTATGGGTCCATTATACAATGAATTCTGTTTATAGAAGAAGCAAATACAATAAGATAACAATACCAATATCTATGGTTTAATATCCTTGAAAGAATTTTTACATGTATCCCTTTTACCTATCATTTTATCAAGGAAAGCTTCTTCAAACTCCATACTTCAAAACCACTTCAAAACTCCTTTATTTTGCCATGGCTTTTCCTTTAAAAAATGAGACTGGGTTCTTTTTTTTGAAAACTAAGGCTTTCGATACCTTAGACCTTTACTTTCAAAACCATTGGAAAAACTTCTTTGAAAGCATTTAAATCTTCTTTTCAAAACACTAAGCATATGCCTTTCGAAACACTTTAAAACATCTCTTTCGAAACCATCAAAACATACCTTTCGAAAGTATTAAAGCATCACTTATTAACTCATAGAAGCATAGCTTCAAAACCATTTGAAAGTACCCCTTTCGAAACCATTTGGTTTATCCTTAAAAATATCTTTTGGGTCAAAGTGAATATAAACGAAAGTACCCCTTTCGAAACCTAACCTTTAAGTAAAAGTGATTGGGGAAAACTGATGGCTTCGGAACCATCCTTTCGAAAGCATTAATCAGTTAAGTAAAACATTTGGTAGGATAGCTTTGAAACCACTTTCGAAGCATTGCCCTTTATAACATATCAGGATAACAAGGTAATAAGGAATGATGAGTATACAAAGTATTAGAGGCAAGATAGCCTGATAAGTTCATGGATGCTATCATCAATTGGTACAAACTTATTACCACAAATAGTAGAATGTAAACCATCCAATGAAATATTGTTAAGAATAGAGCGGATCTTTAAATCTCAATCAGCGACTAAAATAATCCATTACAAAAGGAAACTACAAAATATCAGAAAAGACAACATATCAGTGAGGGAGTACTTATTAAATATCAAGACAATATGTGATCTACTAGTGTAACGACCTAGAATTTTAGTTATCTGAATTTTGAATATTTAATTAATTTTAAATATTGAAAAGTTAACCTTATAGATTAAATAACTCAAATTTTGAATATAGCGATTTATTGGATAATTTAATTATTGAATTTAATAATTGAAATTGTTTAAATAATTAAATCTTGATTTTATGAGAATGAGAATGATTTTGAAAATTTATTTAAAAATCTATCTAAACAAGAATACAAATATTAAACCTTTAATTTAGATTTAAAAGTTATTAATTTGGATTTTAATAATAAATTCGTTTTAAATTAACGAGTTAAAATAGCCTTCTGGGGAAATGTCTCGAATTTTGATGAAACCAGTTTCATTGGATCCATAATAATGAATTATAATACGCTATCGAATTTCATGGCGATCAGATGTATCATTTGGTCGTGCGAGATCGAAACGCGTAGAATCTAATATTGAAAATTTAATAAAATAATTAGGTTCAAAAAGCTATCTTCTACATACGATAAAATCAGGTCTCGAAACAAGTTCCATTGTGTTCGAAATAGGGGTATAACATATCGAACTCTTGGCAGCACATCTCTTATGGAGTTCGAGATTTTCCAACGCTGTATAGCTTGATTATTTAAAATTTAAATACTATATATATTATTATATAACCTGATTTGACCATACATCAGCCATACTTCTTCATTGGAGGCCGTACCCCATACACAAGCCCATACCCCCTGTGTTGTCTACCCTATTATATTAACCATCTTCAGAACGAAAAAAAAGGAGGCAAGCTTCTTGAATTCAAAAAATAAATATCTCGCAAAATACTCAATGAAAAATTCCAATGTTTGTTTATTTGAAATGGTATTGATGAGATCTTTGTTGAGTATGAGTTAGACGGTTTCGATCGAAGTTTAAGGGGGCATGACAGTAGGGTAGTGGAATTAGGCAAGGAGCATCAAAGGCAGTATTTTGGTGGTGCGGCTTTAGGAAGGTGGTCGCGACATTCGCGCGTCGATAAGATTAGTGGTAGGTCGCCTTTTTCTGGTATGGACCGAGTTCAACGACAAAGAGGGTGATGGGAAGCACGTTGGAAAAGAAGTGCGACATAGCTTGTTTGAGATGTTTTCATTGAGAATTGAGCTTGGGAGAGAGGATGGAAGAATCGGCTATAGTGGAGTTTGGAAACTAGAAATGGTGGAAATTTTGAATGAGGAAGAAGGGTAATCTCGGAATTATTATAAAGTTATTTAATTATAAATTTAATTATCGAAATTTAAAAATTTAATAACTCCTTTATACGAGGTCCAATCGAGATGCGGATTTTTGCGTTGCGCTTGTATGGACGTTAGCTTTGCGATGGAACTAATTTGGAAGAATTTGGAGACAACTGAAATTTGGTATAAAATCAGACATTGTTCGGTTTTAGTTTCAAACCAGAATGCCTCGACGACAACAGAAAATTTCGGTGAGTTAATCTCACCTTTTTGGTTATCTAGTATGATATATAGTTGATAAAAGCTGTTAGATGATTGTTTAGATGATTTACTATATTTATTAGTTGGTTTGGATATATTTCCGCTTAATGGAGTGGATGAGACCCTGATATGTTCCCGTGTAAGAGCGGATGACCCTTTGTATACGAATCCCGCCTCCAGTTGATTTATATTTTATGATTATATAACGTTCATGATGTAATGGGAAATAGGTTAGAGGGATCCAACGGGATTCTTCGCTATTGTTGAATTGGCTTCAATGATATTCAAGTTTATATGGATTATTGGATAATAAACCTGATTTGTTGGAAATATGGGTTATGACATCGTTGTATAAAAACCTGTACTAATAGAAAATCAATATTAATATTGGTTGATTATTTGGTGGCTATTGGCCTCAAATTAGTATTTTAAAAATACTATAAATTTCCATTTGATTTGGAATTGGTTTTGAGACAAGAAATGATTTTTAAATCCGAAATTGAGTTTTGGAAATATTTTGTTTTAAAGAGTATTTATTTATATCAATATACTGTTTCAAAGGTTATCTAATTATACTAATATTTTGTTTAAAGATTATTTAATTATATTAATATTGTTTTAAAGTATTTAATTATATTAATATTGTTTTAAAAGTTAGTTACTTATAATTAATATTGTTTTAAAGTATTATCACAATGTTAATGTCTTGGAAAATGTTATTACTTAAGAATAATTAGGTTGGAAACTAATAACAAGGATTTATTAAAAAGGTTCTAAAAAATAAATTATTACTATTTATAATAAGGGTAAAGGTTAATTATTATTGTTTATGAAATGATTAATTATTATTTTAAGATGTTTAAGATTTATAATTATTAATTATTTATTCATAATGTTTAATATTAAAAAATTATATTTATATAATACTGTTAAAAAGTAAATGATCTTTATTTGTCTATAAATATGTTCGAGACCCATGAATAGAGTTGAAAGACTTGGATTTTATAAAGGACCTTATAAAATGGTTTGGAGATGTAAGGAAGATTATTTACAAGGTGAAGGGTTTATAAATGGTCAGATATTTATAAATGGACCTAAGAAACAGGTGTATAAATTTATAAAAGAAGTTTTATTAATGGTTTCAAACGTTTTATAAAATGGTTTATAAATGGTTTTAGAGAATTATAAGAAGTTTATGAATGATTTTTGAATCGAGTAAAAATGGAATCTTTCTCAGTGCGTAAATATACTTATACCGTTGAGATAAGTATATTGATATATTCTAAGTATTACAAATATAGAGATTGATGGATATATCTTTGTAAAAGTATTCTTATACAAGTAATTTACAAATGGTTTCATTTATAAAAGATTTATAAAAGAAGGCTAGTGATTGCTTATATGCTGAACCAATCTTGGTTTTCCCAATGGAATAAATCCTTGATTGAATGTTCTTATTCGATAGTTAAATAACAGACTATCGAAATTGGACCCCAAAATGTAACTTTGGAAATATCTAAGAGAAACACGTGAGCTATATGGCATAGTCATCTCTGATGATGTTGTACTGTGCGTATAAATCTCGTCCCGTTCCCCTAAGACAATGATAAGGAAATCCGTCCACTAATGGTTAGGAGGTGATCTCTGATCTTACCTTTGACTATTTATTTCCTAAAGAACCGGGTTTGAGTTTATCGGGAATTATCGAATATTGTTTCGAAGAGACCGGGATCAGTTATGTTATCCAAAAATCACTTCTATCCAACTTAAGCGTTTCAAAGTGAAGACATCTTGAAGATGATGGAATTTTAGAGACAGAGATCCCAATTGTTTCATTCAATCCCAAAACAAACGTGTATGGATGAATGACAGTATTGCATGTGAGAAATGCAGATTAAGGATCTTAAGGCTAGAATTAACACTAGAGGGGGGGTGAATAGTGTTTTAAGAAATTTGTTAATCTTTTTGAGTTTATCTTAATTTGTTAACAATGTATACACTAATCAGACACAGATATGAACACAGAATCAAACACAGACACTACAAGAAAATTGATTTTTTGTAGCGCCCAAAAAACGCCACTACGTATTTTTAGTGGCGTTCCGATAATCGTTACGAGAAAACATGCCACTAAAAATCCTTGAGTATTAGTTGCACTTTTTTAAACGCCACCAAATTTGTTTTCTTGGTAGCGTTTTTATAGCGCCATAGAATTCCTTTTTTGTAGTGCCTATTTACCGCCACCGAAAAGGTTTTCTCCTCCATGATACTTTTTTATGGCGTTATCTAAATTTTTTGTAGCGCCTGTTTAACGCCACCGAAAGGGTTTTCTCCTCCACGTTACCTTTTCATAGCGTTATATACATTTTTTGTAGCGCGTAATAAACGCCAGCATAAGTGTACTTGAGTTTCTAATTACTCTTTTGTAGCGACATTTTAACGCTACCAAAATAAATAAGATCCAGTAGCGTTTGTTTCCCTCCACCTGCTACTCCAGATTTACCCCTGATCTAGCATCCAATTATATAATAACAGAATACGCAAGCACATACACTTTTGAACACAATATATTAAACAACTACAAAATACGTATACACATTGAAGATCCACAAGATACATAGACATTCATACATCCACATACATAGGTGTCGACAGAAAGCTACCCGTACACATACACAACCAAACTACCATAAGTGTTATAACCAAACTACCATAAGTGTCATAACCGTACATATACATCTGAAATAACCGTACATATACGTCTGAAATAACCGTACCGAGCATAACCTGAACCACCATAAAAACTTGAACTACCTGTCATTGCTGATGTCTTCAAAACCTGAACTACCTGTCAACAAAGAACAGAACAAAAGAGTGAGAAAACAAAACCTGAACGTAAAACTGCTTAAATAAGCAATGTACTAAAACAAAACATATGGACGACAATCGACCACTTCTCTGCACTGCCACAACACTCAACTACCTTGCCACTTCTTCCTACACTATCACTGTACTGCTCACCATCAATTCATACATAACTCCTCACCATCAATTCAACTAACATTCCACCACAATCCATACATAATTCCTCACCATCAATTATTTTCCCTCCCCTGAACCTGAACCACCAATCACAATTCCAATATAACACCCCTACTTATGTACTTTTATCATTTTACCAAAAATCTATCTGCACTTTAGCTGCTAGCATTCCTAATGTATATATAAAAAAATTTAAATACCTTTCATTTTGACTTAATAATGATTTTTTCCATTGGCCAAGCTATGGGAACGCCAAAGCAATCATCCATGCACGTCATACCCGATGTTGGTCTCCATATCTCTGCATCTGGAACTATCACCAGTTCAATCCAAACTTTTACAGCATTACATCCCAATGGACGACAATGGACCATCGTTATCGGATCAGTTGATTACGTCTGCTCCACCCAAATCGATCAACTAGCATTTGGCATCCTTTTGCATTGTTGCAATCGGCTGAAAGAAAAGAGATTATTATGCATAATGTATACATGCACATTAAATAAACTTTCATACACAGTTAACTTCTTCAAATTTGAAAATTAATACTTACATTTTGTGATTTATTCATGACCATATGTGTGGATTTCATGGGAGAATTCACAACATTTTCAGTATCATCATGACTCTCATCTAGTTTTTCTTGATCAGCTTCTACTTTTGATCTTGGCCATGCTACTTTCCTACCAACTGCATCTCCAATGCATGACATATCAGATGTGGGTCGCTACAAATAAGCATCTTTATTTACTACTTTGTCCACCCAAATCACAACAGCAGATGGACCGAGTGGAATACCATTAACAGTATATTTTGGATCAGTAGCGTGGATTCTTCCTTGGGCAACTACACCTTCACCCTCAGTCCAACCGTAAATCTTGCAAGTGTCTTCGATGATGCTGGTACTCTAAAAATGAGAAGTGAAATTCAAGACTTTAGTATGCTATACAAAAACAACGAATATGTGTTAAATTTTTATTCAGATGGGGGGTGTGCTCGCTGCATTTTAGACATCAATAAGCTCGCAGCATATTACACTAATATACTTAACGTGAAAAAAATTACCGTACTGGCTGCACTACAGTTCAACCGTGTTCGCAGCGGGACCTTGATGCAAACTGATGGCCAAGCAACTACCTTATTCTTAGCGTCTGCTAAGACTGCCATTTCAGGTGTAAGCCTCCATAAATAAGTATATGCTTTATCCACTGAATCTATAACAACGCTCCCAGCATTTGGTCCAAGACGAATGCCATTGACAACGTCATCTGGGTCCATGGACAACAGCCTCCTATGGGCAACAACTCCAGAGGTTCCATCCCAATTCAACAGCAAACATACTTTGTCCTCGATCTACAATTAATCAACCGAAAATTAAATCAATTACTGGATTAAAAAATTAAAATATAAATTTCATTTATTGAGTAATATAAATATTATTTTTACCGAATCAGGTGAGTTCCTTCTCGAACTTTCTTTACCCTGCAGCGAAGCACGAATATAAATTAATATTTTACGAATATAAATTAATTTCCAAAAATTTACCTTCTGGTCCATCAGAGTCTGTATCATTCCCTTCAATACTGTTATTTCCTCTCGACACCGAGACACTTGTTTATCTTTGGACTAGGCCAAAGCTAGCTTGGTTAAAGTGCAACCCCTACCCAATGCCCTTAACCGTCCCGGTTTATCTTATCCCAGTACATGTACAAGAGCATCTTTTCCAATATCATTCTTTGTCGAGCCGGATTGGGATAGGCTACCATATTTTTTGATCTCCTCCTATATAAATAAATACACATAGATAATGTACAATGGTAAAAATATCATAGTTTCAAAAAAAATATACCAATAAAATTAAAAACAATTTTACAATAGCATTCGCAGCTTCCATGTTCACTGGTTCACCATTTTTTTTAATGTGAGATCTAATCCACACATCAGCTCTACTTATGGACGATGGATCTGCACTTTCTTTTTTTCTAAAAATAGAATAACATTAAATTAATAAACTGACATGTATAAAATAATGTTAAATAATGCTATAGTTAATTAACTTACCATTTCTTCGGTCTTTCTAGCCATTCCCCTACGACCGGTTGTATGCGGAAGTTGTGTGTACCTAAGGGCTGAATATTTCTCACTTTTTTGCTGAAAATATTGAAAGATGCTAGAATTTAACAACCAAAATCATAAAAAGAAAAACTATCTAATATTTATAATGCAGGGTAAATATGTATGGTGAGGATTGCAATTTATTTGAAAATCAATTCATCATGGTAATATACTTATTTGGTATTATTAATGCTGGATAACTCAGTGACATATACAACATTCCATATCTACTAATAATATTTATAGATTGAACTAACTTGCAAAGTGTTTTTTTTACTTCATTTAAAATGTTCCTGTGCTTGTCATAATGCATTTGTATTTTGTACTATCATAGGTTCCTGCAGCTAATACCTAAACAGGAACCCTCAGCATCCACCAACACTTGGACTTCACTTCTAAAGAAATTTATCGGTTGCTAACTATGTAGATGGATTTGCAGAAACATGCCAAACGAGTTCAGTAGGAATGATTTACCTTAAACTCCCGACTTGTTTTCGCCTTCACAAACTTCCTCCAATCAGTTATGCTTTTTATGTTCGTAGGTTTCAGTTTAAGTCTTTCCTCATCATTCTCCGCTTTTTGCAAATTTCGAACCAATTTGCTTTTTGACGATCTCCAAAGTACTCCCATTTGTTGAAATATAGCTTTTCTTTGCCATTCCTCTTCCAATTTAAATCTAATCTGCAACAATACATCAAAACATGATATTAGTAAAATTTATTTAATTTAAATACGACAGATTTAATTAAATCTGAAAGGTTTTCTGAAGTTATTAGAGGGCAATTTCAATTTATAATTGGCAAGAACTATTTTTCAATTTATCCAGAAGTTATTAGATGGCAATTTCAATTTATAATTGGCAAGACCATGCAATATTAGAAGTCATTTTCAAAACATATTAGAGTCAGAATGTTAAATAATAGATGCCTGCTTCATACCAGAACCGACTGCCACAGAACTTCTTTTAAGTCATCACTAATATTCCTCCAATCATCAAAGGATATAATGGAGTTTCTGCATCTTCCAAGTTCTTGACTAACTCATCCTCTTTTCTTCGAGAATCAACATCGTCTTTATCATCATCAAAAAAATCTTGATTCAAAAAATCTTCATCTTCATAGTGAATCATCTTGAATAGTTCATATACATCAAACATATTTGTTTTATTCTCTACATTTATCTCTTCACCATGGTTAAACCATACACCGTTAATGTATTTAGGATCCATTCCTTTTATAATTAAATGTTCAACGATGATTTGGTCATCATGACGACTAAGATTCTGACAATCCTTGCAAGGGCATAAAATTTTTTCTACACTTCTTACATTCCTCTTTGCAGCATGCACGAAATTCATTGCTCCTTGTCGGTATTCTATACTAGTTCTATGAAAAAAGTAAAAAAAAAAAGTGAGCTTTAGTATTAGATTATATATTCTAATTCTCAAAATACATATTAAGTTAATCATGGTTTTATCACCTGTTTAAAAAAACCCAGCCTTTTTCCATTATCGACATTTGAAGGCAAATAAGTTTCCAATCTTTGACGTATAAATTGGTTATCTATTGTAATCAAAAAAATAACTAGACGTTGAAGTATAAATACTTGTAGCACTACTGCATATAACCATGGTGGTTTAGTAGACAAAGGCAAAGGATACTTTTCCAAAAATATAAATTTTACACTTATATTTTGCATTTAACCTCAGATTTACATGTATTTATAATTAATCCATGCATGAATTCAAAGCCTAAGTATAGCAAATTATAGAATTACTGCATATAAATTCAAAGCCTCAGAATGTACAAACCAACAGTTTCCTCTTACCAAACCAACAGTCAACTTCACCGCCTCCTCTTCACTACCTCACATCCACACAACTAATTTAATCAAAATTCAACAATTATACTTATTTAGAAATGTATGTTCACCAATAATTTATTATAATATGAAATAATAGTTAGAAGTTAATAAGTCATAAGAATCACATACTCATTTATGATATATTTTTATTATATTAAACAGTTCATCTTAAATGGACCTTTAAAAAGGATTTTTTGAGAGAAAATATCCCTATTCCTTGTCCATGGTTACACCACAGTAAGATTCTTAGGCCTGAGAGAGAGTAGGATTAGGAACCCACAACAATTGAGAGTCCTGAATGCTTGGTCCAATTGTTTTGTAACTATAGAAAGAGATCTTAATAAGAAATGTGAAAACTCAAATTAATATTACAACACCAGCCATTGAATCAGTTGACAAACAAATACCAACATTAAAATGCATGATCTAATATACCCATTTCTTTTAAGAAAACAAATACCAAACATATCAATGCACCATATAAAATCAGTCGAACAAAGATAGCAGTTCACAAAAAATATAATCCTAACAAAAAAATATGAAAACTGGAATTAAGATTTCCTTATTTGGCAGAATTATTAATAAGTGATTTATTGATATCATGATACTTTGCCTCCAGCAACGATTCAATTAATCAGAGTACAGAGCTCTTTATTTCCATGGATACCAAGCTACAAATGATATAGAGTGATCGTTTCCACCTTTAAATCAACCATTTCAGTAATAGTTTAGGAAAAAAACGAAAATAAGATGCATTCAAATTCATATAAAATCCAAATAGAATCACAAAGTCGATTTAAAAGATTCATACCTAAATATACCTAATCGATTTAAAAGATTCATACCTAAATATACCTAGATCTGCTGGCTGCCGCGACTCGATGTTGAGTAAGGGGGAAACGACGGAGTTGACGATGATACTTGAGTGCGATGAAAATTTGACACGATTAAAAGGGGAAATTTTTTTTCTGAAGAAGAAAGCAAATTAGGGACGAGAATTTTGTTAAGTACGAGAGTAAAATGATAGGTTACGTTTATTTAGTTCACGCGGACTCTTTTTTTTAGAAGCGGGAAACGTGAATTATTTTTTGTTGCATTTACAATAAAACGCCACCGATTTTGCAACTATAAAAGGTTTTTCTTGTAGTGAGATGCAAATATAAAGTAAAAGCAGTAAAGGAAAGAACACACCGGATTTTATACTGGTTCGGAGTTACCCCACATCCAGTCCCGCAACACAAGTATGGATTTCCTTTCAAAAACAATTCTTACAAATACAACCCTCGGTTTCAAGGCTACGAGGTACACCCTCCAGAATCACAATCCTCTGGGTAGAGATACTTGATTTCCGGGGCATCAAGTTCACCTAATTGATTTCCAGGGCTACAATCACACCTTCTCCTTTTGATTTATTTCCAAGGCTACAATCACACCTTTTCTCGCTAATATATTACAAAGAAGTCTATAACTCTGAACAGCACTGAGAACCTTGTAGAGATAATGATGGAGAATCACACTAGAAGTAATCGAGTATGATTCGATGTTGATTTTGGCAGAGTAATGGTATGATTTTGTATTAAGAAATGTGGAAGAAGAAGAGAAGTGAAAACCAGAAAAAGTGATTAAAAATTCGTTGAAACTGACCTATATTTATAGAAGAACAACAGCCATGACCATTCATGAAGAGTCATGGCGAATAGACACTTCTTTTGAAATTTGAATTTTGAAACTAACTAACACCATGTCGACATGGGGTACTTGGGCATGTTGACATCCCAAAGGGATTTTTGGTGATTTGTTATACTATGTTGACATGGGTAAGTTGGGCATGTCAACATCCTAAAGGAAATTTTGGTGATTTGTTTTTCTTTGAAAATAACTTCTATTTTATATTAAAACTATTTTAAACTTTTATAAATATATTTAAATATAGTTAAAATATATAAATAAATGTAGAGAATAATATTTTTGTATATATAAAATTTTACGATACTTTTATATTTAAATCTAAGTATAAATATTTAAAAGTTTTAAATATATTATTTTAAAAGATAGTTTAAAATTAGGAGTAATTTGACTTTGAAATTAAAGAGGATTTTGAGGCTAAAATTATTTAAAATCGGAATCGAGGGTTTTGAAACTTTTTAAAAGGAAAGTTTTGAAATCATTTCGAAAACAAGATAATTTTGAAAAATCATTTGAATTAAGATTAGTGGATACAAAACAATGTCCCACTAGATTTTCGTAGGTTCCATCCTACTTAGGGTTCCATCCCTTTAACGGGCTTGAAGTGGATTCCATTCCACGAATAAATTGGATTTTAAGATGCCAGTGCTTTTCTAGGAGTTTTAACAAAATTCCTAATAAAAATACTTATTCTTGAAATCTTGAACTTTTGATAATCTTGATACTCATGAGTCTTCTATCTCTATATCTTGAATCTCTATACTGTATAGTCTTCATTCTTGGTACCTGCATGATTAAATCCTGCATATACATATATATCTAAATTATAATGTTAGTATTTATATTTTATAATCTTATTCTAAGGTTGTTATCATCAAAACCATCAACTCATGGACTAACAATCTCCACCTTTTTGATGATGACAACCTTTGTTTATAAAATATTACTTCTATCCTAATAACTCCCCCTAAATCTAATAACTCCCCCTTAATCTATGCCTAACTCTCCTATTTTATATTTCTCCCCCTTTGTCATCAACAAAAACCATCCTAAAACCATAAAACTATAAAATCCCCCTTAAACTAATACTATATAACATGTGATCATAATGATAGTGTTATTATAAATAATGAACACTTAACTCTAAAAACTAGAACTTAATCCTAAATTACTAACTATCCTAACTGAGAATCTATGATAATTCTTATAATAGTTAGAAATCAAATATAAGAACATAAATTATTTATTAAGTATATTTCAACACACTCATCAAAACCAATCATGTCAGACAAGTCAAACAAATCAATCAAGTCAAACAAGTCAAACAAGTCAATCAAGTCAAACAAGTCAATCAAGTCAATCAAAACATCAAAAACTAATAATCCTATATTATAAGACAATACTACAAACTCCCTGTGGAGACCCAAAATTTTTGAGATAAAAATAATGCTGAAATGAAAAAAATATAATATAATAAAATTGGTTAATAGAAAATAATTGAAGAATAAAATGATTTGAAAATGAATATCAAAAGGGAATAAATATTTCGACAAATAATGAGAAGGAAAAAAATTTAACTAAGGTATGAATGAGTTTTAAATACACATATCTCATGAAAACTATAAATTTATATGGCCAGAAAAGTATTTGGGTAGTAAAATAATTTCTTTTAATAATTGAAATGCATACCAACTAGTCAAGTAATATTTATAGGCATGAATGTATTTTTTATAAAATGAATCAAGATAGATGATAAAAATTTGTTAGCTAAAAATCAAGCTTACAAAAGAAATGAGAAAAAGAAATATAGGGCTGAGTCACATAAAAATGATGTGCAAGGAAATCATGCAAATAGCATGTGCACAGAAAAATAATGAGGCCACTGTTTTATTGAAAATAGAAACCAAGAGAAAATGGCACTTATAGCCATAAAAATGCATACATTAATCCCTGAGCAAGGTAAGGATAGAATGGGTTTTTCCTCCATTTAAACCCTAACAGAGTGATTTAAATCAGGGGAGGAACAACAGTTGTCCAGGGGGAGAAAACAAAAAAAATAAAAATAAACTCACATTGCCTTCAGACCTGAGCACTCCCGGAGAGAAGCAAAGGAAGGTGAGTGGTAATCACTTTGAGATTTATGGCACTAAGACCCATGTTAAGGGCAGCCAAGTTATTTTCATGTATAAAATTTATTATGATTTTCAGTTTGATTTTATTCTCTGAATAAATGCATACTAATTATGGGTGATATTTTGATTGAACTTTTGGTTGGAGTTTTGATCTGTCTTGGTTTGTTAAGATTGTTTCAGTCATTTGTTTTAAAATATAAGTAATCAAACATGTATTCAGATCATAGAAGTGGATTTAATGATCCAGTTTTATATGAGAAATAAACTGAATGTTTTACTGAGAAATGGGATATCAAAGAAAAATAGCAGGCAGTATGAATAATGAGATTTATGCTTATGCCTAGTCTATATTAAAATGGTATGAACAATGCAGTATCGTGTATAGTTGATGAGTTGTTCCTACTATAAGTTAATATGTTTTTATGGGTTTTTCTTAAAGAAAAATCATGTCCTATGTTCTCAATAAAAGTGAATAAATGGGATATGGCTTCATCAGATTTATGTGAGATATAGGAAAACTTCTTGTAGATATATATGTATGAAAGTTTCAGAAATATGATTTGAATAAATTAACCTTGGGATGGGATTTAGTATTTTTGCATGAAAAGCTGTTATGTCTAATTTAAAACCCCTGATGAAGTTTCTTAACTATTGACCCATGAGAGAAAAGGAAAAGAATGCAAAGCATTTCAAGAGATAATAAAATTCTCAGAAGATAAATAAATATGGTCTCTAAATTATAAAAATAATTTAGGAATGGTGCCTTGATCTGCTCATCATCAGGAGGATGATGGGTATGTGCATGACTTGCTAAAGTCCTGTAGGCCTCTGTGAAAAGGGATAACAGAACTGAGCCCCTTTTCAATGCACACATAGAGTTCAATGGCAAGGAGTTAGACCAAACACAATATGTAAAAAGAAATGAAATGAGATTGATCAGTCAGGCTATGGAATTGGAAATAATTTCATAGGAGTATGTATATGAAAATCTGGATGGAATGAATGCATGGTTGTTTGAGTGTATGATTGATAGACAAGTTTACCAATATTTAGATTTTAGTATGAATTAGTTCTCATTAAACTGATATGTTTTCTCTATAGCATTAAGAATTTACAAAATGTTTAACATGCGATTTCACTCATACCAGAAATTTATTTCTGACCCTATTTGTTGCTTTGTAACATTTGGGGTGTCTCATTTTTATTGAGGCAGCTCTAGATGTTACTGCAGGAAAGGAAGCATAAGAAACTTGTTAGCATGGATACTTGAAGACCTACTTGCATTTAGAATGCTTAAGGAATTTGGCAGAAATATTGTAATAATTAGGCTAAGCAAAACTTCATTATGTTTAAGTATTTTCTGGAGTGATATGTGCTTATCTTTCTGAGTAAAGAATATGTAGAAGCTTTGTATTACATATATGTGTTTATTGGTTTCTGTTTTAAATGACTGATCTGGATAATCTCTGGTGAAGTATGATGTAGGGGATCATGTCATATAATTTGAATGTGATCATGTCTCCCTTGACAATGTCTGATTAGTTTTTCAAAAAGGCAAAGTAGAAATAATTATAGAAAGAAAGGAATATAGACCTTCAGTAAATCTTCTAAATTCTGAGTTGAACCAAAACTGAGTTAATCAGAAATGCATGATCATGGCTTATAATTGATATAAGTATATGTCAAGCCTGAAAATGAAACCCCGAATTCTTAGTTTAGGCATTTAAATTACAGTAGAAGCTTGCATTGATTTGTGAAGTAGATCCATATGCATTTTCATATTACTTGTAGTTCTCACAGCACTATGTTCAACATATCTCACTATTTAGGTGCATGACTCAAGTCTGGATGCATTTGGTCATGACCAACTTGAGGCTGATTAAATAACTAGTAGTCCTGTTTGCAATAGGCATGTCCATCACTTAACAACACCTTAGATACTATCATTCAATATTAAAAGGACATTAGTTGTCTACCAGATGAGTTCACCTGAGAATTTGTATTAATTTAGTTTGTAACTTAGCTTAAATCATTTTGTCTCCAAATATATGCTAAGTCTTAGTGCAGTATGTGTGTTGCATTTGTACCCTGCCTAAATGGATGGTGTCTTCTCTGTTTGGTCTTCTACCCAATTTGTTTCTTGATCACTCATATGATTCCTGCAAAATAACAAATTTAATATATGAGTATCTTTATCTAATACACAAATTTGTTTAATTATGAATTATGAACCCCGGGCCAAACTAGAAGGAATGAGCTATTTTAAACACCCTCTCATTTAGCATAGACCAATAAGTATCAAATTACAAAATCCCAGAATCTAAATATATATGGCTTTAAATCCATGAATTAAACAATTGAGAAGAAAAGCAAGAAAAATAAGAAAAGTGTTATTACTTGATCTTATAATCAAGCCTGAGTTTTAAGTAAGAAAATCAAGAAAAGAAGGGCTATGTGACACCAAAAACTCTGAAATATGAGAAATAAGGTGTGATTAAATTCCTTTGCCAACTTCAATTACTCTGATAGGCAAAGAGTCATCTATATATCTTCATATATATAAATGTTCTAATCTGATTGTATATACTGATATTTTTATATTGGTAAAATAAGGAATCCTGGGGAAAAATGATTAAAGGGAAGTGATCCATTGTAATATATATATATATATATGGATATATATATGGAAACCAAAAGAAAAAAAAAACTCAACAGAAAATTCATTAAAAATAATTGAATAAGTAGAGGGTCACTTCAGTTGGTATCAGAGCTATGTTATTAAACATAGCAGAAATAAAGATCAGATTCTCTTATCAGAATAAAATCTTATGAGACTAAATACATCACACTATTTTCAATATAAATGAGATTACTGAAATAATTAAGTTACAAATTAAACTAACTAGTTATGTAAAAATTGTATAGCAAATCATGGTAGGAAGACCACCAAGTCATGGAGCAGGACCCTCCAATACAACACCAATGGTTAATTTGCAAGATTTGGTGAGGGCCTTTAGAGAAGGAGCAGTGCACAGGGAAGAGAATCCTCATGAAGAATTAGCTAAGCTATTGAAGACATTCTCAAACCTAGGAGGCAAGGACTTTGAAGGCACTGAAGGGGTTATGGGTGTGCAGACATGGTTGAGAACTTTAGAAAGAATATTTGCAGACATGCAAATTAATGATCAAAGGAAAAGGCAGATAGCTTCAAGAAGGCTCAAAGGAGCAGCACTAGATTGGTGGGAAGTAATTATCACAGGAAGGCCAGAAGATGAGATAACATGGAATCAATTCAAGGAGATGCTTGAGGCAAGGTTTGTTCCAGCAATAGCTAAGGCAACATTGCTTGAGGAATTTATAAGGTTGAGGCAAGGACCAATGAGTGTGACTGAATACACTTAAAAATTTGAGAGTTTGTCCAAGTATGGAACTATGCTCATAGGGAATGAAGAATCAAAGAATTCAAGGTTCATTCAGGGACTCAATACTGGTTTGAGTAGAGCAATGCTACCATATAAAGACAGAACATTTGATCAAGTCATAGATCTTACTCTTTCTTTTGAACAACATGACAATGCAAGGGAAACGTTCAGAAACATGAGAACTAACAATCAAAAGAAAGGGAAGAATAGAGCACATCCTTATGACAAGAAGAATGTAGACAAGAAAGTTGAAGGAGCAGCCACTGGGGAGGTTAAGAAGAAGGTTACCTGCTACAATTGTGGCAAGGAAGGGCACATGAGCAATAGGTGTCAAGCAGCTAAGAAAGCACCATTCAGCTGCTACAACTGTGGGAAAGAAGGTCACATTAAGAGGAACTGCCCAGAATTCAAGAAAGGGGCAAGGGTAGGAGCACTGGAAGCCAAGGCAAAGGCAAATGCAGTGGGAAACTTTGGACAATTGGAAGGTATACTTCTAATTAAAAATTACCCAATCACAGTTATATATGACACTGGAGCTACACATTCTCTGATATCACAAGACATAGTGGATAAATTAGCTCTCACATACAATACAGTTGAAAAACCCTTGTTTATTCAAAGCCCACTAGGTAGCTCTTGTCTGCTAGGATTAAAATGTTTGGGAGTAGAATTAAACATAGGAGGAAATATGTTTAAATCTGACTTGTTTGTGTTGAAATATCCTGGAATAGGAATTATTCTAGGAGTAGATTGGTTGAGTAAATTCAAAGCAATTTTGAATTTAGAAAATTTTACAATTTCCTTGAAAACAGAAAATGGTAAAAATATCATAGTCATGAGTGAAGTAGCCAAAAAAAATTGCCTTAATCAAATATGGAGTATGACTGAAGAGGAATTGACCTTAGAAGACCAAAAAGTAGTGAATGAATATCCAGATGTTTTTGGGGAAGTTGTAGGAATTCCAAAAAATAGACCAGTGGAATTTTAGATAAGGCTGATCCCAGGATCAAGTCCTATCATCAAAAAGCCTACCAGAATGGGTCCAAAGGAATTAGTAGAATTAAAGCAACAGTTGGAAGAATTAGAGCAAAAAGGCTTCATAAGGCCTAGTAGTTCAAACTGGGGTTCTCCAGTTGTATTTGTGAAAAAGCATGATGGTACACTAAGAATGTGTATTGATTATAGAGAACTAAATAAAGTCACCATCAAGAACAAATACCCACTCCCCAGAATTGATGATCTATTCGATCAATTGAATGGAGCAAGGATTTTCTCAAGACTAGACTTAGCCTCTGGATTTCACCAAATGAAGGTTGAAGAGGAGAGTATTAAATACACTGCTTTCAATACAAGGTATGGCTTATATGAATTCTTGGTAATGCCTTTTGGATTGACAAATGCACCATCCTATTTTGTAGATTTAATGAATAGGACATTTAGAGACTTTCTAGACAAATTTGTAGTTGTTTTCATTGATGACATATTAGTGTTTTCAAAATCAGAGGAGGATCATGCAAAACACTTGCATCTGGTTTTGTCTAGACTGAGGACACATGATTTACAAATTCTCTAAATGTACATTTTGGAAAAATGAAGTAAAGTTTTTGGGGCACATAGTATCACAACAAGGAGTTAGTGTAGATCCAACTAAGGTGATAGCAATGCAGTCATGGGGTAGACCCAAATCAGTGACTGAGGTGAGATCATTTTTGGGAATGGCAGGCTACTATAGAAGGTTTATAAAAGACTTTGCAAGAATAGCCATCCCATTGACCAAATTAACTAAAAAGGAGCAACCCTATGTGTGGACAGAGAAGTGTGAACAAGCTTTTTCATCACTAAAGAAAACACTGGTGGAAGCTCCAGTTTTGCAAGTACCAGAGGGTAATAAAGGGTTAGTGGTTTATACAGATGCTAGTGGATCTGGATTAGGGGCAGTGCTCATGCAACATGGTAAAGTCATAGCATATGCATCAAGGCAACTCAAGCCAAATGAAACTAGGTATGCTACACATGATTTAGAACTAGGTGTTGTAGTATATGCATTGAAACTATGGAGACACTATTTATTAGGTGCTAAGTTTGAATTGTTTACAGATCATAAGTCACTTAAATATTTATTTTCTCAAAAGGACTTGAACATGAGGCAACATAGGTGGGTGGAATTTCTAGCTGCCTATGATCTTGATATATTATATACCCCTGGAAAAGCTAACAAAGTGGCAGATGCATTGAGTAGGCATCAAGCAAAATTGGCAAACTTAATGATGACTGAATTCAAGGATTTGAAAATCCTTAGTGAAGTAGAAGTAAAAGAAGGAATGGGGGTATCAGATAAAGCACATAGTGATATGACTGAATATGGAAAACTAAGCCTCATTTCTTTAAGGTCAACTCTGGTTGATAAAATAGGACAAATGCAGGATCAAGACATAGATTTAAAGGAGAAGAAAGATATGATGTCACAAGGCATGACAGTGGAAGATTATGAAGTAGATGAAAAAGGTTACTTAAGGAAAAAGGGGAAACTCTGCATACCAAATATGGAGGAATTGAAGCAAGAAGTTATGGATGAACATCACAAAACAAAATATACAATACACCCAGGTGGTACAAAAATGTACCATGATCTCAAGAGAAATTACTGGTGGCCAGGGATGAAAGGAGCAGTGGCAAAATATGTGGCAAATTGTTTAACATGCCAACAAGTTAAAGCAGATTATCAAAGACCCTCAGGTTTACTGCAGCCTTTGGAAGTGCCTACTTGGAAGTGGGAAAGCATTTCAATGGATTTTGTGGATGGTTTGCCAAGAACAAGAAGAGGCAATGATAGTATTTGGGTAGTGGTTGATAGGCTCACAAAAACAGCACACTTCATCCCTATAAGTTCAAACAGAAATGCTCATAAGCTAGCTCAATTATTCGTAAAAGAGATAGTGAGATTACATGGTATTCCTAAGACTATCATTAGTGACAGAGACACCTTATTTACCTCAAGATTTTGGAGTAGCTTTCAAGAAGCCATGGGAACAGAACTAAGCCTAAGCACAGCCTACCACCCACAAACAGATGGGCAAACTGAAATTGTTAATAAAGTTTTAGAAGACTTACTTAGAGAATGCATACTTGATTTTGGTGGCAACTGGGAAGATCATCTTTATTTAGCTGAGTTTGCTTATAATAACAGCTACCAGTCCACCATAGGTATGGCTCCATTTGAGGCTTTGTATGGAAGGCCTTGCTTATCTCCTGCATGTTGGATGGAGGTAGGTGAAAGAGTATTGCTTGGACCAGAACATGATTGGGAAACCTCTGCAAGAATTTAATTAGTAAGGCAAAGAATGAGAGTGGCATAAGAAAGACAGAAAGCATATGCAGACAAAAGAAGGAGGCCAGTAGAGTTTGAAGTGGGGGATCATGTATTTCTCAAAGTTTCACCCATGAGGAAAATACTAAGGTTTGGCAAAGCTGGAAAGCTATCACCAAGGTATATAGGCCCATATGAAATTGTTCAGAGAATAGGAACTTTGGCTTATAAATTGAAGTTGCTAGAGGAATTGAGCAACATAAATGATGTATTTCATGTATCTCAATTAAGAAAGTGGGTGCATAACAAGGAAACTATTCTTGAATCCCCTACACATGTTGAAATTCAAGAAAACCTGGTTTATAAGAAGGAACCAGTAGGCATAGTGGCTAGAGAGGAGAAGAAATTAAGAAACAAAATAATTAAGTTGGTTAAAATACTTTGGAGTCTAGATGGAAATGATTGCACTTGGGAGGCTGAAGATAGGATGAAGGATAAATATCGTAATCTATTCTCTGCGTAAAGGTATGCCTGAAACTATAATAGATTTGAGTACTATTTAAACATATATATATTTGGATAGTTCTGGATGCATAAGTTTTTAAATTGCTTAGATAAGGATTAAAACTCTTGCACGGTGGAAAAGAAAAATATATTTATAATTATGGGACACAATTCCTTTTAGGAGGAGAGTATGTGGAGACCCAAAATTTTTGAGATAAAAATAATGCTGAAATGAAAAAAAAAATATAATAAAATTGGTTAATAGAAAATAATTGAAGAATAAAATGATTTGAAAATGAATATCAAAAGGGAATAAATATTTCGACAAATAATGAGAAGGAAAAAAATTTAACTAAGGTATGAATGAGTTTTAAATACACATATCTCATGAAAACTATAAATTTATATGGCCAGAAAAGTATTTGGGTAGTAAAATAATTTCTTTTAATAATTGAAATGCATACCAACTAGTCAAGTAATATTTATAGGCATGAATGTATTTTTTTTTAAATGAATCAAGATAGATGATAGAAATTTGGTAGCTAAAAATCAAGCTTACAAAAGAAATGAGAAAAAGAAATATAGGGCTGAGTCACATTAAAATGATGTGCAAGGAAATCATGCAAATAACATGTGCACAGAAAAATAATGAGGCCACTGTTTTACTGAAAATAGAAACCAAGAGAAAATGGCACTTATAACCATAAAAATGCATACATTAATCCCTGAGCAAGGTAAGGATAGAATGGGTTTTTCCTCCATTTAAACCCTAACAGAGTGATTTAAATCAGGGGAGGAACAACAGTTGTCCAGGGGGAGAAAACAAAAAAAATTAAAATAAAATAAACTCACATTGCCTTCAGACCTGAGCACTCCCGGAGAGAAGCAAAGGAAGGTGAGTGGTAATCACTTTGAGATTTATGGCACTAAGACCCATGTTAAGGGCAGCCAAGTTATTTTCATGTATAAAATTTATTATGATTTTCAGTTTGATTTTATTCTCTGAATAAATGCATACTAATTATGGGTGATATTTTGATTGAACTTTTGGTTGGAGTTTTGATCTGTCTTGGTTTGTTAAGATTGTTTCAGTCTTTTGTTTTAAAATATAAGTAAGCAAACATGTATTCAGATCATAGAAGTGGATTTAATGATCTAGTTTTATGTGAGAAATAAACTGAATGTTTTACTGAGAAATGGGATATCAAAGAAAAATAGCAGGCAGTATGAATAATGAGATTTATGCTTATGCCTAGTCTATATTAAAATGGTATGAACAATGCAGTATCGTGTATAGTTGATGAGTTGTTCCTACTATAAGTTAATATGTTTTTATGGGTTTTTCTTAAAGAAAAATCATGTCCTATGTTCTCAATAAAAGTGAATAAATGGGATATGGCTTCATCAGATTTATGTGAGATATAGGAAAACTTCTTGTAGATATATATGTATGAAAGTTTCAGAAATATGATTTGAATAAATTAACCTTGGGATGGGATTTAGTATTTTTGCATGAAAAGCTGTTATGTCTAATTTAAAACCCCTGATGAAGTTTCTTAACTATTGACCCATGAGAGAAAATGAAAAGAATGCAAAGAATTTCAAGAGATAATAAAATTCTCAGAAGATAAATAAATATGGTCTCTAAATTATAAAAATAATTTAGGAATGGTGCCTTGATCTGCTCATCATCAGGAGGATGATGGGTATGTGCATGACTTGCTAAAGTCCTGTAGGCCTCTGTGAAAAGGGATAACAGAACTGAGCCCCTTTTCAATGCACACATAGAGTTCAATGGCAAGGAGTTAGACCAAACACAATATGTAAAAAGAAATGAAATGAGATTGATCAGTCAGGCTATGGAATTGGAAATAATTTCATAGGAGTATGTATATGAAAATCTGGATGGAATGAATGCATGGTTATTTGAGTGTATGATTGATAGACAAGTTTACCAATATTCAGATTTTAGTATGAATTAGTTCTCATTAAACTGATATGTTTTCTCTGTAGCATTAAGAATTTACAAAATGTTTAACATGCGATTTCACTCATACCAGAAATTTATTTCTGACCCTATTTGTTGCTTTGTAACATTTGGGGTGTCTCATTTTTATTGAGGCAGCTCTAGATGTTGCTGCAGGAAAGGAAGCATAAGAAACTTGTTAGCATGGATACTTGAAGACCTACTTGCATTTAGAATGCTTAAGGAATTTGGCAGAAATATTGTAATAATTAGGCTAAGCAAAACTTCATTATGTTTAAGTATTTTCTGGAGTGATATGTGCTTATCTTTCTGAGTAAAGAATATGTAGAAGCTTTTTATTACATATATGTGTTTATTGGTTTCTGTTTTAAATGACTGATCTGGATAATCTCTGGTGAAGTATGATGTAGGGGATCATGTCATATAATTTGATATGTGATCATGTCTCCCTTGACAATGTCTGATTAGTTTTTCAAAAAGGCAAAGTAGAAATAATTATAGAAAGAAAGGAATATAGACCTTCAGTAAATCTTCTAAAGTCTGAGTTGAACCAAAACTGAGTTAATCATAAATGCATGATCATGGCTTATAATTGATATAAGTATATGTCAAGCCTGAAAATGAAACCCCTAATTCCTAGTTTAGGCATTTAAATTACAGTAGAAGCTTGCATTGATTTGTGAAGTAGATCCATATGCATTTTCATATTACTTGTAGTTCTCACAGCACTATGTTCAACATATCTCACTATTTAGGTGCATGACTCAAGTCTGGATGCATTTGGTCATGACCAACTTGAGGCTGATTAAATAACTAGTAGTCCTGTTTGCAATAGGCATGTCCATCACTTAACAACACCTTAGATACTATCATTCAATATTAAAAGGACATTAGTTGTCTACCAGATGAGTTCACCTGAGAATTTGTATTAATTTAGTTTGTAACTTAGCTTAAATCATTTTGTCTCCAAATATATGCTAAGTCTTAGTGCAGTATGTGTGTTGCATTTGTACCCTGCCTAAATGGATGGTGTCTTCTCTGTTTGGTCTTCTACCCAATTTGTTTCTTGATCACTCATATGATTCCTGCAAAATAACAAATTTAATATATGAGTATCTTTATCTAATACACAAATTTGTTTAATTATGAACCCCGGGCCAAACTAGAAGGAATGAGCTATTTTAAACACCCTCTCATTTAGCATAGACCAATAAGTATCAAATTACAAAATCCCAGAATCTAAATATATATGGATTTAAATCCATGAATTAAACAATTGAGAAGAAAAGCAAGAAAAATAAGAAAAGTGTTATTACTTGATCTTATAATCAAGCCTGAGTTTTAAGTAAGAAAATCAAGAAAAGAAGGGCTATGTGACACCAAAAACTCTGAAATATGAGAAATAAGGTGTGATTAAATTCCTTTGCTAACTTCAATTACTCTGATAAGCAAAGAGTCATCTATATATCTTCATATATATAAATGATCTAATCTGATTGTATATACTGATATTTTAATATTGGTAAAATAAGGAATCCTGGGGAAAAATGATTAAAGGGAAGTGATCCATTGAAATATATATATATATGGATATATATATGGAAACCAAAAGAAAAAAAACTCAACAGAAAATTCATTAAAAATAATTGAATAAGTAGAGGGTCACTTCACTCCCCCTAAATAAAATACACTCATTACGTATACATGTATGCAATATGTAGTTTGTAATGCAGTATGAAATGTATGACATATGCAATGTAGCATGAGATGATATGCAGAATGATGTGCAGCTTGTGATGCAAATGATTATGATATTTCATGCTTTGTAATTTATGATGTAATATGCAATGAAATGTGATATCAAATAGGATGCATAATGATATGTCATATGAAACAAAATGATAATGAAGTAAAAATAATAATAATATGCAGAATGATATGATGATATATATACTACAGTAAGTGACATTCAGATTATAAGATAAACATGAGTGATAAGTAATATCTAATTGACAAGCATATATATATATATGTGTGTGTGTGTATATGTCTATGGATGTATACATATATCAAACTATTTATTATAAAACACTTCAACCAAACAAAGGTAAAACACACCAATTACTAGACTTAAGTTAAGGAAACTAATGAATGGGACAGAAAGAGTTGTAAAGTAAGAGTTTAAAGGTAATAAATGGTATTAAAACTATAACATATTCATGAAAGGTAGTAATCAAACTCAATATCAAAATTAAATTGCTAAGAAATATGGACCTAAACTATATATATATATATATATGTATGATCAAATATAAAAAATTAATAGCCTACTTAAATAATTATTTTAACTTGGTTTTTTTAATTTTATTTTTATTTTTATGAATCCAAACTTCCATGTTTATAAAATACTTAACTTACTAATTAAAACCTTTATATTAAATTTTTATTGACTAAAATATTTAGAAACATGTTTAAACATCTTTTTTAAAAAAATCATAATGAAATATTAAAAATAACAAAGATTAAAAAAACTAAAATAAATATGTGTTATATTAAGGCCTTTTTCATTTAAATTTTAATTAATTACTAAAGAATATCTAAACATTAATTTTAAATATTCTAATATAAGTTAGAAAATAATTTCTAAAAAGAATAGAGAAAAATACTTAGTTTAAATATCATTTTTTATAATTTAAAATTTCAAACAGAAAAGACAGCATTTACAGAATGCTATAAAAAGTTTTTGCAATAAAATATATTCAAAACATTATAGAAACTGTAGCTTTTACCAAATGCTGTGTAAAGTTTCTAAAACTCTACAGCGTTTCAAAGCACATAAATGCTATAAATACGAATTTGCAGTACTTACAAAACATTACAGAAGAAAAGAAGCATTTTAGAAATGCTATCTAAAATTCCGGTCATGTGATGTGGTGCAATCTTATTAATTGAAGAAATATATAAATAGAGCCTTAGTCTAACATTCTAAATTCATTCTACTAATTTCTTAAAGATATAAAATTAGTATCTTAAAAGAAATAGAGTATGAGAAGTAAAAATAAAATTAGAAAAGTTTAAATCATGAATGAATGTATGCTTTTCTACTTAGTATAGTTGTAATAAATTAGTTGTAGATTTTATTTGAAAGAAAACACATTTTAAAAGACTTTTAAAAAAATTAGACTTGTATAACGATATTTATACTATGGTGTGTCGATATATGGACCAAAATATCAAAACTTATAAAAGAGATAAATTTCTATACCTAACTAAATGCATAGATATATATTTCTAAATGCAACAATAAAGATGAAATAATAGTAAAGCGTACCAATTTTTGCATTCCATTTTTCTAACTTTGTTGTTCCTCCATTGTTGTGAACCACACATTTATATCTTTCTGAATTTGACGACGAGATATGTTCTATTGCGACGGGCTTGTTTTTCTGATCAGTGTAGTATATTCATTTGCTGAATTTGAAGACCGTATGAGAAAGATACAGATGATTTAGTAAATTGATCAACTTGGCGCCAAAACTTTGAATTCGAATTTTGAATGAATGGACACTTCAACTACTATAAATAGGCCCAACGGTCACCACTTTTCATAAAAATTCATCCTCTTCATCTTCTTCCCGTTTTTCTATATACTATCAAACTTCTAGAAGGCATATCTCCTTCGTTTCTTAACAGAATTGGATGAAACCAGCGGCAAATCGAAGAGGAATGCAAGGGCTACGATCCAATAATAGTTTGGTGTCAAATTTGGACGGTATTGTGATGCAACAGGCCGAACAGTAGAATAAATGTAGAAGATCTCGTACACAGTTTTTCAGTTTTAAATAGCCAACTTCAAACTGTCATATCTCACTCAATTTTGATCGGAATTTGATGATCCACCCATCAAAACGACCACGAGAACAAGAACTACAATCTAAAAAGGAGTGGAAACAAAATACTCAAATCTCTGGATGCATTTTGAAGAATAACTTTGATAGTTTTGCCTTCTTTTTCTCTTTTTTTCACCAAAACTTCATTTGATCATAACTTGGTCATTTCTTGACGGATTCACACGAAACCAGTGACATTGCAAAGTAGATGGAGAGAAGGACAGTATCAAATCAAGTTGTAGATGAGAACCCAAAGTTTTGAATTGATCCGGTACCCATTTCTTTGTCGATTTCCATTATATATCCATTTGTTCTTCTTGATCGATGAATGATTATCTGGTATCTTTTAACCAACAGTCATTAGACATAACTCTTCTCCTGCAAAACAAGATAACTTTTTAAAGAATCAAGTGACTTTTCAAATAACTAAATATAATTTTAAATAACAATATCATGATGATTCTGTCACATATTCATATGAAAACAGTGTTAATAATTTTATAAAAAAATTTGCCATTTTAAAATTTTTCAAAATTCAGAGTATGAAAGTTTGAAAACCTTGCTCTGATACCAAATGTGAGAAATGCGGATTAAGGATCTTAAGGCTATAATTAACACTAGAGGAGAGGTGAATAGTGTTTTAAGAAATTTGTTAATCTTTTTGAGTTTATCTTAATTTGTTAACAATGTATACACTAATCAGACACAGATATGAACACAGAATAAAACACAGATGCAAATATAAAGTAAAAGCAGTAAAGGAAAGAACACACCGGATTTTATACTGGTTCGGAGTTACCCTACATTCAGTCCCGCAACACAAGTACGGATTCCCTTTCAAAAACAATTCTTACAAATACAACCCTCAGTTTCAAGGCTACGAGGTACACCCTCCAGAATCACAATCCTCTAGGTAGAGATACTTGATTTCCGGGGCAACAAGTTCACCCAATTGATTTCCAGGGCTACAATCACACCTTCTCCTTTTGATTGATTTCCAAGGCTACAATCACACCTTTTCTCGCTAATATATTACAAAGAAGTCTATAACTCTGAATAGCACTAAGAACCTTGTAGAGATAATGATGGAGAATCACACTAGAAGTAATCGAGTATGATTCGATGTTGATTTCGGTAGAGTAATGGTATGATTTTGTATTAAGAAATGTGGAAGAAAAAGAGAAGTGAAAACCAGAAAAAGTGATTAAAAATTCGTTGAAACTGACCCATATTTATAGAAGAACAACAGCCATGACCATTCATAAAGAGTTATGGCGAATAGACACTTCTTTTGAAATTTGAATTTTGAAACTAACTGACACCATGTCGACATGGGGTACTTGGGCATGTCGACATCCCAAGGGGATTTTTGGTGATTTGTTATACTATGTTGACATGGGTAAGTTGGGCATGTTAACATCTCAAAGGAAATTTTGGTGATTTGTTTTTCTTTGAAAATAACTTATATTTTATATTAAAACTATTTTAAACTTTTATAAATATATTTAAATATAGTTAAAATATATAAATAAATGTAGAGAATAATATTTTTGTATATATAAAATTTTACTATACTTTTATATTTAAATCTAAGTATAAATATTTAAAAGTTTTAAATATATTATTTTGAAAGATAGTTTAAAATTAGGAGTAATTTGACTTTGAAATTAAAGAGGATTTTGAGGCTAAAATTATTTAAAATCGGAATCGAGGGTTTTGAATCTTTTTAAAAGGAAAGTTTTGAAATCATTTCGAAAACAAGATAATTTTGAAAAATCATTTGAATTAAGATTAGTGGATACAAAACAATGTCCCACTAGATTTTTGTAGGTTCCATCCTACTTAGGGTTCCATCCCTTTAACGGGCTCGAAGTGGATTCCATTCCACGAATAAATTGGATTTTAAGATGCTAGTGCTTTTCTAGGAGTTTTAACAAAATTCCTAATAAAAATACTTATTCTTGAAATCTTGAACTCTTGATAATCTTGATACTCATGAGTCGTCTATCTCTATATCTTGAATCCCTATACTGTACAGTGTTCATTCTTGGTACCTACATGATTAAATCCTGCATATACATATATATCTAAACTATAATGTTAGTATTTATATTTTATAATCTTATTCTAAGGTTGTTGTCATCAAAACCATCAACTCATGGACTAACATTGCATTATTGCCAGGAAGGCAGTATTAGCATTCCAAGTGGGAAGTGCAATATAAAAGGTAAAACGTAGCCTCAAGCATCATTTACCAGGAATGGCTAAAACATGGGATATGCAGCATGGCTATGTGGGTCGCACCCACTAGAGTATATCATCACCCTTCTAGATATATACACAATCATCAATGAATTCATGTACGTGGGAGCCCTCGGTTAAAGGTTGCAAGTCAACTGGGGTGATGATATATTTGGTACTATCCAACAAGGGGTAGGCCGGTCCTGCATTGGCAGGGGTCGTTAGGTATGACTTCGGTACATTTTTCTAGAGGTGTACTATGGCGGGCGATACCCCAGTAGCCCAGTCATTAGTTGCAATCCATTCTCGAATATGTGCCTTGCATTTTCAATTGTAGAGCCTAGTATGTTGGTGTAAAGACCTAGAATTTTGGATATTTGAAATTGGAATATTTAATTGATTTTAAATATTTAAAAGTTAATTTTTAACTTGAATTTCAAATATAACTATTTATTGGATAATTTAATTATTGGATTTAATATTTGGAAATTGGGTAAAATGTTTTATCTGGAGTTTTAAGCTTGTTAAAAATAATTTAGAGGCTTATAAAATTTATATTAATAATACCGAGGATAATAAAACTTTTTAAATTGAATTTAAAAGTGATTTGTTCAGTTTTAAATATATATCGTTTAAATTTACATTTAAAAATAGCCTTCCGGGGCACAGTCTTGGAATTCGATGAAATCAGTTCCATTGGATCTATAATAGTGTATTATTATCGGTTTCAAATTTTGTAGCATTGGAGTTAACGTTTGGATGTAGGGGATATAAACGCACTGAAATTTATATCGAAAATTCAATATAATAATTGGGTCCAAAAAGCTATCTTCTCCATATGATCGAATTAGGACTCGGAACCTTTTCCATTGCGTTCGGAATAGGGGTATAACATTATGAACGCCTAGCGGCACGCCTCGATAGGGGTTTGAGATTTTTAGCTATGTAATCGAGACGATTTGAAATTTTAAAATAATATATATATTATATATTGACCAGTCAAAATATTTTCACATCAGTTGTTTTTCCTTATCACCTCAAGTCACTGTACACAAGCAAGCTCTACACGCAAATCTCAAATCCCTCTCTTTTTTAGAAAAAACTCACGAAAGTATACGGTGAAAGAATAAAAGCATGACATACTTCAAATGAAAAAGAAAATCACGATTACCTAATCTTTTTAAATCGGTCGCATCTTCTATTTCCCTCTTTTCTAATCTAAATCAAATTCGTATATAAAACAAGGGAAACGCGAGCGAGTTCGCCACCTCAAGCGGTGGAGATTGTTTGGAGGAGGGGCGCGCTCACGTGCGGTGGCTACTGGCGGAGGCGTGGAGAGGAGTCGATTTCGAGGTAGTAAGCGATCGCGTGGTGGGTGTCGGCCGAGTTAGGGATGCCGCATTGAACGGGAGATCGTGAGTTTAGGGGTCGTGTGGCTGAGTTGTCGCGACTGGTGGTTGATGACGCTGTGTGGAGGGAGGTGACGTCGTGCGGTTGTATGTAGCATGTGCGAGAGGTACGGGGATTGATAAGGGATCGAGGATCAGCCTCGAAGTCGCAATAAGGGTTTGATTTGTTTTGCTCAAGGCGGTAGTACGCATTGGAGAGGTGATGGAGGTGACCTGAGTTCGATATCGTAGGTGTTTCAAAGGGTTCAGCGATTCGACTGGAGCAGGAGGTGGTAGCTTTGTTTGGACAACCATTAATCGTGGAAGGAGGTAACAAAATCAATTTTAAATTAAGTTTAACAAAAGTATAGATAGAGAGTAATTAGTTAAATTAACAATTAGTTGATTAATTTTAATAAAAATTGAAATCGATAATTTATATAATTTGAAATTACTTTAAAAAAAATTTGTAACCCTTTTTATATGAGGTTGAAATCAAAAAAACAAATTGTGTCACAATCGTGATGGCGAGAACTTTACAATAATATTGGTTGGAGATTTTTGAAGTCAGTCGGGATTTTGGTTTTTCGAAATCTGGATGTTCGAGAAGAAAATAAATCAAGGTGAGTTAATCTCACTCAACTTTGGATTACTGCAATTAATTTTAAATAGTTAAATTAATTATTGATTGATTGATAGAATTGATAAATTATTATCAGTTGGATGTGATATTATATATAGTAGTATATATATTGGAGTGATTGATATTTCCGCATATATATATATATATATATATAGCGGATGAGACCCTATGTGCCTCGCATAATAGCGGATGACCCTATATACCACAATATCCCCCTCGAAGTGGGATTGGTATTTTTATATTGTATTAACATCTGTGGATGTAGGGAAACAGGTTGGAGGGATCCAATTGGATTCCTTAAAAATATTGAATTTATTTTCATATTCAGTGATATGATATATTGAATAATCTGTGATAGGCTATAACGTGATTTTTGAATTTATTGGATGTTATGGTATTACTGGATAGATTTTGGCATTTTAAAATACCATAAATAGGAATATTGAATTTTAAAAGAAAATAAAAAGTTAAATTGAAGTAAAAATATTTAGAGTGAAATCTGGATTAATTTAATGAAATGAATTTGGGAAAAATAAATAGTTTGATTTTAAAAATCCATTTAATAATTCCGGAATATGGAAAAAATAGAGATTTTTGAATAAATGTGAATAAAAGGGTTTTTAAATAATAGAACTTAAGCGATATTGTCGAAGTATAAAAGGATTTATTTTTATATTGAAATTTAATAGTTGGAAGAGTAAAAAGGGAATTTTTAAAATAAAATATGGGGTTGTTGTACTAGATTTTAAATAAGATTTTAAATTATGGAAAGGAAGTGGAATCTGAATTTAGTTGGGTTTTGGGATATATTTGGGATATTTAAGAAATTAATTTAAAAATGGAGTTTAAATTAGAAAATGATTTAAAATCGATTAGGTATTGGGAAAACCGATATAAATGGGAAATGAGACTATGGAATTTATAAACAAAGTTTATAAATAAAGTGAAGTAAATTATCAGTGGATAAATTAAAATTATAAATTCACGGTGAGGATTTATAAGGAGATGGGTAAATCAGTTTAAAAATAAATGGTAGATTTATTTTTAGAAATGTAAAAAGGGATTTACGGAATCGGGATGTAAATCGAAGTGGGAATAAATCGAAGGAGATTTATAGATGTTAGATTGGTTATATAGGAATTGGAAAATATATTTTTATCGAGAAAATTGGTTATTTTAAAAAAAGGGAGGATTTTCAAGTATTAACTAGAAAATTTAAAAGTGTTAAAGAATATTTTAGAAAATTAATTATTTAGTTGTTTTAAAGTTGTTTAAAGTATATTTAAATATTAATGAAGTTAGTTTATAGTAAGTTAATTATTATTTAAAGATTAATCGGTATTGTTATTTTAAAGGGATAAATTATTCAATATTCAATATTATATAATAACTTTTATTTTAAAGAGTATTCGCCAAAAGTTTTACTTAGAGATTATTATAGAAATTTCATAAGTATTATTTTGAAAATTATTAAATAAAGTTTTCGGGAAGTAATGGTATACCCGCATGGCAAAATCGGAGGCAGTGAGTGCCTACAGTTAAGTCTTGGATTTCTCTGGGATAGAGACGCAACCATTCAGCTGTGAATCCATGGTTTGATACCGCAGTGGTACTTTCCAGATTATCTTTAAATGTTTCCAAATATATTTGAAAGAATGGTTTGTGAATATATTTAATTCGATAAGAAAGTATATATTTTGGATAAAGAAATTCAAGTGATTGTCAAGTATTGTGTTATTGATGTATTGTACTCTGATGATGTAATGTGTAACAACCTGAGAGATTTTTGACCTCCGAAAATCGACATCAATATGATCATTGTATTACATGCCGGACAATCGAATGTTGGAAATACCGGATCATTAGGGAAAAAAGAAGAAAGAGGTAGAAGAAGAAAATAGAAGACAACACTAGAATCTCACAATCGTAGCGGAACAAAATATAATAGATAACAACAGACCTTTATACAAAGAAACTATAACTGTTTTTATACATTACATCATTAGAGTACAACAAAATCAATAACACAACTCTGGACAGTTATAATAACTCGTCCTCACAAAAGCTGACTATACAGCTTACACTGCATAGCGGAATACACACCAAGTACGTGTGATACATCTTGTCATCCAGCTCGTCTCCTGAGCTCCACAGCATCCTACCTTGTATCTGTAATACTCGGTCTGACCCGAGCATTATAATAAAATAACACCCTAGTCAGTCTGGAAAACCAGCGTGATAAAAGCACACTCAACTGAATTATTAAAGTTTTCAAAATCCTTTGAAATCAAAGGTATCTCGTAAGACCATGCCACAAATAAACATGTCGAGTTTTTACCTTACGATAACCAAAACATTTCTTATCTCTGATATTATAATAGTGTCTAAGCACAAATACTTATTCAAATGGCCGAAATTGTTACATTAATTAAATTCCAGCATACTAGGCTCTACAACCAAAACGTAAAGGCACGTAGGGAAAATGGATTTCCAACTGAATGACTAGGCACTGAGGTACCACCTGTCACGGTACCTGGTCTAAATCAGTATACCGAGGACCACTCCCGATCCCCTCCAACACAAGACCGGACTACCCCTTACTAGATAGCCCGAATAAGATCACCCCGCGGTTAGGATCAGCAACCGCCACATAGCCAAAATAAAGGGACTCTAGACAGGGGAAATCTTACCTTAATTGGAAGCTACCCACTTAGCCTTGCTTCATATCCCCTGATTTTCAGTCATTCCCGGTTGATGAGGCTCGAAGCTAAGTGTTACCTTTTTATAATCATTCACTTAGAATGCTCATTGTCCTCCAATGACAATGTACTGAAAAGCATTCATACATACAAGTCCGTTCCCGGTCCGAACGGAACCGAAGGTACTATTCCTACTACATTCATTTTGGAATCACCCACAGGATTAGTAGTGAATAGCCCTTGCACTTCACTGCTCCAGTTCGACTCCAAGCTCTTGTCTTCATTTCTAATCTCAAATTCGATCCCGGTCTCTTCGAAACAACGTTCGCTATTTCTCGGTAAACTCAACCCCGGTTGTCTAGGAAATAAACAGACGAGAATAAGATCGAAAATCACCTCCTAACCGTTGGTGGACGGATTTCCTTATAAACGTCCTAGAAGAATGAATGATTTTATACGTACGTTATAGCACCTCGAACGGTAACTGTACAATATAATTCCCTAGTTTCCTCTAGATATTTCCAAAGTTATATTCGGGTCCAGATTTTGATAGTCGGTTATTTAACTACCAAATTAAACAATCATTCAACCAATTATTTTATTTCCACTGAAAACACCTAGTCTTATTTAATTTAGATTTTAGATAAATAAATTCCTTTGTCCAAAATATATACCTAAAATATTTAAAGTAAAGCTACTCAAACTCTTTATTCAAAATAATACTTATAAAATTCTAAAATAATTCTTCAAGTGAAAACTTTAGCCAAAACTATTTATAAAAGAAAAATTATTTTTATAAAATGTAAATATTTAATAATTATCCTTTTAAAATCATAATGCTAATTTATCCTTTTAAAAATAATTAAGTACTATAATTAACTTAATTAATATTCGCTTTAACAAATTTAAAACAACTAAATGATAAATTTTTCTAAAACATTCTTTTAATACATCTTTAAAACTTCTAATTTATACTTAAAAATCCTTCTTTGAAAATATACTTAGCTTTTCAGGAAAATTCACTTTCCACTCCAATATAGCCTGTCTAATCATTTATAAATCATCCTCAATTTATTTCCAATTTAAATTTACGTTCCAACTCCGAAAATTTCTTTTCTCGCATTTTAAAAATAAAACTACTATTTATTTTTAAAACAATTTATCCTTCCCCTTATAAATTTCCACCGTGAATTTATAATTTCAAATTATCCACTAATAATTACCTCACTTTATTTATAATCTAGTTTATAAATCCATAGCCTCATTCTCCTTTAATCACTGTTTAAAAACAATTAATCGATTTTCAAATCGATTTTCTGAATTAATTCCATTTTGAATTTATTTCTTGATTTACCCAAATCTATTCCAAAATCCATTAATTCCATATTCACTCCTTTATCACAATTCAAAATCTTATTTAAATCTGGAACATCAATTCCACACTTTATTTCAAAATTCCCCTTTTATTTCTCCCAAACCATTTAAATCCTGAATTAAAAATAAATCCTTTAATTCTTAAACAATCTCGCTTAAGTCCTCAAAAACTCTTTTATTCCCATTTTATTCAAAATCTCAATTTTCCCCGTACTCGGAATTTATTTAATAGGACTTTCAGAATCAAACCCTTTACCTTTTCCCCAAATTTATTCCTTTTAATTTATCCACTTCACTATAATACTTTGCTTAAAATTTTCATTTTATTTTCCTTCATAACCCAATCTTTATATTTTTGATATCTTAAAATACCAAACTATATTCAGCAAAACCATAACATTCAATAAATTCAATTTGCACTATAATCTATAACAGATTTATCAATATTTCATATATCACTGAAATGAAATGAATTCAACATTTTTGAGGAATCCAGTTGGATCCCTCCAACCTGTTTCCCTGCATCCACAAATGTTAGCACAATATAAAAATACCAATCCCACTTCGAAGGGGATATCGCGGTATAAAGGGTCATCCGCTATTATACGGGGCGCATAGGGTCTCATCCGCTATATAATGCGAGAATATCAATCACTCCAATATATATACTACTATATATAATATCGCATCCAGACTGATAATAATTATCAATTTCAATCAATCATCCAATAATTTAATTTTAACCAATTAAATTAACTAGTAGTCCAATTTGAGTGAGATTAACTCACCTTTAATTTTTGATTTGCAATCCGATCCAACCTCGACTTGTTTTCCACGATTTTTGACCTTGTATAAGCAAATTACATATCTTTATTAATCACTTAGGTAATTAAATTTTTGTTTTAAATTAAAGTTGACTTACAATTTTAAATTATTGTAACTAATTAAACTTTCCATTGGAAATCACATCCGATATATAAAATGATCTATAAGATTTCAAAAATCAAATTTTTATAAAACTTTTTAATTCAAAACATTTAAAATCCCTGTTTTTTCATAAATCTTATCTATATTATATTCTGGTTTAAACATGATTACCCAAATAGTATATAACTTCATTTTATTTTTATTCTTTTCCAACCAGAAAAATTTATATTTCAAACTTTATATATTTTTTTCAAAATCTTGTCTGTATATATATATGTATTTCTTTGCCTATACAATTTCCCCTCTCATTATTTTTTTTAATCTGTATATAACAGAACAGTAATTATCTTTACTGTAAAGCTTTCTTCTTCAATATATATTTGTAAAATAAAAATATGATTTTAAAATTCTTTTTTCTTTTTTATGTATATATATACATATATACATATATATTTTTTTAAATTTTTAACTGAAAAATGAGGAATAAAATAACTACTCATACCTTTCTGCGCTAATCGAAACCCTAGCTCGACTACGGCTATCGAGCTCGACTTCGACCTTAATTCGAGTGTCGGACCTTCCATCGAGTCTGCCACTGCAACATCAAACCGGAAATGCCGCCCCATCGACCACAAATCGACGATGCGGTCGACCCCCTCCCCCTCGAACACGCAACGCTCGACGCGATCCACTTCCATCTCGAATCTCGTGAGTCTGAATACAGTCAATTTGAACTGCCCTCCTCTACTGTGGCAGTTTTTTTACTTTTTTTCTAAATAACAAGTTCGATTGGAACTTCGCGAATAAAACTGTGGAATTGAGGGAGAGGCTCGCGTTTAAATTTTGAATTGAATTCGGCCCCCCTTTTTTTAAACCTTGATCTCAAATTTGTGACTTACAAATAGGCTTCGTTCGAGCAGAGAGGATAGGGGAAGAAAGACGCTATTTCTGTTCTGCTCGATTTCCCTTCTCATTTATATACTGTTATTAATTTTTTTTTCTTTTGAAATGTTGGCAGTGAGTTTTAATTTGATGGAGGGAGAGTGATTGAAGGGAAGGTAGCGTGTAAAAGAAGGGAATAAAATGTCAGCTTTTTTGAAACGTCGCCCCATGGACAATCAATCGATGATGCACTCGACCCCCATCGAACTCGTGACGCTCGACGCGATCCACTTCCATCTCGAACTTCGTGAGCCTGAATACGGTCGATTTGAACTGCCCTCCTCTACCATGATAGTTTTTTTACTTTTTTTAAATAACGAGTTCGATTGTAACTTCGTGAATAAAACCGTGGAATTGAGGGAGAGGCTCGCGTTTAAATTTTGAACTGATTCCCCCGCCCCCCCCCCCCCCCGCCTTTTTTTTAAACCTTGATTTCAAATTTGAGACTTACGAATAGGCTTCGTTCGAGCAGAGAGGATAGGGGAAGAAAGACGCTATTTCTATTCTGCTCGATTTCCCTTCTCATTTATATATTGTTATAATTTTTTTTCTTTTGAAATGTTGGCCGTGGGTTTTAATTTGTTGGAGGGAGAGTGATTGAAGGGAAGGTGGTGTGTAAAAGAAGGCTCGGTGATTTGAGATGGTGAAAAAGAAAACACTGATGTGAAGAGTTTTTTTTTGACCAGTCAACATCTAAATATATATTATATTTAAATTCAAATCGTCTCGAAATCGGGGCTCAAAATGTTGACCTCCTATCAAGGCGTGTCGCTAGGCATTTATAATGTTATACCCCTATTCCGAATGCGATGGAAAAGGTTTCGAGTCCTGATTCGATCGTATGGAGAAGATAGCTTTTTGGGCCCAGTTATTATATTGAATTTCGATATAGATTTCAGCGCGTTTACATACCGTATGCTCACACGATAACTCCAAACGGTCTAGAATTTGAAATCCGATAATAATACACTTTTACGGATCCAATGAAACTGGTTTCCTCGAAATCCGAGACTGTTCCCCGGAAGGCTATTTTAAATATCAATTTAAACGATATATTTTCAAAACTGAACAAAACACTGTTAAATTTAATTTTAACACTTTTACTATCTTCATTATTATCAATATAAATTTTACAAGCCTTCAAATTATTTTTAACAAGCTTAAAACTCCCGATTTAATATTTTACCCAATTTCCAATTATTAAATCAAATAATTTAATTACCCAATAAACAGTGATATTTTAAATTCAAGTTAAAAATTAACTTTTAAATATTTAAAATCGATTAAATATTCCAATTTCAAATATCCTATATTCTGGGTCATTGCATATTGTATAAATAACAGTTATAGTTATTTTTGTATAAAGACCTGTTGTTATCTATTATATATTGTTCCGCTGCGATTGTGAGATTCTGTGTTGTTGTTTCTATTTCTTCTTCTACCTCTTTCTTCTTTTCCCTATCGATCTGGTATTTTCGGCATTCGATTGTTCGGCATGTAATGTAGTGAACGTATTGATGTCGATTTTCGGAGGTCGAAATTTCCGGCCGTTGTAGTTGGAATGTGAGATGCAATCATTTCAGCTATTTTATCTATTTACTTTAAACCTACACATTATTTTATCTTACGAGATACTCTTAATTTCAAAGGTTTTCTATAACTCTAAAATCCAATTAGGTGTGTTTTCTCACGCTGGTTTTCCAGACTGACACGGGTGTTATTTTATTATAACGCGGGTCAGACCAAGCATATCACATATTGGTTCGGATGCTTTGGAGCTTCAAAAGACGAGCTGGAGGCCCAAAGACGTATTCAGTACATGATTATTTTTCCACTGCACTCATTATTTATTGATCAACAATTGTAAGGACAAGTTGTTATAAATTTCTGAGCTGAAATAGGTTAGTATACTCTGATTAATGTCTGTATATACATATATTACAGTTTAACTTTTGTGTAAATATGTGTGATATATTATAGATTATTCGTTTCGCTGTGAGATTTTGTGTTGTTTAGTTTTCTCTTATCTTCTCCCTTCTTTCTTTTTCCCTAAAAATCGGGTTTTCGGCATTCGATTTCTCAGCATGCAATACTGTGGACGTATTTTCGAGGGTCGAAATATCCCAGTAAATTACATTTGGTATCAGAGGCGAAGGTTAAGTGAGAACCTTGGCTTAAGTGGGGCACTTATTAGAGATAGGTTCAGTAGTACCCTAGAATGAGTTTGAGTGTATATAATATATATATATATATATATGAGCGCGTATTTGTTAGTGATATAATTTTTTTTATATTGTGTTGATTGGTTAGTTGAGTGGCATATGGATTCTGGTCAATACGAGTAATTAACGTTATTGATATGGATCTCTGAACACTTGAACGGAGCAATTCGACATAGTATCGTTTTGAAATTAGGTAAATGAAATAATTTTTCCTTTATTATATTTTTTATATAAATTAATAATTTTTAGAAAATTATTATGATATATATGTTGTGCTTGGTTGTTAGGAAATAATGTTAGATTATTATCATTTGTTGTTTGTTGTTTATTGTTTGTGATCGAATAAAAGTCAATATTATAATGTAAGCAAGATAGACAATTAAGAAATAATTTTATATAACCAAATGGAATTATACAGATATGATTTATAAATGTGATTTATAAATTGAAAGGAAATAAAATTTTAGAAGTATATTATAAATATGATTTGTAAGTAAAAAGGAATTAAAAGCTGAGAATTTTGAACTTTAAAGCCCATTGGTTTTAAAAATTGTTTTTCAAAGTTTTGGAAAATAATATTATTTGGAAAATATTTTTGAATGGAAATGTTTTAAAAAGTGAAAAATAATTTCGGTGATGACTACAATATCATCGACGTTCATTTTTGGGTTTCCAAGAAAGGAATTACTACCATTGGAGTTTTGTTTGGTAAAACTAGTTTTAATTTTAAAATTCAAAAGGATGATTTGATATGCCAAGCGGATTATGAATATATATGATTTCAAAATGATCTGAAATAAATAAGAATGGGTTAATTTTCATTTAAAGTGTATTATGAAAATGTGAGAAAATAAGTTTTGTAACATATAAAATTTGGAAATGTATAAGTTAAAACAAAATTTCGAATTGTTTGATATAAATGTTAAGAAAAGCAAAAGGGAAATGAAACTTAACTAGTTAAGTTAAATAAAATGGATTTTGGAAAGAAAATCCAGCCTGAGTTAGGCGAAATGAAATGGTTTCTGGAAATAAAATTGATTGTGATTGAACTGAATTAATGAATGGACCAGTTAAATAAATTAGTGAATTGGATTTGGTTTTGGAATGTGGTTGATAAAAGTGAATATTGAAATTGGAAATGGATTGACTTAAAGGAAATTGAATTTGATTCATAATGGGTATGCACTTATGTGGTGAAGTGATAGTAACATGAGAAGTGCTGTATAAAATGCTATAAACTTAAGTAAAATTTTGTGAAATGATTCATAAATGAATTTAGTATAAAGTGAAATGTTGTTAAACGTAAAATTTTGGGGAATAATTCTTATGTAACATTAGTATTGGAAGAATATACTAAGTAATAAGTGAATGTGAATAAAGCAATGTGAATAATTGAATGTGGATAATGTGAATGTAAATAAGGTGAGTAGGAATAAAGTGAATGTGAATAAAAGGACTTTGGTATAGCTAAGAAATCAATTGAAATAAATACGTAAATTGTGTGTATATTATTCTTTTCGCATAATGGTTTGATCCAAATTCGAGTACATAGTTTTGAGATGATTTACATCGATCCGAGTTGGAATTTTTCGCTCGATTCTCGATGGCAAACACTGAATATGGATTTTTGATTGATCTTGGAATTCTCTATCATGGTATTGGCTATGTAAGGAGAATGGTGATTTCCAATCAAGGAACCGGAGCTGAGTCCACCTAGAGTGGTCATGTGAATGATACAAGTTTAGAAGTGAAATTGTGTGGTCGAGCGAGCGATCAGATTTGAGATTTGCGTATAGATGATATATGTACATCGTACGGGCTTTCGTAAAGCAAATGTTGGAAATTGAAATTGCAGAATAATATGATTACAAGCTATATGATTGGATGTCATTGGTAAATAAGATACAGGTATAAAAGCAACAACTAACTTGATGCTTTTGGTTTCATAATCAAAATTGGGTTGCCCGACTAAAAGGTACATATTTAAATCATTATTTGATTTTGATGGTTTTATGATCAAGCCACTTGGCTTTTGTTGTCTTTTATTTGTTTAGGCCCGAAGTGGCGATTAATAGTTGTTCTTATCTAGCCGCGCAAAGGAGACGCAGGCGAAAGTTTCCATAAATTTAAGGCATTAGAAAAAGTTTGAGAAAATTTTAAAGAAATTTTTGGCAACTAAAATTTGATTTTTAAGTTATAACCTCAAATGATTGAAAGGGATGACATTAGTTGGAATCTACGAATGAATTTGGAAACATAGTAAAAAAGGTAATAACAAAGTTCAACAAGTTGATTTTTGGGAAAAGTTAAAGGCTTAAAAGAATTTGGTAATCTATTTCAACTAATTAG